>CM050207.1:327500-1040000 GCA_027475355.1 Coilia nasus
GCTTGTGTGTGTGTGTGTGTGTGTCAGGAGGGGCTGTCTTTGCTCATGCGTTTGCCAGCGAGCGAGCAGGCCAGTTGGTCAGTCCGGTGGCAACAGGTCAGGACAGGCAAAGGCGGTTAGTAATGGGAGCAGAGAGGAGGGATTAAGTGTTTGGGGTCATGCCCTCCTTCAGCTCCTGTTCTCATGCCTGGGCAATGCCCAGCGCCTCTAGCTTCTCCCCATGCAGTTTAGGACACTGGCTGCCCAACTACAAAGCTGAATTTGGTGTTTGTGTTGGCTGGTAAATTGGCAACTTAAGTGTCTTTGTACGAGAAGACTTTGTGTGGTAATCTCATGTAGAGCTCTGAGCCCAACACAAAGCTCTGATTAGGGGTCAAAGACTCCCATATGATTGGTCTGCGTTCTGATCTGTGAACTCAAATCCCAGTATAAATAGCTATGAGATTAAATGTGGAGCCCAAGATGGCCCCAGGTTTGAGAAAGGGAAGGTAGTTTCAGCAGTATGTGGGTTCTGCACAAGTGTAGGAGTGCTGCTTTCCCTCTGTACTAGCATGCAGGTAGTTACCCCAGCAGTGTATTACTGGGTCTTTATCTCTGCGCTTTATGTGGATGAGAGTGAGAGACATCTCTAGTCCTCTCTGTCCTCTACCAGATCTACCTGGCACTGCTTTTATTTTCCCTGTCTTGCGAGCATCATGTGCTCGTAGTTTTGGCAGTTCCAAATCTAGACTTAAGACCAAACTGTTCTCAGATGTTTTCTACTAGTGTTTTACCTTGTTTCTTTGTTTTTTTCTCAATATGTCTTTTATTTCTTATTTTTATCCTTTTAAGCATTTACTTTTTGTCATCATTATACTTGTTTTATCTTTTATTCTTTTCTTTTTTTGAAAAGCACATTGAAATACCTCTGTTTATTAAATAGTGAGGGTCCGCAAGGCTGGGAGACGGACAATCTGGCAGGGGTGCAGTCATCGTCTCCCCCAGTGCCACACAGCAAGGCATAATACAGACTCTCTCTCTCACACACACACACAAGGGCATAGCCTGCACACACCACATGTTTTATACAACAGAACGGCGTGACACCATGGCATTTGTGTGTGAATGGTTCACAGCACGGGCTCTGTGACATTTGTAAATGTTTGCGTGTGTGTGTGGGGTGACATTCTCAGTGGGATATGTTAAGTCCCCCTAACACCTGTCGCCTGCACTAGGCTCCTGTCTAATCGCCCACTTAAGCTTGCACACAGAAGGCTGTGTGTGTGTGTGTGTGTGTGTGTGTGTGTGTGTGTGTGTGTGTGTGTGTGTTTGAGGAAAGAGGTTGGTTATGTAATGAGACGTTCCTGGTGTGCTTATTTTTCTTGTTTATGAGCTGATTGCTGAATCAAGACCACCAGACACTCTCCAGACACACACACACCACTCACTAAACATCCTGTCAGACACCACTGTGGTGAATCGCATAGTCTCTAACCCAGAATCTTCGCGATGTGTGTGTGTGTTTGTGTTTGAGTGTGAGGTGTGGCTTGTGTTCCAGTGGCCTGTGTTATTATATCATCCTCTTCACACACAAGTGCAGAGGGCCTGTCAGTGTCGGGTTCTAGAGAGGAGGACTGTCCATGCAGATTGCCTGTCACCTTGTCCTGTGACACACCCCACTGGTGTGTGTGTGTGTGTGTGTGTGTGTGTGTGTGTGTGTGTGTAGAGGCGGAGGGGTTTGGGTTGTGTAACCACAGCAGATTACACCAGAGGTAGACCTGAGCAGGGGCTCAGCACCCCATGTGATGTCTCTATACAACACAGCTACTCACACACCCAGCAGATAAATATATAACAATTAATAAGCAAATAAATAGAGAAACACACACACAAACGCACACAAAAACACATGCACACTCGCTTGGGTTTATAAGAGGCCAGGGGAGACATCTTAATGCAGGAACAGGAAGAGGAAGTAAAAGTCACAATTGACCATCTTATCTGAGCTGCGGAATGTTCTAGCACAGAGTGTTGAGTGTCCTGTTGAGTGTTGCTAGTGACCAAGCAAGAACTTAGAGAGACTTAAATGTTTGTGCAAGTAGCACACAGACACTTGTCTAGTTCCATGTTTGTGAATTTCTCTTTCTCTCTGCCTTTCTTGCAGTTCCCATATCTCCTCCATCAGTATTCTGCCTGGATCAGCAGAGTAAGTATTTCCTCTGTCTACACACACACACACACACACACACAAACACACACACACTGAGGCTGCATATCCACTTCCTTACATGGGCAGTAGACCTGGTGTGGGGAGAAAAAAACACCTTCTGTCCCTTCGCCAGCAAACCTAAAATAACACAGTAACACATACACAAGCACATGAACATGCACGCAGGCGCGCCGACTTGTGGAAGTGAAATTCCTGGGCTAGTGACATCTGCAGTTTTTGGTCAGTGTTTGTATTTCTTGTGAGTTTCCATCAATATTAGCATATTTGTAGCAATAGAAAAGACATGTTTAGGCTGGTAATTACTAGGCCAAAGTTAGCTTAAACCACACTGATCATTGCCTATTGTTTTGAATGGCCTGCTTTGCACGCTGTGCACGCAAGTTACAAAAAAAAGAGGCGCAGATGCACCAGACGCACACTTTAAAAAGCCACATGCACTGGCTTCATTTTGATGTCACTTTCTCAAGTGCACGGCGCAACACGGCGAGTGTAAAACTAGATTTACGCTTCTTTTATTCACTGTGTCAAACAACTAGTGTGTGTGAGAGAAAGTGGCTAATTTTTGGGGATTTCTCAAAGCTCAAGGAAAAGGGATTTTATTTATTGAGTTGAATCCAACACATTAAGCTCTGTGTGTGTGTGTGTGTTTAGTATTATACAACGGACAATTAGGGCTGCTGTGGAGCAGCACTTTCTTGAGCTGAAGACCTGCCAGACATCACAAAGGTAAGTTTGTATGCACACGCACACACGCACGGAAGTCAGTTTCAATATATTCCCAGTAGAGTGATGGTTTATGACATATCATGCATAAGGACAGGTGTGTTTGTGTGTGCGTGTAGTCTGTGCGAGTGTGTGAGGGACCCTGATGTGAAGGACGATGAAGTGGAGCAGTCTGAGGGAGATGACCCATCTTCCTCCAACATTCTGGAGCAACCCAGCATCGAGGACAATCAGGACCAGGTCAGTACACATACATACACAGACAGACAGACACATACACACACACACACACACGCACACACATGCACACACCCATGCACAAACACACTGTAGCCATATTTGGGTTTTGTTGAACTTTTGTTTTTGTTTTTTGTAGGATTTTAGTTTGTAATTTGGAAGAGAAATTTGGTTATTTAAGTTGAGGTTACCATCAGATATTGTGAGTTAGTTTAAGTTATTTAGATACTTATCTGATTAAGCCTGAGCACCATTTAGCTTTCGTGCACTTAGCTGGCATAGACACACCCTGTTGATGTGCTTATGTGGTGCAAAATGCAGGCTTCCATTAGTTCCTTCTGAAAGTGCTCAGTTGGTTGGATGGCAAGGCAGAATAGTTTTTTGACTGCAAAGAGCTCGCCCTTTGTTTTACATCTGGAATGTTAACCGGATTGTTTTAATGGAATCAACACCTCATTCCATCTGACTCTCAGTGTGTGCTTCATCTGTAGGGTGACCAGACGTCCCGGTTTGACCGGGACAGTCCCGATTTTTAGTCGCGTGTCCCGAGTCCCGACAAAAGCCAGTCGGGACGCAAAAATGTCCCGGTTTTCACCCAACACCACATCAAGCTGCCCAAATTACAGTGATAGCATATACAAAACTGTTAAACTAAAGCCTAATGAAGTTTCCAGTAATTCAGAGTCAATGTGTGTGTGTGTGTGTGTGAGTGACAATGGTAGGTGCGCTCTGCGAAATCTTGGCAGTCAATGTTACAATGTATCTTGCAGTATACAACGGCCGTGTTTTAACGGTTTTCTTCGATAGCAGACTAGACTACTACACGACAATGCCTAAGAGAATGTGCACGCGCATGACGTCACACATAGTGTCCCGGTTTTAGACTCTGGAAATCTGGTCACCCTATTCATCTGGAATGTGTGTGGGGAACCCTCCTCATCCACCTCACCTGCCAATCACTACGCGCACATGGTAAGATCGGATTGGACTGGGATTGGATTGGGTGTTGCTACCCAACGGGTGGTCTGTCCCAAAATCCAAGTGCACATGGAGTTCGTGTAATCTGATAATTGTCAGAGATCTGGCCATTTCCGCTACGCTAGGTGGCACTGTATTCCTTTCAACAAGTGGTGTTAAAACTACTTCTGGTTGACGGCTGCTAAAAAGAAAATAAACAAACTATCTGGCGGCATACAAACAAAGATGGCGTTCGAGGAGGTTGACAGCAGCATTTGCATACATGTTGTGCATTCTCCTTTGTTTGAAAGTCCGTATGAGCGAACAAACAGCGTTTCCACTTCCGGGTGAAATCCCGGTAGAAAATTCCAGTGTATGCGCAGTACACAAATCCGATCCGATGCTGTGCACAAGGCGGCACCAAGCGGATTAACTTCGGCTTAAGCCAGGGGTTGCAATCGGATTCGTGAAACCAATCCCTATACCATCTTTAGCATGTGCACATGAATTCGATACGATCCCAATCCATTTCCAATCGGATTCAACTCGTCCATGTGCACGCAGTGAATATTTGTTTGAATTGCCATCATACACACACGGACGAACAACAGGGATGCACTGACACACACACAGAGGCAGGCAAAGGACGCACTGACACACACACACACACAGGCAGGGGGAGAGGATGCACTGACACACACACACACACAAACAGGCAGGTAGAGATGATGCACTGACACACACACACACACACACACACACAGGCAGGGGGAGAGGATGCACTGACACACACACAAACACACACACACACACACACACACACACAGGCAGACGGACAGAATGCACTGGCAGTTGACCAGTGCTACACATGTATGTTTAGCACATGGCTCAGATCAGCACAGAAATCAGATGGCCACTCTTTCTCTCTGTCTCTCTTTTTCTCTCCCTCTCTCTTTCTCTCTCTCCCTCCCTCCATTTCTTACTCTTTCACACACTGTCTTTCATTACAGCTGTGTTTGCTAGTGTAGGCTCCAGTGGCCATCACAGGTAATCTGATGGTTCAATAGAGGGATATTAAATGTCACACACCCCCCCCCCCCTCTCTCTCTCTTTCTCGCCCTTCCGCCCCCTGGGTCTCCCTGGGTCTAAATGCTAGCAGACAGCTAGCAAGTTTATACATGTGTTCTTTAATCAGGTCAATCTGTTCTCATAGCTAACTGGGTGTTCACATCAGAAGCAACCAGAGCGACAGAAGTCATTATTTCTCTATGGAGAGTTGGCGAATTGGGCGACCAGAGCGAATTTGCCAGCAGCAAAGCGAATTAGGCCACCAGAGCGAAAAAGAGAAGTTGAAAGTCAGTTAACTTTATGGTAATGAACTATGATGCGGTTTGGCGAAAACCAACCAGAATACATAGATTTACCAACGTCCGTTAATTACTGAGCTAAATCCAAAGTTCTTTGGCTAAATCCAACATTCCAAATGATACGTCATGAGCGAACAAAGCAAACAAGGAGAAATCAACAGCGAAGCTTCTTCAGCGACCTCGGCGACCTGTTCGCTTTGGTCACTTCTGATCTGTACGTACAGTAAGAATGACAGCAGCACCTGCACTCACACACACACACACAAACTGCTGACAACACGTGTCGTCTGATGTTTTATCATTCTCTGTCCCTGACCTGTCTGACTTGTAGATAATACTCACATTAAAACACATACACACACACACACACACACACGCACACACACACACACACACACACACACACACACACACACACACACACAGTCTCCTGCAGTTATGGATTTAGATACATACTCAAGCCACTCATACTCAAGCAAGTGTTTTTTTTTTTGTGTGTTTTTTCATTGCTGTGTGATGTTTGATCATGATGTCAACTTGATAACTGTACATTCTGCTCTTGTTCTGTGTGTGTGTGTGTGTGTCTGTGTGTGTGTCTGTGTGTGTCTGTGTGTGTGTGTGTGTGTGTGTGTGTGTGTGTGTGTGTGTTCCAGGCCTTGGAGGGCTGTGTGTCGCCCAGTGGTACTCTGGAAGAAGGTTCTGGAATGGAGCTGGACTTGGAGAGTCTGGTGGACACAGAGAACAATATCAACGCAGCCAGGTTAGCCACGCACACACACACACCAAGGAAACAACATACACCACACAGCGATGTTAGCAGAGCACGAGCGTACACACTCTCTCATACACCACACATACACACACACACACACACACACACACACACACACACAGACACATACACACACACACGAGTAATGTATGCTAACCTTCATACGACCGACTCCAGTAGTAGTTGTAGTAGTTGGGTACTGCAGAAAGTCTACAGATTTATGAAGGAGGCGATTTCCATGAAACCTCTGATGGTGCAAAACACTGTGTGTGACCCAGAGGAGAAACAAACACTCTTTGAAGAGATACACACACTCTTTGAAGAAACATACAAGGAGTCATTAAGTAAGGAAGTTAGGTTGCAGGAAGAAGAGAACAAGTAAGACATGACATGAGTTGGTCATGATCATGATCATGATGGACATGATTTGACTAACGTCATATTATCTTTTTTGTGTGTGTGTGTGTGTGTCTGTGTGTGTGTGTGAACATGATTTGACTAACATAGTATTATCTTTTTCTGCTTTAGACAAGAAACTTTCCAGCCCTGTGAGCAGATGGAACTCACAGACGTCATCAGCTGTGTAAGTGAGACGCATTCTCTCTGTCATGCACACACAGGTTCATATTGAGCACACAACCTCTCTCCCTCTCTCTCTCTATCTTACACACATACACACAAACACATTTGGTGTTAATATGACATTTTCTAGAAAGTGCAGTAGTAATCCTAACTGAGTTCCTGAAGGAGGGCAGTTGTCCATTTCACCCCTGATAATAGCAGCACACACATGAGGGTCACGTTAAACCATTTCTGCTCACTTAAACTGACCTCCCTCTCTCTCTCTCTCTGCCTCTCTCTGCCTCTCTCTCTATCTCTCTCTCTCCGCCTCTCTCTCTATCTCTCTCCCTCTCTGTCTCTTTCTCTCTCTCCCTCTCTCATTCCCCCCTCACAAAATCCCAGGGGTTGTCTCTGTCTCTCTCTCTTTTTCTCTCTTACCCTGACACCTGATGAAATCGCCAAGTCAAACTGAGCATCATGTTTAGCTTGTATGTGTGTGTGTGTGTGTGTGTGTGTGTTTGTCTGTGTGTGTGTGTCTGTGTGTGTGTGTCTGTGTGTGTGTGTGTGTGTGTGTGTGTGTGTGTGTGTGTGTGTGTGTGTGTGTGTGTGTGTGTGTGTGTGTGTGTGTGTGTGTGTGTGTGTGTGTGTGTGTTTGGAGCCCACTTTTACCCGTGTCTCCTTTGCCCCGTAGGATGACGAACTGAATGCCAACACAGAGCCAGACCGAGAGAGCCTGCAGCTAAGACACATCTTTCCCGATGGCGAGTGGGAAGGTAACATTCGCTCTATCTCTGTCTGTCTTTCTCTCTATGTCTCTCTCTCTCTCTATCTCTCTATGTCTCTCTGTCTGTCTCACCCACATTCTCTCCCACTCGTTCACTGTCCCCCTCTCTTTCTCTCTATCTGTCTATATTTCTTGCTCTCGCCTTCTTCATCTCTCTGTTCATTTCTCTGTCCATCTCTCTCTCACCTCTCTGCAACCGCATAACCAATAGAAGAGCGAGCTGAAAATGTGTGTGAGTGTGAGAATGATTTTGTGTTTGTGTATGTCATCAGTCCCTGTGTGTTGGACCCTGTGGGTACAGTAAGCAGGTCACCTGATTTGCTGTGTGTGTATTGATAAGCTATCAGCTGCTAGGTAATGTATTAATGGCTTATGGGTGTCACTGCCTCATCAATCACACATCATCTAGGCCAAACAGCCATAGCACACGCACACACACACACACACACACACACACACACACACACACACACACACACACACACACACACACACACACACACACACACACACACACACACACACACAGTGTGAAAATACATATACACTGTCACTCATCCAGTTATTCCAAATGCAAGTATCTGGTCTAAAATTATAGTTTGCATTTTTAGCATGCAGCAGTGCAGTGAGTTTGTTATACTGCGTGTGCGTGTGCCTGTGTGTGTGTGTGTGTGTGTGTGTGTGTGTGTGTGTGTGTGTGTGTGTGTGTGTGTGGTTTTGACGCATGAGCTCACCACCATCTTCTGTGGTATCTGTGTCTTCTCCCTCCCTCCCTTTCCCACTCTCTTTCTCCTTCTCCATCTCTCTCTGTGTCACTCTTTCTCCCTCTTATTCTCTCTCTCAACCCCTCCCTCTTGTCATTTCACCCCATGCCCATTGGCTGGTTCAGCCTGCCGTCCCGCCCCCGTCCCCCTCATAGATTTCACATGTATGCACCTGCAGCATGAAGGGAATGGTGAGTACCAACAGAACGCAGCAGAACCCACATCTAGAACTTAGAACCGATAGAGTCTATAGAGCCACAGGGTTACAGACAGAACCCGCTCTGGACTTCTGTAATATGAGTTGAGACAAATGCATTATACATCACTGTTCATGTAGTTGCATTGGCAGAGCTAAAGTTCAACATATTTAACTGTGACAGTCGGTGAAAGCTGCAGGCTACATTCCAAGCCTGTGTATGTGTCAAAATGTGAAGAACAAAAAAATCTGCATGTGATGACATTAATCTATACAGACTCTACTCTGCGTTAAGTCAGGCAGGCAGTCAGGGACCTGCACTCACCTCTTTTCATCCTTTCGTCCTTTTATCCCTCTGTTCCCCTGCACCTCTAGCCTGGCTATCGCGACTTGTCAATGCTCTGCGAGCATTGGTCTGGCCAAGCTGTGTTGTAAACCCATTTCTCAGAAGGCGGGCTTAACCCGCCTCTTTTAAATGCCTCTGTTTGCTACTGGACGAAGCTTCAACCAATCACACCCCCTCTGTCCTCTGACGTATACGCAGCAAAGGAAACTGCTTGATCCAAACAAAAAGTAGTAGTAGCCTGTAGTCATACAGAAATAGCGTTAAATGATTTTTGACAGACTTGTGAGGTGAGCATGAAAGTGGCTGATGTTTTTGGTCATTCAATATTGATATTCGAAAAACGAATCAGTGCAATCAAAGGCGAAATGACCACAACAACAGGGTTCCCGCAAACCCCATCAACTTGGCTACCAGCCGGGCTAACTGATAAATTAAACTTTTACCGATGCGAAAACGTACTTTCCCTCAACAAATGCTTCAAGGGCTGCCTTTTGCTCTATTTTTAGAGAGAACTTCCCTTTGAATTCGTCCAGAACAGCAGCTACAGCTGCATTGAAACCTTGCTGTTGCTCCACGTTCGCCATGTTTACAGTGACTGAGATAGATTTCCGGTCGCTAAACTACCGCGTCTTTTGAACTACCTGCCTTTTTGAAATGCTCGATTTTCATCGGCGCCCATTCCGAGGCGCAAGCAGAAATGGTGTAGACAGGCAGCTTGACCAGACTGACTTACTCGCGAAATGCAAATGCAGTGTCACAGACAGTATGGGCACACCCAGGCTACTGCACCTCTGCTCCAGCATCTCTCCTTCATGCACTCCTCTCTGTTCTCTGCCTCCAGTCTTCCACCTCTCTCTCTCTCTCCCTCTCTCTCTCTCTCTCTCTCTCTCTCTCTCTCTCAGTCCCCCCTCACAAAATCCCAGTGGTTGTGCTGACTTGTGCACTTTTAAAACTATTGTCAGCACTATTTTTACACACACCTAAACACAAAACTACACACACAACCCATACTTCTCTACACACACACACACACACACACACACACACACCACCTTCGGGATCAATAAAGTTACTCTACTACTACCTCTTCTTCCCTCCCAATAATGAAGAGGCTGTCGGTTTACATGGCAGCGGGATATTGGGTGTCTCTAACCCCTCTAAACACTCTCCTAACAGCATGCCTCTGCCTTCTCGTGTGTGTGTGTGTGTGTCTTTGCCCCTCTGTTGTACCCAGATGCTGTTCAATGCTGCTTCTCTTTTAATGCTGAATGTTTTGAATCAAAAGGCGGAAGACAAACACATTATTCCTACTCATTTGACACAAACCTTTTTATTGTGTATCATGTTTTCTGTTTCTGTTTGTGTGTGTGTATATATACATATGTTTGTTTGTGTGTGTGTGTGTGCATTCACATATGTTTGTTTTGTGTGTGCGTGTGTGTAGATCCTGTACCAGCCTGTAAGGTGTGGCAGGAGGACAGTGAGGGTGGAGAGGCACAGCTCTCCCCATTGGCTAGTCGCATGTTGCCCCTCCCACTGGAAGAAGATGCACCGCCCCTTCTTGCTCGGCGCTTCCTGGATTTTGGCCACAGTCAGAGATTCTTCCACCAGGACCCCGAAAACACATCGCCCACCAAAGCTCTGTCAGCTGGGAGGTAAACAAACACACACACACACACACACAAATGCACACACTTGTATCACCTGAGAGGTAAGTACACACACTCACACACTCGTGGCCACAACACTCACCAAAGATCTATCACCTGAGAGGTAAACACACACACACACACACACACATATATTCATATGCACATCACCCACCAAATCTTTATCAGATGGGAGGTACACACATACACACCAACGCAATATCAGCTAGGAGGGTAGACAAACCATACACACTTTTAAAGTCAAATTAAATACATAGTGTTTCCACTTCCGTTCAAGCAGGAGCTGGAGTAACTTATCATTGTGTGTGTGTCTGTGCTTGTGCGTGTGTGTGTTTAGGCAGCGGCGTGCCTCCTTGAGCTCCAAAGAGAGTGCCAAAGGGGACGCTGTGGCCCAGCAGCTCAACAAGAAACTGCAGAACCTCAAGAAGAAGATCCGCCAGTTTGAGGAGCAATTTGAGAAGGAGAAGAACTACAAGGTACACATACACACACACTCACAAACACACACGGACATACACATACAAACTGTCCAATACACAATCTCACACATATTTAAATATAAACTGTCACATATTCACATTCTCTCTATCTTATACACATACACACACACACACACACAGGTTCATCAGACTAGTTTCTCTAACCCCCTCTTCCCTCTGTGCAGCCATCTCATGGAGATAAGGCAGCTAACCCAAAGGTCCTCAAGTGGATGACCGACCTCACTAAAATCCGCAAGCAGATCAAAGGTGAACACACACACACACACCCCTGCACACACACACCTACCCACTCACACATGGATCAACACCATTTGTGTAAGTGTGTGTGTGTGTGTGTGTGTGTTGCCGTCTCGGCCTGCGCCAAGCAGACAGACCGGCCTCCGCGTCTTCTCGCCCCAGTTATCTGTGCATGTGTTCTGCCCCACCCGTCTTCTTCTCCACCCCGCTCACTTCTTTTGGGTTTTTTGCTTCCGTTGCCATCCTGCCATCACCGTGCTCCCATGTCCAAGTAAGCTGCGCCCACCAGCCCACAGCTCTGGCCAATCAGTGTCTCTTTCTCTCCAAATGATCTTGACCCCCCACGGACCAATCGTGACCCTCCAGGACGGCAACTGCTCAGGCACCAGGCCCTGCACCTCTGTCACAGACGCCTCCACGTGTCTGGAGCCTCCATGGCTGCCCCCTCCCCCTCCACGGGTGCCTTCTCCTCCTCCTCCTCCTTCCTCAGTACACACCTCCTGCAACACCCCCCCTCACGCCCCCCCTACGCCCCTAGGCAGGGACCCCACCTCAGTAAGTACACCACTGCCTGCTGTAAGTAAGCACACACACACACACACACACACACAAACACTCTGCCCAAGCAGATTTAGGGCACTCCTTCTCTCGCTCTTTTGTGCTTGCTTTCTCTTTCTTGTCTCTTTGTTCTTTCTTTCTTTCTTTCTTTCTTTCTTTCTTTCTTTCTTTCTTTCTTTCTTTCTTTCTTTCTTTCTTTCTTATCTGTCTCTCTATTTGTCTCTCTCTCTCTCCATCCTCCTCTTCTCCCTCACTTTCTGTTTTCCTCTCTTGAAATATTTTTCTCAGGGTGCCCCATTCACACATCGTGTGCAAGAGAGAGAGAGACTTCAGTGTGTAATTCATACAGATGCACACACACAAACACACACACGCTGTCAAGCTGGTGGTCGTCCCATGAGTGTGTAGTTGTGTCCTTTAGTCAGGTGCTCTTGTGAGGGGGGGCACTCATGTGGGCAGTACCAGCATAACCTCACCAAGAGCTGCTCCATCACTGCTTTCTGCTTCGGGATCACCTGGCTTTGTGTGTGTGTGCGTGCGCTACACACACACATACACACACAGACACACTCCCACACACATACACACCGCACCACTGAACTGCATGGACTGCTGGTATGTTTATTGGAATGTCACGGCTACCCAGATATGCAAACACAAAATATGCAAACATACACATGGCACTTTACACACACATTACACACACACATACGATGCCGGTCCCAATAATGAGAGATGAAAGGATAAAAGCTGACATAAAAGCTGAAATGTAGTGATGAGCTGACTGCAGTGGTCTGCAGCTGATTGCTATAATATTGTTTCAACTCTCAGAATGTGTGCGTGTGTGTGTGGCTGTGTTTGTGGATGTGAATGTGGAGATAAACACAGAAACTGTTCTGTTCCCTGTCTTGTTGTTGTTGTGAAGATGTGTGTTGGTTGCACAGCTATATTGCCCTACTACCCTGCTATGGTGCCATGCTGTGTTCCTGTACTCTGCCCCATACTGTACTATTACACTATTTAAGTGCCCTTTTGTAGCACCCCATGATAGAGCCCTGCTGTGGCACCGTACTGTAGTATCCTAGTATAGTACCCTACTGTAGTATCCTACTGTGGTATCCTAGTGTAGTACCCTACTGTAGTATTCTAGTGTAGTACCCTGCTGTAGTACCCTACTGTAGTATCCTAGTATAGTACTCTGCTGTAGTACCCTACTGTAGTATCCTAGTGTAGTACAGTACTGTAGTACCCTACTGTAATATCCTACTGTAGTACCCAAATCTAGCATCCTACTTTAGCACCCTACTGTATTAAGCCCCATCCCCTTACCTAGTGAGGGTCCTATACCCGGTGAGTGACGGGCTTGTGTCGCCCCCTAGATGCGAGGCAGCGTGTGGAGTCGGAGCTGGCCCCCCAGGCTCGGCCGCGCAGCAACACTCTGCCCAAGAGCTTTGGCTCCTCCCTGGACTCTCCAGCTCCCCTCGAGACCTCGGAGGTCCCCCAGAGCCGACCCACCCGCCACGACACCCTGGAGCTCATCCAGCAGCGCCTCAAGACCAAGAGACAGGACGAGGGCTGGCCCCAGGACGTCAAGGTGTTTGTGTGACTGTGTGTGTGTAAAAGACAGGACAAGGGCTGGCCCCAGGATGTCAAGGTGTGTGTGGGTGTGTATGTGTCTGTGTGTGTAAGAGACAGAACGATGGCTAGCCTCAGGGCGTCAAGTTGTGTGTATGTGTTTGTAGATGTGTATAGTGTGTGTAAGAGACAGGAAAAGAAGCTGGCCCCAGGACGTCAAGGTGTATGTGTGTGTGTTTGACTTGTATGTGTTAACAGGTGTGAGCTATGCTAAAAAGCAGTGTGTGTGTGTTGTTCAGAAAATGACCAAGGAGCAGCTTGCTGGTGAGAAGACAGTGTTACAGAAAAATCTACTCCACTATGAGGGACTCCACGGCCGGCCGGTATGATACACACACACACACACACACATAGGCGCACACTCACATATGCACGCACGCACACATACACACACATTACATAAACACACAAAAATACGCATACAGCTACATGTACAGTTCTTTATATACCCTCTTGTACATGTATTTCTGGATGTGTGTGTGGGTTTGCGTGCATGTGTGTGTGTGCAGGTGACCCGTGAGGAGCGTTTGATAGTGAAACCGCTGTATGACCGCTATCGACTCATCAAACAGATGCTAACCCGTGTCAGCATCACGCCAATCATCGTGAGTAATACACATACATACATACACACACCAGTAAGCACACTCACACATTGGGCTCTTTTTTTTTTACGATCATAAGTCTGTCGGGCAAGTTGCTTTGGGGGCGGTCCCGAGACAATTTGGTATTTTGACGGCGGAAAAGTGAACATTGGGCCTGGCTCATGGTTTAAAAGGGTTTGCCTAAATTACTTAATCAATCAAAGGTGTGTAACATGCAATGAAACCAATCAGAGTTTATGCTTTTGTAACCGAGGTCTTCCTGCGAAGTCCAGACCCAGTCTCGAACTCGCGACCTCACAGTAACTTCGGTATGGGAGACAGACACGCTACCAAGTGAGCTAAAAGCCGGGCTATTAGCTCAGTCAGCAGCGTATCTTTTTGAGGCGTCGGGAGGGAGGTTTACCAACGTTCTACGCCGAGCTGTGCTAGCTGGCATCCGTTACACTTTCATTCCCTTTAAAAGCCAGCTGCGCTTCGTCCAATCGTCCTTGCTATTACAAAAGCGTTATGCACCCATGGCATAGCTTCAGCAATACGTGACTGATTACCGACCAGGTTTGTCTAGGTCATTGGCGGACGTGTTTTCTGCGTCCTTATATTACCATCTAATGAGCTTTGCAACAGAAAACACCTTTTCTTTTCGGTGACATGCCTGTGAGGACACAGTCACTGCGTGCACATGGATGAGTTGAATCCGATTGGAAAGGGATTGGGATCGTATCGAATTCATGTGCACAGGCTAAAGATCGTATAGGGATTGGTTTCGCAAATCCGATTGCAACCTCTGGCTTAAGCCGATGTTAATCCACTTGGTGCCGCCTTGTGCACGGCATCGGATCGGATTCGTGTACTGCGCATACACTGAAATTTTCTACCGGCATTTCACCCGGAAGTGGAAACGCTGTTTGTTCGTTCTTTTTAGCAGCTGTCAACCAGAAGTAGTTCTGACACCACTTGTTGAAAGGAATACATCGCCACCTAGCGTAGCAGAAACAGCCAGATCTCTGGCCATTATCAGATTACACGAACTCCATGTGCACTTGGATTTTGGGACAGACCACCCGTTGGGTAGCAACACCCAATCCAATCCCAATCCAATCCGATCCTACCATGTGCACGTAGTGAGTGTTATCTCCTATGTAGACAATGTGAATTTTAGTTGAAAAAATGAACGATGTGTTAGCACAGAATAGTAATGACAGCATGCGCATATCACCAATGCACAATGCGCCGTAGGGCCCATAATCTGTCAGAGATGCACATGCAGTCACACACACCCCCATGTAAAAAAATATGGTGTGTATTAACACTTAAATGGACAGTGCATGACTGGATTTCACACAGCTATTATAAAATACTAGAGAAGTATTTGAGGAGATGACTGTCTCTCTTGTCCTCTTTCGCTCTCTTACCTAATCCCTCATCCATCCCTACATCTTTTGTCTCCTTTCACTGTTTCTCTTGGCCCAAATTGATTTGTCTACCGATACACACACACACAAATACAAACCCACATATACACGCGCACACACATACACGCAGGCGTCTCCCACCAGTAAGCGGCGCAACCAGACACTGCAGCCGATCATCGAGGGCGAGACGGCGCACTTCTGCGAAGAGATCACGGAAGAGGAGGAGGAGGTGCGCGGGGAGGAGGAGCGGCAGCAGCAGCAGGAGGAGGAGGCCCAGGAGGAGCGGAGGGTGACGGTGGAGGAGAAGGGGAGTGCAGGGGTGGGCGGAGGTGACAGCAGTGAGGTCATCGTGGCCCTGGACCCCGCTGCACAGCCCCCTTCCCAGCAGCCCCTGCGCCACGTGCCTGACGAGACGCGCTCCGGCAAGATGGCGCTTGACCTGCGCCTGTCCAGCTCACACGCCTCCTCCATGTGAGTTGGCCTCACAAACATGCTCATATGCACAACCACCACACACACACACACAGCACCAAATTAATGCCTGGACTGACCGGGAACTAATGCAGACTAGTGGTTATCACTTGATTTCAGTCCATATAAACACACGCTCTCACTAGAAGCATGTGACTAGGCTATACCCACACACATGCACCACTGTGACCATGATTGTCATGGTGATTTGCTCATCATGTGACTCAGTTCCACACCTGTTTCTGGGTCACCTGTGTGAGTCATGTACCTGCTGCAGCTGTAATCTCATGACATCTTCTGTGTGTGTGTGCATGTGTGTGTGCGTGTGTGTGTGTCAGGCCTGAGCTACTGGAGCAGTTGTGGAAGGCTCGGGCTGAGAAGAAGAAGTTGCGAAGAACCATAAGAGAGTTTGAGGATGACTTCTACCAACAGAACGGCAGGTAGAGACCTAAACACACACACATAAATAATTACATACACACATACACAGGTACACTTATACATTATAGACATATAGACACCCACACTCATATATATATATATGTGTGAATTGTGTGTGAACTGATGCTGGTTTGAAGGCATCTGCCTAAATCTTTGGACAGTACTGTATCTTTTTGGCCATCCACATGTTTAATGTTAAAACACCCATAAGGCTGAAAGGACTTAAGGCATAAGATGGGCATAAGTTGTTTTTTTTTGACAAGTGTTAGGCAGGTGCACACAAAGTGTACACACACAGGGGTGCAGACAATGTCAGGGATTTTGCAGGATTATAGTCAAGTGTATGATCAACCAATTACACCAAATTAGTTGTATATGTCAGGAAGCATACATCCACAGAAGATCTGTGGTAGTTCTTCAAGATGTTTGGTGCAAGCTACCTTGAAGTTCCTTCAAAAATTCTGTGCAATAGACCTAGAAGAATTGATGCTCTTTTAAAGGCAAAGAGTGGCCACCCCAAATATTGATTTGATTTAGGTTTCTCTTTTGTTCACACTTGTGCATTTTGTTAATTGATGAACATAAATGATTAACACTTCCATTTTTGAAGGCATTCCTAGTTGACAGCATTTTTTCATACCTTCCTAAGACTTTTGCACAGGACTATATACACAGTATATATACTATACTATATATACACAGTTATGCTTATACATACACACACACATGTACATTGTTACATTGGCCTGTGGGCTGTGTATTGTAGGAATACATGACATTACATTGATGTGAATGAAGCTCTTAAATACAGCAACTTGAAGAGTAATGCAGGGACAGTCCCCCTGGAGCAACTTTGGGTAAGGTGCACTGGTTATTCACTCCCCCACCATATTTTTTTCCTACTGGTGGGAATCAAACCTGCGACTCTCTGATCCCAAGACCAACTCCATAACTGTTAGCCTACAGCTGCCCATTGAGGGGCCTTTCACAATGACACACTTCTTTCATTGCCAGGGGCACAAATCGAGTCTACAGATTAACATGCTTTGCTCTTTTATTTATTTATTTTCTTGAGTGAGCGCTGCACATTTTCAGAAGCATCTATGTTTTTTCTGGTTACACCTCAGAGTTCAAATCTGTTAAACTTTGGAGGTTGCTTTTTTTACAATGGGTCATTGCATTGCCTCAGCGGCTTGCTTACAGCTGAGTTCCAAACATAAGTAAAGGAAACAGAGGACTGTATGTAACTTACCACCCTTAACAACCTGGACATCTTCAGCAAGCAATTGAATTCTGTTTTGGCACTATCAACGTCTCAATGCCTCCATACACACAAACACACACACGCACAAACGCACTGAGCCATGTCTTGCGTGTGTGTTGCAGGAACGCTCAGACGGAGGACCCTGTGCCACACAAACACACACGTACTGAGCCATGTCTTATGTGTGTTTTGCAGGACTGCTCAGAAGGAGGACCGGCTGCCCATGATGGACGAGTATAAGGAGTACAAGCGCATCAAGGCTAAGCTCCGCCTACTGGAAGTGCTCATCAGCAAACAGGACTCCTCCAAGTCCATCTAGACCCCTGTTGCCATGACAACCAAACAGCAACACCCACAGGTTGCTGTGGCAACCAACCATGCTACCATACCCTTGACGGCAGACCACATATCTTACTGCCATTCCCTCTAATCTCTTTCACACACACACACACACCCACACACACACCAGTGATGACAGGTTTTTATCTTCATTCATACAAAAGAGTACACACGTAAAACACATACATGCACACATGGAAGACTGTTTTTCTCCCCTCTTCTCATCGACAGTCAAAGAAGTCATTTTGTCTTTCCTTAATCCTGTTTGTGTTTTCTTACCTGGTTTTTCACGTAATATAGCAGACTGAGAAACACCCTCATTGTATAGACACATTGTCACACACACACACACACATACACATGCACAAGAAGTGAAAGAGAGGGTGTGAGTGAGAGCTGTACTCATGGCCATTATCAGGGCCACAACACCTAGACCGACACTTTATTTTCACAGGTGTGTATGTGTGAAAGAGAGTGACAAAGAAAAAGAGTGAAAATATTCTGTGTATTTTGCAGAAGAATTTGTATATGTTCCACGTGTATATTACGGTGACCCATGTGCAAACTTGTCTTGTTATAGTCTACAACTCGGTCATATGAAGAGTGTGTGTGTGTGTCTTTTTTCCCCTTTTGCTTCTCTGCCATTGTCTGACTGATGTGGAGCAAAACTCACAAAATGTTGCAACGGGCTGTGCTTCATTCTTGGTGTGTGTGTGTGTGCACCAGTTCTGAATGGTTCTGGGAACTAAAGACAGCAGCTCTGATGGTTTCTGGGACTATAAGGGACTTTTTTGAGGAGTGGTGGAGTCACAGAGCATTGTGGGATAGCTGGTCATCCTGCACGTCTGCCTGCTCCCTCACTCCAAAACAGGTGCTGCATCAATGCCCAAGCACACCTCTCTCTCACACACACACACACACACACACTTTACAAATCACATCATCTTAGCAGGGTGCACAACCAGTGGTGGGATTGCGACTGAGCCTTGAGCACTGTGTGTGTGTGTGTGTGTGTGTGTGTGTGTGTGTGTGTGTGTGTGTGTGTGTGTGTGTGTGTGTGTGTGTGTGTGTGTACGTGTACGTGTGTGTACGTGTATGTGTACGTGTACGTGTGTGTACGTACTAGAGATAGCCTTTGCACGGTGTGAAGGTCCGTGTTGACATTGAGATGAAAGCATCAAAACACAGCAATGAGACCTCAGTGACAGCCACATTTCAAGCCTTACACCAATACCTCATCTCACTCTCTTTCTTTCTCTCTCTCTCTCTCTCTCTCTCAGACACACACAGCATCTCCGTCATACACTCAGCTTGCCCCCCCCCCCCCAAACACAGACCCTTTCTCTCAGACTGGTTTACATTCCCACTGAAACCTACAAACAACGATTGTGTTAGACAGTTCAACACATTCCTTATCTCCCATTCTTTCCTGTCTGGCAAGCCGTGTGTGTGTGTGTTCTTCCCTCAACCTCATTAGAAGACTGTAAAGTGTAAAAAAGATAGCAGACAAGCTGATTTGGGTTGTGTCAACCAATTAGAGCACGCACACACACACAAACACACACACACACAATCATAAGCTAGCTGGTGTCTGTAAATGAGTTTGTCTCTTGGTCACATGAACTGCAGTACCACAGAATTCAGGATTCCACAGACATCATCAGTGTAAGCGAGCGCATTGATACTGCTGTGTCACCTTGTCAGACATCATCCGTCGATCAGTGAAAGAAAGGGAATCAGTACTGGTGCATGATTTTTGAAGGTGTCCCTTTCTGATAAGGAGCAGTAGGACTGTGTGTGTCTGTGTGCGCGCGCATGTGCTGTGGGAGGAAGTTGTAAGATGGAATATTTCAGAAGAGTGTGTGGGGGGGTGCATATTTTGGCTCAGACTGCAGTATACCAAGGCATAAATAAACCATGCTTAGAGAACAAAACACACACACAACACACTCACTGTAACAGAGCAGAATGACGCTCGCTGACTGGCACTTCACTGACATTCAGTGAAGTAAGTATGCCACCTCACAGTGTAAGTGTGTCCACCCTGCATGTGTGTGTAAGGGAATAGGGCGAAGTTGTCGATACGATATTATTTGCACAGCATTCAATGAATGCATCCTTTGTTTTTGTGTTGTATTTTTCCATGTATGGTCATAGTGAGTGGAGAAGCACTATATGAGCATTGGAGCGCACTGTGGCACCGGTAACTTATTTTCTGCATGTCGGAGTTCCTCCCAGTGTGAGTCCTACCACCCTGTGTTTTTTAAATGACTCCTCGTTTGTACTCTGTTTTGTAAGCGTTTGCTGCTCGCTGCTGGGCCGCTCTGCCGTGTAGTCTGTGTGCTCTACAGCCTATAAGCTAGACATAGTGGTGAGCTTGCATGGCCAACCTCAATTTCTTTATTTGTGTGTTTGTTTGTTTCTTTTGGTGCCATGACAACCAAGCAATAAAATTAGTGTCCAGGCCCTGACCCACTGGGTGTGGAAGGCCTCTTGTATCCACTATGTATCCAGTATGTGCATTTTCCCAATAAATGGCTTGTGAATACTCAACCCTGCCTTCTGTCTGTTCTTGTGCTATATTTGATGTGTTGAACACAGTCTGGATTCTGTATTAATATTAATAGTAGTTTTTGTTTGGTTGCTGACAAGCATTTGTCCAAACTACTGTCACATTTTAAAAACTCTAAATACAGTTAGCACAGCATCATCTGTTTTAGCCATACCATTCACACATTTCATGTTTTTTTTTCACACAATATGCAGTCAGTGAAAACATTTCTACAATGCTTACATTTTCGATAAACGATGCCCACCACAAAAATTATGGATTGTTTTTGTCTTATTTGCAAATGTTAACAACATACCACAATAAAAAACAATATTCCAAACCTAGATAAAGTATAAAACCTCTACATCTGCAATAATATCAGCTCAAACACAATATAACAACTGATAATAAACAAACAATTGAATAAATCACACGCACATGATTTATGATGGGTAAATTAGGTCAACCACATCTGATTCCAGTCTGGATTTGATGTTTATGGGAGCAGAAGCATGAAAAGATAAATATGACATATCTGGACGAGTAAGAGCAAGGAACAGTGAGAGGGTCAAGGAGCTCTATCAACAGTATGTCCAGTATAGTGTATATATTTAATGTGCAGTTCTATAAGCTTTACATTTTGCAAGTATACATATAAGTAACCTACAATAGGTTACAGTACAGTACAGGATGGTAAAATAACATGAATTTACATAAACTTTGTTTTAGAGAGTCGTGGAGTTGGAAGGCAACCAGGCTCTTTATGAATTCATAGACGAGGCAGCATTCAATCTGGCTAAAAGGTGCAGCGAGGACAGAATATAGTAGGAAAAAGGGTCACAGTTGAAGTGCAAGGACAAAAACAGGCAAACATTACAATGTGTGCACCAATTCTAAAGGCTGGATTGGTCCTTCATACATGTGAGGTTGGACCCTACAATACCAAGCGCCTCCTTGCCTTTCTGAATGATTTTCACCAGCACCTGGTTCCAGAGCAGGATCAGGAGGGTGAAAACATGAGGACCTTTGTCATCACCTGGGACAGTGTAGCTTTCCATCACTCAAAAGCTTGAAGGCCACCCAAGACTGGTACGTCTCTTCCTTCCATCCTATTCACCTTTCCTCAATTCCATAGAGTTTGTTTCCCTCCTTGCAGTTGAGCCTTTTTGTTGCTGTTTTTGTGCGTTCAGAATGCTCTTGTATGTTTTATGGATATTTTGTTTACTTTAAGCGCTAAAACTTTTTGCGATAAAACCTCCTGTTGTATATAGTAAAGGAAAAAAATGATTTTTACTAGAATGTAAAACTGTAATCTTTATATACAGTATGCAGCACTTTTCTGAACAGTCACAAAGTGCTTAAGAATTAAGTTAAATGGATACAAAAATAAAAAGCTAACAATCAAAAAATAAAATAAAATAAAATAATTAACTAGTTAACCCTTTGCTACACACCCACGCACACACAATCTGGCATTTCTAGGACCAGTCACCTGTAATGCAAACAGACTGAAACCCTACCTCATTAAAGCAGCACTATGCAACTTTGAGTGTTTTTTCCAGCTTTTTCTCAACAGAGGTCCCCCTAGTGTATCCACGTAAATGGACACTCGTAAAAATTGACTGTTTTCCCTTCCCCTCACCAGGTGCACATGTGCACGTTCAACTCAACTGATCAGAGGAACTGATGAATATGACAGTAGCCATGTCCACCTAGGAAGATCATCTCAGAATTTCTTCAGAATTTAACGTGATCCTGTTTCTCACAATATTATTTGAGACTTTTTGAGACTGAGGGTGCTGGGGTGGACACCCAGATAGTGCAAGCGTGTTATTCTGTCCACAGACAGCAGGGGTGGTTGAGAAAATCTTTATTCGCCTGGTAATGACTCATTTAAGCATCTACCGACTTGAAGATGATTAATTAAGATTAATTAAGTTAATTAAAAAAGTTATGTACTGCTGCTTTAAGTATGTCATGGAGAAGACTGGAAATGACTGCAGTTGATAGGGTATCCTTGCTAACAAGTCATTATACTGAACTTGACCACACACACACACTAACCACCCCCAGTGTGAGGCACTCATCTGGGTGATGCAGAGCAGTCATTGCACACACACACACACACACACACACACACATACACACACACACACACACTAACACTAACCAGCAGCAGAACACTCAGCACACTCATTAGCCTAAGCTGGAGAGTCAGAATAACAATCACTAAATCACTAAAATCATATTAAAATCAATTAATTAACCAGGATACCGGGAAACCCCTTCACTCATTGTGACGGGTCTCTTATAACCACAGTTAGCAAGGCCTCGGGTTTAACGTCACTGCACTGAGGCACTGGGATTGACTGCCAGTCAGGGGGAAGGCTGCCACTCACCAACACCACTTCCAACAGTCATCTCAGTGTTCTTCTGAGGTCCTAGTTGCATCCAAAGCTACTGGTCCACAGCCAGGAATTAACAAATGTACAAAATAAAGGTTGCTGCTGGACTGACCTGCGCTGCCCAGCTGTTATGGGAGCCACTCACCATCAGTGCTCTATAATGGTGCATTATCTGCAGTGTTTCAAAGGAAATGGATGATATTAGGCGCAGACGTACTGAATGGAGTTCACTATTGAAAATTTTGGCCCATTCCCAAGTCAAACACAAAGGAAAAGCTAATAAAGTCTATTTAACTCTCCACACCACTGTTTACAATCCATTACCTTCCACCCTCCCTCTAAGAACCATTCTAACAAGCTCCATTTTATAAATAGCTCTACACAAACAATGACTTACTGCTTATGTAACAGAGTAAATCAGATTATTGAGTGCGTATTTGGCACCCTCCTGTGGTAACACTTACAAGTACACCCATAAGGACTAGTTATATTTGTCAAGTCAGTTTCCCCTTTGCTGTAATTTGGCCATATCTGAAATGTGTTATTCGATATAAGGTTTGTCAGGAGATGCTACTGCTCTCTGTTTTTAGCCATTACTATGCTCAACATACTTCGCTGTGCTCTACCACATCAGACACTAGCAATATCTACTGATTGGTACAAAGTCAAGACCAGGTCTTTAAAGGGCCAAGACCAAGTGGGTCAGGTCAGGTCCAGACTAAGGTCATCAGTTTTTAAATGCAACCAATTATATTTCAAGACCAAGAGTTGAGACTAAGCTTTATAAAATTCAATAATCAGACCTTTAGATTTAGGTTGTCTGATTTGTCTGTTCCCACTACAAGTTGAGTCAAGACCAAGCATTTCTACTTTGAGATGAGAGCAAGTAAGCAGAAAATGGTCTTGAGTCTTGAGAACACTAGAAGTACCCACTCCATGGGGCCAGGCATCTACAGATGTTGTCACTTAAAACACGATGCCATGGAGAACGTTACGATGTGCAAGGCAAGTTAATGAGACACTGGAAAGTTTTGATTTTATGTCGGCAGCTGCACACTTCAGCACTGAGAAACTGCATTAAGTGGCCTAAAAGGACACAAGGCAATATTATTATAGGCCTAGTAATTTGTTTGTTTCAATTAATTTGATCAGGAGTTATTTAACCCACAGCATCACGCTGGGCAATTTAAATGTTACCAGCCAAATACGAGACATACAATGTAGAATTAACTTTGCTTGAGTAAAAGCAATTCGGATTTATTAAATGTGGGGAAGGGGGATTGGTTTATTAAACCATGACTTTTTTTGAGCCGTAGTTTTTTTGTTTCTCGCGAGTTTGCTGGGTTGTTCACTGAATGCCCAACCTGACAAGTTGCTGTGGTTATCAGTCGTGTAACTGGTTAATCCAGTACCTGGCCTGTAGGCCTGCTCGCAATTTGGAGTTGGGGGAATGTCTCACTTGAACCGAGTTAGTGGGTGCCTAGACATTAAAAATCATCGAGGTGCTCATCCACCATAGTGCCACGATTCGCACAATATGGCCGCCAAATATGGCCACCATCGCCTATGACGAAAACCTATCGTTTTTATTTTTTAACTGTTAATACACGTCATCCCTCAATTACGGTATGAAGACTTATTTGCTGTTATTATTATGATCATTTTGTTTCAGTGTTGTCCTTAAAATGTCAAGGTCAAGGTCATGGTCAAGGTCTTTTCTCCATTCTGAAGACATCGGCCAAAAGTTTGCCATTATTCAGTCATTATTATGAATAAGTAACAGCCACAGTAAATGTAATTTTACTAAATCTAACATTTAATATTTCTTTACACTTAAAGGATCATCTTGCCAATGAAAATGCATTAGTAAATGTGATAATTAGGCCTAAATTAGGTCTGAAGCACAACAAATTAACTAAGAATAAACACAATGAATTAAGGTGGACCATTACCCATAATGCATACAGTATGTCCTGATTTCTCTTAAGGTGTTCTGTATTTCTGCAGGCATGCAATTAAGTGGGATGGGTTTTTATAGGATGATGTTTCTATTTTTCCATGGCAAATGGTGCATGAAAGTCCAGCAACAAGACAGTCACAACTGCGTTTGATTCTATCACGTCCTGTCTTTTCACTTGTTACAGGTAATTTATTATTTTCTTGACAGATGATGCATAACCTAATATCAATATTGTCCAGATCTGCCATTTAAGCAACCAAATTCAAACTTTTGGGAACAGTTTTTGAATGTGCCATGCAGCTCACTGTGCGTGATGCTCAAAAGTGAGACGAAAACCTTTAAGCAATGAGTAGAGTGTGTGTGTGTGTGTGTGTGTGTGACGTAAGAGTATGTCTGAGTGAGTCAGCTTACGAAAGAGAGACAAAGAGATAAAAATAAAACAATGTTTAGTGTTTGTGTGTGTGTGTGTCTCTGTGTGTGTGCGCGTGCACGCGAGCGAGTGTGTGTAAATACTGTATGTGATGTGGCAGAGCGCTATCAATGATGCCTTGTTAGCACGTTAGCAGTGGGAGGAGGGAGACACATACAGTACACAAAGATATTACAATTAAAATACAATATTCTTTTGAGAATCAGATTCCAATTGGCATGTTAGCACGTTAGCTCTGTGTGTGTGCGTGTGTGTGTGTGTGTGTGTGTGTGTGTGTGTGTGTGTGTGTGTGTGTGTGTGTGTGTGTGAGAGAGAGAGAGAGAGAATTCAATACAATGTTCTTTTCAGAACCAGATTCCAGTGACCATTAATACAAAAAGATAATACAATACACTGTTCTTTTATACGGGAAAAATTTAAGTGGAGTACTTCCAACTGGCATATTAGCCCATTAGCTGTGAGTGTGTGTATGCATGAGAGGGAAAATGAGATAAATGAAATAAGTTACATTACACTTAGCTGACGCTCTTATCCAGAGCGACTTACAGATATTTACAGGGTTTCAGTTACAGTCCCTGGAGCAGTGTGGGGTTAGATGCCTTGCTCAAGGGCATCTCAACCATGGGTAGAGCAGGATTCGACCAGCAACTTTCCAATTGCAATATATAAAAATAAATATATATAAAATGTAAAAAGGTTTTTTGTGCACTTCACCACCTGAAGGAGGTGAATGTGGCACACAATCAATTATATTCAACTACAAATAAAAACACTGAGCAAAGTCTTGTATTAGCAAAGCATTCAAATCGAGAGGATCAGTCAGAGTGATCTCTGTCACACAAGAACCGTCTACATATTCAACAGACAGAGAGATAACAGTTGGTGAAATTTTTGAAAGGTTTCTGATTTGTTAATAAAGACTTGCGGGCCCCTCCCCTTCCATGGGGAGGTGTCAACAATTCCATATTAGCATAGACATGGAAAATGTCAAAAATCTCAAAAAAATTTTTTTTTTTCGAAGACTCTTTCTGCCATCATTGCACTGTTTTTAATCATTTGTTGTTTTTATTTATTTATTACAAGTGATAAAACCTTAACCCTGTTAAAGGATGGGTAGTACTCCTGATACTACTAGGTATATGATTAAACTGCAATGATAGGTTAGATGATTAGATATACAGTGCATCCAGAAAGTATTCACAGCGCTTTATTTTTCCCACATTTTGTCATGTTACAGCCTCATTCCAAATTGCAATAAATTAATCTCTTACCTCAAAATTCTACACACAATACCCCATTATAAGAATGTGAAAAAAGTTTTTTTTTTTTCCATTTTTTGAATTTATTAAAAATAGAAAACTAAGAAATCACATTTACATAAGTATTCACAGCCTTTGCTTAATACTTTGTTGATCCACCTTTGGCAGCAATTACAGCCTCAATTCATTTTTAATATGATGCCACAAGCAGGGCACACCTATCTTTAGGCAGTTTTGCCCATTCTTCTTTGCAGTAATTCTCAAGCTCCATCAGGTTGAATGGGAGACGTCTGTGCACAGCCATTTTCAGGTCTCTCCAGAGATGTTCAATCGGATTCAAGTCTGGCTGGGCCACTCCAGGACATTTACAGAGTGGTTCTGAAGCCAATCTTTTGAGATCTTGGCTGTGTTCTTCGGGTCGTTGTCCTGCTGAAAAATGAACCTTTGCCCCAGTCTGAGGTCAAGAGCACTCTGGAGCAGGTTTTCATCCAGGATATCTCTGTATATTGTTGCATTCATTTTTCCTTCTATCCTGACTAGTCTGCCAGTTCCTGCTGCTGAAAAACATCCCCATAGCATGATGCTGCAACCACCATGCTTCACTATAGGGATGGTATTTGCCTGGTGATAAGAGGTGCCTGGTTTCCTCCAAGCATGACGGCTGGCATTCACCAAAGTTATAGAGTTCAATTAGAGTTAGAGTTCAATCTTTGCCAAAAGGCAACTGAATGACTCAAACCATGAGAAACAAAATTCTCTGGTCTGATGAGACAAATTCCAGACGGGCTGCCATGTTCCTTTTACTAAGGAGTGGCTTTCGTCTGGCCACTCTACCATACAGACCTGATTGTTGGATTTCTGCAGAGATGGTTGTCCTTCTGGAGGGCTCTCCTCTCTCCACAGACGAACGCTGGAGCTCTGACAGATTGACCATCGGGTTCTTGGGCACCACCCTAAGGCCCTTCTCCCCCGATCGCTCAGTTTAGACAGCCGGCCAGCTCTAGGAAGAGCTCCGGTGGTTCCAAACATCTTCCATTTACAAATAATGGAGGCCACTGTGCTCATTTGGGACCTTCAAAGCAGCAGAATTTTTTCTGTATCCTTCCCCAGATGTGTGCCTCAAGAGCAAGACAATCCTGTCTCGCAGGTCTACAGACAATTCCTTTGACTTCATGCTTGGTGTTTGTGCTCTCACATACACGGTCAACTGTGGGACCTTATATAGACAGGTGTGTGCCTTTCCAAATAGTGTTCAATCAACTGATTTTACCGCAGGTGGACTCCAATTAAGCTGTAGAAACATCTCAAGGATGATCAGTGGCAAAAGGATGCACCGGAGCTCAATTTTGAGCTTCATGGCAAAGGCTGTGAATACTTATGTAAATGTGATTCCTTAGTTTTCTATTTTTAATAAATTCAAAAATGTCAAAAAAAAAAACAATTCACATTGTCATAATGGGTATTGTGTGCAGAATTTTGAGGTAAGAGATTAATTTAATACAATTTGGAATAAGGCTGTAACATGACAAAATGTGGAAAAAGTGAAGTGCTGTGAATACTTTCCGGATGCACTGTATGATTAAACTGCAATGATGACTTTTAAGGTGGATTCATCCAACTTAGGACATTTGTGCAAATTAGTGCCTATTTAAATACATTAAGAAAAATGTGCATATTAAAATATTTCATAAATAATAAAACTTGCAATACAAAATACTTGTTTTAATGTAAGTAATAAACTGGAAAAGTTTTGTGGTGATAAATAAAAGTTAAAGATTGTTTACCCTATCTGGCCGTATTTTCTCACCTATGTAAAAAATATATATATATATATTTTACTGAAAATTCCATGAAGGTGGGGACCTAATTTAAGTAACAGTTGGAGAATTTGTATGAAGGAGCCTTTGACCTATCTAGAAATCTTAAAAATGTTGTACAACAAGTTTTCCTTAAAAATTTTACCTCAGACTTTTTCAACTCACCAACATATCAGCAAATTAGCTTAGGGTGTTTTTTGTGTAATAGTGCACCATTTGTAAGACACAAAATGAATGCATTATTGACTTAGGGATATTGTCAAACAAAGCTTTTCTAATTCTTCAGTGTCTAAGGATTCAAAAAATATATAGTTTTACAAATCCCTCATAAAGTTTGAATGAGCAAATTAGAGAACATTTGATAAAAGACAATCTGGATTGACGCTAGTCAGTTAGTACGCTAATTCTTAAAGAATATGTGTATATACTTCGGTTAAAACATGTTGGTAGGATTACAATATCCTGGGGGTGGTAATTCTTGAATGGTGAATGTATTAGTCACTAAATTTCATTTGACAAAAGTGTACTGACTGAGAAAAGCAAAGTAGTTTCTCTGTGTACAGTACAAGTGTATTGACATTCTTCAGAATAGTAAAATGACCTTGGCAATGACCTTTTAAGGTCTCAGTCACACATTATGCTCATGTAATTGTCAGAAATGAATTCCTTTCAAATAATTAGTCAGAATTGATGAATGATGAATGTATTAACATTAAAAAAAAATAGATTTTCAACATAGGCGATGGCGGCCATATTTGGCGGCCATATTGTGCAAATCGTGGCACTATGGTGGACGAGCACCTCGATGATTTTTAATGTCTAGGCACCCACTAACTCAGTTCAAGTGAGAAATTCCCCCAACTCCAAATTGGGAGCGGCTCTACAGGCCAGGTCCAGGATTAGGTAGAGCGGTCGTGCACGAGGGAGTTTCGTAAAGACATGCGCAGGTTCAAGACCGAATGGAGGGCTTCATCTAATTGGCCAAGTATTTTGTATGCAGAGCACAAGTGCATGGCTTACAGAAATGCACCACTTATCACAGACCAAGCAGAGCTTTGGGATATGTTTATCATGCATTTTGATTTTGTGCTTGCAGTAACATTTGTGACATATACAATCACACTCAAACAGAACCGGGGCTTGACTATTAGAAGTGCTTGATTATTTTATACATGAGTGTAACCTGTCACCTACAACCCGTGTACACTTTTTCATGAATTTATTTTTTACCAGGCACTGTTCTTGATATACTAAAAAATAGATGCATTTAGTCTTAGATCAAGTAATGCTTTGTGACAACTTTATCGTGCATGCTAATCACGATAACGGTAAAGCTTGTCTTCAATATTATGCAAATGAAGGGCAAACTTCACAGACGGTGCTCTAAAACAAACAATCTCTTGTGTTGGTTGTAAAAGACAGAAAGATGGTTTAGCTTCAGCATTAGGCTTGTATATTCAGTACCTCTTCAAACGTTCTTTGAAGGTAAGCTGGTAAAAAAGAAACAAAGAAGAAATATGACTGCACAGTACATTTCTTTATTCCTTAAACACATTTGTAAAGATATATAGTAAAAACATTTGTTGAGCATCAACTACACTGTACAATTGAACAACCCAGGTGAGCAGGTCAACTGTCTCCTTTATATGACACCATCTTGATGGCCACCAAAACTAACATGATGCTATTGTGCTAACAGTGTGCTAGTATGTTAGTATGACACTAGTGTGCATAGTCAGTCAGTCTTACAAGTCCTTTCCGGTGTCCTTTGTTTATTCGCAGCTATCACTTCAGACTTTGTTGCGTAGTCCTTCTTTTTCGCACCAACTTACAGTTGACAGGCAGTTAAATCTTGTTTCTTTCCACTAACTTGCAATAAACTCTTCCTTCTACCCTCAGATTATGAATGCATCAGGCACACAAGACTAAATGTGTCATTCATGGCACGCATAAAATTTAGCCATCACTGGTATCGTCCCTGTGACTACCCCTAACTGCTCAGTAAAGTTACAAATGTTTAATTCATCTTCCTTTTTAATGCACATGATACACCTTAACAGGCTTTGTCTTTGTTACTTACAGACTCAGTCACCCATACATAATGCATCAGATTTAGGTTCCTGTACTGAGCCGTCTCCTCAATCTTTGTGATGGCAGCGGAAAACTAGAAGCTAATGCTTTGTGTGTAATTGTGCAGGAAAGAAATCCAGTCATAACTGGCAACCTCATGAATATTGCCAATACCAAAGCAAGTCAGTGCTATTAAAGAAGCTGTAGGATGCTTAAAGATGCAATCGACTACAAACGGGTTTACTAATTCGATTTTGATTACTCAGTGTGCAATACTTGTGTACTTATTGAGTTGGCTACTCAAGTGTGCAAGTGTACTCCAGGCATGGCAACAGTGTGCATATCTTCTGAACTGATGAGTAGGAGGTTATAAAAGATTACAAAAAGCAGTTCACCTGTAATTTCATTTCACAGGATTTATCATAATAAATGGCAGCTCCATAAATGCTACTGTATATGTCAAGATGTCCAACAGAGACTAGTGAAACTGGACCTCTAAAGGCAAAAAGTAAACATTTCTTTAGTTATGAGATATGCTTGTTACAAACACATGTGCTTAACATGGACAAATGGTGAGATGAGCACCACGCTCCAATTTCACACAAACGTTGTAGTTCAGCTTTAGTGGGGAACCACAAACCCCATAGTTCAGCTGCAATAGGTGACCTAGAACTTTGTAGTTCAATTTTACTAGAGGATCAATAACCCTGTAGTTTAGCATCACTAGAGAACCAAGGACCCCTGTAGTTTAGCTTCAGTGGGTAACCTGGTAGTTTAGATTCACAAGAGGACCAATAACCCTGTAGTTCAGCTTCACTAGAGAACCGAGAGCCATGTAGTTTAGCTTTACTAGAAAACCTTGTTGTTCAGCCTTACAAGGGAATTTGGAACCCTGTAGCTCAGTTGCACTAGAGGACAACAATCCTGCAGTTCAGCTTCACCAAAGGACTAGAAATCCTGAAGTTGAGCTTCAATACAGAACTAAGAACCCTGTAGTTTAGCATCACTAGAGAACCAAGGACCCTGTATTGTAGTTCAGCTTCACTAGGCAACCTAGAACCTTGTAGTTCTGCTTCACCAAATGAGGAACCCTTTAGCTGAGTTTTACTTAAAGATTTGAAGAAAGCTGGGCTGATGCTGTGAAGCTAAGTCTGTCAGGCCTCCGGTGACCAGCACTGGAGGACAGTCTTGCTGCATTGTCAGGGCCACCTAAGCCCTGTCTCATATGACAGTAGCCCCATGAGCTTGATCAGGCGTGCACAGGCCCTCAGGGCTCCTAAGGGTTCTGTGAGGGCATCACAACAAGTCCTTAAAGCCCAGGTCAGCCCCAGCTGCACAAACACAGCTACTGGCTATGGGGACTGGCACGTGTCGACTTGGCACATGCCCTTGGGGTCCTTACAGGCAGACATGTCTCTCACTGGCACTAATGCTTTTTTGCAGCTGGGTTTCATCAGTGGAAGAGCCAACATCACTGACACACTGAACACAAAGGAAGAGAGGAAGGGAAATAAACATAGGGAGCCAACAGAAAAGTAAGGAGAGGGAATGGAGAGAGAAGCCAACATAGAATAAATGAGAGGGAAAAGAGAGAGCAGAACTGGACAGATCAGCTCAGAATCAGCAGGAGAGATAGTGCTTGCCACTTGGTGAATCACTGCGTTTCTGAATTTAACCTGTCTCTAGCTTGTTGGTCACTTACACACACAAGCCGCCCTTCACTGCCTCCTGTGTGGTCTGTGCCCTCCAGGCTTTGGCCTAGGGTTGATGGCACAGAGTTTGTGAGTGGGGTGGTTCTTGCTTGGGGAGTGTGGAGGTTCCTGTTAGGAAGTGGAACCAACCATTTACACTCCTCAACAAGAACTATCTACACTACCTGACACAAAGTGGTCCCTGTTTGGGAGTTGGGTAAGGATGTGAAAATGGTTCATGTTGCAGAGTTGGGGGGAAATGGGAATGGTTCCTGTTGGCGAGTTTGGCAGAGAGGCAATCTGCCAAACTCTACAGTTATTGTTTAGAGGTTGGGTAGGGAGGTGGTAATGGTTCTTGCTGAGTAGTAGAAGTTGAGTAGGGAGGTGGGAAGGGTTTCTGTTGAGAAGTTTGGTAAGATGGGAATGGTGTTTGCCGGAGGATGGGCAGTAGGGATTTGTTGGTAGTTCCTGCGTCTCCTCCAAGTGCCCAAACGATCAGTAGTATGACCAAGCTAACTGGCACAGATTCACATGGAATAGTCCAAATGTTTACACACACACACACACACACACACACACACACACACACACACACACACACACACACACACACACACACACACACACACACACAGAATTCATGGCTTCCATTCATCTCATGATGACAATCCATCCATTCATCCATTAATGCATCAATCAATCCATGGTTCTGTGGCTTTGAAGTCCCTCCGGTTCCCTCTGTAATTCAATAAAGGAGGGGACTTGTAATGTACCCTGCTTCATGTGGTCCACTGGCTGACTGTTTGACCCATCCACTGTGTTAAAGGAGAAGTACTAAATGGCATTCTCTGATTGGAGGAGAGAGTACATCCATTTCAAAGAAGGAGAGGCCGCTCCAGGTGGCACAGTTAGGGTTTTGGTGGTGGGGGGGCAACATGCAGCGTGCACTAGCAAAGGCTCATGGGTAAATCAGCAGGTGCCTCTGACTGGTCCAGGTGGACTCTGGGTCGTCGCAGTCTGTGTTTGGATTGCTCCAGATGGGCGTGGCTGGACAGCAGTCTGCTGTATGATTAGTCCGGGGGGCTGATTGTCATGATGGCTTGTCAATAACTGAGACACCTGCAATGGAAAGAGATGGGACGCATACAGGACATGTGTTTGTGGAATAGATCATATAGATCAACTCTGGCTACATGCTTTCGTGCGTGTGCTTGCACGTCTGTGTGACAATGAAAGCAGATGAACTAGCATGATTCCATGTGTGTATGTGTTCCGAGCATGTGTATGTGTGTGTGCTTACCTGCATAGCTGCGTCCATTGTTCATATTGACAGGCAGTAGACTCCACTTGTCACTGGCAGGGTTATAAAACTCAACAGAGGACAAGTTACAGGAGCCGTCATCTCCCCCAACCACATACAGTAGCCCGTTGATGGCACATACACCTAGGGTAAAAATATAAGCACACATACCTAGGGTAAGAACATAACGCACACACACACCTAGGGTAAGGCATAACACACACACTCAGCTAGCGTAAGGCATAACACACACCCTCAGCTAGGGTAAGGACGTAACACACATACACACACCTGGGGTAGGAACATTACACACACACACACACACACACACTCACTCAGCTAGGGTAAGGACATAACACACATACACACACCTGGGGTAGGAGCATTACACACACACTCACACTCACACAAGGTAAGAATGTAAAACACCTGGGGTGAGAACATTACACACACACTGAAGCATCAGGACATACACCTGACAGTCTGAAAATAGCACCAGCTTCTAAGGGTCAGGACATAACACGCACACCTACACATCAGAACACAACACACACAGCTAAGGGTAAGGTCATAGCGTGTGCACGCACACACACACACCTAAGGGTCAGGTCCTAGCGCGCACACACATCCAAACTTAATGGTCAGGACATAGTGCACACACACACACACACGTAAGGGTCAGGAAATGGCGCACACGTGTCGTGCACACACACACACACACACCCACACCGAAGGGCCAGGACATGGCGCGCACACACACACTCACTCACCTGCATTGCGGCGGCACATGTTCATGTCACACACCTGTCTCCAGGTGTTGCTGGGGGGGTCGAAGACCTCGACACTCTTCCTTACTAGAGGCCCATCATGGCCCCCTGCCGCATACAGCTGCCCCCCCAGCACTCCTACGCCTGCACACATAACATTCAGCAGTCAGGACTCTTGTTTGTGTGTGTGTGCGCGTACGTGTATGCATGAGTGTGTGTGTGTGTGTGTGTGTGTGTGTATGTGTGTGTGTGTGTGTGTGTGTGTGTGTGTGTGTGTGTGTGTGTGTGTGCGTGTATGTATACACCACCTGCTCCACTGCGTCTGGTGCTCATGTCGGCTACGTAGACCCACTGGTTTCTGAGCGGGTCAAACTCCTCTACTGTGCTCAGGCACTGACGAGATGCACCATCATACCCTCCTACTGCATACAGCTTACCTGTACACACACACACACACACACACACACACACATGTGTATCAGACCCACAATATGTGTGTGTGTGTGTGTGTGTGTGTGTGTGTGTGTGTGTGTATATGTATATATATATAACATCTTGAGAACTAACCACAGATCTTCTGTGGATGTAGGCTTCCTGACATATACAACTAATTTGGTGTAATTGATTGATCATACACCTGACTATAATCCTGCAAAATCCCTGACTTTGTGTGTACTCCTTTGTGTTAATTGATGCTAGTCTGAAGGTGCCTGCCTACATCTTTTGCACAGTACTGTATGTATGTAGGAGTGGCAGGATGTTGTTACAAGTTGCCATGACAGCTGCATCTCTTACCGTCCACCACTCCCACCCCCACACTGCTGCGTCTGGTGTTCATGGACGCCACGAACGTCCAGTCATTAGACGTCCAGTTATAGGCCTCCACTGAGGCCAGACCTACAGGGGGTGACAGAGAGCAAGAGTGTCAATAGACACTCTACTACTGACCTCTACTGGGAGCAAAGCTGCAGAGGGCAAGAGAGAGGGTGGGAGGGAGAGAGAGAAAACAGAGGGAGAGAAAAGGCGATGAGAGAGGGAAAAAAAGGAGGGCAGGCAGACAGATGAGAAAAAGAAGACAGAGAGAGAAAGAATGCTGGTGAAAAACTAAAAAAAGAGTGAGAAAGAATACAAGCAGGAGAAAAAAGGAGACAGAAAAAGAATGCGGGGGAGGAGGGGAGGACAAAGACTATGCAGGTAAGACCAAGAAAAGAGAAAGAACAAATGCTGGCAAGAGAAAGAGAGAGAGGGAGAAAGCAGGTGAGAGAGAGACCCCCGATCATTAACATAGGGAAGTGTGTATCATATAGCACATGAACACACTTGGAGGGAGATTGTGTGTGAGGTGTCTTTATTCAATGCCTTGGCTTGTGTACATATCCCACCACCAAACACACACACACACACACACACACACACACACACAGAAGGGGCCTAATAAAACACTCCCAGTCAGTGGACAACAATGACACATTCAGTGTAAGACTATCAGATGTAGGTCAACGGGTCTATGGGTTTTTCTTCCTTCCATCCACCCCTCACTTCCCACACACACCCACACACACACACACACACACACACACACACACACACACACACACACACACACACACACGAGTGAACTTCATGGGCCTGTCCTGCACAATGATGCTACTGTTGTACACAATCTAGCTGGAGGTTGGGGAAGTGTGTCCTGATCTGTCTCTGACTCCTTATGACTTGCTGACATTAGGGTAGGTCTCCAAACACTACAGAGAAACCGTGCTCTATCTCTCATGAGAGAGAGAGAGTGTGTGTGTGTGTGTGTGTGTGTGTACCTGTGCTGCCATCAAAGCCTCCTACAGCGTACAGAAGGTCCCCCAGTACAGCGGCTCCTAGCGTGCTGCGTCTCTCCTGCATGCTGGCCACCGAGCTCCACTGGTCCCGCCCCCCATCGTACATGTCCACTGTCCGCACGCGCAGAGAGCCGTTAAACCCTCCCACCGCATACACACGGCCCCCCATCACCACCACGCCTGCACACACACACACACATACACAGACATACATACACACATAGTAGACATAAGCAGATTAGTTGCTGGCCTTTGCATGATGAAATTAATGGTGAAGGAATTTGGGTAAAATGTCAAATATATTTTGTATCTGTTATATTTTTTGTTAGCCATGATTGTAGGTCTATCTATGTGTATTTAATTAGTGACTCCAAATGACAGTCTAGCTTCCTGCTGAGATCACTAGGTGTGACCTCCTGTTCATAGGTGTTGGGGAAAGCCGTCTCCCTGCCTCAAATAGGATTTAAAAACATAATTAATTCCAGTCTTCACCCTTTTACCGTCTCCTTCCTTGGTCTCAGGATTTGTCAGCTTAAACGTCCTGATTGACTCTATAGACGTTGTTTGGAACCTATTAGCAGTAAGCCCTTACTGTAGACAAATTATAACAAAGCCTTCCCTCATATACAGTTGCCTAATGCATATTAATTTAGGGCGGGTCTAAGAGCCACATTCCCCGTTGACCTGAAGACTATTTAGGCCTTAATTACTTCCTGACTAATTCAGAGATACAGGTGAATCTTCATCGTGAAACTTGTGTCTCTCCCTTGATGCGTATCATTGAAAGAATAAAGCCCGTCTCCTGATTGAACATCCTAACCAAGTCTCCAGAATAATCTGTGGTATAACATTACCAACATTGGCTTCAGTTTGTTAATTGACAGATTTAACTCTCTCCTTGGCTGACCCCTTCATCCCACCCCTAAGCTACACTACGCCTTACCCACACACATCCATCATACCACACCACCCACAAACTACTACACTTACACTCATCATACCACACCACCCCTAAACTACAGTCCCATACACACTCATCATACCACACCACCAGAACCTCCACCATCTCATCTCCCCCATCTCCACCCATACTCTCTTTCTCCCCAGCTACCCTACATACCCCATCTCATCTCCCCCAGTCCCCCATCTCCACCCATATCCTCCCCAGATACCCCACATACCCCATCTCATCTCCCCACACATAGCCGATACCCCCAAACATTCCACATCTCCCTCATGTCCCACCTGCTCGGCAGCGTCTGGAGGGCAGTTCTGCTACCTGGTGCCAGCGCTCCTCTTGGAAGTCATAGCATTCCACTGTACGGATGGCTTTAGGGGCCTGCCCACCCACCACAATCATCACCTGATACACACACATACACAACAAAACATGCCAACACACCAATGATTCCATCTATGTAAAATGTGTGAACATGACAGTGGCATCTTGTAACTTGGTACTTGAAAGGATTAGGGTGTGTGTACCTTCGGCAGGCTGATGGGTGTGCGTGGTCGTGTGCGGTCCGTCTTGATGAGGTGGCGCTGGTCAGCTGGGAGCAGGTGATACTTCATGGCCTCAATCAGGAAGTCCTTACACATGTTATTGTTCTTGATGAGGGCCTCCTCCTCCACCCTCTGCATGCACGCACACACACACGTGCACACACACACACACACACACACTTGAATAAACTAGCTAGTGGATTTACCTATTATGCAGTGAGCAGAGGGGACATGGGGAGAGTGGAGGATAGAGGGGACACCGGGCCATGACAGCGGGTAGTGGGCAGCTGTGGTGTAGTGGTTAAGAAGGTGGGATTGGAGAATCGCAGGTTCGAATCCCGCCCTACCCATGGCTGAAATGTCCCAGAGCAAGCCATCTAACCACACACTGTTCCAGGGACTGTAACTGAAACCCTGTAAATAACTAAGTCGCTCTGGATAAGAGCGTCAGCTAAGTGTAATGTAATGCATTGCGCTCACCTAGACAATGTCATGTATGTATAAGGAAGATGCAACTAGATCAAGTAATGTGTGTGCTGACCTGGGGTGCATTTCGGAAAAGTGTCGTTGCTAACTTCCTCAGCAACTTTGGCGGTTTGAACGATGAACTTACTACACTGCTGTTTCCTAACAGCATCATTCAGACTAAGCAATTAACCATATTTACAACTACGTTAGTCGGATGGATCGGATGGATCAACAACGCAAGTGTTTCCCAACAGGAAAGTCTGGACGAGCCATCAGAAGTTACATATTAAAAGTTGTGCAGTTCAAACGATTAGCTTGGCCCTGTGGTTAGACCATTGTGTTTGTTCACGTGACGTCTTGCTCGTCACTTTTGGCCTTCTTGGAGCGGATTTGGCAGCCTTTGATACGTTACTGCCACCAACTGCATAAATGATGTTACTTCACTTCACTTTCGGTGTGGCAATGCCAGATCATGTAAAAAGAAGGTAGACAGTACAACCGATAACACGCAAAACGCTCATGCAAAATGTAGTTGGATAAAAGTACATTTACATCAGTGATGCTAATGAGCATTTTGTAACACTGTGAAGTATGAGCACGGATTACTGACCCACAATTAAAGTTGTCCCAAAGACCATTTCCACCTGTTTCAAACTGATTACCATTCAGCAGGATTCACACCCATATCTCACCGAAAAAGGTAGCACACTTCCTTTGAAAGTTTGAAGTTTTTGAAAGCTAACCACTCACCCACTGCACCACCAGTATAAATAAAATACACAGACATATGACACAAACTGACATTCAGTTGTTGCTTTTGATAAGGCACATAATTGCATTGACAAACATATCCCAGTTTCTACAGCTGTCATACCGGCTTAAATGAAATGAGACTATGTTTCTGTCCTTATGTAGTTCAACAGTTTCTGTCGTTATCTGCAACGAATGCATCCGAATAGTCTCCAAACACTTCCAAAACATCTGGATACTTTGCAGTTTAATCCATGGAAGTCCAAGCTAACATAGTTCAGACTTCCATCGTACTTTGGTTGTTGGAGATTTTCAGGAAAAAGTTGGACCTACGTTGTACAACGTTCGAACCTACGTTGTACAACGGTGGTTTAATGCTAACCTCCGTCGTTGTTTGGGAAATGTACCCCTGAGCAAGTTAAAAGTAATTTTTTAACAAAAGCACCCATCTCGACAACCATTTTGTCTAAATCACTTGTGAAACTAAATCTACAAGTTTGTTTTTTTTTTTAAAGTATTTTTTTCCCTTTTTATGGCTTTATTGAGATAGAATAGTGAAGACGGTGACAGGAAGTAAGTGGGAGAGAAAGATGGGGTAGGGTTGGGAAATGACCACAGGCTGGATTTGAACCTGGGCCCCCATGGTTCATGGTCGGGTGCTCTAACCACTGTGTCACCGCACCCCCACAAATTTGTGATCTTAATTATCACACTTGATGGTATTTGAGTAAAAGTAATAATCTTGTAAATAACATTTTTAATGTTACAATATTTTTTATTATTATTTCAAATACCTTTTGTTTTTGTGATTGTGTGTCAAGTCAGTTAGACTTGAAAAGGGGGACTGATGGTATTTGAGTAATAATAATAATCTTGTAAATGGCATTTTAATGTTGAAACATTTTATTATGACCGTCGCTAGCGAATCTAGCGAAAGCGGTCATATTGGAGTTGCTGCAAAATTTTTCCCTTTTTTTTTATTTTATTTTTTTTTTTCACCGATTTTTCGTCAACGATTCCCGGGACACTGAAACTCGGGGAGACATGAATGTTTGTAGGCATGTAGCCCAAGAAGTTTGTGAGCGAATAACGCCTTTTGGTCCCCCAGGGCCACCCCCCCGCTGTGCCAGTGTCCGTTAAAGAGGGGGAGACCGGCAAAAGTTTTTGCTGAATAACTCAATGAACGTTTCACCCAACAACATCAAATTTTTGTGATATGTCGGTGTTACAGAGACGTATCGACCCAGCCCATAAACTCTCACTTGAAGCATAGCGCCACCTAGTGATAAGGGTAAATGCAAAAATTGGGATTTTGAGTTGCCAATATCTTGGACCGAGAAGGTGGGAACTGCGCAAAATACGTCATGCACGATCACCACAAAGACCTCTAACACCACAGAACATGCCATAAAATTTGGTCCATAGGGGGCGCTGTAATTGTAGAAAAAGTCATTTTGCCTATTATCTAGACAATGCTTACGTTTACAACAAATTTTTTTTTATCGTGAAATCTATTGACCCTCCCGCATTGAAAACACTGGTCGACGCCCACTTCCAACGAAAAAAAATTCCGTGAAATTTTAATATTGCGAAAACGAATCTGAACGAACTCGTCATAGGCCGTTTATGTGAATCTCACCAAATTTGGTATATGTCATCTACAGACAATGCGGACAAAAAGTTATCAAAGGATTTATCTTGAGATAAACCGTTCCGAAGTTAAACGTCAATGAACATTTAACACAGGGCTTAAAAATCTTCAAATGGCCGTATCTTGGCTAATAATTGCTCAAATTTGGTCAAAGTTGACATTCCATCTCTAAACAGATTTCTTTTCATGTGTACTAAATTTTGTGACATTTCGTCATAGGGGGCGATGTTTATTGGCGAAGCTAGGTGTCAAAAAACAGTTTTTGTTAAATAACTCACCAACAATTTTGCCGAAGACAACGATTTTGCGTTAGTATGTCGGTGTTACAGAGATGTATCGACCCAGCCAATAAACACTCACTTGAAGCGTAGCGCCACCTAGTGATATGGGTAAATGCAAAAATTGGGATTTTGAGTTGCCAATATCTTGGACCGAGAAGGTGGGAACTGCACAAAATACGTCATGCACGATCACAACAAAGACCTCTAACACCACAGAACATGCCATAAAATGTAGTCCATAGGGGGCGCTGTAATTGTAGAAAATGTCATTTTGCCTATTATCTAGAGAATGCTTACGTTTACAACAATTTTTTTTTTATCATGAAATCTGTTGACCCTCACGCATTGAAAACACTGGTCGACGCCCACTTCCAATGAGAACAATTTCCGTGAAATTTTAATATTGTGAAAACGAATCTGAACGAACTCGTCATACGCCGTTCATGTGAATCTCACCAAATTTGGTATATGTCATCTACAGACAATGCTGACAAAAAGTTATCAAAGGATTTATCTTGAGATAAACCGTTCCGAAGTTACACGGCAATGAACATTTAACACATAGCTTAAAATTCTTCAAATGGCCGTATCTTGGCTTTTAATTGCTCAGATTTGGTCAAAGTTGACATGCCATCTCTAAACATCTTTCTTTTCATGTGTACTAAATTTTGTGACATTTCGTCATACGGGGCGATGTTTATCGCCGAAGCTAGGTGTTGAAAAACAGTTTTTGTTAAATAACTCATCAACAATTTTGCCCAAGACAACGATTTTGTGTTAGTATGTAGGTGTTACAGAGGCATATTGACCCAGCCCATAAACTCTCACTTGAAGCATAGCGCCACCTAGTGATAAGGGTAAATGCAAAAATTGGGATTTTGAGTTGCCAATATCTTGGACCGAGAAGGTGGGAACTGCACAAAATACATCATGCACGATCACCACAAAGACCTCTAACACCACAGAACATGCCATAAAAATTGGTCCATAGGGGGCGCTGTAATTGTACAAAATGTCATTTTGCCGATTCCTTGCCTTCACAAATCAGTCCTACACACTACACATTCAAAACCCACATCCATGCCCACTTACAGGAAATCATTTCCACAGAAATTCTCACCTCACAACACTGCTCTACCACACACTCATCACACCAACAGTTCCCACATTTCAATATACTGCGGCGGTCATACCATGTACCGTTATGCGGTACATCTAGTTATTATTTCAAATCCCTTGGTTGGTTTTGGAACTCTTGTATTAGTATCAAAAGCTTTGTATGTGTCTCTGGCTAAGCTAGGAGGTGTGAACAGCGGGTTTCCTGAACTATTTGGTGGTCTTCTGAATAACCGTCCCTGTCTGGTGGATTAGCATACAGACAATTTGGCACCTTTCGTATCTGATTAGAAGACACTGTACTAAACAAAAGACCACTGCATATTCATTTTGGGGTGGTAACCTTCTGAAACACCCATTGGGTGTCTACAACATTTAAGTCAGAATACCGTAAAATACCAAATAGTAGCCGGGGCTATTATTTGTTTCAATCACTTAACAGACCAGGCATTTATTTGAGAACAGGCGGCTATTTGGGACAGGCGATTAATTCCTTCCTCACAAAAATCTTGCTCAACAAAACTGGTAAAATATGGTATTCAAATTCTTTTAATTAATACAACTACAACTTTCACTGTTTTAAATTAACTAAATAACATTGTGACCAAAAATAATAATTAAAGGAAACATACAAAATGCACAATAATTCAAAATCATTTTCATTAACCAAAAAGCCTTATGTGCAGAATAAAATACCCGTTTCCCATTCACCCGTAAAACACCCCTATCATAATAGTTGAAACTCCCCCATATCCAGCCTGTGGTACAGTCCCTCGGTTTCTCCACGGAAACCAGGAAGTTCGGAGAGTTTGCATGGTGGTGAGTAACAGAAACACAGTTGTGCTTTTAAAATGCTAAAAACCAATAAACTTTGATGTTTAAAATGGGCAGTGTGTGTATAATGGTGTTTCTTTGCTAGTAGATGTGCTTAAAACAGTCGATAGATGATAATGATTACATCTATGAAATGTGCATTGTAGGCTACACGTGAGATTGACAAACATTATCGTTACTTTGGATTTGGAATGCCGGTAGGCCCTCCCTGCACCCCTCGTAACATTGCTATATGAATGAAAGGTTATTGCAAATGATGGCTTACAACAAAACTCTTTTGATAACACGACCTGAAAGAAGGATCATTTTCTCACACATCTCCCCTGATTGTGTAGTAAAGACTTACTGAAAGAAACCACAGCTATGTGAACAGTAAACAAAACGGGCGAAAAAGAACAACGTGCAGCTACAGTGGTCACGTCTTTTTCCTTGATTTTTTTATGAATTACACGGGGCATTTATTTGGAACCGGCCTTTATTTATCAAAATTTACACCTGCACCCGGCAATTAAAGGGATTCCGGCGATTGATTGGAACTCGGCTATTATTAGGTATTTTACGGTAACTACTGTTTGAGTTAGTCTTGTCTTGTCGTGTCTGTCATTGTCCTGTGTGTGTGTGTGAGTGTGTGTGTGTGTGTCTGTCTGTGATGTCCTTATTGTTAAGAATAAACCTTGTTCCTGATTCGAAACCACTAGGCTGACTGAGTCTCCAAATTCAACTTAAAAGCAATTTTATTACTTTTAAAATGGAGGTTCCGGACCGAGAGATACCATCTTGGATTTCATTGAATTCATGAGCTTGTGGTAAGATTCTCATCATCTTTTGTTGACAGAACAGTTTTAAGTGAGTATTATTGTGAAGTGTTTGAATGCTGTTAGGTAAGATCCTTAAGCAAAATTTCCTGGCTGAATCTTGACGAAGATTGGCGAAGTTCAACTGGTTATTCCAGTTGAGGTAGGAGCATAAGTTGAGGTTTGAATGCAGCTAGACGAGTAAAAATCGCTAGAACTGCGGACTTTGTTCCTAGTAGTGTGAGTTAGTAAGCAGACAGAGTCCTCTATCTTTCTCTATTTCTATTTTTACTTTCTCTCTCTTCTACCCCGACTCTGTTTGGTCTGAAAACTGTTAATCCCGGACAAGGCGATTGCCGGCAGCTTATTGTTGTTTGCAGAGGGAGCTTTCCTCCTCGTATCTGCGGTACAGGCAACGCAGTTCTGGTATTGAAACTGTACGTAAAGCTGTCCGGCGGAAATATTTAATGGTGTGGGCCCGCACCTGGTTTGGAGAATTGTTTTAAGTACTTGCCTAGCTAGACAGAAGTACTGTCTGTCAACAAAACGTGTGTATGAGATCAAACTTTAGCTCCTAAATTCTGTGCTACGTAATTGGATAAGACTTGGTCAGTACAGTGGCTAATCAAGTTCATGTGTCTTGTCTTGAGCTCAAATGTCTGCATGTGCATCTTTGTTTAATGTCTAAACCATGGTTATATGTGTGTCCTTTACTTACACTGCATGTCTTGTGCTCTGTTGTGACTCATGAGAACTAACAAATGCCTTTAATTTGATAAATGTCTATCTGTGGCAGCTGAACATGATCAAACTGCATTAGCTATGGCCATATAGGAAAGAGGCAGGGATGCCTATTTAAAAAAATATCCATGCTGATTGATCACTGAGCAGTCGATGCCCCAGAATGGAATAGACTTAAAAATTGTAATTGAAAAGTAAAAACTTGTTGTCATAGAGGTGTCACAACTACCATAAGCTAGCATCTGTCCCTGTCCTTGTTGTTATGTAAATGTGTGCCCTGAGTGAGTGAGTGAGTGAGTGAGTGAATGTGTGAAATGCTGGCCAGCTAGAATAAGCGTTTGTGTGCTGTCTTTCTGTGAAACCCCAGAGTAACTATCTACCATTTCCATTTGTGCACAAAAATGTTCAAATTAGACTTGGAAAGCTGTATGGATTTTTGTCATGACATTTTATTTTCACCCTTTTCACCCATTTATTTTGTTTTGGTTTGTGAAGATTTGGCTATCAGATGAATGAGAATTTGATTTGATTTAATGTTTGATTTATTTTGTTCTAGACATCATTCAAGATGTCAGATTTCTTTTCTGTTACTGCAAAATCCGTTTTCTGATGAATCACCCTGAGTATATTTGTTCAAAAGGTTTGCCCCTATATAACATGTTTGTGTTATTCCAGAATACATGAGCCGGTCTTCAATTTTCCTTTCTGGCAGGACAACTCAAGGAGGTGTCCTGCTTAGTTGATATGCAAATCAGTTGCCATTTGTTTGCCAGAAAAGGTGTTTGTGTGAATAAGGAAAACCTGGAAGAATCTTTTTAAGTCATGCTTTCCTTATACTGTTTATTCAGCTTTATATACTCAATGCAGTGATTCATTTATTTATTTTGCTTTGCAGTTTATCCCATAATTTGTTTTTGTTTAATCCACTAATGAGTCTGGTTGGTCATTCTGTCTTTAGTAGTTGTATCTCCATGTCTATATGTTCGAGCTGATAAGAGAAACTAGAAGGGTTTTGTGTGTTACTCTATAATATGTTTACAATGCAGGCCCAGGTTTAACATTTAGATTTAATGGCTAAAGTACAGTCAGCTCTCAAACTCCACTTCCACCCTCTAGTTGTGTGATATTTTGGGTGTTCTCCAAGATTCTGTCTGTGTTATCTAAACAGTTTAAGTTTTTCAGAAACCAAAGCGAAACAAAGAAGGAAGACAATATTGAGAGGCACACTCTGCTACCCAGTCTGATTCAAGCTGCTCTTTTACCCATGGGCCAGGCGAAGATGCTTTTTGGACAAGCATGCAGCCCAGGTGTTGGTGAGTGGAATCTCACAGGTCACAAAACAGCCTAACAGTCCCTAGCTGCTGTAAAAGGGACTGGGTTAAAGTGATGAATCTTGTAATTGAGTAAGCTGAGGTTCTGTGGGAGACAAGGGGGCAGAGGTTAGCTCTCATAGCACATCACATGTAAGCTTTGGCACACTCCTGGGATTATGTCATCTCTCCTTTGCACATTTAGTGAAAAGTTTAATTCATGACGTACGATAATAGTGGAAATGAGCGGTGCTTCCCCATCAAAGGTTTTGAAACTAATGGCGTAAATTAATAGTGGACACCAATTGGTTCTTCCCCGTCAAAAAGTTAGACATTAACTGAAATAGAGAACAAAGGACACTGATCTGCTTAGCTGTTCAGTCGCAGATCAGAAAGCGGGGAGAATTGTAGTCATTAGGCCATTACATCTCAGTGGAGGATGGAGGGAGGGGGGTTGGTGATTCTGACTTGTACTTATGCCTAGTTTTGCTGATACTACCAGTCATAATATTTTATTTATTTATTTATTTTTCTCAAATTGACAACTACAAAGGCTAACAATGTGTACAGGTTCTATCAAACTGTCTCCCTAGAGAAAAACTTTTATGTGTTTGTTATGTTGTGATTTAAAAGAAAAGGGAGCTCTTACAGTTTGGGAGTAGTTTGTGTGTCTGCAGAGGACAACATTTTTGAAGAGGAAGAGGACAACATTTTTGTTTGCACACATTTTTTTAACACTGTGCACCACACGAAGAGAAAAGATACAACATCACAGAGCATAATGAACTGGTCATTCTGTTGTGTCAAAAAAAAAAAAAAATCATACGACTCATTTCAAGCATCCTATAGTCAACATGTCAAGATGTTTATGTCTTCATGGAACCAACCTATGATGTGTAATTTTGTCATGGAACCAAACTTCTATCTGTAATCTTTGCATGGAACCAAACTTCTATCTGTAATCTTTGCATGGAACCAACTTTACTGTCAATGTCATGGTGCTGAGCTTTGTTTTGTTTTATGATTTGGTATCAAGTCAGTTAGACTTGAAATGGGGGACTGATGGTATTTGAGTAATAATAATAATCTTGTAAATAGCATTTTAATGTTGAAACATTTTATTATTATTTCAAATCCCTTGGTTGGTTTTGGAACTCTTGTATTAGGATCAAAAGCTTTGTATGTGTCTCTGGCTGAGCTAGGAGGTGTGAACAGCGGGTTTCCTGAACCATTTGGTGGCCTTCTGAATAACCGTCCCTGTCTGGTGGATTAGCATACAGACAATTTGGCACCTTTCGTATCTGATTAGAAGACACTGTACTAAACAAAAGACCACTGCATATTCATTTTGGGGTGGTAACCTTCTGAAACACCCATTGGGTGTCTACAACATTTAAGTCAGAATAACTACTGTTTGAGTTAGTCTTGTCTTGTCGTCCTTGTCTTCGTCCTGTGTGTATGTCTGTCTGTGATGTCCTTAATGTTAAGAATAAACCTTGTACTTGATGTTCAACCACTAGGCTGACTGAGTCTCCAAATTCAACTTAAAAGTAATTTTATTACTTTTACACTCGCCTGGAACACACCATCTAGAGAGTGCCAACACTAGGTGATCTCTAGACTCACCTGGAGCAGGTGATCTGTAGACCAGTAGATCGCGAAGGCAGTGCCGGTAGATCGCATGTTGTCTAAACCTTTTTGTTAGGTTACCATAACAACTACAACGGCTACTGGAAAACTGTAGCAAAGGTGCCCTAGCTAGTTCGCTAACTTGTATGAAAACTAATTTGAGAAATATGACTGAAATAAAAATGCAGTTAAGCGGGCAGCAGTCACTTCATTATGCTATACATGAAAGAGATTGTTGTGTGGCAAAATAGCCTGTTCTATTCGAGTGAGGTCTCTTCAGAGATGTCTGCTCCGTGTACAGTTGGTAGAGGCTGACTAACTATTCTGACCTCTTGCTACACACCGATGTGAGATGGATTAGTAGGGGGAAATTCTTGAAGAGATTTCGAGAGCTCTGTCCGGAAATTAATGAGTTTCTTCCTGTCACTAAACATGCGGAACACAAGCAACTTCAGTTACCGAATCAAATATTGTTATTGCTTTTAAACTTTTTAACAGATAGAACACAGAGAGTCTTAGTGAATGGTTCCCTGTCCCAAGCTATCACTTCAAATACTGGCTCCCCGCAAGGCTGTGTACTCTCTCCCTTGTTGTTTATCCTATACACTGATAACTGCAGATCTTGCCAACAGGGCAGCTACTTGGTCAAGTTCTCAGATGACACTGCACTACTATCCTTGCTCCAAGGTCCACAATCTACTCATGGGCAAGCTCTAACATCATTTGTTAAGTGGTGTGACAATAACTTTTTAGATCTAAATGTGGATAAAACAAAAGAGCTCATAATAGATTTTAGGAGGGCTAAGGCAGAGCCAAAGGCAAGTGTCATACATGGGGAAGAAGTGGAAGTTGTTAGTACATATAAATACTTAGGCACAGTATTTGACAATGACCTGAAATTTCACACGGACACTGAGACAATTGTTAAAAAGGGTCAACAGAGAATTCATTTACTGAGAATGCTTAACTTTTTTAGTGTCTCTAAAACTATCTTGCGCAATTTTTATCTGTCATTTATTGAAAGTCTTTTAACTTTTTCTTTTTTATGTTGGTTTAACAGTGTAGGGACGTCCACAGTCCCCGCTAGAACTACAATTCCCAGCAAACCTACACTTCCGGGACCGTCATGACATCGACGTCACATCGGTCATCTCCTATAATTAGAGGTTACAGTGGGCCCTGCTCTCTCTCTCTGACCCGGACCTCGGACTAAAGAGATACCTCTACACTCACCTGGTGAAAGTTCAACGCCTTGTAACAAAGAAGATTCAACGTGCTTTTGTATTTTACCATTGGCCACGGTAATCAGTACTTGAGTTCGCTACTTCTTTATTGCTAAGTTACAACCGGTTAACTACAGTTCCGTTTACAGTAACGTTACGACTGCAGCCCAAGCAGTTAGTTGAAAGTTAGAAGCGACAGGATTCCTTCTTCCTTTATTATTCGCGCCGCGCACAAACAACCAGAGACTTTTCCCTCGTCAAAGAAGCTTCGGACGAACAGGGACTCTGCAAACTTCGGAATCGAGACGAACATTCCGAAACCTCCGCTGACCCGACAGGTCGGACCGCTCTGCTTCGAAGGACGATCAGACGGACAACTGAAAGTAAGGGCTGGCATTTGGGCACCTTAGTCCTGTAGGAGTAGGTTATTATGCAGTAGTGCTGTAAACTCAGGAACGGTTTAAATGTGCACACTGAAGACACGTAGCGTGTCGTTTTGATCACTGTTTGTTTATGTGTTTATCTTTGTTGCTCTGCTAGATAGGTTATTGCATGCTCTATTCTCTCCCTCTTCTTTCTAACACCTTTATTTGATATCACACACACCTTTGTACATCATCAAGATTTCAGTGGAACTGGTAATTATATAAGGTAGTGGGCTAAGGTTAACTTGGACGAAAGTCCTTTGTTCTCGTACAGACCACGCGGTGATCTCCCTTCCCCCAACACCTTAGATAACATTCCATTCACTGATTTATTTATCTTGCGCATTCCTAAAGACACACACCTCACGAGCATCTACACATACAATCTCTCCGTGCGTGTCTCGCGCGCATTCTCAAACTCTGTTGCTCCTCCTCTCTGCCTCACACTCCTCTCCGGTTCCACTGCGCAGCCGCGCCCGTGCACATAGCCAGAGGGCTCAGTCACTCGCTGGACAGCGAAGAGGCAACTTCCTACTCTCTCTCTCTCTCTCTCTCACAGCACACACGCACACACACACACACACACATACACCGTAGCTTTAGCGACCATACGCACACTCATACTACCTCACTGTTTACATTGACTGTTTATTGCTGCTGATCGACATTGAATGTATTCAATTGCTATTACCCATTTATTAGCGTTGTTACAATAAATTCGATTATTGAGAAACTGTGCTTTGTCTGTGTTGCCGCTGTATTCATTGAAGCCACCCAATCTGAGGAACTCCAAATACCTTCAACCCTTCCGGTTGTATGTGAATGCTATTAACTGTAGTGTAAGTGTAAAACGGTAAGTGATACATTATTACTACACTAGTAGTGTAACCATAGCAATCCGGAATATACCATAGATTAACTGTTTGATAATTTATTATTAAACACCGAAATTAATGGTAATATTAATGAGACTGATTTTAATGAGACTGATTTAATGAGACTGATTAGTTAAGGCCAATTGTACCTACAACAGTTTATCAGTTAAAGATGAGAACAGTCTCAACAGTATTGTTAAAATCTGCTCAAAGATTACTGGAATCCAACTAAACAGCTTGAGCGTTCTGTGGAACAAACAGGCAGTCCAAAAGGCCAGAAGCATTATCAGTCAGCCTGATCATGTGTTAGGTGGACAGTTTTCCTTGATGGCCTTAGGGCGGCGCTACTATTCTGTCATGACGAAGACAAATAGGTATTTTAATTCCTTTATCCCTGCAACCACTAGGTTATTGAATAAGATGGTTGGTGTAGAGCACAGTTATGAGGACTGGTGCTCCTAAGCGCTGTTTACAACTGACAGGACAGGATGGGATGTGTGACTGTTTGACTGTGTGTGAATTGGATGTATGTCCTATCCCTCTTTTTATAGCATTTCCCAAATCTATTTATTTTATTATATTTATTTATTTATTTTCATTTATTTTATTTTTTAATTTTTTTATATTTATTTTATTTTATTTTTCATATGATATATGGTATTTATGCTGATGGAGACTGGGACTAACCAAATTGCCCATTGATGGGACTAATAAAGTTTTCTAAACTGAACTGAACTGAACAACTTAGTGACAATCAGTGGCTGCTAGACTTGTCAGTTTTAACTGATCTTAATAACATTTTGAACGAACTTATTTTGGAACTGCAAGGAAAAGACAAAAGCGTGGTCGACATGATCAGCTCAGTTAATGCATTCAAACGAAAAATGAACCTGCTGTCCTCAAAGCTGCAGTGCTATGATGATAATTACAAATGTATTAGTGTTGTGCTGTAAAGTTTTTAGGCTACTATGCTGCATATGTAATGCAACACATATTACAATCAAACAAACTGCATAAACGTACATATGAAATACATACTGCGTGATTTGTTATTATTATTATTATTATTATTACTAGAAGTAGTAGTAGCAGTAAATCACTGTGACATGGTGATTTTGAAAGTAGCTCACGAGCCAAAATATAGGGGCAACCCCTGACTTATTGTAAACAGGCTCTCCTGGACCAGGTAATCTCTGGACGTCGTGATTTGGACTAGGGATGTCCCGATCCAGCTTTTTGCACTTCCGATCCGATACCGATATTGTATTTGCACTTCCGAGCCGATACCGATACTGGTGGCCGATACCGATACCGGCCTATCCAACCGAGCATGTATTAAAGTTATTTAGCCTTCTTACTTAGTTATTACTCATATTGAAAAGGGTTTTAGTACTCTTGATAACAACTAGCCAGCTGACTTAAGTGAGTTTGAATACACAATGGTTGGTAACAAGAAACTGACCTGTTTATTCAGGGATAAACAGAAAATAGACAACATTAAAAATAACAAACAGAAATGGCATCAGTGGTCAGTAAAAGTGCAAATCAGACTGTAAACTGTATGGAAAAAAAAAGAAAAACACACAAATAACCTGAGTGTAAAATAGTCTATTAACTCAAAAAAAGCAAAACACACAAATAACCTCTGTGTAAAATAGTCTATTAACTCAGCATCAGTACTCTGCTCTTGAGCAGGTGTAAACCAAGGCTTTAAAAACCAGTGCAAATAATATCGTTAACTATTTAAAAACAAAAATGCCCTCTACTCCCCAATCTCCTCCACACGTTTTGCTCCATCTCTATCTACAAACTGGGAGACGCTAATGCTGGTGTGCTGAAAAATGCGGACCGGATTTTAGCGAAACCACAGCAAAAAACTGGAATGGATTATCTGAGCGCTGGAAAACCCCGACCGGATTTTTTTCCGTGCCGCCGCGCCGATACCGATACGCATTTTTTTGCCAATATCGGCGGCCGATCCGATGCCGATATTGGATCGGGACAAGCCTAATTTGGACTCACCTGGACCAGATAATCTCTGAATGTAGTGATTTGTACCCACCTGGAGAGGGTAATCTCTGGACATAATATACTGGACTCACCTGGACCAGGTAATCTCTCGAGAGCAGTGGCAGCCTGACGTGCTCCATGAGTTTAGGCATGTGCTCCAGACGAGCCTCCTTATCATGATTGATCCAGGCCACCATGGCCTCAAAAACCTGCAGAATAACCAGAGGGAGAGAAAGAGAGAGAGAGAGAGTCAAGTCAAGAAGTCAAGTCACTTTATTTATATAGCACATTTAATAGCAAAAGAAGTTGTCATGTATATAGATCAAAGGCATATACAACAAAGACTAAAGTGAATAAATAAACCTAATAGAATCAACATACAACTGTAGTAAAGCCAAAACTGGGGTGTGCAATAGTGTGTGTAAGTGTGTACTTTGCCTTTTCCTCCGAGGAGAAAGTAAGTTGTGTGTGTGTGTGTTTCTCAGTTAGTTCATGTATGTGTGTGTGTGTGTGTGTGTGTGTTGTGCATCTTTGTGGGTAATGTGTGTGTGTACCTTACCTTTTCCTCTGTGGAAATGGGAATCTGTGAGTGTGTGTGTGTTTCTCAGATGGTTCATGTATATGTATGGGTGTTTAGTGTGTCTTGGTGGGTTCTGTGTGTATCTTGCCTTTTCCTCTGAGGAGACGGTCAGTTGTGTGAGTGTTTCTCATTTTTTTCGTGTGTGTGTGTGTGTGTTGCGTGTCTTGGTGGGTACTGTGTGTGTGTATGTGTGTGTGTACCCTACCTTTTCCTCTGAGGAGACGGTAAGTTTGTCACTGGCGATGAGACTGCAGACCTGCTGCAGTGAAAGAGCCATGAACTCCTCCCCTTGAACTACCTCGGAGAAGTGTTGCTCTGGACAACACATACACCAAAAAAAAAAACATCATTAATACAACTAATTTCAATCTGTAGACACAGAGTCAAAGTTATGTATGTGTTTGTATGTGTGTGTGTACCTACGTAAACATAACCTTGTGTGAGAAAGGCGGTACAACTGTGTAGGTAGACGAAGAAGGCGCGGATGTGTGTGTCTGTGTGTGTGTGTCAGGGATGGAAATTAACTTTTTTGTCCACCTGCCACTGTGGCAGGTAGATTTTAAAATACACCAGCCACTCAACATTTTTACCAGCCACTTTATATTCAACCATTCCATACATTATAATGCATAGAAATGCAAATATTTTCCAATTCATAGTTTGTTACAGAGCTGGTTGTTCAGTTGCTGTGTTACCAATGCATGAGATAGGCCTAGCCTAACAATGTCTCTTTTTGGTTAGAATACATACTCTGTTCAAGTATGATTAGCAAGGTTGCGAAACCATAAATAAAGACAGAGTGATTCAGAATGATGGTTTGAAACTATATCTTCCTGTAACTGCAGGAGTTTACAGTAATACATACTCTGTCCAATACATATTCCATTGTTGCGAGACAGGAAATAAAGGCAAAGTGATTAAAAATGATGATTTGAAATCTACATCTTCCTGTAACTAAAGGAGTTTACAGTAACCCTGTTTCAACTTATCTGTTTAATTGAGTACTGGGGACACACAAAGGCAGTGAAAACTGCATTGTTAGGTGGTTAGAAATATATAGCAATATCTACCTGCAACTATAGAATGTACTCATTAGCCTATTTCAACTGCACTGAACTGCTCTGGACTCACCCAAAGAAAATAGGAATTGTCACACAATCCAAGTTGCTATAGGAAAGCCTGCCCATCCCCCCTACTGGGGTACCAAGGGTGCTGAGCACCCACTACTGAGCAGTAATTACACATTTTTATCATCACTAGTTTCGCCATCTGAACAATTTAAAAATAACACAATACAGTTCATATCTGAATATAACCATAATAATGCATGAAAAATAACTGATGTGTAATTAAAAGTCGTTTTATGTAGGCTACATTATAAGGTCAATGGTAAAAACTATTGAGATGGCTTAGCAGCTATCCTAAATATCATTAGTTGCTGCTCATAATGGCGCAGAAAAAAATGCATGATTTTTTTCTCACCACATCACACACAAAGAAACTTGGACTTGGAAAACTTGGAAAAAGGACTTGATGTGCTGTCACATTCACTGGGGCATACTTGAAGAAATTGACATCGCCAAAGAGTTTGTGCAGCAAAATGAGATGCACAGGCTGGCCTTCAGAAAGTTTTACAGTACAGTAAGTCCGCTTTTTCTATGCTTTCTCGATGTGTTTACGATGTTTATCTCCAAAGTGCTATAAGTAAAGAAGTTGTTGATGTCACTAATAAATGATTTTGTACCTGTATAAGCATGAGCGTGAGTGAGTAGGGCGGTACAGGTGTGTAGGTCGGCAAAGGCACGGATGCCCAGGCAGTTGGAGGGGTGCAGCTGGGCCTGAAGGAACTCACAGCACACCTGACGCACATCCATCAACTGCAACAGACTAGCGGCAGGGAGAAGGATCTACACACACACACACACACACACACACACACACACACACACACACACACACACACAGACACACACTTTAGGCCTGCAACATGTAAGAACACAATGGTTATACACAAATGCATACATAATGTATATAAAAGCATAATATAAAAGACGCAAGCCTTCATCTTTCTTCCACACACACATCAATGTCCAGGACCACTAGGTAGGAAATGTTAACTCTGAGTGGGCATCTGACAGGAGTGATACATCCCAGGTTGAGCTAGAATAACTGCACATTACAGGCCGAACAACCATTAATTGAGTCAGCCTAGACCACACTACAATCCTGGTCCTTCACCTCAGCCTAGACAACACTACACATTTTGGTCTTTACCTCAGCTACACATCACCACGCTACACCTGGGTCTTTACCTCAGCTACACATCACCACGCTACACCAGGGTTGGGGTTTATCTGCGCAGCTGTGCCCGTCACACCCATCTCTCCGCGGTGCAGGCCTGACCACATGTGACATCTACGCACTACATTCATCTACATGCACACTGCCCTGCACACTTACATGAGGGAGTGTGTGTGTGTGTGTGTTTGTGCGTGCGTGTGTGTCCGTGCCTGCGTGTATATGATTTTGTATGCATTTTTTTAATGTGCAATTGTGTAACAATCAGAATATTTCAGGTCACTTGAAATGCACTTGGGACCAGATTTAAATAGAACAAGCATCCAACCCTCCAGTGCCACATCTGTAGCTCTGAATCAGTCTCTCTCTCTCTGTCTGTCTGTCCAGTGTTAATATGTGTGTATTGTTCTGGTGAAATATAATCAGCTGTGCTTATTTTCTATTCTGTGCCTTCCTCTCTCTCTCTCTCTGTCTGTCTGTCTCTCTCTCTCTCTTTCTCTCTCACACACACACACAAGAACATGCTTTAAAAACAGAGGGCTCCTCTGCACCCTGGGTTGTGTGTACAGGCTGAGTAGGTGACAGCAGAAAACACTCAGAGGAAATCCTCTCACATGGCTCCAGCTTCCTGTCTGAAGAATGACCGGAAGAACCCTGCCTAGACTGCCCAGGCCTCACAGCAGCCACACACACAAAGGCAAGCATGCTGAGCTGTGTGTCTGTGTGTGTGCACGTGTGTGTGTGTATGTATGCTGCAACATCTCAACTAGGGATTCAGGCAAGGCAAACATCAGAGAGCTGAAAAAACCTCTGAGAGCCTCAAAAAAATCATCCGCTTCAGCAATCACTTACAATTTACATCAATTCATATAACTTACGCTGCCCATGCTAACCAGTACACAACAACAGCACACACTATTCTCCAGTAGTCTCCAACAGTGTACAACAGGAGTAGCCACCCCTATACATGAGTACCTCTAATCGAAGTATAAAAAAGCAGACCCTGTATCCACGTATACAGTGGTATGAGAAAGTTTGGGCACCCCCTCTGAGGTTGTATAATAATGGACTGACTTCACACAAAATTATCTTGGTGGCATGTCCTTCATTTGCCCATAAGAGCCAAGTGTTAGCTTGATTTCCAAACACAGATTTTAAGTATTCATTGTATGCAATTGTATGAAATTAAATCAAATGTAAAAAATAGGCTGTGCAAAAATGTGGGAACCCTTTTCATTTTGTTGCTTTGATGGCCTGTAACTAATCATCACGATCATTGGACACACAAAGTTGGTTTGGTGAGCTCGTTAAGCCTTGAACATAATTGACAGGTGCATCCAATAATGACAAAAGGTATTTAAGGTGGCCAAATGCCAGTTCTCATTCTGTTTGACTCTCCTCTGAAGAGCTGCAACATGAGAGCCTCAAAACAACTTTCTGATGACCTCAAAACCAAGATTATCCAGCATTATTGTTTAGGGGAAGGTTACAAAAAGCTGTCCAAAAGATTTCAGCTGTCAGTTTCCACTGTCAGGAACATTGTGAGGAAATGGAAGGCCACGGGCACAGTTGTTGTTAAGCCCAGAAGTGGTAGGCCAAGTAAAATTCCAGAGAGGCAAAGACGAAGGATGGTCAGAATGGTATCTTGCTGCAGACAATGTCGCTGTGCATCGGTCAGCAATACAGCACAATTTGCACAAGGAAAGGCTGTACGGAAGAGTGATGCGGAAGAAGCCTTTTCTTCACAGTCACCACAAACTGAGTCGCTTGAGGTATGCGAAAGAACATTTGGACAAGCCAATATCATTTTGGAATAAGATACTCTGCACTGATGAAACAAAAATTGAATTGTTTGGTCACAACAAGAGGCGATATGCACGGCGGCAAAAGAACACAGAATTCGAAGAAAAACACCTGCTTCCAACAGTAAAATTTGGTGGAGGTTCCATCATGCTGTGGGGCTATGTGGCCAGTGCTGGTACTGGAAATCTTGTTAAAATTGAGGGTCGCATGGATTCCACTCAGTATCAGCAGATTCTTGAGAATAATGTTCAAGAGTCTGTCACAAAGTTGAAGTTGCGCCGGGTATTGGGTGTTTCAACAAGACAATGACCCCAAACATTGCTCAAAATCTACCCGAGCATTCATGCAGAGGAACAAGTAGAATGTTTTGGAATGGCCATCCCAGTCCCCAGATTTGAATATCATCAAGAATCTGTGGGATGACTTGAAGCAGGCTGTCCATGCTCGGAATCCTTCAAACATCACTGAATTGCAGAGGTTTTGCCAGGGGGAATGGGCCAAAATACCATCATCCAGGATCCAGACACTCATTGGTGGCTACAGAAACCGTCTACAGGCTGTTATTTTTGCAAAAGGAGGCTCTACTAAATACTAATATGATTTTTCTATTAAGGTGCCCAAATTTATGCATGGGTCTTTTTTTGTTTTGGGGCATAGTGCACATTTTCTGGTAACCTGTTTGTGCAGATAGGAATTCAGCAAAATTTGGAAACGTTTTGTAGACATAGGCTTCAGCATTCATGTTACACATGTGGCACATAGCTAAATGGGGGCTTAAATTAAAGAAGACAGAAGGAGCAAGACATATATTGATGTCTAGCTGTTTATTTTATTCATAAAATATCCATTTCAGAACATTATATATGAAATCAAATGTCAAAAAAGTAAAATACGCCTAATTTTTTTGTAGTTTTCAGTAAGTCCAAGGCTGATGAGTAAGAATTGCAGGTTATACTATACATGCCCTGATTCTAGATGGTTCTGGAAAGTAAAATCCAAAATTTGAAGTAGATACATAAAATTACATAGGTGCAACACAACCATTTGCACAGTGTACAAATAGGCGTCTCCAAGCTCTCCAAAAAAGAAATGCACCATGCAAAAGGGGCTGATTGTAATATTTTTTGTTTGTTTGTTTTGGCATTGTACAAATATATTTTACTGCATTTCAGACTAACGAACTTCAGTACCTATATAACACCTAAATACTCTTAGCCACCGATTGAAAATGTTGTGTTTTGGAGTGATTGTGAGGCTATAAGTATATATATGAGTCCATACCAGAGCCACGTTTGCCAGCACAGTTAAGCTTGTCCTCTACGTGATCATTAGTCGGTGTACTATTCGTTGAGAGAGGTGTCAATCACTTCAGGCGATCCTGACGCATACAACAAGGAAGAGAGCTGGACCATGCTTTTGTGTTTACAACTGTGAACCACGGCGCACACGTGAAAAACAGTGTCCGCTGTGGAAAATAGTTGTCGGATTGCAAATAAACACTGTTTGAATTTTGTAGAGGACATCTTCACGTTTCTATCCATGTATAACATTACGTGTAAATTTGCATTTGATGGTCAGGACGAGTTACAGAAGACCGCGGTGATTTTATATGGGGAAAATACTACTATTTTTCACGATGCCGATACTAAGGCATATAAAGCATTGTTTTTACCATTCTCTTACAATAAAGACCAGTTTCCAAATGACTGAAAGGTAAATAATGGCATTATGACTTTATTTGAGCTTACCTAATATGTTAAACATATACAAAGAGCAATGTTTTAGAAGGACGCCACTTCCTGTGTTAGTCAATGGGAATTGCTATGCTAAGCTAATGTGGCTATTTCTCACCAACGTATTTACAACGGAGACCAATTCTCTTTTAGCACACAGCTCTGACATGACATAAGATAGATATAAGGGTATTTTGATTGCATTTCGAAAATGGGACACATATATGAGCAGCAAACCCCAGAATTTGAATCTGGGCCCGCCCGCGGGTCCGTTGGAACCCTATCTGCACAAACAGGTTAACCCAATAAACCTCATTTCACTGCTGAAATATGATTGTGTTCATCAGTTATTTGATAAATCAAAATTAAGTTGTGAATTAAAACACCCAATAATTGGTGAATATAAATAATGCCAATTGTCAAGGGTGCCCAAACTTTCTCATACCACTGTACCTGAACAGTTCACAAGACACCTACCTGTGTCCGTAGATAGCGCTGTGCCTCTGAATGTCACATCATGAATGTCACAACACATGACAGAAATACATTAAATATGTCTTGAGTTCTGTTTGTCTGACCTTCTTTACCTTTCGACTGCTGCAACAAATGTGATTTCTTCACCTTTTGGATTTTTAAAAAAATTATCTTATCAGCCAAATGAACATTTTAAAGCACACCCACCCACCCACATCACACTGCGTCACACAGTGATTCAGCGACACACTTCCTCGTCACACAGACTCCATTTAAACAGGCCACACCTGCACGTTGTCTTCGGACACCTGGACCTCTGCAGTGTAGATGTAGTTCACCAGGCAGCTGAGGATGTGTCCCTCCACGTCTCCAATCTCCACACGTTGGGCTTTACTTTCGCTCATGTCCCCTACACACACATAAGCATGAGCACGCGCGCACACACACACACACACACACATACTCACCCACATACGTATGCACACATACATACACACACACGGGCACACACACACATACGTATGCACACATAAATACACACACACGGACAGACACACACACACCACAGAAGTCATGGATGTGAGCCTTTCTGCTTGAAGTAGTCTGTCTGTTCTTAGAGGGCTGTGCCAACCTGGGCTACTTGTCAAGATGGGATACCGCACAAGCACAGTCAGGAAAACTTAGGTAATGGTTAGTAGTAGGGTTAGTTAGATAGTAACATGCTGTCAAATTTGGCTTGGGTAGCTCATCTCAACAAAGCAGCTCAACTCACCAAAACACCAGTGTTTCCATGGCCTAAAACAACAATTACAGGAGAGTTCTTTCCCCTGCCACCACCCCTGCTCACCTGTAAACATGGCACAGAAGTAGGGACTGCAGGAGGCCAACACCACCTTGTGTGCTGGCACCTCCACCTCCCCTGCCACCAGCAAGACATCACACAGCTGCCTCCGGCTGTGGATGAACACACACACACATACACACACACACACACAGCCATTACAATGGCACACACACGCAGAGCAAATGTGGAAAGGACTTCAGGTGCTCTATGTGGTTCTTCCACATAACATGCATCTACAGACCATTGTTGACTATTTTTCCAGTGTCGCATTTTAATAGTGACGAGCTGTTTGATGTGTGTGTTCATGTGTGAAAAGGACAGAGAATGTTAAACTAATGTACAGTCTAAACAAGGACTAAAAAGGAACTGGTTCTATTTTGAAGAACAAGGTTTATTTACCATGTATGTGCATCATTTACTACAGGCATTACATGTTATAATGCAGGCCTAAGTGCTTATGTTACCTTCAGATGACGCGTTTCAATAAGTTGGTTCGTTTGCGCCCACACACACACTCTGCCAACCCAGTATAGATCCAAGCATCACTCTCATCATACCTGCGCAGGTCGTTCATGAGGCGGAAAGCTTTCCTCATGTGTCCATGGTTGAAGGTGCGCATGCCTCCATCACCCACGTCGCTCTCACTGTCAAACGTGGACGAGTGGAGGGAGACTTGGCTTGGTAAGAGAAAGACATTTCATGACTGACGTTAGATAGCCTCTGTGTTCACCTTTGCTGTGAAGTGCTGCAAACACATCAAAAACATGCCACTGCCTGGACACGCGAACTGCCGTTGGCATGTGCAGAAATGGCAATCAGTAATCGTACATCCCTCTCTAAATATACATATACCATCGTCCTGTCATATCCAGCTAATTAGATAACTAGACCCATGACTGCGTAGCACTATAGCGGGTGGCACTGGCTGAAAGGCTGCGTTTAACTTAATGGTGGTGACATAAAAACAGCTTGGTTAACCAGCTTATTGACTTCCCCAAAGCGGTCAGCTGCAGCGTTTAACTGACTCTATGTGGACAGCGGTGAATGGACCCAGTCTTAAAATCTGGCGCTAGCTAGCTAATTTTAGCACCGCGGCTAATGATGAGAATCAACCAATATGTTGGTAATTCATCGGACTAGCCTAACTGTTCTAGCGTTCTCCTATAAAACGACATAACTACCATAATTGAGACACGCGTTTCGCATGTTTGGTCATTAGTTTAGTCTAGTTTGTAAATCACCACTTCTCTTCAAAAGCACTGAAAGAAATGGTTGTCGTTAACTCACCCACTGCATTGCATGTTTACTGGGATCTAGTCAACACTTGAGCATGAGTCCGCCGCTGGCTGTGGGCCCAGGTAACATTTCCATCTGTTTAGCTCTTCCCCTCATGTACAGCGATGCTTTTTCAAACTATATTCAAACCTTAAAGTCCACACTCGTATGCCAAAGACATGTCTAGCGACTTCACTTCTTGCCGTAAGGGGACAACGGGTTCACTTCACTGTTTTCTTAGCAGCGGCTGGCAGGACCTGAACTGACAGAATGATCTTTCCCAGCAGCCATTGCCTCTACGCCACGCCTCTTTTGCGACGAGCATCGTTGCCTTTACTCCCGTTGCTTGGTTACAAACGGGGTTTGAGGGGGGGTGTATGACCTGACAATAGACAGTAAAAGAGAACGGTGAACAGTAAAGGTGAAGTTCAATCAGAAACACCAAACAATGCATGTAGAGCACAATTAGGACGTTTTACATTGGCTTTACCTGTCCAAAAAGAATTCTGGATGCACCTAAGCAGCAGTCCCAAGAACACCCTCCAACCTGATCTGAAAACCCAAGAAATGAACCCTGAAAAGAGTCCTCTGTGCCAGCTGGTACTGAAGCTAACTAATGCAGTCACAAAACCTAACACACATCAAGCTCAGTCCAGCTCTGCTTAACAAACATCAATTAGAGTCAAAAACATAATGAACCAAGCAAAAAAAGATTATTTACAGCGTTGGGAAAACCAAATTAACACCCAAAGTAGAATGAATTCGTATCTGATCCTAAAAAAGAGAATATGAATTGGGTGGGTATCTCATCTGTCAGACATACGAGGCAGAGGCAAATCCTGGCCAAATACAGGCTCAGTGACCACAACTTAGCAGTAGAAACAGGCAGGAACAAGGAAAATCTGGCTGCCCAGAGAACAAAGAATATGTGGTCACTGTCAGCTAAGGTTGAAACAGAGGAGCACTTCCTTCATCACTGCACAAAATCTGACACTCTAGACATATTTCACCAAACTCCGAAAATATATTCCAAGTTTCAAAGAGCTTACAGACATTGGAAAGATAACCATAGTTTTCGGAGAGGGGCCTTCTGCGGCCTTAGCTGCACACTATATCTTAAAGGTGTACTTCCATTGTGTTTTCATTAATTTTGCGGTGTTCTCTAGTATTAATAATTGCCTGTGTGCTGGTTTTGATGAAAAAAATGTTCTAGTGCTTCTGTTTCAGGCTGTTTTAGTTTGGTGGAGGGGGTGGGGCCGGGAGAACCAGAGACCAGAGACGTGACACGCTCCTTGCAGCTTCCTTTGCCCCATAGTCAACTTTAGCAGAGTAAGGTAAAGGGGAAAAGTCAACTTGACAGCGCTAAAACTGCACAGAATGTCTTCGGAGATACAGCCTTATGTGTTTGATCCTGAATCCGAAGAGGAAGGAGAGATGGCACAAGCACAGTCGCTTCCTGACCGTTTGTCAATGAACTTTTCAGAATGGTAATATTTGCATGACAAAACAGTGCAAGTGCCCGGCTAAATGCAGTTCAGTCATTCAACTAGCCTGCTAATCTTATGCGAGTCAGTCACAGGCTAACATCATTTAAATCCCTTTCGGTCAGTTTCTCTTATATGCATTTGCACGTCTACGTCACGCTTCGCATTGGGTCGTTTTTCCGCCTATTGTCTTCTTTTGACTGATATAGAAAATGGGGGAAGAAAAACATTTTGATATGCAGCATACATATGCAACTCGAGGTGACCTATTTCAAAAGAGACACACAGACACATACACACACACACCATCATATATCTGTTATTTGTACTTGTTATAATATGTTATTGTGTTACTGTGTTACACTGGCCAATTTTTGCATTTACTCTAGCACCAGCATACTAATACAAAATCATTGTTTTTGGACACCTAGCACAGACGAAAAAACATTGCCCCCATGACGAAATGTCACAAAATTTAGTGCACATGAAAAGAAAGCTGTTTAGAGTTGGCATGTCGACTTTGACCAAATTTAAACAATTAGAAGCCAAAATATGGACTTTTTAAGAATTTTAAGGTATGTTGAAATTTTCATTGACATGAAACTTTGAAACAGTTCATCTCAAGATAAATGCTTTGATAACTTTTTGTCAGCATTGTCTGTAGATGACATCAATTTTGGTGAGATTCACATGCACAGCCTATGACGAGTTTATTTGGTTTCGCTTTTGCAATGTTAAAATTTCACGGAAATTGTTTTCGTTGGAAGTGGGCGTCAACCAGTGTTTTCAATGCGTGAGGGTCAATAGATTTCATGATAAAAAAAAATGGTTAGCATAAAACAAAAGTTAGCATTCTCTAGATAATAGGCAAAATGACATTTCATACAATTACAGCGCTCCCTATTAGCCAAATTTTATGGCATGTGCTGTGCTTTTAGAGGTCTTTGTGCTAATTGTGCATGACATATTTTGTGCAGTTCCCACCTTCTCGGTTCAAGATATGAGTAATTCAAAATCCCAATGCTTCAAGTGAGTGTTTCAAGTGAGTGTGTATGTGTTGGGTCGATACGGCTCTGTAACACCGACATATCACAAAAATTTCATGTTGTTGGGTGAAATGTTCATTGAGTTATTTAGCAAAAACTTTTGGCTGTCTCCTCCTCTTTGACAGACACTGGCACAGTGGGGGGAGGGGGGGGGTGGCCCTTGGGGGCCAAAAGCTACTATTCGCTAAGAAACTACTAGGGCTACATTCCTACAAAGATTCATGTCCCCCAGAGTTTCTGAGTCCCAGCTTCGCTAGTGGCAGTCATAATAACCTAATTTGGTCAACAAAAAGCCTTAAGTTGGCTAAACTTAACTTTAAACTCAAAAAACTTGTAAGATCAATAGTAGTAGAAGTTGAGTAAAATCCTCTTGCATCATGTTGCCTAGAAAATGTTACTTTTCTCAACTATTTTTTTACAGTGCCAATTGCTGCTGCCAAGGGAGAGGCTTCTGGTGTAGGACTGCTGGCTTTGTATATATGTGTGTGTGCATGAGGCTTCTGGTGTGGGACTGCTGGCTGTGTATATTCAGTAAGTGTGTGTGTGCACTGGTGTGGGACTGCTGGCTGTGTTGCTGCCTCTCAGCCTGGGATTTTTGTGTTCTTATGATTTGGACTATGTGTTGATGGTAGATTTTAAGTTACTTTGATGTCCTGTGTTGTATTTGTCAAACAATCCCACTGGTTGGGTTACATTTTAATGGTGTTTTATTGGTTATTACTCGGGTTAGTGTTGTTAGCCCTAGGGCCAACCAAGGGTGGGGCATAATACGCGTACGCACACACACGCACACACACAAATGTGACCGGCCACAGCAAAACCGGTCTCATGTCGGCCAGAGCAAAAAGGAGAAAATCGCGTTAGAAGTTTTTTTCTTCAAAATTTGTGATTTTCGTTTTTTTGCTAAATGTGAGAGTTGAGATCATGAAGAAGCCATTCCATGTTGCAGATAACAGTATTAGTTGTTTTAAAAGCATACATTTTGTCTTTAAAGTTGGCTAGTTTTGTAGGAGAAAAACTCGTCGTCCTTGGGGAGTGTGTAAAATACCATAATTACCATACTGACGATACTGGCCATTCACGTGACTATTACAGTGCTCTTTTGTTTGTTTTCCGCCAATCAGCTGTGTGCTAGAAGCAAACCTCGTGGCTACTTAAGCTGCATAAATGCATGTGATTTCATTATTCACTGCGTGCACATGGAGGAGTTGAATCCGATTGGAAATGGTTTGGGATCGTATCGACTTCATGGGCACAGGCTAAGGATCGTATAGGGATTGGTTTCGCGAATCCGATTGCAACCCCTGGCTTGAGCCGGTTACAATCCGCTTGGTGCCGCCTTGTGCACGGTTATTGGTTTGGATTCGTGTACTGCGCATTAGGGCTGTCAACGAATATTCGAAATTCGAATATATATTAGAATAGTTTTTTAAAAAAGGAATTCGAAGGTGAAAGTTAATATTCGAATGTGAAAAAAAATGTGCACTTGCGCTTTGGAATGTCGAAGGCAAAAGAAATACTCCGTGTCTGCTTAGTGAGTGTCCGCCCACACGGTAAATTCCATGGCAAACCAATAAAAACGAGGACATTTACATCACTTTATAAAAAAAAAAACTTTGGGCTCTGGGAGATACCCTCACGTCGCCCAGATGGCGAAGAAATATCCATCCCCGGATCTTCAGTGCGCTCTGAACGCGTCTTTTCCTCCGCTGGGAATATAGTAAATAAAAAGAGATCGGTGCTGGCCCCTTCAAATGTGGACTATCTTGTGTTTTTTGGCAAATAACCTGTAGGTCTTCAGGCCAATAAGACACGACGGTGACAGTTTTTCTTTTTTATACAAGTACCAAGAATTTAAGTAGCCTTTTTATTTTTTATGAACCTCTAACCTTACAGTTTCGTGCACTTCAGGCTTACACTGGTTTGTTTATTTATAGTTTCATGTCAGGGAAAAGTGTCATGTTTAGGCCTACCTCACTACAGCTAGCTCGGAGTTTTCCAGGTTTTAAAAAAACGTGCGCAGAGAGCGTGAGGGTGCGGGCGAGAGAGAAAGAGCGTGTGAGAGTGAGCGTGCGGTCTTGGCAAATATTTTTTTGATTTACTTGTTTTGTGTAGGTAATGCATTCTTAAATATGTTTAAATAAACTACCTATACAAGTAGTTATGTCTCTTTGTACCACTCGATCCCAGAAGCTTCTGTCCCTTATTTTCATCCATACTGAACGTCGAGGCTTTCTATCGCCTGCTCTAAACAAGTCTCGTTGTCCTCAATTGCTTGTAATATCTAACGCCGACGGCACAGTTCATGTCGTATCAAGGAAACCAAAAACGCTGTTTGTTCTTTCATACGGACTTCCAAACAAAGGAGAATGCACAGCACGCATGCAAATGCTGCTCTGTCAACCTCCTCGAGCGCTATCTTTGTTTTGTATGCCGCCAGATAGTTTGTTTATTTTCTTTTTAGCAGCCGTTAACCTGAAGTAGTTCTAACACCACTTGTTGAAAGGAATATAGCGCCATCTAGCGTAGCGGAAACGGCCAGATCTCTGACCATTATCCGCTAACACGAACTGTCATGTGCACAGGGAGTTGGGACAGACCACCCGTTGGGTAGCAACTCCCAATCGGATTCGCGAAACCAATCCCTATACGATCTTTAGCCTGTGCACATGAATTCGATACGATCCCAAACCATTTCCAATCGGATTCAACTCGTCCATGTGCACACAGTGAGTGACAGTCTGTAGGCTGTACGGGGGAAGGCTTATCTTGATGTCATGCAAATGAGCACCATTCAGTTCCCAGAGGTAACAACTACTAACTATCTTCAAGAGAGGTTTTCTCAGCTTTGTGTTTTAAGATGTGCATGCTTTCAAATGGCCACAACTTCTTCACATATTATCAGATTTCCATGTGTAAGGCATCATTGGAAAGTTTAGAACCTACACTTTCAGAATCTGTGAATAACTCAAAATGTGTCTTGGATGACTTGTGGCCGGTTTTGCTGTGGCCGGTCACAAATGTGTGCGCGCACACTAACAAATACACTGACGTGCACATATGCTTTCAGGCAAACACTAAGACACACATAACCACACACTCTCAAACATACACACAAACACACACACACACACATACAGTCAAATGCAAATACATACACACACATTCATGCACACATGTGCTAAGACAGGTACATACACAAACAGACATATCCACATACACACACACTAACAAGTATGCTGACATGCACACATCCAGACAAACATCCCAACAAACTCATCACCTCAGGTTTGCCTTTCATATCACACTGTACACATATATCATCAGAACATGCACACATGCTTCTAGAAAACACAAACACAAAGACACACAAAAAGACACAAAAACAAAAATACACATACACACTAACACTCATATATACAATCACACACTAACACACATACATAGAAACACACACCCATACACTCACAAATGTACACCTGCACACACTAACAAACACACTGACACGCACATATGTTTTCAGAGAAACACTAAGACTAAACAATCACACACTCAAAAAAAACACACAGACACAAATACACACACATAGACAAATGCACATAAATACTGTACAAACACACACACATTCATGCACACATGTGCTAAGACACATACACACACACTAACAAGTACAGTATACTGACATCCACACGTTCTCATACAGAAACATCCCGACAAACTCGAGTGCTTTTCAAGCATGAGTGCTTTAGTTTGATGTGGGTCTTACTTCTCAACAGAGGAGTCTCTTGTTCCAAAATGTATTGATTGACCCATGGACCTGTCACTCTTCATTCATTTTATGACACATTCTATACCTATTTCCGTGAAAAAGCGTGAAAAATGCAATAGCATGCACACGTGCACATACATGCTAACAAACATACATGTGCTCATACATAAACACACACATGCAGGTACACACACATACACATACAGAGACAGAGAGGGAGAGAGAGTGAGGTGTTTCATGCTTAACATAGGTGTTTCATGCTTAACATTGTTTACAGATTCTTGAGCTCGAGCCTGGGGTTGGATAGTGCAGGATGATTTCAATTGCATGTGTAGATGACCCTGTCAGTTACCTACCTTTGTTCAATTTGATATGTCCATAAGATATGGAATATCTTCCATAAGATATGGAAAGATATATCTTTTATTGACCTAATGAAGGACCTTCATATGTTTTCATGCCTTGATTATACAAGGGGGGCTCTTATTTTGCAACAAGCAGTCACAGCAAGTTAAAAGCATTAAAAAAAGTTAAAAGTTAAAACAGCTGTAGATTTCTACTGAAACATCTTTTGTTTGTATTTTGATTTGCATTTCTCTTCAACTAAAAACAGCTTATTTTATAAATAAAGACAATTTAACCATTTACTATTTGCTGTTTTTGAAATACGACAGGTCACTCTGAGTTGCATATGCATGCTGTATGTGAAAATGTTCTTCTACTCCGGTTGCCTTCATTAGTCAATGAAAGAAAATAGGTGGAAAAACGAGCAAATAAGGAAAAGGCATACAAAGTGACGTATGTTTGTTAAATAGAAAAAGCCATGCCACAATTACCAAAGGAGTCTCGTTGCAGCACACATTCACTTAGCGAAATATATGTAAGTGTGTGTGTTTGTTTAGAACGTTTAAATCTTCTATTTGGTGTGCTATGACCGAATGGGCTTTGAGCAGAGGTGGGCAAAGTACTCAACTTCAGTACTTAAATGAAAGTACAGATACTACTGGTCAAATGTTACTCTGAAAATGGTGATAACATTGCCCATTAAGCACAGAATCATGGGTCATGTTTGAATTTGTTATGCATACCTATTGTGTACACAAAGGCTGAAATGCATCCCTATGGAGAACACCACTTTCAGCCTGAAAACTGACACTATTATCCCAGCGGTCACCGACTATAAAACTTGAAATTTCACCAACTTAACCAACATAAGAATTAAAAAGGCATATTGTTTGTTTATTGGCAAGGTCTAAGAGTAAGATCTGTTTTTTTTTAAAATTGGGATTAAATGGATTAAGTAAAACAAAAAAGCAAGTGCCAACTACAATGACAAACACAAAAAAATCCTGCCATCTCCATCAACTCTGCTTGAAGACAGGAAAAATGTGACCTTTTCAAGGGTCTCTAGCAGATATACATTTGTGTACTGTGTGTATACATCAATGTACATAAATCAATGTACATTTAAACTGGCTTGACATTTAAACTAACGGACAGCTGTTAATGCAACAAATAATTTATCACAGGTCCAACAGTAACAATCTACTCAACAGGTAGCCATTTAAGTAAACAGAACACACATGGCTAGTGTTTACATTATAGAGTCAGACGCATCAAATCTCAATTGTCAAGTCAGTTGAAGTTGTAAAAGTCCTTATTCAACTTAAGCAGAAGCTGATTCTCAAAGTTGCGGGAGCTGATAGCTGCCCGCTGTGGCCTGAAGACCAAGCCAGCTGCACTAAAAAGCCTCTCACACGCTGCAGAGGCAGACAGGGCTGTGTTCAATTTAAGAGACAGGCTACATACAGCAGAATAAGCTGTTAACATGGTCACACCCTCAGCTGTACATGTAAGGTATGCATCCAACTGTTTGATAGTCTCCTGTGTGTGCGTGTGCCTGATATCTGAGAAAAAATCCTCTTCATCAGAAGCGCAGAGGAGTCAACAGGGTGAAGGCCTTCGTCATGGTCGGGAAGATGCTCCTTGATGTAACCAAGGCCTAAAAAAAACAAACCAAAAAAAAAAAGAATCTAGGTTCACCATACTTTATCATTACATCAAGGAGCTAAACTATGCAAGTTAGTTTCAATATTTCAGAGTAGGCAAAATTAGGACATTTAGAACATCTTCCTTACCAAGCTTGAGGATATTCTCATCAGTAGTCCAGGAGGTTTTGAACTTTGGGTTAAGAATGGCTGCTGCAATAAGCTCCGGATCACACATCATACCACCAAAACGTTTGCTCAAACCACTCAGAAGTGGCTTGCTCATCCACAAGTGGCTTGCAGAATCTCGGTGATGGCTTCATCTTCTTAAGCTTGGTGATGATGGTGGTGATTGTGGGGAGCAGCCATCCCATTTGAACATCCTTTTCTCCTTGCGAGATGTTGATGGCCTTTGCAACTGGGCTCATGGTGGTGGCGTATTCACTCAAAAAGGCCATATCAGCCGGACTGTACCTAACACGCAACAAAATAAAATTTACCCTCAGATTACACATGAATTAGACTTAAGGTGCCCTAAGAGATCCTGCATGATGCCACTTCTGTCAACGTTCCACAAAAACACCTATGCTCACCAACTTACAGCCCCTGTGCTATCTCCTGAGACCAGACTTTCACAATTCGTTCAGGGGCAGAGAGCAAGCTACATCAAGGGAAATGATTTGAGACAAAAAAGGAAAACATGCTAAAAACCATGCAAGATCTCATAGGGCACCTTTGAATTAGAACATTCTTTTCTTCTGTTACTTATTCACAAATAATGTCTAACAGCCAGGTAATGTGGCAAGCATTTCTATAGACAATGAAACCATTAAAAGACACTTACATAGGAACTTTGAGTTCAGCACACACAGCCCTCATGGGTCCTTCTCCTTGATCTTTGAGGATTCTCACGATGCGCTCCACAGCCAAATATAAAGAGTTCCATCTTGTCTTATTTGGCTGTACCAGTTGCAACTTGCAGTGCTTCTCAACCAACTCTGCAGCAGGAGTTGACCTTGAAGTCTTGTTCCAGAGAGCCTGGGACTTCGCGAAGGCCGACCTTGAAAGCTTCTTGTAGGCCTCTGCACTGTTTGCATTCTCAACATTCACCGTAGAAACCAAATTGAGCAGGTGACAGGCACACCGATGATGCTTTGGCAGTTGGTACTGGAGGCCATCATCTTCAGCCATGACGGCTTCAACATCAAGGAAATCGGTCTCTTCATCAGAGCTATCATAGTCATCGTCTCCTTCCCCAGTTTCCTCCTCAGCAATGTCATTGTGGTTTTCATCCAGTCCAAACTCACGAAAGGCTTTGAGAAAATTTGAACCATTGTCAGTTGTGGTTCTGACTACCCTTCAAACAGTCACAGACTCCCCGTTACCAGCCCCGGCAGATGGGCTTGCCTGGGAGACGTGGTTCTGCCTGAGGTTTCTTCCTAGAAAAACAGGGAGTTTTACTCACTGATTCCTGAGGTTTCTTCCTGAATTCACGCAAATCAAACAAACAAACAGGGAGTTTTTCCTCACCCCTGTTGCTCCCTGGGGACACTAACAACCGACTGCGCCTAAATGAACTTTCCTCGGCTAGTGCCACTGGTCTGCAAAGACTGCCGACCTATGTTCACATAAGAGCCCACTTTAACAGGGAGTTGCATAGCTCTAGCGCCACTGGATTACAAAGATTGCTGACTAGGGCCTACAAGGACTGCCTACCTGTGTTCATGCAAGAGTCAGTCGGCTACTGTATTTATCTGCTCTGACACCACTAAACCGCAAGAAATGTTGTCTTGTAACAACGCTGCTAAACTGTAAAGCACTTTGAGTTGCATATTGCATGTATGAACTGTGCTATACAAGTAAAGTTTTATTATTTTATTATTATTATTACCTTCTGTCGGATTTCATACTCCGTGTGTATGTCATTTAATGCACTTGCTAAGACATCAAATGTATGAGGACCCTTAAGTCGCCTACAAGCAAGTGCCACAGAATGTCTTTGGAAACTGGACGAATCCAGCCAGTGTGCAGTCACACCTATAAAACTCCTCCTTCTGGCAGACTAGAGTCGGAGAAGGCTTGGAAACCTTGAACAATGAAGCGCAGTATAGAATTTTCCACCATTTTCTGAGACACTTGCCTTGTTTCCTCAAGCTTTAGTTGTTTGACGTTAGATGTCGTTCCAGGGTCAGTTTTCCTCTTGGAGGCATTTGAGGTTAGTTCAGAATACTTTGTCAGTTGACAACTGTGTCTCCTCTGTAAAAGAATGTAGAATTTTAGTTAGCTAATTCAGATCACCACAACCCCCCATCAAATCCAACCAAGACAAAAACCATATTTAATTATACATTATATATATCTATATCTTAGTATAACTGGCAAGTTGTAGCAAGCCCACATAATAAACGGTCGGATAACAATATGTGGGCTTTGCTAGGTAGCAAGCCCACATAACTAGATTGCATTCCCGCAGAAAATGCTAAATGTGGGCTTGCTAATGCTATTGCTAATAATGCTAACAAGGCTAATTAGCTAACTGTGGTAACAACCATAGACATACTATACATATGTATAGTATGTCTATGGTAACAACATTACTCAGTTCTCTCTCTCAGTTATGCTAACTATGCTAATCATGCTAATTATACTGTGTTACTCAGGTAGCTCAGCTAATGTTTTTAGCAATATTGCTAACAATGCTAACTATGCTAACAGTGCTAACAAGGATAAGTAGCTAACTTTAATAACTGTGTTTCTCAGCTAGCTCAGTTACTGCTTTTCGCAGTTATGCTAACAATGCTAACTGTGTTACCCGGCTAGCTCAGCAAATGTCTGTAGCAATATTGCTAACAATGCTAACTGTGCTAACTGTGTTACCCGGCTAGCTCAGCAAATGTCTGTAGCAACTATGCTAACTATGCTAACAGTGTTACCCGGCTAGCTAAGCAAATGTCTGTAGCAATAATGGTAACAATGCTAACACCCTTCCAATTGATAGTTCGGGCAAGGATGCATGAGAACAGCGTGGAAAGCTCATTCCACGTCACCCTCTTCACATCAACTCCCCCAACAGCTGAGAGGGAGGTGGCCTATGAGGAACATGAACGTGGCGGAAAGTAGAATACTTTAGTGTGAACTCTCCTTTTTGTCCTGTCAGTAAGTACTCAGTAGTAGGACTATCATTGCACACAAGTTTTTTTTTTTTTTTACAGTTAATGTGCTTTTTCACTTTTGAATTGAAGATCAAGTAAGATGAAACAAAAGTCTTGCGTACACTAAAAACATTGTGGCATCATGCTTACAAGCGCTTGCTTCTGCCTGTCATTAGCAGGGTCTGCTAGCCAGACCTCAAAACGGTCCAGCTCTGCATCGCTGTCCAGGGGGAACTGAAATTCTTCTGGCCACTCGTACATGGCTGGCTGGAGTCCATTATTTATTTTTGTCATCAATAAGTTTACTGTGGTGGCAAGTTGGTTGACCTGTTGCTTAATATTTTCTAAAAGCAACAGGCCATGGGGCTCAGCAGCTGGTAGATTGAGAAAGTAGAAAATATGTTTAGTTGGAGAAAGGTTTCATGTCACATATTAAGGAAATAAGATGAAATTGTGGTCAACAAAATCAATCCACAGCTGCACATCAGAATATGGATATTGTAAAGATTGTTAAAGGAGAACTTCGGTGTAAAATGAAAATTGGCATGTTAAAACATCATACCGAGTTGGCATGTGTACTCAGGAGCAAAATTGATTTAGCCTGTTGCATTCAGAGTTTAACTATTTTTTATCATTTATCCCAGAAGGCTAACAATAGCCGCATTCCCATTCCGGGCCTTTAGGGGCCATCCTCGGTGCTTGTAGCCCCAGGGCACTAGCCCCATGACCTGAGAGCTGTTGTGTTCACACTCCCTGGCTACTAGACCCTCTAGGTTACGCCCTCGTTTGCGAAAACGTCACTGATACAGCCCATTTTCAAGCAGGATAGGCAGGCAATTCAGTAGCATCAGTAGCATCAGTAGAAGAAAGTAGAAGACGATTATACAACTACTGCCGATATCTCTGACTGAAAATACTTCTCTGGAGGATAATAGACGCCATGGAACCTCTGCTGGCGCAGATCGTCCTCCGTGTTGTTCATGTTCAAATATATTTCTATATATTACTATAGGCTATAAAGCAAAAACACACGTTTGTTTTAATTACACGTATGTTTTAATGGAACAAGACCGACGGCCACGGAGCGTCAAATGCTTGCTAGGGAATGCCCCACATAGCAGGAGACTCCTATGCAGATCCGGCTTCAAATCGCCAAATCCGCGTAACTGTCACATTCGTTTGAACGCCCCGGAGAGCATCAGCCCCGCCTCCGGGCGCCGCTGTGAATTCTACTGTCAAGCCGCCTGCACACTACATGCGGAGATACGGCTCCGATATAACCGGAAGTCAGTCATTGTCAGTGGAGATCCGCATTCCGCATGCGATCAGCTCCGGTCAAGAGCGGTGCGGAGGATATACCGTATCCGAGGCCCTCCGCATGCGTTCAAATTTTTGAACTCCTCCGGCACGGTCAAGGCACGGTAGTAGGACCGGAAGTTGTTGTTGCTATGGCGCTGATAAACAAATGTCATTCATTCGCTTCGCTCTGTACAAGATATTGTCATTATAATATTATTATATTATAATTATAATTTGCACGTACAATTCTCACAGACCAAGGTGTGTCAAAATCGAAATGAACTGTTATCAGCATTAAACAATCATTTTCGAAAGATTTTGGTATTATTGCATCATGCTCCCTCCAAAAATGTATGAAAAACAGAAATCACTGATAATTTCCATATAAAATCCTTACACACGAAAAAGGTCAAAATTGCAATTAACTGTATTTTATATGAAACAATAAACAATTTACGTAAGATTTTGGTTATCTTTTTATCGTTTTCCCTCCAAAAAAACTTGACGTCCCCAGATACTCTGCTGCCTCTTTCTTTCCTGCGTTTTCATGATGGCAAATCGGCGTCTCGTAAATGCTCTGGTCCTTGCTCTCCTGTATTGGAGACGCAGGCAGGGCAGAACAAGGAGAATGTGGGTAAACAAGTACGTGAAACTGAGGGAAAGTCTCGGTGAGCTCCATCGGCTGGTGGGCGAGCTACGCCTGAATGACGGCGAGGACTTCAGGGAATATTTCAGGTTGTCCCGCTGCCAGTTTGATGATCTCCTCCACCGCATCGGACCCCGTTTGACGAAGACCAACACCAGGTTTCGGAAATGCATCGGCCCAGCGGAGCGCCTGGCCATTTGTCTCCGGTGAGTGTGCTGTATGATCAAATATTCCTATTTTACCAATATGACGCTGATGCTGATAGTGTCCTGTCATCCCAAATCATACAACCAAATCATACAACCACTTGGCATGTGTAAATGTAGCCTAGCATGACTCAGTCAAACAAGTTCTATAACAAATTATGTAATGACTGTTAATGTAGCCTAATGACGATTTTTCAATCCAGGTCTATAGTCTGAAATGTTTTTTTTTTTTATTTATGACTATGATTTTTAGATTTTAGATTCAGATTTAGATTTTTTCCATAACCATTAGGTTATTCTATTTATTTGTTATTTGTTTACTTTGTTATTTTAGATACCTGGCAACTGGAGATTCGTATCACTCCCTGTCCTACCGATTCCGTGTGGGTTGGACAACAGTGGGGATGATTGTGCCAGAGGTGTGCAAGGCCATCTGGAAGGGGCTGGTGGCCGAGTTCATGCCAGTGCCAAAGGAGGAGGATTGGCGGGAGATGGCACGGCAATTTCACACCCACTGTGACTTCCCCAACTGCGTGGGGGCAATTGATGGGAAACATGTGAGGATTGTGGCACCACCAAGGTCAGGTTCCCTTTATTACAATTACAAGGGCACGTTTTCCATTGTGCTGCTGGCTTTGGTGGATGTCAACCTTTGTTTCCGCATCATCGATGTGGGGGCCTACGGTCGTGGGAGTGACGGAGGCACACTGCGGGATTCTGCTTTTGGTCAGGCTCTCCAGGCAGGCACCCTTGAACTTCCCTCAGATGCTGCCATTCCAGGAGCAGAGGAGCTTGGACCTCTTCCTTTCACCATTGTTGGGGATGAAGCTTTCCCACTCCGCCGAAACCTGATGCGCCCCTACCCTGGCAGGAACCTCCCCAGACGCCGTCGCCTGTTCAACTATCGCTTGTCTCGGGCCAGGATGGTTGTCGAGAATGCGTTCGGCGTTCTGGCAGCGAGGTTTCGCATGTACCACCGGGTGATGGGCCAGCATCCCCAGAATGTGGAGGTGTGTGTGAAGGCGACGTGTGTCCTCCACAACCTGCTGCGAAGAGATGCCCCTCCACGCACCTCAAGATCCCCCTCCACAGATGCACCAGTGGCACCAGCCACCTCCTCTCTGACCTTGGCTAGTGTCACCAGGCAGGGAGCAAATAACGCCACTGTGGAGGCTGTTCGTGTAAGGGAGGCCTGCACAGCCTACTTTTCTTCTGAGGCGGGCAGTGTTGGATGGGAAGCTGCGGTGCCATAATTCCACCATCGGCATCACTCAAAAGGCCATTTTAAGGGCCAACCAAAATGTCACCAGTTGCAATTGCATGTTAGTGTCAGTGTCATTTCTGTCTGTTTTCTATGCAATCTATGACATGTGTCATGGAAGTGCTAAAATGTGTGTGTGTGTGTGTGTGTGTGTGTGTGTGTGTGTGTGTGTGTGTGTACACCTCCCCACCCCCACCACCACTACCATTACCTCCACTACCACTACCACCCCACATAATGCAAGATAAGTAAACACAAGGAAACAACTAGGTAGTGTTGCAAATTATATATATATATTGTTACAAACTGTAAGCAAAAAAAAAAAAAACCCACAAAAACACAAAAAACAGCAGAAATAAAAAACGTGCTGTTCCTCTCCCTATCTCCGATAGACCAGGCTCTGTAAAAAAGCATACACAGAAAAACAATAAAAGGGGTGAGACTATATGTTTAGCCTCAAAAGAACAGTGAGAAGAACATTCACAACAAAATACTCACACTGAAATTCTGCTTCATATATGAGCTGATGTATTTTCAGCTTTGTGAGCGCCTTTTGTTGTGGCGAGAGCCTCTGTAGAGCTGGGTGCAGACTGTCAAGAAACAGCTGGTCTGCATCCCTCTCGGGTGCAGGAGCTGCATTGGCTGCATCAATAGCAGCAAAGACCCTGTTCTCAAAACTGGTGGGACTCATTGCCGCCTGCCGCCTCCGTCTCCGCTCCCGCCAAGGACTCTGTTGCTCCCTTGCTACACTTGGCCCAGGCCCAGGCCCAGGCCCAACCCCAGGCCTGTCCTCCTCTCCCTCCTCAGGTGGTGGTGATACAGGGCGATGGTCACCCTCACCCTCACATACGCCACCATCCTCCTCCACCTCCTGCTCATTAACCTCGCCCCCCCCCCCCTCTCTCCTGATCTAGCTGGGCAGGGAAGTTGTCTTCCTAGGCGTTACATATGGTGCCAGGAACGACATTATTCCGACATAGCGCCAGGGCCGCTTTTGTGAGGCAGCGGCCCCGCTTTTCTGCCTCTCCTGCTCTGCCCTCCGTGACTTTACATAAGTGTCACGGAGGTCCCTCCACTTTCTCTTGACCTCCGCAACTGAAAAGCACAAACGAGTAGGTACTTGCTGTCAGCTGTACATGCATTCACACAAAAAAGACACGCCTATCACAAGGTTCCTACCTGTACAGTTAAGTCTATGAAGATTCTCATTCACCCAGGTCATATTAGTCAAAAGAGGTAAGTTGTATAAGGCTAGTATACACAAAGTGACATTTGTAAATCAAGTATACATAAAGTAATACTTTGTAAGTATTCCTTCTCACAATATACGTTTGTTAATTATCACAGAATCTGGTCCATGACACTCACAAGAAGACAGATTGGGTCTACATATGCAGAGACTGGGAAGATGCAAATGTCAATATGTGTGTGCGTGTTTCTATTTGTTTCTTTACTTTATTTCTATCTTCCACATACAGTTAACTTACAATTGAACAACAGCGATTAGAATATTTGCAAAATTGAGACGTCCCACTATGACACAAATCGTCCACGTGTTCAATAGAGGTTTCATTTGATTTGTCTGACGCGGTTCGCTGTAGCCTATCAAGATTACGATGACATCGACTGCTTCAAACCAACCTGTCATTCCTACTGTCCCTGCCACTTCATCCCATGCTGCAGCCTTCCTATTTATATCCCTGTACCCGTCACAGGACAGGTCATATAAAACTTTTTGTCCAGAGACCGCCAAAATAATTTTCTCCGAGCCGTCCGCCATGTTTCTTTACTATCCGAACGTTCGGAGCTGTGTTCCGAAACATTTTGTGAGATAGTACGATGTCCACGGGGTGGCGTATTGCGGAATCCGGAGTCACTTACCGCATGTAGTGTGCTGGCGGCTTCAAACAGCGGACCCGGAGCGAACCCATATCGAATCTACTGACACGGACGCGCCTTTACGGTGCGTTTCCATTACAGCGAATTTCGCCTCGCTCTCATTGACTTTGAATGGAGGCGAAATTTCGCCTGATAGGGCGAAGGCAGGGCGAATTCGCCGACGATATCGGCGTGTGTTGTGTTTAGTGCATGACGCTGGCTGAAGAGGCGGGAGTTACAAAAAACTCAGACCAACATGGCGGACGCTCGTGGAAGTGAAACGTGAAAGTGTTTATATGATTTAAACTCTCTGGGTGACCAAAAGTGATGGTGCCATCACGGATTGTTGTTTAAATGTAACACGAACTGATTTAAGACAACCCGGCTGCTCTAGATTGCCATTTAATCACTCGACGTTTTGCTTACGACTAGCTAACTACTAGCAAGCTGGCTAAGGGCTCATTCACACCAAACACTCTGCGTGTTCAGCGCGTGGCCGTATTCTGTCCGTATTCTGAGCGTATTCATTTAGAATGCACGTTAGCAGATGAGACCATTCCCACCGCAACCGTGTTCTGAGCGTATTCTGAGCGTGGACTACGCTCAGAATACGGACTGCAGCTAGAAAATAGAAACCAAGTCTATTTTTCTGCGCGTGTTCTGCGTGTATTCAGCCAAAATCCCATTGAAAGCTATTGGCACAGCTACAATTCATGTAAACTGTGCTATCAATGCCTGTATTGACACAGGGAATACCTCAAAAGCAACTGTCTGCAAAATATTACCACTCGCTTACAACTGCATCAAACAAACGCTGGAAAGCTATCAATATTGGGGTTATCAGATCTGCACTACAAGGGCATTGACTATCCTACATAAACACACAAACTGAAATACCTTTGAAGTTGTCACGCTGTCCAGTCAAACATGTTGTAGGTAATAGTGGTGGAGCTTTTATGTTCTTAATAGGAAGAAGCAAGATATCGCTTTAGATTTCTTCGTCGGAGTATTCTTAATGCAAGAAGAGCTTCAATCGGTCTTCTGTCGACCACTCGAGCTATAAAAAAAATAGTAACCTCGTTCTTGTCATTCAGTGTTTCCTACTTGGTTTGATAAATCTAGTCAACAAGCACTAGGCAAAACTGAGGTCCATAAGTCACTACATTTAATAATTTATTTACCCGATGTAGGCAAAGTGTTGGCAAAGAGGTAGAGTTTATCATAACTTTATGGAAGGGGTTAAAACGCGTTCGTTTTTCTTGTACCGGGAGTGATAAAGGCTTTGACAATGATCAGCCTACATGATTTAGAACGATGTCAAATATTCCACTGGCCTTATCAAAGTGCCAAGTTGCACTATAGGTGCAGTGCTGCTTTCTAAATAACGTTTAAAGTAAGGAAATAAAACCAGAGAAACACATATTGTGTTTACTAAAGTGAGAGATAGGAAAACATGGCCGCTCGCAGAGTTCTGGGCCAGCAAAGTGCAACCGGCAACTGTAGACTGTAGACTCGTCCAATGGGGAGCCCCCTGAGTCTACAGTCTCTGGCCAACCGCCGGCCGCGATTGTCTACAGCTCTGCCTAGCGACAGCCCCTCGGGCCAATCGGATGGCTGCCCCGCCCGCGGTGGGCGGAAGTGTGCCGGGAGAGCGAAGTTATGAACAGCTGATGCGTGGATTTTACTTCAGATACGCGGATAAAACGAATCAAAGTGAGGAACGACTGCTTATTTTCAGACACGGAGAAGTTTTCAAGTGGCCTGTCGACGACAAAGTGGTAACTCGCTAGTTTTGTTTGAACGGCAAGCGTCTGAAGCTATAGATCCGGAAACCTACCTCATTCCACGTAAGTTATTTTACAGTTAATTTGATATTATGTCCGCGGATGATGTTTATCGACTGTTTATGTGCGATCGCGGTGTGTAAAATAATGCCAAGCGGTGTTGGTGGTGAGTTTGCTAACTTCATGTTCTCACTTGGTTCAAACGTAGCGTCGTAGGCGACGACATTGTTGTTTTTGTTCTTAAGAGGCATATGAAAGTTTACACGGACGTAAATACAAGTGACTGTATAGCCTGACAGTATTTCAATACATGTATTTGTACACTGTATCTATGGTGTTGACGTCCTGGCGAGTTCAGTAACGTAACTAATATGTTTTCTCTTGTTTTAAAAATAGATACTAGTAGGCTATGATATAGTTTTTATTCTGAAGAGGGAGAACCGGTTTTACAAGTGCCGGTGTAGCCTAATTTAATGGATGTCGATTAGTACTTTTGTTCGCATAAACTGTGGACAGTCGACGCCTGCGATTGGGCCATTGTCTACAGTTCGTGAAGTAACGACTGCTGATTGCTCGAGAGTCTACAGTCTGTGCGTTAGAAATGGCCGATTGGGCCATTGTCTACAGTTCGTGGAGTAACGACTGCTGATTGGTCGAGAGTCTACAGTTTTCCTATTCATAGAGATGTATTGGAGGTGCCTCGGATTGGTCGAGAGTCTACAGTTTTCCTATTCATAGAGATGTATTGGAGGTGCCTCGGATTGGTCGAGAGTCTACAGTCTGTGCGTTAGAGATGGCCGATTGGGCCATTGTCTACAGTCTACAGTTTATGCCGGTTGTGTAGTAAAGATGGCGGATTGGTCGAGAGTCTACAGTTTAATATAGTAGTATAGTTGTAATAATATAATCCCGGGGCATGAATTGATTTCTATTTACATGGTTTTGTCATAAGTCATTGTTATATAGTAGTATAGTTATAATAATATAATCCTAGGGCATGGAGTGATTTCTATTTACATGGTTTTGTCATAAGTCATTGTTATATAATAGTATAGTTATAATAATATAATCCTAGGACATGAGTGATTTCTATTTACATGGTTTTGTCATGTGTCATTGTTATATAGCAGTATCGTTATAATAATATAATCCTAGGGCATGGAGTGATTTCTATTTACATAGTGTTGTTGTATCAAACAAGCTTACTGTTTTTCTCTTCCCAGCAGAGAATGGATCCTTTGATGCCTGTGTTGTGCCTTCTGGACACAAGCGTGCCCAAAGACAGGCAGCAGTGTGTGCTTGGGCTAAGCAAGGAGGCCAAGGAATACCTGAAGTCTCATACGGGCAAGCGCGAGACGGTGGACAGCAGGCTGAGAGAGCCAAAAACGGCTTACAAAGAAGGTAGGAAGTGTAGGAACTTGATTTGATCCATAAGTCTGAAAAACTGAAGGACACAATCAGTTCCTTAAGTCTGACCTAAAGACACAAAAGACACCCTCACCCAACAGTACTTGTATATTCAAGATCGACACCAGACTGGGGGATGGGGGAAGCAGGGTAGCTCAGACGGGACCACCATTGTTAGACAACGATGGGTAATAAATTAGCATGTCTACAGGAAGGAGGTGACCCTAATCCCATTTGCCACCTAGCCATCCCCTGTCACACCTGGGACAAGACCAGATCTCATTATTTTGTCAGCCAACAGAGAAAGTTTATAATTATAATACATAATCAGTCACTTCATTCACACTTCAAAGACAGAATTAATATTTTGAAGAAGAAGTCCTCTGTTTTTTTCTTACAGAAGAGTGCAGATATAGTGTGTGCAATCCTGTGCTTACTACTGTCCAGTACTACTGTCTACGCATGGTAACTTAGCTTTTGTTCTCACTTACTTATCTATCTACAGCTGAAAAGAAATGCCAGCTGATCACACCTACTCCAACTGAGGCAGAGGTCCTGGGTCAGCTGGTGTTCACGTTTGGCAAATACACCGGCCAAACGTTCAAGTGGCTGGTTGAGAATGATGTCGGCTACTGCAAATAGTAAGTGTGGTACACTAAATTTGATCCACCTGTGCATAGTGTTTTTTTTTGTTGTTGTATTTATTAATACTGTTTGTACTATGTAACATTGTTGATATGTAATTTCAGCATCATTGACCGGCACACGAAGGAGATGAGGCACCCTGAGAAAAAAAAAGCCATAAATGACGAATGGCTGAAAGAGCAGTTTGTCAGGTATGCCCAGCTCTTCCCCCCAGTCTCTTGCCACCTGGAGGTGAACATAGACAGGGCCATCTACGGACAGGGGAGGTTCAAGTCGTTCACCTACCTGGAGATGTGGCCATGGTACAGCCTGCACAAGACGCTCCATGCTGATCCTCAGGCGGGCAGCGACTCTGAGCGGAAGAGGGCTCTGGAGGCGTACACTTCCGTCAAGCAGTGGCTCATCATGAAGGAGGACGACATCAGCTCCAAGTCCCAGAAGAGGTTCAGGAAATACATTCTGGACAAGGAGGTATGTGTCCAGCTGAACGTGTTTATTCAGTAATAATGCAATAACAATTATGTAATCACCACAACTGAAATGACAATATCCCCACTACCTACCTCAGCAGGATGAAGCCACTCCTTCAGCCGTGTCCGTCTCCAGCAAGGCCCCATCGTCAGCAGCAGCGGCAGTAGCACCAACAACTGCCACCGTCAGCAAGGCCCCTCCGTCACCTCCTTCTCGTCCTGCCTCTTCCTCCACCAAGGCCCCAGCGTCAGCAGCAGCAGTAGCAACAGCACTCTCAACTGCCACCAAAGCCTCTGCCACCATCAGCAAGGCCCCTCCGTCACCTCCTCCTCGTCCTGCGTCTTCCTCCACCACCAGCAAGGCTCGTCCATCAGCCACCACCACAAAGGCCCCTTCAACAGAAGCAGCAGCATCCACCACCACACCAAAGGCTCCTTCAGTGCCTCCCACCACCACCACCACAAAGCCTAAAAGAAAGTCAAAATCAGCTGCCCCAAAACCATCCCCTGCCACTCCAGCACCAGTGGCCATCTCTTCTACAGCACCTTCCTCCTCCTCCTCCTCCTCCTCCTCCGCCACCCGTCCATCAGCCACCGCTGCCAGCTCAGCAGAGTTCAGCTGGGAAGATGATGCTGTCCTTGCAGAAGCTCTGTCTGCCTATGAAACACAAGGTACATTAATTTAACACATGCATTGCATTAGTTTAATGGCACATTGCACACAGATGATGCAGGTCACATCCAGTGGGTGGGCTACTAAAATGAAAATTGTCCCGTTTGACAGTGTGTACATGATCAAATTGTTTCTCTGTTTACAGAGAGCCAGTCACAGGAGGCAGTTGGTGGCGAGGATGTGATTTCCTTCGAAGGATGGCACAAATCCTGGGAGGCTGAGGAGACCGGGCTGCCCAAACAAGATATCAAGTGGCTGAAGGAGGATGACGACAGGGGCCTCTTTCAGCAGGCACAGCCCTTTACTGATAAGTATGGCAGGAAGAGGTGGAGGAAGGTGCTGCGGTCCGACAAGATGTGGTTCTGCCCTCCCGAGATGCCTGGTGTGGTGGAAGGCAGCTCGGTCCCTGTGGCAGACAGCTTCTTCCGGCACCGCGTCTTCTTCTGGCGGCCGGTTGGCGTGTGGCGCTACAGCGTCCGCTGCACCAAGCCCGACTGCCCTGCCAAGGAAGACGAAAAGGCTTTCCTGTACCGGTGTGGCTACTCCAGCACCGTCAGGCCCATCTGTGACATCAACGGCTGGTACTTCATGCTGACTGAGGTACTGGCCTGCGATGCCTGCCGGAAAGCGGCGAAGGTGTCGCAAGGGCATTCCCTCAGCCGCTACCTGTCGTGGGAGGCGAACATCCTTCATCAGCTGGCTCCCGGTCACAGAGCAGTGTTTCCTGCTGTCTTGGACGCCACGGTGAGTCTCTGGCATGATGCACATTACACTCATAGAAAATACTTTGGTTAGTCTTAAAAAAAACAAAAAACAGAATGAATGCATATCTTAAACATGGCTTTGTTTGTTTGTTTTTTGTGTGTGTGTAATACAGGCGTGGAGTGGACAAGGCCATCATCCGCCTGATGAGGGACCGCACCGAGGGCAACACCATGGCCAATGTGCGGAGGCAAGTCCAGGAGAGCCACTGTGAGGAGTACCTGCAGAGGAAAGACCTGTACACCACCCTCCTCATCCAGTACAACCAGCCTGGGAAGGTCACGAGTAAGTCAGGTTTCATCTTCATCTATAAAGCTGTAATGCACAAGACATAGTATACTTACCATCATCCTATTATACTCATCATCATAACAGTTCCCCTTGTGTCCATTACATACCTGTGACAGAGGCAGAAAAAAAAATCTGTTAAGCATGTTTATTTTAAAGGTTAAAAATAGAGACATACTTATATCAGATCCTTTTGAGTATCGTGCCTGCCACGTCGTTAATTGGCCTCAAGATGCCACCATTTTATCTTGGGCACTCACTAATTTCACTCTGTCTCTCCTCCCATTTGCAGGAATGTTCAGTGGCCAATTTCAGAAGCCTCCGAAAATGAGAAAGCTGCCCCAACCCCGGCTGCTGAGGAAGGCCTACCTCATTTCCGAGGCGGAGAACATTAAGGACTACCACACGCAGATCATGTCTGTGTTTGGGAAGGTCCTTAAATATGACTCCACCAGGAAGGTGAATATCTTAACAGTGCTCACAAAATGTGTAATAACAACAATAGTACTACTACTACTACTAATAATAATAATAACAGCAACACATACTCAATGTAGAAAAGCATTTATTTAACATCAATACACAACATTTATACACCCCCCCCCCCCCCTCTTCTTATTTGTGCCATCAGATATGCAAGAAGCTGACCGGGGAAGGCAAGGGCACGGCAGAATGGTGCACAAATGTGGCCAATGAAAAGCAGCAGATCCTGATGTCTGTGATGACGTGCGAGGAGTCCCTGGAAAAGCTGAAGCCCATGGCTGACGGACTCGTGGAGCGGTACAGGAGAGCGGGAGAGCCGGCTCCTGAGCTCATGTACGTCGACCTTGGCTGCTGTCGCCAGCTGGGGGTGTCGTCCGTGGAGCAGATGTTCGGCGAGTGGACAAACGCTGGCATGTTGGTCCGCCTTGACATATTCCACTGGATCCACCGCTTCAACCGGGCCAACAGGACGGACCACCACCCCAAATATCAAGTGTTCAAGTCGGCCTTGTCGGCAGCTGTCTTTGCCTACAACAAGGACGACGTGGCGCGACTGCTGCGGGCCATCCGCGCCGGGCACCCGACCAGATACGAGGGCCTGACTGACAGCGAGCTGATTGAGACGCGTGTCACAAAATACGAGCTCACTCATTATGTCAGGAGGGTGACGGTCGGGGCCCAGGAGACCTACGCGCGGGTGCAGCGCGCCATCGACATCCTGAAGGGGCCGGCGGGGATGGACGAGAACCAGATCCACCTCTTCAAGAGCGACGCCGACATCGACGCCACCTGGGCCAACCAGCAGAAGCACCTGGAGTGCATCCAGGACCCTCCAGGCCGTAACATGTACACCGTGGTCAAGCATGTCAACCGCAACGGCGTACAGCTGCCGTACTACACCACGGTGAGGGGGAGCACCAGCCTGGAGGGCTTCCACGCCTTCCTGCCCAGGATGATCCCGGGACGTCAAAGGGGGTTTCTGGGAGGGCTTTCGAGTCCTTTGAAGACTTTATCAAGGCTGTAGACGAACTCCCATAGTCACAGGCCTCTGACTGAAGTCACTGATGAACAGTGGTACACTTGTACAAAGCACCTGATTTCTTGTGTGTTCCAATATCTGTTGTTGCACATATGCCACAGCTCTTCTGTCTGTCCACTGCTCCTGGTGGCAGTCTGTCTCTCTCTCACACTCTTTCATTCACACACACACACACACACACACACACACACACACACACTTTCTGATTTCTTTTCATGACAAATATGCACTATACATTTCTTTATTATTATTATTATTATTATTATTATTAAAGTGTCTTGAATTACAGTCACAGTGTGTTGTGTCATTTCTTATTCCAAGTCAGCACTTGCGATCTAATCAAATCTATCAAATTATGGTGTAACCTACCAGTAGTTGTAATCATTCGTGATATTCTATCATTTATAATAATACATTTATAATAATAAACACATGATGAGCATGAAACTATGGTAAAATAAAACAAAAAAAAAGTTTATTGACTTTACAGGCAATGCTGCAGTTGTAGTTATAGCGTGTCATTTATAATAATACATACATTTATAATAACAAACACATGATGAGCATGAAACTATGGTAAAATAAAACAAAAAAAAGGTTTATTGACTTTACAGACAATGCTGCAGTTGTAGTTATAGCGTGTCATTTATAATAATACATACATTTATAATAATAAACACATGATGAGCATGAAACTATGGTGAAATAAAACAAAAAAAAGGTTTATTGACTTTACAGACAATGCTGCAGTTGTAGTTATAGCGTGTCATTTATAATAATACATACATTTACAATAATAAACACATGATGAGCATGAAACTATGGTGAAATAAAACAAAAAAAAGGTTTATTGACTTTACAGACAATGCTGCAGTTGTAGTTATAGAGTGTCATTTATAATAATACATACATTTACAATAACAAACACATGATGAGCATGAAACTATGGTAAAATAAAACAAAAAAAAAGGTTTATTGACTTTACAGACAATGCTGCAGTTGTAGATATAGCGTGTCATTTATAATAATACATACATTTATAATAATAAACACATGATGAGCATGAAACTATGGTGAAATAAAACAAAAAAAAGGTTTATTGACTTACAGACAATGCTGCAGTTGTAGTTATAGCCTGTCATTTCACTCAAGACACCTATGGAAAGACAAAAAAAGAGGTTTAGAGGTTGTGTTTACATTTACATTCACATCTTTGTAAAAAACAGCCACACCAATTAGTCCCCTTTCTTTTTTAACAGTCTTTTTTTTAACACTCTTTTCCTTTTTTTCATACCAAGTTCAGTTGGTGGGTGAAAAAAAAAACACACACAACTGAACTAATCAAGAGACAGCAATGCAACAAATAAAACACAATTTGATGTCCAGCACCCCTAATTACGCAGAACACATGCATAAAAATGTTTTTTTATGCCGTTTTGTGTATGTATCCCATCATTCACCCTGCCACAACACTTTCCACATGGCCTAGCACATGTTCTGACCTGTTTACAGGTAATTGACCAATGGAGAAGTATCAATACAACTTCCGTTACCTCCCCCTTCATGAGGTTGATTGACTGAATCCCCATCCAATGATGAACCTTTTTCGTCCTACAGTCTAAAGTGAATTTTGCACTCTGCCAGCGCTGAGGGCCAGACAAGTGGGAAGCCTTGTGCACAGTGCAAAGCAGGCACTTATGTCTCGCTGTCCAGTGGTGGTGCCAGGGACCTAAAATTCCACCTGGACACCGAAAAACATAAAAAGGCTGTTCGAGGCGAGAGCAGTGCCAGTTCCATCAGCATGTATTTCGTGAGACCAGGTAACGAGGATGCTGTGAATGCAGCGGAGGCTACCTGGTCATTTCACACTGTGAAACACCACCATAGTTATTTAATTTATTTTTTTTAGAAGACAATTGCTAACCTTCTTTTCCAATAGCCTACAACAGACATTGTATGACTGAAATTGAGGCTAACTGAGTATCAGTGTTGTTGAGAGTTATTGTTAACTGATATGTGTTATGTGTAATACTGAGAGAGGTTGTTATTATTAATTTCATTGTGTGCATTCATAAGAGAAATTGTAAAGCACTTTTTGAATAAATACATTTTGAATAAAATAAATATCTTGTGCACCTTTTGAATTAAAAAAATCATAAATTCATTTGTAATTGAAGTTATTTTTGTTTGTGACTTTTACTTACTTACTTACTTTTACTCGGTAGTACAACAAAGGCCCTAACATTAAAAACTTTTTAAGTGTACACAACATTTATTAATAAAACAGTTTTGACAGGCAGTACCTTGCTGTAGTTTCTCGTTGCCGCCATGATGAAAGCCCATATAAGTCGATTGACGAACACGAACCAGCAGGAAGAATAGGAGGAGAGGTAGTACAATCGACTTCTTTGGACTTTCATCATGGCGGCGACGAGAAACAACTGCAAACTACTGCATGTAAGAACAGTTTAAAAAAAAAACGTGTATATTTACAATATTCTCAGTGCTTTGTTTTCAATGCCAGAGCCTTTGTTGTACTACCGATGGAGTGTGGAGTTTCTTCGAGCTGTTTTAATGGTTTAAAAATAGCGTAGTCGTCATGCTTCGTCTAAGGGCACCTACCACTTCCATTGTTAGCCTTCTGGGACAAACAGTAAAACATAGTTAAGTTATGAATGCAACAGGCTAACTCAATTTTACTCCTCAGCAAACATACCAACTCGGTATGGTGTTTTAACATGCCAATTTTAATTTTACATCGAAGTTCTCCTTTAACGCTGTGAATAAATATATGACCTCTCACAGCATTGATATTCTTTTCGTTATTTTTTCAAATTTCTTACCTGTGCAAGGAATTGGCCCTGTGTCTTGGCCCACTCGAAACGTTGGCCTGAAGAGGAGGTGGCCTCTAGGCTCCTCAACACTGCTGGCTAAAGGAGAAAAGGTAAGTAAATGGTGATTAATAGGTTAGAAAATAAGAAAAAAATATTCCAGAGGGTACAGTACACATAATTGCTGCCATAATTAAACATAATTTCAGTGTCTGTGTGAAGAGTTATGAAGTAGTTGTTTGAGGACAGGAATAAAACGTCATTATAGTAATTATTTTGCATTGTGTACTTCAAAGTATGTAGACTGATTCCTACCATTGAAAGGGTCTGGCTCCCTACGCACATTCCAGCTGATGTCCGTATAGGCCTTGTCCCATTCAGAGTTTTGCCCACTTGTGTTCTCTGAGATGGCAGCTTGTGGATAAAGGTATAACAGTGCATCAACATCAGAAAACAAATGACTGGACTCTACACTGTTACAGTTGACCATCAGATCGAGACTTACAGAAGGGGGGTGGAGGGACATTTGGAAGGGAAGCCAAACTGTTCGGAAGGGGAAAGGGCTGGGGCTGAGGCTGAGACCTTATTGGTGTCTTTGCAGGCTGGAGATCCGGCTCAGAGTCACTGTCAAATCCTGGGAATCTAGTGAGGACAGAGGTAAAATTTACAATAGCCCTGATATGCAAAATACAACAACAAATAAAAAATACAACAGCAAATAAAGTCATAACTACAAATGAAAAATCACATATTTAAGAACCACAAAAACAAATCATTGTTTTGCAATTCTGCGCCACTGTAGTGACAAGCCAATAGTTTTTTTTCATGGGCAGACATAAAGACAAGCGTTTGTTTTAGCTTTTGCATTGCGTTGTCATTTTGATACTGCAGACCTACATCCCAACCCTCCCCAGCAGAAGCTTTTGCATTAATATAACACTTATCTAGAATGTTCATACTTTGTTTCTCTCCGCCTGCGTTTTTGCTGTTGGCCCTCATCCTCAGATTGCAGGACTGCTGTTCCATCTCTGTTATAATCTTTTAATTTTTTGCAGGCCTCAATGAAGTCATCTAATTTGGTGGAAAAAAGAGCAGTTAACCACAGTTTTCATTAACTCTTTTATAGAAACACATCATATGCAAACCATTTCACTTTGGAATAGCAGCCAGGGAGGACTTGCACACAAAGAAACAGTCTCTGTGTCTGCAAGTCTTACCTGGTTGCTCTAAACTGACCTGGCTACCGCAATTGAGATATTTATTAACAAAAGAATTAAGGCATAACTGTTGTTCCAAGATGAAAATGCATATAATGGTCCTGTTTGTTTATTTACCTTTCTCAAAAAGAATCCTTATTTTAAAATGTTGCCACCCAGGGCCTGGCTCCTCACACCTCCGGATGGCCTTGTGTATTTTTTCATCGGAGATGAAGTTAGGCCATACACAGGTTTGCACCACGTCCTAGGTAGGACTTCAGTGGTCCCTTCTTCAGTAAACAGGACCCCACAAAATGTCTAGTTAAAAAGTAACAAATTAAAGATGAACGTAAACATGAACTGATTTGAATAATTGAATACCTAAACATGATTGGAACATGATTTTTAAGGACCAGGTTTAGTCCTTTGTATGAAACAGTGGAATGACCACTGTCATTCCTCTGTAACGGTGCGTTTCCATTACAGCGAATTTCGCCTCGCTCTCATTGACTTTGAATGGAGGCGAAATTTCGCCTGATAGGGCGAAGGCAGGGCGAATTCGCCGAGGGAGGCGAAATACAGTTGGCGAAACCTGAACTTTATTTAAATGAGAATGATGTGATAACCAATTATATCAGCGTGTGGTGTGTTTAGAGCATGACGCTGGCTGAAGAGGCGGGAGTTACAAAAAACTCAGACCAACATGGCGGACGCTCGTGAAAGTGAAACGTGAAAGTGTTTATATGATTTAAACTCTCTGGGTGACCAAAAGTGATAGTGCCATCACGAATTGTTGTTTAAAAGTCCCACGAACTGAATTAAGACAACCAGGCTGCTCTAGATTGCCATAATCACTCGAAGTTTTAAGTTAGCAGAGTTAGCTTACGACTAGCTAACTACTAGCAAGCTGGCTAACATATACGGTCACAAGTTTGTACTAGTACACGTCTTGCATTTGTAGAACGATATTACAACACTTAAATATTATCTAGGCAAATCACCAATAGTAATAAGTCCATGTAGACCACGCAGTTCGCAATTCTGCAGCAGTTCTGTGCAAGACTGCTGTTATATGTAGCTGCTAGCTAGGCTATCTTGCTGGGCAGCTTCTGTTGGCCAGCCAGGCTGCCATGGTAGACTGGCCGACGACGTGATCACTGACATCGGATAAGATCCATAGCTGTCCCGCTCATTGACTGTATACAGTCAATGATCCCGCTAGATAACCTGCTTGAAATATTGACGACCACGCCCCCAGGCGAAATTTCGCCAGGCGAAATTCGCTTGCCATTTCGCCCTGTGGAAGGGACAGCCAAGCATTTTTGTGTAAAGTGGGATAATTTGGAAAACTTAATCTGTAATTGCTGGGACAATTATATCAAGTAATGTGGAATTAAAAGGATATATAAAAAAATGTTTCGACCTTTCCATACTGTCTGTAGGCAACAGTGATGTCACCATGGCACTTAATGTTATTTATTATTTGGCACACATTTTTCCCCATTAGAAAAGTGTTGTCCCTAGATGTTGTGCTCATGGTGAACCTATCCAATTTCAGTTCGTCATACTGTCTGCAGATCATGTTGTCTGTAGGTAAAGGGCCTCGTGTATGTTCCTTACAAAACTGAATGGGTGGGTCAGTTTTTATCCCACCTTGAGATCTCTCGGACAGGCGCCTGATTATTTGGGCCAGGGGATTGGAGGGTTTGCGGACCAAATTCTTAATTCCTTTTAAAAAAAATTCATAGGGAAATGATGATATTAAATCGAGATTACCAATTTTTTTTGCATCCGGTGCTAGATGGGTTAAACCATGCACATTATACACTAGTTGGTCATGGCCATATAAGGTGGCAAAATGCTCCACAAATGTGTGCAGGAGACTGTTGGCATAGTCATTATGCTCTGTGGCAAAATAAGGGTAGACCAGCATTGACATGGCTGTCGACAGTAACAAAAAATTTGCATACAAATTTGGGCTCAAGACATCACGCAACACCCCTTGCCCAGTGTATAACAAAAACTGCCGAAACTCCGTCGCCTTCCATCTATCAACTTCCCTCAGTGCTCTGGGCCTTCGAGCAAACTCAGAAGGAATGTGGGGTGTTAAGTTTACAAGATTAATGGAAATCTTTTCTATGTCTCTTGTTGGCAGACATACATGCAGAGGACCTTTCATCCAGAGATGTATCATCCTCCTTACCACCCCCAAGCACACCAGATGCATATAGTCCAGTGGGACCTGAGACACTAGACCAATTTCAACATTCCTAAAGGCATTAGGACCCTGATGGTGTTCTTCATCCTCCTGTTTATCAAACGCCTCATCTGTCCTGCTCTGGCTGTTGAGGAGGAGATGTGTCATCCTGTGGCTAATATAAACCCCACTCTGGATGCACTTATCACACCCATAATAGCCATTGAACGCCTTTGTTTTTAACAAAAGATCTGGCTGGTGTGTCACATATTATTGAATGGAGCTTTAAGGTAAGCCTTCTCCCCTCAAATATAAATCCCTCCTGTAGTTTTCTGAGCTCACCTACAAAGTCAGTTAGGAATATGTGAGAAGAGTCAGGTTTTTTCACACCTGAATAAACCCCTATCACTACAGGTTCCTTCATTGGAATTCCGACTAGCATACCTAAAATGGGCCATAACTGTAACCCAGAACTCTTAAAAAGTGGCAGGCCATCGACAGACATTTGAAGGTTTAAACAGGATCCATTGAACAACTTTTGTTTCCACTGAGAAAGTGTTTTTGTCAAGGCGACAACAATCACAATACTAGATGTACCGCATAGCGGTACATGGTATGACCGCCGCAGTGTATTGAAATGTGGGAACTGTTGGTATGATGAGTGTGTGTAGAGTAGTGTTGTGAGGTGAGAATTTGTGTGGAAATGATTTCCTGGAAGTGGGCATGAATGTGGGTTTTGAATGAATTACATTGTGTGTGTTTGAATAGTGTGTAGGAGTGATTTGTGAAAGGAATAGGCAAAATGAGATTTTGTACAATTACTGCGGCCCGCATAGGGCCAATTTTATGGCACGTGTTGTGCTTTTAGAGGTCTTTGTGTTGATCGTGCATGAGATAGGGCCAATTCTATGGCATGTGCTGTGCTTTTAGAGGTCTTTGTGTTGATCGTGTATGAGATATTTTATGCAGTTCCTACCTTCTTAGTCCAAAATATTGGCAATTCAAAATACCAATTTTTGCATTTACCCTTATCACTAGGTGGCGCTATGCTTCAAGTGAGTGTTTATGGGCTGGGCCGATACGCCTCTGTAACACCGACATACTAACACAAAATCGTTGTCTTGGGCAAAATTGTTGACGAATTATTTAACAAAAATAGTTTAACAAAAGTTTTTTGACACCTAGCTTCGCCAATAAACATCGCCCCCTATGACGAAATGTCACAAAATTTAGTAAACATGAAAAGAAAGCTGTTTAGAGATGGCATATCAGCTTTGACCAAATTTGAGCAATTAAAAGCCAAGATATTGACTTTTGAAGAATTTTAAGCTACGTGTAAAATGTTCATTGACATGTAACTTCAAAACGGTTTATCTCAAGATAAATCCTTTGATAACTTTTTGTAAGCATTGTCTGTAGATGACATATACCAAATTTGGTGAGATTCACATGAACGGCCTATGACGAGTTTGTTCAAATTCGTTTTCGCGATGATAAAATTTCACGGAAATTGTTTTCGTTGGAAGTGGGCGTTGACCAGTGCTTTCAATGTGTGACGGTCAATAGATTTCATGATAAAAAAAAAGTTGTTGTAAACATTAGCATTCTCTAGATAATAGGCAAAATGACATTTTCTACAATTACAGCGCCCCCTATGGACCAAATTGTATGGCATGTGCTGTGATGTTAGACGTCTTTGTGGTGATAATGCATGACGTATTTTGTGCAGTTCCCACCTTCTCGGTCCAAGATATTAGCAACTCAAAATACCAATTTTTGCATTTACCCTTATCACTAGGTGGCGCTATGCTTCTAGTGAGTGTTTATGGGCTGGGCCGATACGACTCTGTAACATCGACATACTAACACAAAATCGTTGTCTTGGGCAAAATTGTTGACGAATTATTTAACAAAAACTGTTTTTTGACACCTAGCTTCGCCAATAAACATCGCCCCCTATGACGAAATGTCACAAAATTTAGTACACATAAAAAGAAAGCTGTTTAGAGATGGCATGTCAACTTTGACCAAATTTGAGCAATTAAAAGCCAAGATATGGATTTTTGAAGAATTTTAAGCTACGTGTTAATTGTTCATTGACGTGTAACTTCGGAACGGTTTACCTCAAGATAAATCCTTTGATAACTTTTTGTCAGCATTGTCTATAGATGACATATACCAAACTTGGTGAGATTCACATTAACGGCCTATGACGAGTTCGTTCAGATTCGTTTTCGCAATATTAAAATTTCACGAAAATTGTGTTCGTTGGAAGTGGGCGTCGACCAGTGTTTTCAATGCGTGAGGGTGAGTAGATTTCACGATAAAACAAAAATTGTTGTAAACGTAAGCATTGTCTAGATAATAGTCAAAATGACTTTTTCTACAATTACAGCGCCCCCTATGGACCAAATTTTATGGCATGTTCTGTGGTGTTAGAGGTCTTTGTGGTGATCGTGCATGACGTATTTTGCGCAGTTCCCACCTTCTCGGTCCAAGATATTGGCAACTCAAAATCCCAATTTTTGCATTTACCCATATCACTAGGTGGCGCTATGCTTCAAGTGAGAGTTTATGGGCTGGGTCGATACGTCTCTGTAACACCGACATATCACAAAAATGTCATGTTGTTGGGTGAAACGTTCATTGAGTTATTCAGCAAAAACTTTTGCCGGTCTCCCCCTCTTTAACAGACACTGGCACAGCGGGGGGTGGCCCTGGGGGACCAAAAGGCGTTATTCGCTCACAAACTTCTTGGTCTACATGCCTACAAACATTCATGTCTCCCCGAGTTTCAGTGTCCCGGGAATCGTTGACGAAAAATCGGTGAAGAAAAAAAAAAAAAAAAAAAAGGGAAAAATTTTGCAGCAACTCCAATATGACCGCTTTCGCTAGCGGCGGTCATAATAATGATACAGACCCCCGCAGAGCTCCCTTAGGGCCCATTTCCACCGCACTCTCTGCGTGTTCAGCGCGTGGCCGTATTCTGTCCGTATTCATTTAGAATGCACGTTAGCAGATGAGACCATTCCCACCGCAAGCATGTTCTGAGCGTATTCTGTCCCCATACAAACCTATTGTATACGCCCACGCGCTGAACACGGCTACGCTCTGAACGAGGCGGTGGAAATGAGCCCTTACAGGGTAAACTCTTCTGGTCTGCAAAAGTGTTCGTGCATCTCTTGCCAAATCGGGATGATAGACAGTTAAGATAGCCAAGAGAGCAGATAGTGCAATATGGGAAATACCATAGGTTAAAGGATAACTTCGGTGTAAAATGAAAATTTGCCTGTTAAAACATCATCCCGAGTTGGTATGTGTACCGAGGAGCAAAAATTATTCAGCCCGCTGCATTCAGAGTTAAACTATTTTTTATCGTTTGCCCCAGAAGGCTAACAATGGAAGTGGTAGGTGCCCTTAGACGAAGCACGACGACAAAGCTATTTTTAAATCATTAAAACAGCTCGAAGAAACTCCACACTCTATCGGTAGTACAACAAAGGCCCTGACATTAAAAACGAGGCACTGAGAACTTTGTAAGTGTACACAACGTCTATTAATAAAACAGGTTTGATAGGCAGTACCTTGCTGTAGTTTCTCGTCGCCGCCATGTTGGACGTCCACACTAGCCGATTGTCGAACACGGACCAGCGGTCAGAATAGGAGGAGAAGTAGTGCAATTTAATTCCGTGAAACTGGAGGGATTTCATCTGTTGGTGACAATATCCAGTCATTGTGCCCATTTAACAGAGCCATGGTCCCAGCAACGGCACCTAATCCACCAAAAAGGCTACATCTGAAGAGAGGTGCCATTCGGAAACCTGTGCGACTTGGTGGAGATGTATGTCCAACAACAAAGTCAAGAGAGAGCTGCAGCCATGGCGACAACAATCGGGAGATATTTCACAGGTTACCCATGCTTGATAAGGACACTTTGCAGCAGTAACTGGTCTTGCAAATCGTCGTGAAGACGCGTCCACAGGCTGAAACAGAAAGATTATCGTGTCTGTAGCCTGCATTTCAACCAAGATGATTACATTGTCCCAGCAACGGCACCAAACCCAAAAAAAGGCTCATCCGGGAACAACACACATTTTCCCTGGACAACCTCAAGCCGGTCAATATTAAGGCAACTGTCTATGTCAAAGACTCGGAAGCAGCCAATGTTTGTGGATGGGCAAGGATAGTTAAAATATGACTCCCTGTGCTTGAATGTCTTGTAAACTACGAAGACAGAGTCACTATGTTTAATTATACTTTGTACTATTCCGATTTTGTTTTTAATCATTATGCAGTTATCGCCCTGCTTTAAAGCAAGACAGAAATTGTTTAGCTGCACTTTTTTAAATTGCTGGCCAGATCTAAAGTCTTGGGGTAATGGGCCCTCCTGGTGTGGGTGTAACAAAGCTGGTTGTGTTGGTGTTGGCGGGACTAAACAAACAGGCTCCTCTGACAGTCTTTTTACAACCTGTTGTAAGGGTTGAGATGGCTTGCGTAGCATTTTTTTTTATTTTACCCAAGTAGTTTTCATAAGGAAATGATGAGATATTGTCAAGGGAACCATACTGGCGGTATTCATCTGTTAGGTGTATCGTCTGATGTACACTAAACACAATTTCTTCTTTACCGTACACCTGGCCAAAATGCTTCACAAAAGCCGCTAACAATTTTTGGGCAAAACTAACCATATTGTCAGAAATGTTGGGTGTGAGCAGTAAACACATGGCCACAGAAAACAACATAAAGTTGTCATACAGATCGTGTGGAAGAGTAGGCTCGTTCGAGATTCCAGTCCGCCCGTCTGCAACTGGCTGCATACGTCAACGAGAATTGCTGGTCACAGCAGGGGTGGGCATTAAATGAGGAAAATAAAGTCGAACACAAATCCTAACGAGACTGAGCTCGCGCCTCCCCGATCATCGTAGCAGATGACACACAAGTCATGTGTGGAGAGGGAGGGCGGGGGTTGTAGTCCTCTACAGTCTATGGTTGTAGTGGGGTGCACTGAGAGTTTAATTGAAGTCGAGTCTTTCTTATTGTTTAGATTAACATTGGAACAAAACGAGTTGCCCCAAAGTGCTCCACAACACAAACATGAAAACTAAGACAGCAAAACCATGAAACAAAGACCATAGGTAGGTATATAACACGGACAATGAAATAGAAATGGGATTAATAATTAAATAAATAATGGGCCGGGCTTGACAGCGTCAGATAAACCATCAGAACAAGGTAAAAATAAAGAGAAGAGATATATCTTCAAATTGGAGTACAATAACGTACACTTTAGATGACAAGTCCAGTCGGGGAGCACCGGACAATACACCTGCACAGACGTCAGTGAACTTTTAACCAACCATGGCAAAGTAGCGTCACCGAGGAGGCGTTAGCTAGCCACTTGCAGTTGTGTGGAGGCAACTGCAAAGGTCTGTACGATTTGTCTGTAAGCGTCATGCTCCCGCGAGTTTTCGGGTCATGTGTCATGGTCGCATTGTTGTGACAACTCGTGACAACCTCACACATTTCGGGCATGTCGGACACAATTTCTAACCACAATGCAACATTTTCAGCGTCAGGCTGCAAACGGATGCAAACGCATGCAAACGTCTAGCTCAAGTCAAATGCGGCAAGTGTCTCTCAGAACTAAAGGCCCAGTGTAAATCACATGGATTAAAGTTTTCCGTCACTGTGACGGATTTCCGTCATCTGAATAGTCGCTGTGACGGATTTCCGTCATCTGAATTTATTTTATTTTACGTTGACTGAAATCAAATGGGAGTTCAGTGCTGATCAGAGAAGGGGGATGGTTTTGTGACGGATGTTTGGTGTATGGATTTAGCTGTAACACTGATGTGATGTTAGTCTATGTCATGCAGGTTAAAATAACAGCAGTGTTAATCCCTGTGTTTGAGTCGTGCCCTTCCGCTTGGTCACTGGCGACGGCCCATTCAAATATGGTTCGATTTCGAACCATAGCGTCTTTGCCGTGTATCTCGGCAGTCCAACCACCAATTTCATACCCAGCAAACATGCCCATGTGGGCCCACAGTGGGCAAGTGTGGGTTTACTGTGGGGGAGTGCGGGCAGGGCAAACCCACAGTAATCCCTAATGGGTCCCTAATGGGGTAGCCCATGTGGGACCCACAGTTGTTTTTCCCTTTGGGGCCCCACTTAGGGCTACCTGCGGGCAAACCCACTGTGGGCTTGCCCATACTTAGCCCACATCTACCCCGTAGGGGTAGCCCATGTGGGACCCACAGTTGTTTTTCCCTTTGGGGCACCACTTAGGGCTACCTGCGGGCAAACCCACTGTGGGCTTGCCCATACTTAGCCCACATCTACCCCGTAGGGGTAGCCCATGTGGGACCCACAGTTGTTTTTCCCTTTGGGACCCCACTTAGGGCTACCTGCGGGCAAACCCACTGTGGGCTTGCCCATACTTAGCCCACATCTACCCCGTAGGGGTAGCCCATGCGGGACCCAGAGCTTATTTCCCCTTGTGGCCCCACTTATAGGGCTACCTGCGGGCAAGCCCACTGTGGGCTTGCCCATACTTAGCCCACATCTACCCCATAGGGGTAGCCCATGCGGGACCCAGGGCATAACAGAGGATCCTCATTGTATACAAGCACATACAATAAAACATTATAGTTATAGTTTACATTACATTTTACACAGTGGCGGCTGGTGGGTAAATGGAAGTGGTAAGTTATAAATCAGAACTCCCTCGGAAGATTTTTTTTGACAGAAAACACTCTAAATTGGTGATTTGTAAGCTCTTGAGAGAGGTTTTCCGCTGTTGGAGCGCACACATGCGCAGTACGTCAGTCATTGAACGCACACATATCGGAGAATCTCGTCATCCTGGTTAGGCATGCACCTCCGCGATAACATTTTGACAAAACACAAAATAATGATGTATTATGAGCTCTTGAGACACTCTATCCACCGCTATGTCTGAACCATTTCCAAAGAAATCACACAGTTTTGTTGAGAAGTATCAATTCAGATGTGCTATTTTCTGTCATATGTGTTTCAAAATGCCAGCGTTCTCACCACTTGACATACATACAGTAATTGGTTTCCGTATTCGTTTTGAGCCCTGCGTTAATGTCGACATTCGTTGTGCATTCTAAAAACAAAGCCATCATTCCCACGACACAGTTTTTCTTCATATGGACGTTAAGCTTTTCTAATTATTAATGCATCATGCAAATAATCTTCGGTGGTTGCAATGAAATAGCCTATTGTGTGTCGCAAAAGAAAAAAACAGGTTTGCAAAACTTCTTTTCAGATTAATCATGGACTGTTTATTTCGAGTGTTTAACCAGAATGCTACACTGTATTTTGTAATTTATTACCATAATGTTAAGGGACTTGTTTGAATTTAAGGTGCGACCGTGGGACATGGAATTGTAAATGAGTCGTACGCAAGACAGTCAAGACCATAACAAGATCCTGCTGCAACTGATGTGCCTGAACATAGTACCGGTAAGTCTATAAGTAATTTGTCTGGATAAAAATGACTCCAAAAACGCACAGTAGGCCATCTTCGATATTCGGCTTCACTCCACGCGACGCATATCTGCTACCAGGAATCTCCTCGCGCTTGTATGGTTTAAACATGCGTTCTGCTTGAATTCGTTGGTAATTGACAGTTGTGGCGGTTGGTCAGATAGAGAAGGAAAGCGTTTATTTATTGTAATTATTAGTTACAATTGTATTAGTATCTGAAATTTAATTAATAGTGTACATATATTTGATCGTATTTTTATATTGATATTTTAATAATAATATTGTAAATATTACGTCGAGATTTAGAGTAGGATTTGCTAGTGTTTGTTTTTTATATAGGCTATAGTGTAGTTCAGCTGAATTAAAGACATTGGTGGCATTAACGGTAAGTAGCCTTCTCAGTACTAGAAAGCTAAATAGACTATATATATTTAAAAAAAAAACTACGGTAGTTATACGAGATATGTTTATGACAACTAAAACTAAAGCTGCTACATTAAAATGTATGTAACGTCATTGGACACGGTTCGTTTGCAACTGATAGGATCCCATTAGCTCATACGCCTGGCGACTAGCCTTCTTTTTGCTAGCGACATCTAGTGGCTCATTCGAACTGCAATCATGACCAATTAATAGGATATTCGCCGGTGTGTTATTATTGTCATAGAAAACATGGCTCAATTTGCTGGTGCGAGTTCAGTGACAAAATGGAGGCGAGTCCAAACCATTCTCCAAAAGCTTTCTTCGCATTAACAGAATAATGTTTCTGTTATTCATATTCATCAAAAATTATGGTTAACCAAATGAATATACATTTAGAAATTGCATTACATCACGTGTTCCCAAATATGACCCCATTCTCAATGTAATGAACTCTCAGTATCAAAGCTCTCAAACGTTCTTAACCCTTTTAACATTTCAACAAGGCCTTATCCATTCTAATTATGAACTTTATTTAGTTATGCTATGTATTATATCGCTTAAAACTAAAATGTTTGCCTTCTTCTGTTGTATTGCTTTTAGATGCAGTGCAAGATGGAGGCAGGATCCGAAGATCAAAAAATAAAACAAATAAAATTATTTATAATGACATGATTGCTGTTTTAATTGTATTACTAAACAGCTTGTGCTATGGGTATTGCATAGAGGTGCATGCGGGCTGTGGGTTAAGGGGTGGGGGGTATGGGTGGCAGCGGTGGGTTTACTGGGGGTTCATGGTGGGGGCTAATGGATTAATAATGGGACCCCTTGTGGGCTACTGGGGGTAGAGTGTGGGCAGGTGTGGGGTTTCTGAGGGTAGATTGTGGGTGATTGTAGGGATATGAGGACATAAGGGCCCATAGAGGGCCCATAGAGGGCCCATAATGGGCCCACTCAGCAAAATGTGGGCAAGCCCACACTCTGCCCAAACTGTGGGTTTGCCCACAGGGGCCCCGCCAGGGTCCATCAGTGTGGGGCCCACATGTGCCCACCATTTCACGACGGTAATGGGGCCCACAGTGGGCAGCCCACAGTGGGCCAGAACTATAGCCCGCAGTGGCCCCACTGTGGGCCCACATGGGCTTGTTTGCTGGGTATCAATTTCATGATAAGCTATACAGTGAAGAGAAATCACGAACATGAAATATCACTCTTTTCGCTGCGTCGGGAGGAGGAGTGCCACTGAGATGTCAGCGGTCATCTATTATTCTTCAACTTTACATCATTCAAGGGAAAAGACATCGGATCAACTGAGGTAAAAGAGTCTTTTGATTTGTTTGTGATATCATATATCTTGTTTATTACTTGAAAAACGGCAGTATTTACTCATTTTTCTAGTTTGATTATATGGCCGCGAGTGGTCATACAGTATCAGCAGGCTGTGTAGGTAAATAATAGAGCAGCAAACTGCAGTTCGTTGTCATTACTCATTTTCGTTTTTTGTAGGCTTTTGAATGTGAAATTTCGTATGACTGACAAGTGTAGGACAGGCTATAGTTACCACTAGGATACATATTTTTGAGATTCTTTGAATTTTGTACGAAATAGCCTGTCAGTAGTTTCATAGCAAACTTTACCTTCCAAATCTAGCTGCAGCTACGCTACATGCATGATCGGTTCTACTAATTTGTGAACTTCGCTCTCAAACATATATTCACCTACAGGCTTATAATATGTAATGTTCAGGATTATATGTTAAACATAATAAGTAATTCAGTCGAAATGTGTCAGACAATGGTGGCTTGACATGTCATGGTTAGCTTGATGGCTAGTCTGTTAGTGGATCTGCCTGCTTTGCGTGCTAGTTGCCACGACTTAGAAAAATCCGAGCTGTTGAGAGCTTGTTTTTTACCATATGTTGTCCATGTGAATGTAAGGATCACAGTAAACATTTTACAGTTGTGTCTAATTACTAGTTAGGTTGTATGTTGTCGATTTGCTAGCTAAAGTGATGGCTATTAGAGATAATTTATAGCTCACTAACATGACGCATCTCTCGTCCTCCTTGCATTCACTCAGCTGCGCAATCTCATTTAGCCTATACAGTAGCATGAACGTCTTATTTGGTTATATTATGGTATTTGTGTCAGGTTTCTTTGGTCAAGTTTTTATCAGTCATGTTTGCCATATTGTTTATTCCTATGCATACTTAATTGTTAACACAAAACAAACAGGTGAGAGCAACTGTTCAGTCCTTTAGTGCACCAACATTTTGGTAAAAATTGGTCTTGGCAAGTGATTGTCAATAAATGGATGTGATATGCAGAGACATAAGACAGGTAAAGCAAAGTTATGTGTGATGTGCAGAGAAGTAAGACAGGTCACTCAAAGTTATGTGTTTTGTTTGTTTTTCTTAGATGTGTGGAGAGAAGAGCCAGTCTTCCATCTGCACGGAAAGGAGGCAGAGGTTGAGTGCAATGTCATTGTGGATCCCAACTTGGCGGACCATGAAGGCATAGATGTAGAGGAGGAGGACTTCCTGGACAGACAGCTGTTGGGTGATAAGGAGGTGGAGAGTGATCCACCATCATCCTTAGCTAGATTTGTGTTTCTGTGTCTTTTTGTGTGCGCGCGCCTGCAGGTGCACATTCCTGTGTGTACATGAGTACTTGTTCTAGTATAGCCTAATAACAGTAGTCATGGTGAGTTTATATTTATATATACATTACCATTACCATTCTCATAAATATTTCACTCTTTTGGATTTGGTTAGCCATTCCCTAACAGGTCCTATGTCCTGTGTCCTATGGTCCAGAGTGCGTCTCTGATTGTGTTTCAGTCCTACTCAGACATACCAAGGGCCATCAAATGAATTTACATTTATACCCAGTCATCCCATAGGCCTAGAAAGATAAAGAGCAATTTTAAAATGATTTTACACATGTGAAGAGGTGGGAATGAAGGGTAGGACGTGGAGACATGAGATTCTGTCACATAGTGGGAGGTCTTTTAGTGGCCGAGTGGACACACCTATGTGCAGTCACGTGCCTGTCTAATTTCCTCAATGTAAATAACTATGGCCTACATAGGTACATAGATTAGTAAGGAAAGATATGTCATGGGACATGCTATAATGACTATAATAAAAAAACATGGGTGGTGTTGACAGTTCAGATCTTTTGTTCAACTGTTCAACTTTTGTTATCTGATTACTATTGTAATGATGTTCCTGATATGTCTGTAAATGTTTATGGTCTTTACCAAAGAACTTATTCTTGTTTATTAGCTTTTGTAAGGTATTTATTAAAAATAAATGTCCTTTTGGTCTTTCTAAAACTTAAATCATGTATTATTGTCTGTTACTTTGGTTTTGGTAATTTAGTGTCTCCCCCACACTCCCCAGACCTAAATAAATGTGTGGAAGCATTTTCCTGGTGTGTGGAAGCATTTTCCTTGTATTGCTCGTTTCCGTATAGGAAATATTTTTTGGTACGTAGAAACACAGCCAACGCACACCAAGGACCGCCAGTGGGAGCCCCCACGTCTCCAGCAACTCAGCGTAGCCTACTGACGGTCCTTGTTGTGCGTCGGCTGTGTTTCTCCGCACCGAAAAATAGTGCCCATATGGAAATGAGCAAGACAAGAAAAGGAAGGAAAGTTATTAGTGGACAACATTAAGTACATTCATTCACTTTGGCAGATCATACTTCGTTGGCGACGTAATGATGCAGGTATTACGCGTCACCAACCTGTGGTCAGTTCTCATAGATTCGGACATTGGCTCGGTCGCCAGGAAAATGCTTCCACACACTTATTTAGGTAAGGGGACTGTGGGGGAGACACTAAATTTGGCCTGGGGTTGGCGTATCCCTTTAATGGGGCAATGTTTCTAACCAATGTATGTTCCGGATTGAGGGTGGAGCCATGGCTAAATTGGTTTTCGAAGGGGTATAGGGGGATACGTGATCAGATGTTTAACTGGAAAAAAGTTCAGTCAGATGACTTTTTTTTTTCTTTAATCCCTGAAATCATAAATTGGCGCAGCTCTGCTGCTTTCCACCTATCGAGTTCATTTAGTTCACGGGGTTTGCGTGCAAATTCAGTGGGAGTATATGGACGAAGCTGAACTAACTGTTCAGAAATGGCCTTAATGGCTCTTATAGGCTGCCGTGTTGAGTTTTTCCCCCTCATCCAAAAATTAATCAACTTTCTCATGACTCCAAGGCAACATAAGTGCATGTAGTCTATTGGGAAAGCAGATACCATTTTCACTAGACCTGTCAGAGGACTTCTATTAATGTGGTGGTCCTCATCTGCCATGGTTTCAAACTCGTCGTCTGACCTTAGCCTGACCTCAGTCTCAGGATAGGTCATTTTATTCTGCCAATTACCAGTCTGACAGCATTTGTCGCACCCTGAATACCCGTTATGACTTTTGATTTGTTTCACAAATGCTCGAGCTGGAGCATCGCAAATAAACGATGAAATAGCCACTCTCAGCACTCTACCTCCAAATGTTATTCCACTGCTAAGCAGGTCAGAAAGCTCATTAACAAACTGCCTTAAATAGTCAAAAACATTGGATGGTTTTCCAGTGCCACAAAAGATGCCGACTACAAATGGTATTCTGGTGTAGTCACAGTGCCAGTGCCAGTGTGCCAGTGTAGACACATTGCCACAGTGCCAGTGTAGACACATTGCCAGAATGGGCCAAAACTGAAGCTTGGAGCTTTTAAAAATCGGCAGACCATCAATGTTAAATTGAAGTGTTATTGTTTCAATGGCATTGGGTAGATGGATGGTGCTCAATTTGGACAATATCCCCTTTGTCAATCCAAAATGAAAGTATTCCCCATTACCTACAGTTTGTACTGGCACTGCAGGCCTAGTGCCCAGCAAGGTCCTGGCATCCTTAGGCAGTTCAGGGTGACTTTTTCTTAAAATGGTCAACAGAGCAGTAATTGCAATCAACGGCACAGAAAATGATGCAGCCCAGTGTTTAAGTTTTTGGTGAAGACCTGGCTCTTCTAAAGAGTCACTGTCAACATGACTGTCATAGTCACCCTCTGAACACGTGCTACTGCTGTCAGACTCTGCATCACTGCACCCTCCCCAGGCAACAGAATCCCCACCACCCTCATCTAAACCCATTGATGATGCAGGCCTGGGTGATGCAGGTGAGGGAGGGACTTGAGCAGCGGGATTGTCCAGAGCCGACTCAAAATCAAACAGAATCTGCCTCTCTGCCATTTGAGTAGCTCTCAAAACGCGCCTCCTTTTGGACCAATAAGAACTCATATTGACATGAATAATTTCTGTGGTACCTTTTAAAGGAATGACAGGGTAGTGGTCTTGAAGTTCCATTGAGGTAAACATGAGGGGAAACAAAAACATTTGTCATTGTCATTATATTTGAAATAAATGCACATCACATTTAATGTTTTCAAATGTCTTGAGTACACACACTTTGTATCATTTGTTTTCATTAATAATTTATGTGCAATTTCATAGCCAAACTAAACGATTTAAAATACAGGGAGAGCGTTATTCTGGGTCACACCTCAGCCCAGTAGATGACGGTAGTACAAGCCTATTGTAAACAGCCAATAAATCTTACTAAAGAAGAAAAAGGAAGTTGTGCAGTTGATACATTAGTGTCGACAGACCCAGGAGGACCTTTTCATAATTTTAATTTAGATTTTATGCATTTATTAGGGGGAAAAGGGTGGATGGATCTGATTTGGTGCAACATGGTGTTTTAATTGTCACTACCAATATACAGTTCATCAGTATAGGAGTTCTAGTTTCAATAACTGATATATTGACCTTTAACTATTCTCAAACAAATAGCTTGCTTGTATGATTTAAGAATTACAGCATTTTTTTTTTTGCATTTAGCACAATGTCCCAACTTTTGTGTAATTGGGGTGTTAATATGTTTTACTTCTAAAAAGAGGGACATCTAGCTAAGTAATAAATTGTAGATGAACGTATAATCCACAATATTGGTGTGTACTTTTTGGCTTACAGCTCCTAGAAACTCTATGGGTAAAACCCCAGGTCATTGCATTAGCCTCGCCACAAGTGATGTGTTTTTTTCTGTTTCTCTGATTGGACTATTCAGACAAGCACGTTTGTGATAGGTCAGATTCATTCCTGATAAGAACGCTGAAACTATAACGGCTGGCTGCATCTCCATGACCATGATGCGTCATTCTGGTTTGGTCTGCGGTTGGTGATACAGGGGGTTCATGGCTACTACCTGAAACGTGTATTGGTTCGGTTCTTGTCTAAATGAGTGAAGAAAAGGCAGGTGCGGTAGATGGAAGCATAGAAATGTTGTAATTCAGCGATGTTAAGTTGTTAGAATTTTCTTTCGTCGAAATGTAGACATGCTAGTTAGCAAGCTAATGTAACCCGGCAACGTGGGCATGCGGGCAGGTACCTAACAAGCTAGGTATTATGGGAAGAGTTGTCGCTAATACAGATTTAAACCAGTTCTTTGTTCAGTTGTATTATATAGGTTGGCGATCGAAGGAGGCGAATGGACAACGGAAAATCGGACAAAATGTGGTAAGTAGAATATTGTGTTTACTTTAGTTTGGAGAATTAATTAATCGATAAAATGTAGCATGGACCGACATGTCCCTGGGCTGATTCCGATAGCCAGTTGGCCCCTTGATAGCCGCCCCTTAATATGACCTTCGACGTAACAAAAGTTGGTGTTAGTGTGCCATTAATATAGTAAGAATCTAATCCACGTATTTATTGTTGGTTTGGTTGTGGGTGCTTTTAAACTGGTAAACTTAACGTGGTGCATTTAATAGCAAGGTACGGCCGTTGCTACGATTGATTTAAATTGGAACTCCAGCTAGAGACATACACCCGCCACCCGGCAGCCACCTTGGTAACAAGAACTGGCCGCTATCTATCTCGCGACGAGAATTCTGATTTCAAACTCGGCCTGGCTTGAGTTTCTTCCCAACGCATTTAACCGTCTTCCACAGTAGCTAGCTACTAATATAAAAAGCCAGGTAATGGCAGTTGAAGAGGCGGATCAAATAGATGCACGTGCAACAGTTAACCTGACGCTAGCCAGTATATACAGCCAACAAGCATTACAGCTAATTTAAAGGTTAACTATAGGTTCTTTATTTTCGTACGGTCAATGATATTACTGTACATATATTAATAGGTTTAATTTATACCTGTAAGGCCAATGATATATTATTGTACTCGTATTATTGTTGAGAATTGAACAAAAAGGAAGGTGGTTAATATAGGGTACACTAGCAATTACTGAACCACTTGGTCACACTTTATATGGTTCATTATTTCTCTTACACAGTGTGGCTTAACACCCCAAATAAAACCGACCAAAGTGCCAATTAAACGTTATTTCAAACACAGATGCAGATTTCCACTCCCCAAGGACTACGAGATATAAAACATTATTTAAATAGACGTTATGATCATTTCTCTACTAACTCGGCCTAACTTGTTTCTCTCTTCTCTCAGTATCAACCATCTTCAGATGCAGATGTTCATTTAAAAAACATTTTTCAGGATTGCAGAAAGGAATAGTAAACAATAACTGATTACACTGAAGGAACGCGTAAGTAACGGGGCTCGAAAGGGATCCTCACTAAAGCTAGGTTTTGAGCAACGTTTAACCTAAGTATGTATGAAATGCTGCCAGTGAGAACCTGCCGTTAGTTATACAACCGCTACCGTAAATGTGAACTTGAATGGTTTTTTTTTTATTATATTATTATTTTGGTAAGATCAATGATGCTATTGCAGGCATCTCAGTAGGTTTAATTTATTCCTGTAAGGCCAACGTCAGATACTCGTCTTAATCGATAATCGTCTCAACCTAGCCTATGTGTCCCATTCATAATGTGGGTTCACATCGCAAATAAAACCCAACAACCTGCCAATTTTGTAATTATTTGACGCGATACTTGTAAGCGCTATACTTGTTTCAATAAGACTTTATAATAAGGTTGGGAGATGCCAATTTTCAATAATACTCAAAACAAGTTTTTTTTTAAACGGATGCTACCTAATGACAAGCGGAGCAGGCGGACTAGTATGGCTCGCACTCCATGGTCATCAATTTTACGCAGACGTTAGCTAGGTAAGGACACCGCTAATGTTACTGTTAGCTTATAGGTTCAATTCATCACTGTACATTTGTCAGATGTTGTACTCACCTCGGCGAAAAGACAAAAATAAAACCTATACTACGCTATACAAAAATAATCACAATCTAAAACACAATAAACACTAATTATATACTATAACACACTATACACTACACTATCTATACAAACACTAAATGTAAACACTGCCTAATATATACACTAAAACAATAAATCTAAATATATATATACACTACCTACCTATATACTTACTACAAACTACCTATGTACACTACTCTATATATCAACACCTACTAAAACTGCCTACAAAAAAATCGCTCTACAATGTCTATACGTCTTTCTCTCTCGCCAACTGATACCCCACAAACTTTAACTGTCACTTGGCTGCAGGTTTTAAAACACTTTTTGTGCGCGAGCTAGCCAAACCATAGTTCTGATTCTGCTGACCAGCAGTCAAAATCGGCTGTCGGACCATAGAACCGAATAGAATACTAGAGTGGACACGGCATTGGCTGACCTCACGGGAAAACGTCCGACGCGGCCGCCATCTTGCGAGGGTAATCATGTGCTAGGCACTCAATGTAAATAAGCGTAGAATGGACCCACCTCTGTCAAAAAAAAACGTCTTTGTTCTGTGAAAATATCCACTGACACACTATACTGATAGATGATATTGGAAATGCCTGACTATATGTACTTAAATAGTATCAAAGAAAACGATAATTACAACGTTAATGACCAATAAAGTGGATTTTAACGTACTTCGCTGAGCACAACAGTTTGCGTTCGACCCTGCAGTCTTTGGTATATCAGTGGACATTTTATTTTTGAAAAAGCTATTGTAGAGATTCAAAGACTGAAAACATGTTTATTGATTTTAAAAATGACATGAATAAATACATTAAAATGAGGATGAGGAATATTTTTAAGCTTTGTATGATGAGCCCTGGATGCAAACAAGGGATATGCACACTGAAATTACTGGCACAGGCTCAGACACCACCTCACAGGCTCAGACACAATATGACCTGTCATTAGTATAAAATGACACATACGGATTAACAATGAATATACTAGGTAATATAAAATATATAAAAATTCTGTTGGTATAGCCTCACAATTACCACACAAAATTTGACATGGACTTCACTGCCCTCTGCTTACCACAATGCTTCTCAATGAAGCCGTCAATATCAATAAAACCACAGAGATATGTAAAAAGAAACTTAAATACACTTATGAGAACATGTACAACATGGAAATGCATTTCAAGTTTTTATTCTAATATTTTTCTAATACTTTTTATTCTAATAAATACTGGATTTCTGTTTTCCTCCTTATCAAATTACCTTGTAAGGTCATAAGTGTTCATACTTTTTATACATATGTTTTTGTCTCTCGTTATGTCTATTGCAGCATAATGCCTATGATGGAGAGGGAGAAAAGGAGCCACAGCAGGCATCCCGAAAAACAGTTCTCTGCCAGGCATGATGGAGATCAGAGGTCAGTGAAGACCAAAGCCATGTGAAGTGTATAGTGGCTTTTGAAAGTTCAGATTGAAATTTTTCTCATTTTATTGAACTATCTTACAAGGCTATCCACAGTTTTGAGCGAATATGTAAGGTTGAATGTTGTGATGTTAAACTGTCTGAAGTAGCAATGTATGAATACACACATGTACAGAGTATGACCAAAATACAGGTTCCTCAGCTTTGGTATTTCATGAGGTGGGAACTGTGGTGCTGTTTTCTTGTCAAGTTAACTGTGTAGAGCCTTCTAAAGCTCAGTTTGAACTGTTTCTCATATTATTGACATTTTTTAAATGGTTGTCCACAGTTTGAGAGAATGTGAGTTCTGTAATGCTAAATTCAACCTGATCCCTACCATACCTGCTCCCTATTAAATTATCTCCATCTCATCTGCCATAGGCTCACAACTTGTGATACACCTACAGAGTGTTCAGCGTGCCTCGTTTCTTTTCAATTTAACATGTTGCAAACGTTTATTATACATACTTTTATACTTTTTGTCTCTCTGTATGTCTATTGCAGCATAATACCTACAACGGAGAGGGAGAAAAGGAGCTACATACAGCAGGCATATTGATAAGCAGCTTTGCCAAGCGTAATGGAGATCAGAGGTCAGTCATGTTAACTGTGTGGAGACTTTTAAAGCTCAGATTGAACTGTTCCTCGTTTTATTGACCTATCTTAAAAGACTGCCCACAGTTTGAGAGAATGTCTTAGTTTGATGTGAAACTGTCTGAAGTAGCAATGTATGAATACAAAGGTAAGTTTGGACATGATGAGCGGCTACCACACTTTATTATATAGCTTTGATATTTCATGAGGTGGAAGGTTTGGTGCTGCTGTCTAGCTGTTTACTGACATTAAGTGAAATTAAAGTGCTTTCCTCCTATAGGCGCAATGTAAATTTACATGTTCATAATTGAATATGGCCACGCACTTGCTACACAATTGTGAATCACATCGCCTTGTAGAATACCCACCTGAGGGTCGTGAGAAACACTTAAATATACATGTGTGACTAAATGAATGTTTGTTGTCATGCTCACAGCAAACACTGACATGGACCTCACTGCCCTCCGCTATCACAATGCAGTGAATATCAAAAACACAGGAATATATAAAAATATCTTAAATACACTTGTGAGAACATAAGCAACATGGAAGTGCATTTCAAGTTATTTTCTGATTGTGTCTTACCTGGATTTCTGCTTTCCTTCTCAGCAAATGATCTGAAACTCCTTCCTTGGGATCTGTTCCTCTTGAGTTGGGTCTATGACTGTTACAGTAGGGAGCTCCACGGGGACAATCAGTGCAGTTTGTCGGGTCTGCTTCCCCCAAGCTCCTTTGGATATGCTTCATTCCTCTCAAAGACTTTCTTACCCCATTACCATATAATGGCTTATACTCACTTCTGCTGCCAGTGGTTTAAACATTAATGGCTTAATATTGAGTTAATTTTAGGAAACAGTAAATTTAGCTTCAGAAGCAGTACATTTAATACTTGTCATTGTGTCAACGTGTCACTTTAGTGTTGTCCCATGAAAAGATAAAGTGAAATATTTTAAGAAATAGGAGGGGTGTCCACACTTTTGTGTGATCCTGTGTTCCATCAGAATATTTCTATCCTTTACCCAGTATTGATTAGTTGGTGTCTTACAAATGTGTCGCAATATAACCAATACAGAATGCTCAATGTGTATGTGTTAATAAATCACCAAGGCTAAATCTTGCCACTGTAGTGTGTGTGTTTTATTTTGTGAAGTCATGTGAACTAATGCCACAATACAACCATCTGGCCAAGTTGTAATGTATTAGGTTCAGTTTGACCAAAGAAACTTGATCAAAGGGGGGTCAATTAAACACAGCAGCTTGCTGGTTTATCAGTAGGCCTACTGTCTCAAGAAATTGGCTGCATTACATTAATTATGGGCAATCCAAGTGCAAGCCTACTTGTAATATTGTCATGTTATTACTATAATTGTAATTGGATTGCACAGGAATTATTGTCAATTACATATGCAATGTGTTCATGTCTAAGCAGTAGTGTCGTATGATTAACATTTCTATCTGTGTTGTATATTTATGAAAAGTGAGTAGACTTACAAACATAGCTCTGCCTTTACATTGAGAGAAAACATGGTCAAAGAAGGGTGAATTAAACACAGGAGCTGTTTGGTTGCTGAAGCAGCTTGCTGGTTTGTCAGTGCTGTTTTATATGAATAATGGGTAATCCAAGTGCAGGCTTACTTGTAATATTATGTTATTAGGCTACTATAATTGTAATTGGATTGCACAGGAATTGACTCTTACCTATGCAATATGTTCATGTGTAAGCAAGTGTCATAGGAAGGTTAAGATGTTCTGACCTCTTTCACTCAGTTGACATGAGATTGGAGCACAGTAAAGTAGAGGGTAAATGGGAGGGTTGTCAAATCTTTTGTGTGACACTTCTATCAGAATGTTGTATGCAAGCCATGTGAATGTAATGAGCTTTTATTTAACATATGTTTGATCTACCTGTATGGTTTTATATGCCACTGTTATATAATCATGTCTATCCTTATGCTAAGTTGTCTTAATGTGCCTGTATAAATAATGTAATACAGAATAATCGATGCCAATGTGTTTGAGTTCACCAAGGCTACATCCTACCACTTGTGTCTGTATGTTTTTATTTTGTAAAGTCATGAGAACAAATCACAATTTAAGCATCTGGCCAAGTCGTATTGGTTCAGTTAACATAGCAAGATGGCCTATTGACCTTGCACACACAATATATATACTATGACTTATCAGACGTGGAAGCGGCTGCGATGCGGTCTGCTTGGCTGACTGTTCGACGTCCAGACCAGTCGTGAGATCAACCTTTGCCCACGTTGATTCTACCGCTTATATTCGACCTTCTCCGACGGTCGTTAGATCAACCTTTACCCACGTCGATTCGACGGCTTATATTCGACCTTCTCCGACGGTCGAGAAATCGACTGTTCATGGCTCCAATTCGACGTCGATTTACAGACCAACGACGGAATCTGACCATGTTGACCAACAATCGACGGTGATTCGACGTCCCTTTGCTATCTGGGTATAGTTAACCACAAGGAGAGAGCCTCAAGAAACGAGCCAACCGCAAGCAGGCATCCACGAGCGGGTATGAGTTGAGATCCACGTCAGGCACTCACACAAGTGATTATTAGGCTAGATTTTTAATATCATATTTGGTTGCTGATGTACTGGCAGAGACTCATGTCTTTAATGTAAACGTCAAACTACTCGGCATGCCCCAGCCTTTCATTCTCAAACTACATTAAAATTGCATTCATCTCATCAGCCTGAATTAAAGAACTCGAGAGTAACCCCTCAACCACCACGTAGCCTATAAAAAGGACTGCAACTTTCGGAGAGCACCGAAAGTTGTTGCGACGTCCGCAGGGTAACAAATATTTTATTTATTTTTTTGTACCATTATTTTATTTTCTTATGGCCACACAATTTTTAATGTAAACATCAAATTACTTCGCATGCCCGTCATGACGATTGGCCTTTAATTCATTCAAACTACGTTCAAATTGCTCTCATCATCCCAAATTAAAGAAATCCTCGAGAGAAAACCCTCAAACACCCCGCATAAAAAGGACTAGCCCCAAAAGTTTTAAATGGCGACGTCCCCGGGACGACACCATGATATTTTATTTTGTAGTAGCCTAATTTTATTTCCTTATATGGTAACGGGCTCTCCTATAAACATCAAACTACTCCGCATGACGACTGCTCTCCTTTCATTCATTCACGTTAAAATTGCATGTTCATCTCATCAGCCCAAATTAAAGAAATCCTCGAGAGAAAAACCCTCAACCACACCGCATGAAAACTGTGTCTGTAATGTTTGGGCTATAGCCCCGAAAGTTTTAAATGGCGACGTCCCCGGGGTACACTACGAAAGAATTTTGTTGTAGTATTATTTTATGGTCACAAGCTCACTTTAATGTAAACATAACTACTCCTCGTGCCCGTCATGACTATTGCCCTTTCCTTTTATTCATTCAAACTACGTGCATGTTCATGTCATCATCACAAAAGAATATTTTATTTTTGTATTATTATTTTTTTGTTATGGTCACAGACTATCTTTAATGTAAACATCAAACTACTCCGCATGCCCGTCATATTAATTCACACAATATAGACAACATGGCAGTCGGAGTCATCAACAGCATGGAGAACTCGTGCCTGCGAGACCGCCATTGTATGGAGATTCACACAGCTAAACCTTGTGCAAGGCCACGAGCAAGTAGGGATCCAGGAGTCAAGCCACGAGCTAACCACAAGCCGTGAGCCTCAACTCAAGCCACAAGTCAAGCCGTGAGCCAACCGCAAGCAGGGATCCACAAGCGGGTATGAGTTGGGATCCACAGGCACTCACAGAGAGAAACGAAACTCATGACGCGATTCGAGTAAGCAGGGATCCACGAGCGGAGTTGGGATCCACGGTTAGTCAGGCACTCACACACTCGGCAGAGAAACGCAACTCATGACGCGATCCGAGTAAGCAGGGATCCACGAGCAGTTGGATCCTTGCAGTCAAGTCGGGTAAGTTAAGATTCGTTTCTCAGTGAGTGAGCGAGTGCCTCTGCTTGCACTGCGTGCTTGTATCCACTAGTAGTGCTAAAGTGACAAGTCACGTACGTTTCATTTTTCTGCCAAATGAGATGTAAGATATTTGAATTGTACCGTTTATTGATGGTATATCAATCAAATGTTGTAGGACTCAACTGAGCCGGGTAAATAGACGTCTAGATCCGTGGTTCTTGAGTGATATTAGAGATCCGGATAAATAACCCGACTCTCGAGTTTTTTCCCATCTCTAATGACATGACATGGACGTGGCAGGAATAGGGAGAGATGACAGACAGGGCAGCGTTCTTTTGGAAAACAGCATTGTAGGTGCAGCTGAAGAAGGTGGGGCAGTTTTCATTGAGGAGGAACATGGCATGGAATTGGAGGCAGAGAGTTTAGCTGACGTGTTTTTTGATGTGTGCCCTGGGACATCAGGTTCAGAACCTGATGATGATGTTGACTTAAATGAAACATCACTGCAACATCACAATATTGCCAACTGGGCTACAAGTTTTGGAATTTCTTTGGTTGCCCTAACTGCACTTTTGAGTATACTTCGTATAACCCATCCTAATCTGCCGAAGAATGGTAGGACCCTTCTCAGGATAAAAACCCAGTATGCTATTCAGGAGAAGGCTGGTGGGCAATACTACCACTTTGGCATCCTTACCTCCCTGAAAGCCACTAACAAAATTTGCCAAAACACTGGTAGAGGGCATGACACTGGGGCTGCAAATAAATATAGATGGCCTACCGCTATTTAAAAGCTCCACTGTGCAGTTCTGGCCCATCCTTGGGTTACTAGTTTCGGTTCCCATGAAGGAACCTGTGGTCATTGGGGTGTACTGTGGACCAAAGAAACCTAGTTCGGCCACAGAGTTTCTCTCTGACTTTGTCAGTGAGCTAAAGGAGCTAGAGGGTGGGTTCTGCTTTGGGGATACATCTTTTAAAATTGAGCTGCACACGGTGGTGTGTGACAGTCCTGCACGGGCCTTTGCAAAAAACACAAAGGCCCATAATGCGTACCACGGGTGCGATAAATGCATACACCCAGGGCTGTATCAAAACAGGCGCATGACATTCCCAGGACCAGAATACCCCCAGAGAACTGACAGGTCATTCAACATCCAGGTGGATGAAGTTTACCACCATGAGGGTCCACACCCATTTCAGCATGTAAGGGTTTTTTTTCCCCTAGACTACATGCACCTGGTGTGTCTGGGTGTAGTGAAAAAAACGCTTCAGATCTGGCTCCGGGGGCCATTACCTGTGAGACTGCCAGCATCAATAGTGGGCAGGATGTCAGAAAAACTCCTGTCAATGAGGCCCTACATCCCTGTAGTTTCCCAGGAAGCCACGGTCGTTTAGGGAGTTGGACCGTTGGAAGGCAACGGAATTCAGGCAATTTTTATTGTACAGTGGTACTGGCAGGATTCTTAGATACCAACATGTATCATAACTTCATGGTTCTGTCAGCAGCTATTTCAATTTTAGTTCACCCCATCATGACCTCCTTGATTACACAGGTGAAATGTTGAAGGGTTTTGTCCAGCATTTTGGGGAACTATATGGGACAGACCACATTGTGTACAATGTCCACTGTCTTGTCCACTTGGTGGATGATGTGAAAAGGCATGGTGGTCTGGGCTCCTTTTCAGCGTTCCCCTATGAAAATCATATTGCCAAATAAAAAAAACAAATTCGTAAGGCTGAGTTCCCTCTAGCCCAAATAATTCTACGTCTTTCAGAATCACCTGAAAATACCACGTTAGACATGAACATAGAAAAAAAACTAAAAAAGGAGCATTTTGTTGGCCCTGCTGTTGTTGGGATGCAAATACACGTGCAATATGGGGAAATGCACACTGAAAGATGGACTATTAAAATCACAACAGGGGACAACATTTTTCTGCTGGGGAAGAAAGTCTGCGTAATTAAAAACATTGTGAAAAATGCTAATGGTGTGCATGTTGTGTATTCTGAGTTTGCCCAGCAGTCTCCATTCTTCAACTACCCCTTTAGCTCCGACAGAATAAATATCTGTGTAGCACGTCATCTGTCTGAACAGCTGATGTCAGTTGAGGTGTCAGCGCTGCATCAGAAATGTGTAGCCTTGCCGCACAGGGATGGCTTTGTGGCCATACCCCTCCTCCACTAAAAAAATAAAAAATAAAAATCAATCAGTTCAAGCAATCAGTTCAATCAATCAGTTCAATCAATTAGTTCAATCGGTCAGCTCATTCAATCAGTTTATGTTCACTTATGACTTATGACTTTGACTGCCATTACTACGGATGATAATTTGCTGTAAGTATTTAACAAAAGTTGGAAATCTTCCATACATTAAACCCATCATGTACATGCTTCTAAAAAATTTTCAATGCATTTGACTCATGATGTCATTTTTGTGAGATTATGAAACAACACCCTAATACACTCTGCCAAACAATTCTATTAGTGGGCTACCCAGTGTTTCCCACAGACCAAGTAGCAGCACCTTGGCGTCAGTGTGGGATAGTGTTGCAGTGAAAGTTGAGCAGAGTTAAATAAGTGAAATGATGGTTATATTTAAAATCACGTTGGGAAAAAAAGCAACACAATGAATTTGTGGCAGCAGCTGCTGATTGTGTGGCGGTCCCCCATGCATTGGTCCATGTCTGGGAAACACTGAGTACATTACAGTTGAGCTGAAGTTTGTCGTTTTCTCAGAGAAATAGTCAAGGAGGAAGTTTACTGTTCACAGGTCTTTATTCGTGTTCATCGAGAGGAAGCTGACCACAACAGAAGCATCTCCTAGCCATCCTAACTTTCAGCTCCATTCTGACTCCTTTTAAACTAAACACATCAGTATCATGTTAACTAGTGTCCAAATTCAGACACAGTGAGCTTCCAGTTTGTTATCCTTACAAGGGTGTCTCCCAAATAGCATACACCTAGGTAATGGTTCTCCTCTCAGCAGTTTTCTCCTGCTGAGTCTGCAGTATGCCACACACACACACACACACACACACACACACACACACATTCTATTCCTGTCACACAGACTTTCAGACTCCTACAGGTTCACTTACAGAAATTACCACAAGTTGTACCTGACAATTAATGACCAGAACTTTTTTCTTCCTTAAACTTCTCAACTTGTAACTTTTTGTGCCTATTCAGGTTTATCTTTCTACATTAAGTATGGCGTATCACCTGATCCAGCAAGGACATTGCTGTGGTGCCTGTGGACTGGCAAGATGACGGCGTGGTGTACTGGCCCAGGTACAAGAACACCGAAAGAGTGAAAAGGGCAGTTGCCAACTGTGAGGAGCATGAACCAAACTGGCTCCAGTATGATGTCAAAGTCGTCCGAACTTGCAGTATGTCAATTCTTAAAATTCTTGTATAAAAATGAGTTCATGTTTGCTGTCTACTACTGCTACTCTTGGTCAGGTCTGTCTTGTATGATATATTTTGTGTTCTCAATGAGACTAACCTCGTTAAATAAAGATAATAATAATCATTATCATAATCACCTGTGCAGCTCTAGAGATCATTTTAAACTCATGTTCATTTTAACATATTCAATTGTAGACAACTACAAGGACGCCATTACGCTCCAGAGGCAATACGAGACTGGCTGCAACATCTCTGAGCTGCAGTCTGATGCAGATCAGGAGGGTGAGCTGCCAGACAAAAGACCCAGGAGAGCAGTGTAAGTGTGATTTGTCTTGTATTTCGTTATACATCTACAGTTATAGGGGCAGCTGTGGACTTATAGCCTGTGGTTACTTAACAGCCATCGTTTTGGGGATTCTGATGAGAGTGATGAGGATCTGCCAGACTCTCCACCATCTCACCAGCGCAGACAAATTTCTACGCCTCAACCTGAACACTATCTAGGTAAACACTGATCTCTCTCCTTGTATTAACACAGCAGATTGCATCTGTATTATCATCTCAAATTTTCTGCATAATGACATTGTAACTTCTAAAATATTAAAATCTCAGCCAAATTTCTCTCCCTCATCATGGGGCAGAACCTGCAAACCTGCAGCAAACCTCACCACCTCTACTCCCCATATCTGATTAACATGCGGAGAGTCACTCAGGGTAGGGACTGATTATGACCGCCGCTAGCGAAGCTAGCGAAAGCGGTCATTATAGAGTTGCCGCGACTTTTTTCCCTTTTTTTTTTCTTCTTTTTTTTCAGTGAATGTCCGTCAACGATTCCCGGGACACTGAAACTCGGGGGGACATGAATCTTTCTAGGCATGTAGCCCTAGAACTTTTCGAGCGACTAGAAGCTTTTGGTCCCCCAGGGCCACCCCCCCCCCCCCCACCGCTGTGCCAGCGTACGTCAAAGAGGGGGAGACCGGCAAAAGTTTTTGCTGAATAGCTCAGTGAACGTTTCACCCAACGACATAAAATTTTTGTGATATGTCGGTGTTACAGAGATGTATCGACCCAGCCAATAAACGCTCACTTGAAGCATAGCACCACCTAGTGATATGGGTAAATGCAAAAATTGGGATATTGAGTTGCCAATATCTTGGACCAAGAAGGTGGGAACTGCGCAAAATACGTCATGCATGATCAGCACAAAGACCTCTATAACCACAGCATGTGCCATACAATTTGGTCAATAGGGGGCGCTGTAATTGTACAAAATGTCATTTTGCTTATTATCTAGAGAATGCTTACGTTTACAACTATTTTTTTTATCGTGAAATCTACTGACCCTCACGCATTGAAAACACTGGTCGACGCCCACTTCCAACGAGAACAATTTCCGTGAAATTTTAATATTGCGAAAACGAATCTGAACGAACTCGTCATAGGCTGTTCAGGTGAATCTCACCAAATTTGGTATATGTCATCTACAGACAATGCTGACAAAAAGTTATCAAAGGATTTATCTTGAGATAAACCGTTCCGAAGTTACACGTCAATGAACATTTAACACGTAGCTTAAAATTCTTCAAATGGCCGTATCTTGGTTTTTAATTGCTCAAATTTGGTCAAAGTTGACATGCCATCTCTAAACAGCTTTCTTTTCATGTGTACTAAATTTTGTGACATTTCGTCATAGGGGGCGATGTTTATTGGCGAAGCTAGGTGTCAAAAAACAGTTTTTGTTAAATAATTCATCAACAGTTTTGCCCAAGACAATGATTTTGTGTTAGTATGTCAGTGTTACAGAGGCGTATCGGCCCAGCCCATAAACACTCACTTGAAGCATAGCGCCACCTAGTGATAAGGGTAAATGCAAAAATTGGGATTGTGAGTTGCTAATATCTTGGACCGAGAAGGTGGGAACTGCACAAAATACATCATGCACGATCACCACAAAGACCTTTAACATCACAGCACATGCCATACAATTTGGTCCATAGGGGGCGCTGTAATTGTAGAAAATGTCATTTTGCCTATTATCTAGAAAATGCTAATGTTTACAAGAACTTTTTTTTTATCGTGAAATTTATTGACTCTCACGCATTGAACGCACTGGTTAACGCCCACTTCCAACGGGAACAATTTCCGTGAAATTTTAACATTGCGAAAATGAATCTGAATGAACTCGTCATAGGCTGTTCATGTGAATCTCACCAAATTTGGTATTATGTCATCTACAGACAATGCTGACAAAAAGTTATCAAAGAATTTATCTTGAGATAAACTGTTTCAAAGTTACACATTAATGAACATTTAACACGTAGCTTAAAATTCTTCAAAAGTCCATATCTTTGCTATTAATAGCTCAAATTTGGTCAAAGTTGACATGCCATCTCTAAACAGCGTTCTGTTCGTGTGTACTAAATTTTGTGACATTTCGTCATAGGGGGCGATGTTTATTGGCAAAGCTAGGTGTCAAAAAACAGTTTTTGTTAAATAATTCGTCAACAATTTTGCCCAAGACAACGATTTTGTGTTAGTATGTCAGTGTTACAGAGGCATATCGGCCCAACAAATAAACACTCACTTGAAGCATAGCGCCACCTAGTGATAAGGGTAAATGCAAAAATTGGGATTTTAAGTTGCTAATATCTTGGACTGAGAAGGTGGGAATTGTACAAAATACGTCATGCACGATCACCACAAAGACCTCTAACATCACAGCACATGCCATACAATTTGGTCCATAGGGGGCGCTGTAATTGTAGAAAATGTCATTTTGCCTATTATCTAGAGAATGCTAATGTTTGCAACAACTTTTTTTTTATCTTGAAATCTATTGACCCTCACGCATTGAAAGCACTGGTCAATGCCCACTTCCAACAAAAACAATTTCCGTGAAATTTTTACATTGCGAAAACGAATTTGAACAAACTCGTCATAGGCCGTTCATGTGAATCTCACGTGCCATACAATTTTGTCCATAGGGGGTGTTGTAATTGTACAAAATCTCATTTTGCCTATTCCTTTCACAAGTCACTCCTACACACTATACAAACACACACAATGTCATTCATTCAAAACCCACATTCATGCCCACTTCCAGAAAATCATTTCCACACAAATTCTCACCTCACAACACTGCTCTACCACACACTCATCATACCAACAGTTCCCACATTTCAATACACTGCGGCGGTCATACCATGTACCGCTATGCGGTACATCTAGCTTTCACAGAAATTCTCACCTTACAACACTGCTTTACCACACACTCATCATACCAACAGTTTCCACATTTCAATATACTGCGGCGGTCATACCATGTACTGCTATGTGGTACATCTAGTTTCTCCTGCGTTTATCCTTTTTACACTTCAGTTGTATGTCAATACTTTCAATAACTGAACCTTTGGGTGAACAAAAGTAATACAAGCCGGGAGTCTGCCAAAGTTGTACATGGCGACCATTCACCTAATTCATTCACCTAATTCCGCAACATATAACAATTCCGGAATTTCTTTAAAGAACACCTGGATTGAGCAATTAATGACTTGTTCAAGCATCATTCCCTGTTTGCATAGTGAATCAAACTCTCTAGCCTTTAATGTTACATCCTTTGCTATTTCATCTGCTAAGGCATTGCCTCATGTAATTAAATCATTCCCTTTTTTCATGCGCCCGACACTTACAAATAGCCAACGAACAGGTTACATCATAGCAATTAATAACAATTATATTTCATCCAAATGTTAAATTGAAGAGCCATCTGATTTCTTAAAACTCTCTCTGTTTCCACTGAGTACCATGGACATGACAGACATACGCACTATCAGTAAAAATAGTAACGTCCAACAGCTGACAGACCTCAGTAAGCACCTTTAACTCTGCTAATTGTGCTGAACAAGGTTGCTTACAAGGAATGCACATTACAACTTCAAACGTCTCTACTCCTTTTAACTGAATAACACAAATTCCTGCACATGTCTTATTGTCATAATTATGGCTAGAACCATCCACAAAAAACATCAAACCAGATTCAAGAGGTTCACTTTCTAAATCTGCGCACAATTTAGAAAAAACTAAAGAATCTGCAACACATTCATAAGGAGTTCCTTCATAATCCAAGGGAATCCTATCTGCTGGATTAGTTGCTATGTCACATGTCTTAATAGTAACATCTGGACAAAAGACAAATCATTATACTTTCCAACATACTAACATCAAATTAGGAATCTGATAAACACGCATCACTGATAAAAAACGAGACACCTTCTCATCAGCCTGCATCAGAGAGGACATATATGCCACAGGCCGCCCACAGACACCCCCTAAAATGTACACTCTATTTTTAGACCTAATTTGCACAGTGCATCCCAGCCCAAAAGATTTACAGGGTTAAGGAAGACAACAATATTGGCATAACTGTGATATGTGTTCCTACCTGAACATGTGACTGCAGAAAATGGAAACAATTAAACTTGTCCTAATGACCTTTCCTAACTCATCTTTCTTAATATGTGGGACATAAATATTAACACAAATATAAGTGTAAGTGTAAGTGGCTCCAGTATCAACTAATAATGATAGTGTATGTCCTTGTATTATTGCACAAATATGTAGTTCCTCATCTAGTCCCTGCATTACCTGACAAACTGTATCTAATTCAAAAGCTAATCAATATTGCCCTATGGGATCAAAATTCACATGACATACCACTGGAGACTCTGACCACTGGAATCCAACCCCCGCCTACCCCCGCAACAGTCTGTTGGAGTTTTGGGCACGAGAAGGAGATTGTGTCCACACCCCCACAAAGCCAGCACTGGACATCCTGAGGGGTCATTTTGAGCAAGCCTTGTCTGCACACCCATCCTCTAGCTCTGCGCGAGAAGGGGCATAGCCACTGAATTGCGCAGCTGTCACACAGTTGGTGGTCCCTGCTGGAACTGTGGCTATGAGAAGGAGGCACACATGATGATGAGTTCAGAGCAATATTGAGCGGTGCAGTAGCTGGACAACGATTTGGCTAGGCAGCTCGCAAAGCAGCCCAGACACGAGTACAGTTTTTCATAAAGGATATGTGTCCAAGTAGCGGAATCTTCCACTATCAAATCCAAGTCAGCCTTGCACAATGCATCAGTCAAAGCGTCTTGCCGATAATAATACCCAGCAAATACTTAATGTCCCGAAGCGAGGGGAGACGTGAAATCAGACCCTGTGTGTCAGTATGTCCCCAGGGCTGGTAATGCAAACCAGAACCCTTAATAATAATGGGCATTTATGTACCAAATGGATATTCTGAACTAAACCCTTCGTGAATGATGTCAATCTTTGTTTATATGTGTTCACATCCCTTAATTTACCAAGGGTGTTTTTCATTTTATCATATAATAACGGAGCCTATAGCATTGCATTACTTCACCTTTCCCCTGTTCACCTGTGCTAGCGGTGACGCAGCTATGCAAATTCTCAACATTGGTCTCATTCTAATCCTGCATCAAAACTGTCAGTGGAGTGCCCCCCGGCACATGCCCCCACATACGCTGTACAGAAAGTGCACACAAATCTTCATCAGTCATGATGCTACCGAAACATTGTTATATATATATTTCTATAGCTGTATAAATCAATTAAGTCAAGCTCTCAACATGGCCCAGACAAGCCACTACATCCTTCTAATTGTACTAAAATCCTAAGATCTGACATTCCCATTTTGGTCATGGATCACAGTCCTTTTTGTACACTTTTCCCATTTTAGCATTAATTTTTCAAATCTACTTTTCAGCCACTCAATTTGTATGCATCACTTGCTCAAGCAGCATCAACTCCCTTGTACACTAATTTAACAACTGCTATCGTGTAATCCACAAAACAACCTACAACTAGAACTAGTCACCTTGTTCGCTATGCCTATGTAAGAGCACACAAAAAGGTTAGTCTGGAGATGTTAATTACCCACTGTCCCTCTTGACATTTCCAATAGCAAATGAATAGCTCTGGTATTCTTCAATCCATCCGTTTTACAAATCTGAAATAAACAACTAAAACTATTACTACATATTTTATATTGTAACCTCTTCTCTCCTTTGCTTTCCTCTTATTCTTGTTATTATTATTTTTATATTTTTATTTCTCTTATATATATATTGTATATATATATATATATAAGAGAAATAAAAATATAAAAATAATAATAACAAGAATAAGAGGAAAGCAAAGGAGAGAAGAGGTTACAATATAAAATATGTAGTAATAGTTTTAGTTGTTTATTTCATTATTGTATATATATATAGGTCAATATTTACTTAACCATCTTCCCCACTTTCCAGCTATGCATTGATAAAGAAATAACTGGACCCATTAAATGGTTAGCATCTTAAAAAATAAAAATTACATCACCCTGAATAATTAAGTCACTCTTCATGCACGGGGCGCTGAGAAAAGAAATGACAGCTGTTACCGGTAAGCAACTGAACCAAACCTTACTCAGCACCACAGACCTGAGGCGACACATAAATCATTCCATCCCAAGTTAGACACACAGTTGACCATCCAAAGGGCACACGCGCAAGCATAGGCGCCTTTGGCCAGGACACAGGAGACGACACTTTGACCCCAGACAGGCATCAGGAATCTACAAGCATCCCAACTGGACAAGATGCATATCAAACTCTAGAGGCAGGGAATACAAATGTTAAAACAAAAATACAGTTACAGTGTAAGGTGCCATGCTTCACAAAAGCACAGTTTCCTTACTCATAAAGATTTAACGCTCATATTAAACACAAAGCATTCATCCTATGAGCAAAAACCTTCGCATCACAAGAAAACAGTCTTTTCACTCAGTCACATTTATTACGCAGACATCAGGGTTTTTTTCATTTCTGGCCCGACTAGGTGACGGATTCTCCAGGCCGTATTCCGAGACCATGGGCCTATAAAGCAAGCCATTCAATATAAGATTCCATAGCCGTGGGACACAAGAGAACCGCCCCAACATACACATGCACGACGGATAAATTTTGAACCCCACATCCATGACTGCCCCGTCATGGGCTTGCGCTTTTTCCATTATTTATCTTTACACTTGTGGCCCACGTCTCCTCCGTCAATCCTATATTAAACTAAACTATGAGATTCGTTGCCTCTGACATGGCACAATATCTTTTCACATGCAAATAAAAGATACTGCAAACAGGACCTAAACTCGTAGACAATGACAAAGACAATGCAACAAAAACACAGTTAAAACCTGTGAATCAAGTTAGATGACACAACATAAAACAATATTGAATCATGTAACATGTAAGGGTGTGCGGATCGATACCAAAGTATCGATACTTGATCCTGATGGGGTATTTAATATGGATCGATCGGTGTTAAAATATCAATATCAAGTCATGTTTTAATTACTGACTTCTCTCACGCTGTACGCTTTTTTTTTGGGAAGGGATGTCATATTCAGTCACATACCTAAGGTAAAGTGGCACATAGATGGCCACATTAGTTGCTGTGGGCTAAGTTGTATGTTGCAGTTGTACACCTTGCTTATAAGTATTGTAACTTCCTCATGCTTTTAAATAATATGATAGAGCAAACTTTAATTAAGGCCATTTATGATGACTAGTATTTCACAGCTATCAGTTCAGTAGCCTAAAGCTACATCGCCATTATCTAGTGGTGGATAAAAAAATCTGCAGTCTTAAAAAAAAACTTTTGAAAATATCGATATCAGTATCGATATTGGGATACTAACCCTGGTAGTACTTGGTATCATATCGAAATGAAAATAAGTAGTATCGCCCATCTCTAGTAACATGAAAAGAACCTGCAATCAGCCTGTGGATGCACCACAGACAAATAACAAAATCCTCTTCAATTTGACCTAGTGATTTATCGATGAAGACAAAGATGAACAGAAAAAAACCCTCCTGAACATTCCTTTTCCCACACAAGTTCGTGGGGCGATGGACCCAAAATTTCTTAATAGCCAATTACATTAATTTAGTAACTTACCCAAGCCAATCAGCACGGAAGCAAAGGCTTCCCGTCCAAAGAGGGAGATGGGTCCAATTAAAACGCAAACCGTTCGTGACGCCAAATATGTCGTTTTCTCAGAGAAATGCTCAAGAGGAGGTTCACTGTTCACAGGTCTTTATTCGTGTTCATCGAGAGGAAAGCGGACCGCAACAGAAGCATCTCCTAGCCATCCTAACTTTCAGCACTATTCTGACTCTTTTTAAACTACACACATCAGTATCATGTTAACTAGTGTCCAAATTCAGACACAGTGAGCTTACACTTGTTATCCTTACAAGGGAGACTCCCAACATAGCAAACACATAGGTAATGGTTTCTTCTGTCAGCAGTTTCCTTTGCTGAGTCTCCAGTATGCCACACACACACACACACACACACACACATGCTAATCCTGTCACACAGACTCTCAGACTCTTACAGAAATTTCCACAATATCTTGTAAAACAGCAGAGGTTAGCTTTGAATCTATAGCCTAATTGTAAACGAAAACGTAAGGTAGCATATTTCTACAGGGTAGCGTAAATCGGTAGACGCCACCGTCGATTTAGGCTACTGGTAGCTTATTTCGACAGTACACCGGCGCTGTATGATGTTTAATCAAGGGGGTAGGAGCATAGGCGGAAGTTGAAGCACCCATGGGAAAGGGCCCAATAGCCTTTAGTATTCCATTGACTTCCATTCATTTTAGCGTCACTTTGAAATCAAATAACTTTACATGAGAAGGACTCTGTGTCTTGATATTGGCATTGTTCTAAACCGGAGAGGACACAGCACAACATATTTGCTTCGATCGGAAATCTGTCATGTTATTGCCTTGTAAGGAACGTTTATCTGAAATTGTGCTAAAAATTGCGTCACAAATCATACAACGGCTAGTGAGTTTCTGTCGCACAGGAGAAAATTTACCGTACTGTTTGGATAACAAGCCGTAGCCATGGTCATGTCCCTTCACTCTTCTATTCATGTTGGGGAAACATTTACATCAGTATTTCTCAAAAAAATAAGCTTAGAACTTGGTATTTGTTTGTAAGCAGAATCGCTATCTTTATGGATTTTACTATTCGATGCAAGTGAATTGAGAAAGATGGCTAAGCTAAACTACACGCTATAGCTTGTAGTTTACATGCTAACTACCTAGCTCCCTTGAAATGCTGGCTTGCAAGACTGCTTGGAACCAGTTAGTTGACGAAGAGTCAAGTCCCAACGTACAATATTAGCCTCCCATTCCACTAAGTGATAACCGTAGCTATAACCATAGAAGAATACTTATTAAGAAAATTATCACGCTGTATGATTTGTGATTGAGCATCTACCACTCAATTTATAGTATTTGGGTTCGCTGGCCGACGTGACCGTACGTCACCCCGCGCTTGCGCAGTTGTCTGGTGACCAATTAAAAATCTCAAAATCGTGCTTCAACGGCTCCCATTGAAAATGACGCCATCCCACGGTCCTTTCTCTTCTACTGTCTATGCGTGTAATCCGGAGCTGTCCAGGGGTCCGTTTCCCAAAAGCATAGTTGCTAACTTTGATAGCAACTTACTTGATTCAAACTATGTAGGTGCGACGAAACCATTTCTCAAAACCTTCGTTCGTGTGAACCAACATAGTTTAAAGGTGTAGTTCCATCGTGTTTTCATTAATTTTGCGGTGTTCTCTAGTATTAATAATTGCCCTGTGCGCTGGTTTTGATGAAAAAAATGTTCTAGTGCTTCTGTTTCAGGCTGTTTTAGTTTGGTGGAGAGGGTTGGGCCGGGAGAACGAGACGATTTCACCAGAGGCGTGACAGGATCAGGTAGTTAATTTCCTCACCCAGAATGACCTACTTGACCCGAAGCAGTCTGGCTTTAGAAGCGGCCACTCCACTGAAACAGCACTGCTTTCCGTCACAGAAGCCCTCAGAGTAGCCAGAACTGAAGGGCAATCATCACTTTATCCTACTCGACTTATCGGCAGCCTTCGATACAGTCAACCACAGCATACGGCTAACTACACTCTCACACATAGGCATCACAGGCATAGCACACTCCTGGTTTACATCCTACCTCACTGGACGCTCCTTTGAAGTGTCTTGGCAAGGACAACTGTCATCAACTCACACTCTCTCCACAGGTGTTCCCCAAGGGTCGGTGCTGGGCCCCCTTCTCTTCGCCATCTACACCACCTCGCTGGGCCACGTCATCCGCTCACACGGCTTCTCCTATCACTGCTATGCTGATGATACACAGCTGTATTTGAGAGATGGCACAAGCACAGTCGCTTCCTGACCGTTTGTCAATGAACGTAATATTTGCATGACAAAACAGTGCTAGTGCCCGGCTAAATGCAGTTCAGTCATTTAACTAGCCTGCTAATCTTATGCGAGTCAGTCACAGGCTAACATCATTTAAAGCCCATTCGGTCAGTTTCTCTTGTATGCATTTGCACGTCTATGTCACGCTGCAGGCTCTTTTCGCATTGGGTCGTTTTTCCTGCCTATTGTCTTCTTTTGACTGATATAGAAAATGGGGGTAGAAAAACATTTTGATATGTAGCATGCATATGCAGCTCGGGGTGACCTATCATATTTCAAAAGAGCAAGTACTAAACGGTTTTTCGTGGAAGTACACCTTTAAACCAACATAGTGTAAACCAACATAGTGTCAACATGGTGCGACCGACACAGGCGTTTCCCAAAACACGAACGTTCGCAACCACGTTGGTAACTACTGAGGTTTGCAACTACACCTCTGAGTGCTTAGTTTTACCTAACCAACTTTGTTTGAAGGTCTCGACTGCATTCAACATGGCGGACCGAATGTCGTGAAATCCTCTATCATTTGAAATATCTTAGTTGTTTGACGTTGTATCACTCAGATTTCACAAAACAAGGTGAGAAATATGCAGTTTAGAATCTAAATTGTAGCAAAACAATTGATCTAGGAGGATATTTGCAACTCGTTTGGCTTAAGCGACTCATGCTGTGACGTACCTTCAAGTACCTCCAAATTCCGTAAGCTAGGAGCTGGTTTCTGTGGTGCTATTGGTAGAGCGCAGGTCATGCACACCTGTGTTTGTAGATACTGTAGTACTCTGGTTCCAATCCGGAATGATGCATAATTAAGGTGCTACATGAAATTGTTGACATTCTCAACTGCCACGTTTCTTGTAGTTTCAGGGTGAACGTGTCTCCCCTGTTGCGTATTAACGTAGTGTGGCCAATTTATGCCAGCCTGCATATTCTTGGGCTTGTGTTCATAAACTTCAGAATGCAGGTGAAAGGTGAAAGGTGAAAAATAAACTTCCAGCTCCTCCGTCATTACGTGCATTATAAGCAATAAACCTAATGTTGATAGCGTGTAGCATATTGCCCTATAAGTACATGCATTTACAGATGGCGCATCACCTGTTAACTATGCAAAATAGCATTTTGAAAGCTATTTTAATCAGGCTAGCTGTGATGGCTTGTAGTCTATGTGATTTAAATAAAATAAAAGCATTATATAGACTTTGGCTTCCACATGACTTCAAAGTCAGGGAGATTTCTTGTAGCTTAATTTATTGCCTAGAACAATAGGCTACTCTTGAGACGTGCATAGTCACAACTCATCTGTGTTCATATCCAGAGGTCTGCGTCATTTAATAAACAATGTTAAAGTTTATTTAATCACTGAAATGTCTTGCAAATCTGTCACTATATTACAAATGAACACTAAGCCAGCAGTATATAGGGTGCAGTAATACTTTACACTGTTAGATTTATTCAGTTTCTATTGTTTATTTCCTAGTACACAGTTATTCCCTACATCATGTGAAATAGCCTATTAATAGACTGTAAATAATCGGCTACATAATTAGTCATCTCTGTTAAATTCCGTTCACAAGGGTCATAGCCTACTTCTGATTGTTTCTCTCTGCTTCCGACAATAAACGAGGCTATCCGAACACATCTGGAAACATAGTAGTTCAAACTATGTTGGTTCAAACCAACTTGGTTCAGACAATGAAGGTACGATCGTGTTTGGGAAACAGTCGCACTTTGGATGTTAGTTAGTTCAACGGTGCATCGTACCATGTTGGTTTAAAGCTAAGTTGGTTAGTTGTTTGGGAAACGCACCCCAGGCTAGCTGTGATGGCTCATAGTCTATGTGATTTTAATAAAATAAAAGCATTATATACACTTTGGCTTCCACATGACTTCAAAGTCAGGGAGACTTCATATAGCTTAATTTATTGCCTAGAACAGTAGGCTACTCTTGAGACGTGCATAGTCACAACTCATCTGTGTTCATATCCAGTGTTCTGCGTCATTTAATAAACAATGTTGTTCAAACTATTGGCCACCTCAGTGATGGGCCATCACCCATCCTCTATTCAGTGATGGGCCATCACCCATCCTCTATTCAGTGATGGGCCATCGCCCATCCTCCATTGTGTGGGCTATCAGCTCCTCACCCGCTGACCCCCTGCTGATCAGGCTCCACTAAGTCTGGTAGAGCCCTCCAATCACTCCTTTGACACTCGGTAGAGAGGCCTAGCCACCAATGGGCTGCTCCCAGCAGCCTCTGCGAGGTCAGAGGAGAGCCAGATTGCTGGGCTACCGATCGTTATCAGCAGGACCCCCCGATGTGGTCTGCTGTTAAAGGTAGCAGCTGAATTTAAAGGTGTCAGAGCAACACATCGGAGGGACAGAGAGAGACTTCAGCTGGATCCAGTCCAATCCTTGGACTTTCCTTTCATTCACGGATGTTTTCAGGATTCCGACGTCCATCTCTCTCCTCATTTCTCTTCTTTTCAGCTCTCAGTCATCCGTGCGTCCATGAGAGAGTGAGTTCGCTATTATTATGTTGTTACTGTGTTATGTCATATATGCTCGTTGTGTGTTATTGTAGCTTCGTAGCGTCAATGCCTGCAGCGCAAGTATTTGTCTATTGTTTACTTGTCTGTTAGATGTCTGTATCGTTCTGTATGTGCATAATAGTAGTTGTTACTCATTCTCCATGTCGCTGTATTCTTTGGGGGGTACAGCAGATACTTGGCTGTTTGTTACCGTGTACATTTCAAGAGCTCGCGCCATAGTTAATCTCTGTGTACGCAGACACGCTGTCGCGGGGCTTAAAGAAACAGTACTACTGTTGCAGTCAGTCATTCACTTTCCGTCATGGTTTACATAGCTACTGTAGGCAGTTATGTGCTCACTTTCATTCATTTCTGGTCTAAATAATTGCTCCTTCACTCCTTGTATATATTGTGTATATTACCTTTGTATTATCCCTTTGTATATTTGTATTACTTATGGTTGTCTTTTGTATTTCTTGTCTTTTTGTCTATTTCCAGTAAACCACGGTACATGGTTTTACACCCAATCAGCTTCACGGTTCACTGATTATCAAGGTTTCCTCGTCCTTTCACGGTTTCACTGTTCATGAGTGGTGTGTGTGTCTTCACTGAGGGACATTTCACTCTTGTTCTGACCGGACAATCTGTGGCGATTATCGTATAACCTCTATCAGCCCCTCTCCATACAGTCCTTTTCGGTTTAGTGTTGGTTCCCACCATCCCCCCCTTTTTACAAATGTTAAAGTTTATTTAATCACTGAAATGTCTTGCAAATCTGTCACTATATTATAAATGAACACTAAGCCAGCAGTATATAGGGTGCAGTGATACTTTACACCATTAGATTTATTCAGTTTCTATTGTTTATTTCCTAGTACACAGTTATTCCCGACATCATGTGAAATAGCCTATTAATAGGCTATAAATAATCGGCTACATAATTAGTCATCTCTGTTAAATTCCGTTCACAAGGGTCATAGCCTACTTCGGATTGTTTCTCTTTGCTTCCGACAATAAGCTCTTCGAACACATCTGGAACAGGGGCGATTTCTTTGAGACAACAAGGGAAGCTCAACTTCCTCTAACATTTCAAACAATAAATGATCAAATATGCAATGTTGAATTTACATTAAATTGGGATTGACATTATGTTTAAAACTGGAAGCATCCTAGAAATGTGTTTAACTTCATAGCTAAGTCTTTATAACTCTGTTTATTATTGTCGGTTCCGACGCGATTTTCCGATTATTTTGAATGCACAGCACAGTGAGACACCCCATTGACGCTGACACGTCAAACGCCTTCAATGCATTGTCAATGAAGTCCGTCAAACCGTTACTGTCGCGTTCGCAAAGGATCTCGGGAAGGCAGCGCGTCTGTTTGACCAGTTCCGTCGCGTCTGGAAGTTGAGCTCTGCTTTATTTTATGCAAATGAATCCGTCGAACGTGACGTGATTAGGCGCGTTTTACTTGACCTAGACGTTTGCAGTCTGATGCTGAAAATGTTGCATTGTGGTTAGAAATTGTGTCCGACATGCCCGAAATGTGTGAGGTTGTCAAGGGTTGTCACAACAATGCGACCATGACACATGACCCGAAAACTCGCGGGAGCATGACGCTTACAGACAAATCGTACACAGGGTGGCCGGGTCCTTAAAAAGTCTGCAATGGTATTAAATTTCATTTTTGTCAAATAAGGCCTTGAAAAGTCTTAAAATGTCTTACATTTTCAACCCAAAGGTCTTAAATGTGAGGGGACTCCATTCCATTTCTTCCTTGTTGTTGAATTTAGGAGCGGAAAAAAGTTCGGTGGCCACCATGATTGTAAATATTATTTACGTCGTTGGTGGCTACTTACTGTATCGCTCGCATAGATTTTGGACTTTACAAGCACCCGTCATTATTTGATGCGCGCGCTGTCATTCAGCATTCCAATCAGCTACGTTGAATGGAAGATGCATTGCAGACAAAGTTTTTCGTTTAGCAGCTATAGTCTAAATTTTCCTCATCTTAAAAGATGGGGAAATGTAAATTTCAAGGGAGATGGTTGGAGGACCCGAAATATGCGTGGTGGCTGAGAGCGGTCCCAACTGATGACAGTGAAGCAAGGTATGCTTTGTTTTCTGTTTATTAGCAATGGGTATAGCTTTTCCAAGCATAAGTTAATCGTGGCTGCATTTGAAAATAAAAATGTAAATGCAATGCTTTAATGGACATTATGAAAATATAACTAAAGTTATGACAATTGTAACTGAGTGCAATGTGAGGGGAAACGCATTTATCTACTACCCGTATTGGCCAGAATATAGCAGCTAAGTCGACCCCCAACTTGGGCTCGCTACCGATGATCATTGCGCTCTGTGACCTGAGTGTTATTGGGGGATTCGGCAGCGTTCACAACCGTAATTTTGAAATTTGCGTCAAGTTCATCAAAGCTGTTAATTTGACCCGGTGTACTGTCGAAATGGGCTGCTTCGTCGAAATGAGGTGCTTCGACGGTGGCGTCTATCGATTTACGCTACCGCGTCGAAATAAGCTACCTTACGTTTTTCGCTTACAGTTGTATAGATTCAAAGCTAACCTCCGCACTTTTACAAGATATGTCTTTGGATTACAGATTTCTGGATTAGAGAGTTGTATGCTGTTTGCATACGGTAGGCTAATCATACTTTATACCTTAGTTATGTAGAATTTCAACTCATTTAGAGGTTATATGCGAAGGCATTTCATTTCGACAGTCGTATTACGCTATCAAATAAGGCTCCTACTGAAGGTAGCTCAGAGGTAGCCCATTCTGACAGCCCACTTGACCCATCAAGTAGTGCTACTATGTACAATCACAGCTATTCACTCATTTATATGAATATAGGTTAAAGTACCTCATTTCGACAGGCTTGTATCTTCTATCAAATGAGGCTCCCACTAAAGGTAGCCCATTCTGACAGCCCACTTGACCCATCAAATAAAGCTCCCACTGTAGAATAACCACCACTCACTCATTTATATGAATACAGGTAAAGGTAGCTCATTTCGACACTTATATTTTCTATCAAATAAGGCTCCCACTAAAGGAAAGGTAGCTCATTTCGACAGGCTTATATTTTTTAGCAAATAAGGCTCCCACTAAAGGTAGCCCATTCTGACAGCCCACTTGACCCATCAAATAAAGCTCCCACTGTAGAATAACCACCACTCACTCATTTATATGAATACAGGTAAAGGTAGCTCATTTCGACAGACTTATATTTTCTATCAAATAAGGCTCCCACTAAAGGAAAGGTAGCTCATTTCGACAGGCTTATATTTTTTAGCAAATAAGGCTCCCACTAAAGGTAGCCCATTCTGACAGCCCACTTGACCCATCAAATAAAGCTCCCACTGTAGAATCACCACCACTCACTCATTTATATGAATACAGGTAAAGGTAGCTCATTTCGACAGGCCTGTATCTTCTATCAAATAAGGCTCCTACTAAAGGAAAGGTAGCTCATTTCGACAGGCTTATATTTTCTATCAAATAAGGCTCCCACTAAAGGAAAGGTCGCTCATTTTGACAGGCTTATATTTTCTATCAAATAAGGCTCCCACTAAAGGAAAGGTAGCTCATTTCGACAGGCTTATATTTTCTATCAAATAAGGCTCCCACTAAAGGAAAGGTAGCTCATTTCGACAGGCTTATATTTTTTAGCAAATAAGGCTCCCACTAAAGGTAGCACATTCTGACAGCCCACTTGACCCATCACATAATGCTCCCACTGTACAATCACCACCACCAAATAATGCATCCACTAAAAGTAGTAATAATGCATCCACTAAAAGTAGTATACCTCATCTTTGTGATACAGGGGACACTGAAGATGGGATAATTTAATGCAATTCAATTTATAACAATGGGCTTGTCTCTTATTCGTGATGGATGAGGTCAGGAAAAGGTACAACAGAAGAAACATAACATATTTATTTGCAAAAATATATACACTCCATCCAAGGAGGGAAATTTATCCCAACTGTGATGCCTCTACGAGGGCACATGCGACCTCCAATCGAGCCTTCAAGACCTCCTCAGGGTGTGTCTTGATTGACATGATGTCGCCGTTTTTCAGAATCTCGGTCCCATGTAGTGTACGGAAAGATGTGTGAAATAGTTTGTATGGTCCAACAACAGTCTCCACTTTGCCTTGATCTTTTGCAGTCCACAACGTTTTAACTGAAAACACAACATTAATGTTAAATCAGTTAAACTGATGAAGACTTTGCCAAAAGAAGTTATCACAGTACTTTACGAGTACTTGAACAGGTCAGAATAGAGTAGAGGTGCCTGTGGCGCTGGCCTGGCCTGGAGACAAAGGGATGTGAATACACTCTCTCAAATATACGTCTGGAACAGTATCTTCTGTTATTAACTAGGGAAAGTCAAAACTGGGTCTTGGAATAATACCTTGATTTTTAATCTTAAAATGCAGTCTCCTTCCATCACAGCATCTCTTACAGCTATTACTTGAGAACCTGAAGACTACACTTTGTATCTTTTAAGTTGGTAACCTTATCTGGGGAGGTGGCTGTGGTGTAATGGCCATCACAAGTAACAAAAAAAGTTGTCAAAGACCAAAAGGTTGCCAGGCTTGACTGCATTACAATCCTAGTACATTTACATGAGGACAAATGTCATTAAACATTATATGTGAATGGAGTTTAGTGAAGACTTTTATTCACCAATGCAAACAATGATTAATGCATCTTGTAAACAAGGGAATCTCAAGATTTATTTGCTTAATCTACAGTAGCACTCATTACATTTACCTTTATGCTTTGCAATGGCTGTGCAACAGCCAAAGATCTTCCAGTTCTCTGGCATCTGTCACACTCTTGAGACCTTTAAGAAAATTGTCATGATAAATTAATAATGTCCTAACCTAATTGGCTAAACAAAATGAGTCCATAACATAACACAGAAATAAGTCACATACATACCCATCTGTCAATATCCACTGACATGTCAACCCAGTAAAATCTGGAGCATATTGCTGCTCTCATTTTAATGACTCCTGTATGTCCCCTAATTGGTGATGAATGGAATTTAATGACCAGTGATCTGGCTTCATCCCTTGTTTGGATCACTCTTGTAGTATCTTCGTAGAAGAGCTGTCCATCTGCAGTGAACAATCACAAAGTGATAAACAACAATATTCTCAGAGACATGGATATATTTCAACACACCTTTGCCTACTTACCCTTTACTGAAAACTTCTGAGAATACCTCCTTAAGCTCAACTTCTGAGGCTTGGTATACCCTTCTGGGTATTCCCCCCTGGTCAGGTATTCAAAAACCTCCTTGCATCTCTCTATATTTCCGTTCACAAATGTAACACACACTGTAAAACACAAAACAAAACATTTTTCACTATGTAGGTAGCCCATTTTACAGTAAGGTAGCCTAGTTCTTAAGTCTTCCAAACCTATCCTACTCGTTTACAGAAGCATAACTTAAGTGTAGACCTAGTAGATAGGCTTACAGGAATTGTTAGATTTAGTCATTCTAATCATAAACTAAATATAGGCAAATTATACAGCGCCTTTCTAAACAAAGTCAAAACGTTTTCGACGTTCAGATGGAAGCAAAATAACAAAATATGACGTAATGAAAACGATAACGATACAGTCAACTGTTAAATCCAAACTACTATAATCTGACGAAGATATTCTGTCGCAAATGCTTAAGTGGTTAAAACATACAATAAAACCAATACACTGTTAAAATGTTACTTACTTGCGTTGTGCGTTGCGTGCGCATGCGCAGTAGCGCTTGGTAGCTCAGATCGACGGGGAGCCCATATCGATAGGACACCGGCTTCGAACCACTTTGTTCAAGACAATCTCTATGGAGATATTTTTGTCTCATTAATATTTGTAAATGCACAGAAAGTGATCTACTCTATGGTATCAACTCATAGTCTAAAACCTTTTAGTCAAAATAAAAAAAAATACTTTATTCGTGATTCACTATTAATCAAAAAGGTCTAGACCTATCTTAGTTCAGAACAAGACCAATTGTTTGTACTTACAGTAGGGTATGGTGACTGCTGCCCTTGCTGTCCGTCCATGATTCCTCATCTCATTAAGGTTTTTTGCGCGAATGCTCTTGTTGCCTCCTGTGATAATTCCAAAGAGGTTCTATATACACTAGAGTGCGCCCTGGCTTGAAACCGTGTGATTCCATGGTGACGTTATAATGGTCGCCAAAAAGGGCAAAAGTCAAGTCAAGTCAAGTGAATTTATTCATATAGCACATTTAAACACAACCGAAGTTAACCCAAAGTGCTTCACAGACCAAAATGTAAATGATAACATTTAAAAATAAGGTAGAACACCATACGATATTAAGATACTACGATATTTTGTCTTTCAGAAGAAGACATTATAATGCCAGACAGTTGCGTTTGTTATGAGTGTACAAACAGAAGAGTGAAAGGGAATCGTGTCCTTCCACAAGTGAGGACATTTGTGGACTTAACATTTACTAATTTAGTGAAAAAGTAAGTTGTTACTGCTTGGCTAACTTTTTGGTGCTAATATTTACATTCCGGTTAGCTTGCTGATGTAGCGGAGTTATATTCCACTTGCCGTTACAGGCTGTCTGTACTCTCCCATTTTGCTTTGCTTTGTATGAGCGCCCTTTACTGACGCTACTGCAGACTTTACGGGGATTTCACAATATAAGTTATCAGTCTGCAGTAGCCGGTCTAGTGGTAAGTTCATGTACAACGAGCTCCACTGAAATAGTTGAATAAATAGCTGTGCAGTGTTTTCCCCAAAGCGTCTAAGCGTATCGGCACCGATACGCTTCTTTTTTCGCCGATACGCATCAAGTTTTGCCGAGACGCTTTCATAAAATGCCGATACGCTTAAAAATCATGCACAAAAACATTACCCCCGAGATTTTCCCCGAACAAGAAGCCCCAATGTAGTCAAATGTAGGCTGCGTTTTTAGGAAACTTCCGTGGTGGGTGTGTAAACTACTATACTGGCGAAACTGGCCAATCACATGCCGATTACAGTGCTCCTTTGTTTTTTTTCCGCCAGTCAGCTGTATCAGTGAGTATTGTAGAATCTAAGATCTTTAACGCAAACCTCGGGGCTACTAAAACTGTCTGACTTTGACTGTAAATGCTACACAAGAAGGAAGGAGAACGCTCTCCTTGGGACATGCTCATGTAGCAAGAAAACTTTCTCCACAGTGTACAGAATGCGATCGGATCATCTAGCTGCTGAAAGAGAGTGAGAGAGAGCGTGAAAGGCAAGTCCTCCTTTATGTAGAGCAGAGTCAAGACTGTTTCGTTGAATGGGACACTCGTGGAATTTAACTAATACATTGGCCCTTACGTCTTTCTGGATTTGTTGATGGTTCTTTTTAACAAAGTGTCACAATCCGCAATTATTTGTGATTATTTCAAGCCTAATAGTGTACGTTGTTACTGTTTGGATTTCCAGAAAATTAGCTTCATTTCAGACCAGGCTGCAGCCTGTATGGGGTTGTTAGCGCGCTAACGCTAGCGAACTACGCTAACATAATGTTTTAAACTGAAAGCTGCCACTTTACTCACCAACACCCACCTAGATACTAATACTGATATTAGCTGAAGTGCAGAAAGTAATATAAAGTTGTAAGGTTATTGCAACGTGTTAAATTCAAGGTGAGTCGATGTCTGTTAGCATTACCACATTACCAATCATTTCAATGAGCTAGTTCGTTAGCTTGTTACAGGAACACTGAAATAAGAATTTGTTGTCATCAGACATCATTCTAGATAATACCAAAGATCTTAGATTCCTCAACACTCTCTGATAATACTACACTACACTGAATTATATTTATCTGCAGAATCTAAGATCTGTGGTACCAATTCAGCTTTCATGTGGCCATACAGGGAGATATTTAGCTGATAGAATTTAGCCCAGAAAAACAGGAGGCTCAACATTTAGTTTAGACATTTTAGTGACAGCCTAGTAAAATTCATGTGACATTATATAGTGCTTGCAGTATTTCTTGTGTGACAATAAATTAGCCTTCCCACTTGGGAGTTTTGGCTCTTTCAACTCACCAAGTGCAACAAGTTTTTTGTTCTATTTGTGCCAAAAAATGCAACATTTTATTTAAAGTGTTATGTTTCCACCAGCCTTCTGGGACCAACATTTTGCTTCAGATCTTCCTAGAATGCACCATTTTAGCTCTAGAAAAAAAAAAAAATTCCCAGGGTGCATGCCCACCAATCCTCCTAGCTACCGTGCCACGGCGTCATTGTATTTACATCAAAATTTAAACCCTTCTTTTTATTTCTGGGGAAAACACTGCTGTGGTTGATATAGATAATACTTTTTCAAACAGCCATGTGAAATGATCCAGAGATCGTCTTTTTTTGTTTTATGTGTTGTACTTGGTTTGCTAAAATAGCCACGTGTTAAAACTAAGCTATGTCATTGGTATGAACAGTGGCCAATAGCAAATGTTTTCTGTCTATAGTGTATGCTACTTGAACCTCCTCTGGAGCTGTGAGGCGCTAAAACTGCTATATTTTGTCAGAATAAACAACTGAATGCCAACACCGAGTGACGACTGTTTCAATTCACAACGCAAAAGTGAGAGAGAGTACAGGACCGCTACACTAACAGGGACATTAGACAAAACTGGCCAACATAACTAACTGGCTGACCTTATTAACTTTTAAATATGACTGTAGGGCTGGGCGATATGGCTGAAATCTGTATCACGATATAAGTGTTTCATATCGGTCAATATCGATAATTATTGAAACATTGTGTGACCTATTTAAAATAAGTAACAGGAGGGAAAAAATGTAAATTTAAACATTTTTATTTTTAACTTAACCTTCCTCCGACAGGCAATAAGCATTCAGGCAAAATGACTGTCAACACACGTTCAATGTTACGATCACAATGAAAACTGAACAATTATCAATAAGCTAATAAAGTGCTTAACAAAGCTGAAGTGTTATAAAGACATGTGCAAAGTGTTAAATGTAAACATAGCGAAACCTGATACCTGAGAAGAACTATCATATATGTATATAGTTTTACTGCATAACTTGCAGACAACATTTGTCTGACTATGATGAGATTTGTAAACTCCAAAAAAGCTCCCATATTGGTGAGCAGACCTTTCTGTTCTTAGGGCTCATTCACACCAAACACTCAGCGTATTCAGTGCGTGGCCGTTTTCTGTCCGTATTCGTTTAGAATGCATGTTAACAAATTAGACTCTTCACACCGCACGCGTGATCTGAGCGTATTCTGTCCCTATACAAACATATTGTATACTGATACGCGCTGTACACACTCAAGTTGGTGTGAATAATCCCCTTATCCACATGAATCCTTTCATGCTGTTTCTGAAAATAAAACACGACTACGAGACAAGAGATGGCGCAACCAAACCCGATACTGTGACATGATTGGCCATTAGCGTGTCACTCCCCATACGTTGCTAGGCTACAGAGGACGAGTGCATTTGCTCATGCAACCAAGCTTGCTTCGCAACAAAGATTTAAAGCGGCGCTAAATCAGAAAGGGCTCTGACTAAACTTACGTCGTTTAAAAAAAATAAAATAAAATTCTATCGAAACATTGTATCGAACGCATTTTCTATTGTTATCGAGTAGGTGTCTATCGAGATACATATCGTTATCGTTTTATCGCCCAGCCCTATATGACTGCATGGACGTCTTGTACTATGTACATTGACATGAGGGTACATTTATTTTACAAGTAGCCTTCATTGGTGCCGTTGACAGTTATGCTACACACAACAGTAACATTCTGCTGCTTCCTTTGGTTAACTGAAAGATCAGCAATCAAGATTAATAATCGTAGTACCCCGAAAAAAATCCCAGGGCTATTGCAGCTGTTTCCACTTATATTGGCCGGGTTTCCCAGTTAAGAACCTTCCTTACGAGTTAAGAAGGCACTTAAGAAGAGGTCGGCTAAGAGGAAGCGTTAAGATAAGAGTGTTTCCCAAACGCCTTCTTAACGCCCTTCTTACCAACGTCTTAAGAACCGTCTTACCTGCCTTCTTAACTGAAGCGCAATGAGCAATCGATCTCAGAATGGCCGATTGGAGCGCATAGTTACCATAGTAAAATCAAAGATTCTAGAGCGCTACTCTAGAATCTTTGGTAAAATGCTCCAAACTTAAGTGGTATAACACGTAGCGTCTGACTGAACTCATCAATAAAATACCGGCTAAAAGTATGACATTTGTCGTCACGACACAAAAACAAAGTGACACATATAATAATACCGAAACAAAGACCAGGGAAATAAATATGGAAATACAAAATGAAATCAGTATGTCATTACATTTAATGTGTAGGCTATATTCGTATCTGTCTGATAGAAATCTGCTACATGAGGAGAATATGTGTGAAAACCGAGAAATTGGCGTCCCCTTGTCATGAACAATAGGGAAAAGGGGGAAAACACGATCAGGAAAACTGGACGTACTGCATTAATATCTCCTTGCTTACTGTCACATTGCTTTACCTGCCTGAGGGGGGTGCTGTTTTCACTGTTTTTTCGCTAAGAAGGGTGTTAAGATTGGGTTCAGAACTTCTTAGAGATCCTTCTTAACGGCAGGTCTTCTTGGAAACGCGGTTGCTTCTTACGGGAGCCTTAAGAAGGGTCTTAAGAAGTTCTTAGCGCTAAGAACTTCTTAACTGCATTTGGGAAACCCGGCCCTTGCTGGTAGTCCCAGATAGCTGCATTAAGCATTTTGCGGTATATAATAAATCTTTTTGGCCAGTGGGTGTTGCAGCTTCTCTGTTTCATTACGTCTTTTTTGCCCTGTTTGGACGCCATATTGGATCCTCCACAACGTCACAAGACAAGACAATGGCTCAGATAGCAAGCGCTCGTTCTAGTTATTATAAGTTCTTTGGATAATTCCTATAACACTGCCATCTAGTGGACGTGAATGTGTATGTGAGGCTATTTGTGGATCTTGTCTGCATTTGTGGATTTTGCAGTGTCTCAAAAATACGTCACAGAGGTGAATGCGTGTAATTGCTGATCCACAAATGCGACTCACATTTCACAAACATAATTGTCAGTTTTACAAATGTATTTTTGATTTGCAAATGAAAAACAGTATATTTATACGTTAGTGAATTGTCTAGTGTAACTGTCTAGTTGCCCTGTCATTGTTAGTGAATTGTCTAGTGTAACTGTATAGTTGCCCTGTCATTGTTCAGAGTGTAGTAGGGACGTTTGGGGTAGGGGTGGTGGGATGAGGTGAGGAGTGGGTTTGTCTTATTTGGAAATTGAAAAGAAAAAAAAGTTTTTTTTTTTTTTTTTTAAAGAATTCGATTGCATATACATTAAATAATGTAAAACAACCCATTGATTTTTGTGCTTTATTTTCACGTGTATGATCTTGCGAGTTGGTCTTAATTTTTAAAAAAAGGCATTGAAAAGTCTTAAAAAGGTCTTAAATTTAACTTGGTCAAACCTGTAGACACCCTGCGTACAGACCTTTGCCGTTGCCTCCACACAACTGCAAGCGGCTAGCTAACGCCTCCTCGGTGACGCTACTTTGCCGTGGTTGGTTAAAAGTTCACCGACGTCTGTGCAGGTGCATTGTCCGGTGCTCCCCCACTCAACTTGTCAATCAAATATGTATGTTATTTTACTCAAATCTCTTCTCTCTATTTTTACCTTGTTCTGATTGTTTTGATGCGTTTATCTGACGCTGACAAGCCTGGCCTTATATTTATTTAATTATTAACCTCATTTCTATTGAACAGCAGCAAACGCCGGAACGAAAGAAGAAACTATCCAGCAAAAAGCCAAGTTTTCTACAAAGCTTTACAAACACCGTTCTCAAATTCTTACTACAATCTCTGTTTAAAACTTACTTAGCTGCATCAAGTCTAATTATACTTCACCACATACACTTGTTCATTAGCGCTAAATACACCGCACATCCAGCTTGTTTTTAGCATTACCTAGCATCCTAAACTTTTAAGCTAACTCGGTAAAAGCAGCTGCATACTACTATAAACACGTAAACATCCCATACATTACAACACCAACATGGATACACTGGATTGCAGCTGCAGGGGCCCTCTGCTCCTTCACGAAGCCAACATGGTGATTGATTCTCTTAAGGCGAGACACGGCAGGTGAAAACATCGATTTTTCATGCCCTGGTCAAATTTGAGATTTTGGGCTAGTTTACATCCTTAACATGTTATCTTTGACACTGGTATTAAAAAAATGTCCATATTACACATTTATGTGTTTATTTTATTGTATTTTGTTTACTTGCGGCATACATTTTCTCCCGAATTTACCAAGAAGTTAGCATTCCAAAGCGACATGCTGCGTTTCGTCTGTTTCCTAACGTGTGTCATGGCCGGTATCGTTTTAAAGCTCAGAGACTCGAGCACAACACTATGTAAACCAAATAAGGGCATTTCCTTTCTATCAGCAACCAATCGTGCCTTTCTAAAGGGGGGTTTAAAGCTGAAGACGACATCTCATTGGCTGATTGCTTGTTTCTGCTAACGTGATTCGCTCAGATGCATCACGTGTTGTACTCTGACACTTCCTTGTTAGCTTGCCGCGGGAACATTGAAAATGCCTCGACTTGCCAAACTTTCCAGTAAAAGAAAGCAACAATTGCGCTTTGCAAGAATTGAAAAAACAAAACAACCGATTGTATTACCTTCAGGAAGCAGCACATCAGACCGTAAGCTGTCGTTGGGAAACCGGGAGGTGGTAGACGGTGCTACTGACTGTGTAACACAGCAGTGGCTGATCGTGCATATCTCACGACTAAATGAATTAATCCATGATCTTGTTTGTCCAAATTGTGCTGCTTCGAGTCTGTCAATAAATATTGATCCACAAAACCAGGGCTTTTGTAGCAGTCTGCTTCTGGAGTGTAGGAATTGCAAAGCCGATGGAGGGTATAGGCGCAGCGTGTATACGTCTACAAGACTACAAAGTGAGACGCGAGGCGATGTCGCCTTTGATCTGAACGTGCGCATGGTGCTTTTGGCGCACGAGTTAGGGATGGGGTATGCTGCCCTGAAAAAGATCAGTAAGGTCTTGGGGATCCCTTCCCTTCATTTGAAAACATATCAGAGGCATGATAAAAGAGTTACAGGTAGGCTATGAAAAGATAATAAGAATAAGAAATATTAATTTTGGAGATCTAACGAGTTGGTAATAGAGTCAGAATCAACTTTTTTTGGCTCTCTACTACTAATGTTATATGTTAAACGTGTGTAAACATATAGTGCAATATACAATACAATAAATACAATAGACAGTGGAAGCAGTGTGGATCCTATTGAACAATAGATACAATATATACATATATAGAAAGCTAATATAGGCATTAATGTACATAGCCACATAATGTACCACTGGGCTAGATTACCAGTATGACAATACAATTTCATGGATGCAACAAAGATGGATTCATAACAGTAAGATGACATGGCATCTCATTCATTGTGTTGTAGCCTATTGGTTCGTTTTTGTTTTGCAGTACACAGTTTGTGTTTTCAATTCAGTGGCAAAAACAAGGGACATTAAAAAAAATCAGCCTTCCCAATATCTTAACATTGAGGGAACACATTTCAATTAGAAAGAAACAGACAGACACACACACAGTAAGCTACATCACTGCAACCTGAAGTGCCACGCTTCAGTGATGCAGTCAAGTTCATGTTCTTGTTGACACACCAGCGTACACACGTGCAAAAAAAATGAGTGAAAGTCAGTCCCATTGGTCCTTGTGATCACATGGCACATCACAGCACACAATTCAACTTCTGCCTAGCACTCACGTGAGCAGGGGGCAGCCATGACAATGGTGCCCAGGGAGCTGTGTGTGGGGACAGTACCATGTTCAGTCATGGATGGTCAGGATGGAGGAGGGCACTCACTTCCCCCCTGCCTTGTCGGGAATTGAACCTGTGGACTTTAGGCCGTAAGTCCAATTCAGTTTTAATCCTGAGGTTTGCTATTTGCTGCTATGACTGCCTGGTGCACTCCCTGGTCCTTTCCAAAAGAAATTGGGTTTTTGCCACTAAAGTGAAAATAAATGTACTGTATCAAGAAACTGTAACAAGGAACAGTTATTGACACAGTATGCATTTTTATTTTAGTAGCGGAAATTGAAAGGGGACTGGAGTCCCTCCACAAGACCAGAGACTACATCAGGCAGGCGTATGCAGATCTGGATCCAGAGTTAGCTGAGTTGTTGAGCCAGGATGCAGATGCTGTCATTAACATTGGAGTCTCCTTTGATGGCACGTGGCAAAAGCGAGGCTTCACCTCACATTATGGAGTCGGTGTCTGCATAGACATTTTGACAGGACTAGTCATTGACTTTGAAATTCTGTCAACATACTGCCATGCGTGTGTATGTAAGCACAGTTCATTGAATAATGGTCAGATTACACAGGAGGAGTTTACCATCTGGAGAGAAGCACACACTGATTGTGCAAAAAATTTCTCTGGTTCGAGTAAGGCAATGGAGCAGGAGGCTGCAAAAAGAATGTGGGCCAGATCAGTCAGTCGCCACCAGCTGCGATATACGGAGATGCTTTCAGACGGGGATAGCTCTGCTTTCAGGCAAGTGGTTGGATTAAACCCATACCCTGGCCATGAGATTCTAAAACTGGAATGCATAAATCATGCACACAAAAGAATGGGCACAGCGCTGAGAAAATGTAGTGCAGTCCAGAAATTGGGTGGCAAGGGTTTGGGCAAATTAACTGCCAGTAAGTGCAAAGCACTTCAGAATTATTACAGGGGGGCAATTTTAAATAATCAAGGGTCAATAGATAGAATGAAGTCTGAGATATGGGCGGGCCTGTTGCATTGCATGTCCACTGATGACGTACCTTTGCATACGAGGTGCAATCCGCAGTGGTGTTTTTTTAGGAGGGCAGAGGACCAAGGAGAGACCCCTGACAGTCACTCGCTTCATAAAACCAATTACCTGTCCCGTGAAGTGGGTCAGAAACTTCTGCCCATATATCACAGAATGTCCAGTGACAGTTTGCTACAAAAAATGCAGCACGGTGGCACACAAAATAACAATGAGTGCCTTAACTCAATTATATGGGCCCGCTGCCCAAAAACAGTATTTGTTGGCAAAAACAGAGTAGAGGCAGCTGTTAGCATGGCCATCTCATCTTTTAATGAGGGTGCCTCAGCAATGCTGAGTGTCATGGCAAACCTGTGGCTGGAGACCACTGTAATTACAATCAGCAACATCAAGCAGGCCGACATGCTCAGGGTGTCGAAGGCAAATCGCATTCAATCCTCAAAATCCAAACAAAAAAGAAAGCTTCAGAGCACTGAAAAAAAAGTGAAAAGGCACCAGCAAGAAATGGTAGAGGGAGCAACATATGGTGCTGGAATGGATATTTGATGTTTTTGGTCTTGTTCTTATCTTGTTGTGCATTTTCCAATAGAAATGTATTAAATTCCCCTTTTTAAATCTTTAAATGCCGTTTTCTCAAAATGAGTTTTTTTTTCATTTTCCAGTGCACATTTCTCAGCTTGTGTAGCACCTAGGCACACCAAACTTTCTAGTTATACACATAGCAGTATTCTGAAGATATTTACAGAGGGATTTGTGGATAAATTGTTTCTGGCCAGATTTATGTGTCATTTTAGCTAAAAAATCATGGCGAAAATAGGGTTTTTAAGGCTATGGACAGTATATTTTGATTTCCTGGGTAATGAAAGCAGATATCCTTAAATCCCTCTGTAATTTTTTTTGATCTTGCACATAAACAAAATGAAAAAAGAATTTTACACTTGGCTTTATCACACTTTTAGATTTATGCACCGGAAATATATACAAAATACTGCATATTTAATGAGATGACGGCCAATTTGCATAATTAAATATGCAAATTTCAAAAACTTTTTTTCAAAAATTTTTTTTTCAGACTTATGTAAGCAATCAACTGGTAAAGTTTCATGGTGATATCTACTATTTTAAAATTTTACCCTATTCACCTGTAGTGTCTCGCCTTAAAAGAGACATTCGTCGGCTTACAAACGACCTAGTTAGGAAAGATACACTTATCTCTGCATACGGTTCCACTCTACGAGCCCAGGCTCAAAGCCAAATTGATATGTCGTTTCAGGCTAAATTCCCTGAAGAACCTGCCACCACCTCGCAGCCGGCATGCTCGACCCCACAACAGAACCAACCCTGGACCGAAGTGGTCGCTCGCCGTCAAAGGGGAGTACTGAGGAGATTCTCTCCACCTCCTTTCAATCTTTCAAACCGGTACTCAGTGCTAGCCGATAGTAACGTAGCTGACCCTGCTCACGCCATTCCTCTTCCCGCACAGCATCGCTCGGCGGAGCAGTCGAGACCGAGACGAGACGAGTCGCTGAGACGAGTCGCCCGAGAGAGACCCCGCCACCCCCCGTCCTCCACCCGACCAGTCGCGGTCCTCGTAGGGTCCTCCATGGTGCGCCATGTGACCCTACCGAGGAGCGAGACGTGGTGCCTGCCCGGAGCCCGTGTGGAGGACGTCCAGACCAGGGTGCCCGAGGTGGTGGAGCAGCACCCGACCGCCTCTGCAATCGTGGTCCACGTCGGGTCGAACGACACCAGGCTCCAGCAATCCGAAAAACTTAAGTCCGATTTTACCTCTCTAATTCAAACCATACTCGCTACTGGCAAAAAATTTATCGTCTCAGGCCCTATCCCATCTGCTTGCTTCTCAGACATGCAGTTCTCCCGTATCCGCCAGCTCCACGCGTGGCTGGTGGGGCACTGCAGTCGCGAGAGGGTCCCTTTCGTGGACAACTTCGGGAGCTTCTGGAGAAGACGCAGCCTGTTCGCCCGAGACGGACGACACCTGACGCCCCGTGTCCACTAGCAAGCGAAGCGAATTCCGTCTCTCCGCACCCCCCCCCCCCCCCCCCCCTTTTGGACGCTTGGGGGTGTGTAGTTCTGATCAGGTCCGCGAATGTCATGGAAGGGCGGGAATATTTCTTGTATGTTATTTACACATGTGCAAAGACCAGAAATATTAATCTAATGTAAGGGTGCAGTCATACAAGCAGGGGTGAGAAAAACGACAGTAATCAATCTCTCGTCATTCATTTTGACAGTGAGTTGACCGTGAAATGTACTGTAATCATTGTCCTACGTCATACCTGCTTTATACACTGTTGATCTGCTATTGGCTAGCCGCCCCATGTTGGACGCGTTCATTTGCATAAAGTTCGGCATGGCTGAACTTTTGGTCGCGCCGCACCCCTCGAGTTGGCCGCACCGCCTTCCCACAATTCTTTGCATAAGCGGAATTAACGGTCGGTCGCGTCCCATAGAAATGAATAGGGGTTCTGCGGTGCGGAGTTCGCTTCGCTTGCTAGTGGACACCCGGCGTGAACAGGGCTGGGGCGAGCCTGCTAGCTAGCAACCTGGAGCTAGCTCTGGAAGCCCATCACACGCCACGCTGACAAGTAAGCTCCAAGCCAGCACATCTCAATAGCAACTTAGTCCGAGATAATGATATATCTTTCCCCCTTACCACCAGTGCTCGGAATACAGTGTGCTTGGCTCAATCAGATAATTTGCTCCACCAAATTCCTCCCCTTATAACCCACCATAGGAAACGTAAGCATAGAACCACAGGCTGCATACCTAACAATCTAATTAATATCCAGCTCGGGTGCTGGGTAAATAAGACTAAAACCGTCATAAATGCTGCTGTCCTTAATGTAAGGTCCCTCACCAACAAGAGTTTCTTTATAAATGATTACATCTCGGAAAATAAACTACACCTTATGTTCCTCGTGGAGACCTGGTTAAAAGAAGAAGGGGCTGCCACCCTTATTGAAACCTGTCCCCCTAACTATAAATTCTATCAATCGATAAGAGACAATAAAAGGGGTGGCGGTATAGCTGTCATCTTCTCCAATAAACTTAGCTGTAACGAGATAAATTTAGGCACCTTCACGTCACTTGAGTACCTAGCGATTAAAGTTAAGACCGATCACAGCTTACTCCTTACTATCAGCTTACTATCACGCTATACAGACCGCCAAAAAGTTCACCAACCTTTTTATCTGACTTCTCCACCCTCGTGTCAGCGGTACTTACAAACTACGACAGAATAATTATCACGGGAGATTTTAACATTCATGTTAATAAAAGCGGTGACTCAAATGGCAAAGACCTGCTAAACACCTTAGACGGCTTTGGGCTGCATCAGTACGTAACAGAAGCTACCCATCAACTAGGAAACACGCTCGACCTAGTAATATCGCAACATTAACAACATTTCCGTGTCGGATATAACCATCTCCGACCATTACTGCGTCTTATTTGAATTCCCATTTACTATACATAGCAATAGAGAGACCGGTGCAACCCACAAACGATGCATAAATGAATCAGCGCAACAAAAAATCACCGAACTTATTAGCTCCCGCGACCTCCTCAATGGCCACAATTCGCTCGATGAAATGGTGGCTGGCTTTAATTAGCCTGGCTATCGCGACTTGTCAATGCTCTGCGAGCATTGGTCTGGCCAAGCTGTGTTGTAAACCCATTTCTCAGAAGGCGGGCTTAACCCGCCTCTTTCAAATGCCTCTGTTTGCTACTGGACGAAGCTTCAATCAATCACACCCCTCTGCCCTCTGACGTATACCCAGCGAAACTGCTTGATCCAAACAAAAAGTAGTAGTAGCCTGTAGTCATATAGAAATTTTTGATTTTTGATGATTGATTTTTGTCGGACTTGTGAGGTGAACATGAGAGTGGCTGGTGTTGGCAATTTAATATTGATAATTATTCGAAAAACGAATCAGTGCGATCAAAGGTGAAATAACCACAACAACAGCGTTCTCGCAAAGCCCAATCGACTTGGCTACCAGCGGGGCTAACTGCTAAATTAAACTTTTACCGAAGCCGGTCTGTAGCATTGCGAAAACGTCCTTTCCCGCAACAAATGATTCAAGGGCTGTATTTTCAGAGAGAACTTCCCTTTGAATTCGTCCAAAACAGCAGCTACAGCTGCATTGAAATCTTGCGTTTGCTCCACGTTTGCCATGTTGACAGGGACTGAGATAGATTTCCGGTGGCCCAACTACCGCGTCATTACCATTTTGAAATGCTCGATTTTCATTGGCCCCATATTCCTGCCGGAGCAGAAACGGTGTAGATAGGCAGCTTGGCCAGACTGACTTGCTCGCGAAATGAAAATGCAGCGTCATAGGCAGTATGGGCACACCCAGGCTAGGCTTTAATAGCAACCTAAAGGAAATTTTAGACGAAGTTGCTCCTTTAAAAACAAAACACAGCTCGCGAGTTAAAACCTCACCATGGATAAATGAGTCAGTAAGAGAGAAAAAAAGGCAATGTAGAGCAGCAGAACGAGCATGGAGAAAATCTAAATTAGAAGTCAATCGTATAATCCTTAAAGAACATATTATTACCTATAACAATGCAATACGTACAGAAAGAAAAAACTATTTATCAAAAATTATCACAGACCATCACAACAGCACACGAGTATTATTCTCTACAATTGAAAAAGTACTAAATCCTGCGCCAGTCTGTGATATGCTTAGTCTAGCCACCACTCCAAAATGCGAAGAGTTCGCAGAATTCTTCACAAACAAAATACTAGCTATTAGAGCAGAAATCATTCGAGACCCTAACTACCCACAGGATGCCCCTATTAAGGAACCACCGACCCTACAGACTTTTAGCGCCATTACGGAAGATGATCTCTATAAACTTATTAAACATAGCAAGTGGTCAACATGCAGCCTTGACCCTATTCCCACTTTCCTCATGAAAAATAATTTTAACTATATCTCCACACCCCTATTACAGATCATTAACACCTCCATTCTCACAGGTATTTTTCCAAGCGCCTTTAAAACTGCTGTAGTGAAGCCATTGCTAAAGAAACCAAATCTGGACTATAACACACTAAATAACTATAGACCAATCTCCAACCTCCCATTTATAAGCAAAATACTCGAAAAGGCTGTCTTCTTACAGCTCAACCAATTCCTTAATGAAAACGACATCCTAGAAAAATTCCAATCAGGCTTTAGAGCAAATCATAGTGCTTTAACCAAAATAGTAAACGACCTCAGACTCAGTACAGCCACAAACAAAGTCTCTGCCCTAGTCCTCTTGGACCTAAGTGCCGCCTTTGACACAATTGATCACAACATACTACTACATCGTCTCAAAACTTGGGTGGGCCTCTCAGGCCATGTACTAAAATGGCTTGAGTCATACATCACCGGAAGACAATTCTATATTAGTTTAGGAGATCATATATCTAAAAATCACGACGTACCCTTCGGTGTTGCTCAAGGCAGCTGTCTTGGCCCCCTCCTTTTCTCATTATACATGCTACCACTGGGCAACATTATCAAAAAACATAATATAGACTTTCATAGTTATGCCGATGATACACAACTTTATATCTCAGTTGAGCCAAACAAAACCACAGCTCTACAGTCTTTAACCTCCTGTTTGTCAGCTGTCACGCATTGGATGAGCAATAACTTTCTAAAGTTAAACGAAAGCAAAACTGAACTACTACTTATCGGCCCTAAAGACAAACGGGAAGCTCTCCTCCCCAGTCTAGGCAACCTAAACCAATATGTCAGAGAACAGGTAACTAGCCTAGGTGTCATCCTTGACTCTGACCTAAGCCTTAAACCACACATCAACAAAGTTACTAAAACAGCATACTTCCATCTAAGAAATATAGCAAAAGTTCGCCCCTTCTTGACCAAGCCAGACGCTGAAAAACTTGTTCACGCATTTATTACAAATAGATTAGACTACTGCAATGCCTTGTTTACAGGCCTCCCAAAAAAATCAATTGAAAAACTACAGCTTATTCAAAACTCGGCTGCAAGATTACTAACAAAAACAAGAAAGATGGAGCATATTACTCCTGTACTGGCTGAGCTACACTGGCTACCTGTATCCTATAGAATTGATTTCAAAGTACTACTACTGGTATTTAAAGCTGTAAATGGCCTTGCCCCATGCTATATTGCTGACGCATTATCCTCTTACACCCCTGCACGAGTCCTTAGATCCGCTGATGCCGGTCTCCTGAGGATTCCAGACGCACCATCCAAAAGGATCGGGGAATCAGCCTTCTCATACTACGCCCCAAAGAGATGGAATGCCCTACCACAGCACATCAGAGAAGCAGAATCCATCGACATCTTCAAGCGACAACTAAAGACCTACCTATTCAACCAAGCCTACACCTAACTACTCAGACTAAAGTCCCTTCAGCCAGACTCCTCCGCCCAGACCAAAGGCCCTTCAAACAGTCACAGACTTCCCGTTACCAGCCCCGGCAGATGGGCTACCCTGGGAGACGTGGTTCTGCCTGAGGTTTTTTCCTAGAAAAACAGGGAGTTTTACTCACTGATTCCTGAGGTTTCTTCCTGAATTCACGCAAATCAAACAAACAGGGAGTTTTTCCTCACCCCTGTTGCTCCCTGGGGACACTAACAACCGACTGCGCCTAAATGAACTTTCCTCGTCTAGTGCCACTGACCTGCAAAGACTGCCGACCTATGTTCACATAAGAGCCCACATTAACAGGGCGTTGCATAGCTCTAGCGCCACTGGACTACAAAGATTGCTGACTAGGGCCTACAAGGACTGCCTACCTGTGTTCATGCAAGAGTCAGTCTGCTACTGTATTTATCTGCTCTGACACCACTGAACCGCAAGAAATGTTGTCTTGTAACAACCCTGCCAAACTGTAAAGCACTTTGAGTTGCATATTGCATGTATGAACTGTGCTATACAAGTAAAGTTTTATTATTATTATTATTATTATTATTTCATTGTCCGTGTTATATACCTACTTATGGTCTGTGTTTTATGGTTTTGCTTTCTTAGTTTTCATGTGTGAGTTGTGGAGCACTTTGGGGCAACTCGTTTTGTTCCAATGTTAATCTAAACAATAAGAAAGACTGGACTTGAATTTAACTCTCAGTGCACCCCACTACAACCATAGACTGTAGAGGACTACAACCCCCACCCTCCCTCTCCACACATGACTTGTGTGTCATCTGCTACGGAGATCGAGGAGGCGCGAGCCCAGTCTCGTGTAAGATTTGTGTTTGACTTTATTTTCCGCATTTAATGCCCACCCCTGCTGTGACCAGCAATTCTCGTTGACGTATGCAGCCAGGTGCAGACGGGCGGACTGGAATCTAAAACACGGCTATTGACCAATGGAGGAAGACCAGAAGGGGAGGTGTCTCATGACGTCTTTACCTCCCGTCATTAACTTTTCTCGTTCCCGGGCAAATTCAAAAATGGAGGAGAGGCTAATTACTGCCGTATCAGCTTTCCCGGCTTTGTACGACCCCTCCCTGTCTTCATATAGACACACCACAATCCGTGACGAGTCGTGAAGGAAGGTCGCAGACATCGTCAGTGCAGATGGTGGGTTAATTATGGACTGTTATGTGCAGAGCTTGTGCAAAGGCAGCCACACACACACACCAATTACATGTTGTCGAAGTCATGGTTCTTAATAAACCTTCATAAAAGCTTTACCTCTTTACTTTTGAAGGCATAGTGTAGAGAATAGGCAGCAAGGTAATATTTGCATAGGGAGTCCTCTCGGCTATTTGCAATTTATGTATAAAACGGTGTATTTATATATAAAATGAACAGGACTGTTAGCTTGTGCAAAGGTAGCCATTTACCGTTGTGGTTTGCTAAAGAGGGATTTATAATCAAACAAATTAAAGTTCTTTACATGTGTTAAGTGTAACCCACAGGTCATAGAAAAATGAGCATGTTCAATGCACACCACTGTTCATACTAGTAATTTGTAGTAGGCTCAGTCAGTTCGTAGCTGTGTTTCCCATACAGTTTTTTTTTATTTTTGAACAGAACAAAAATGCAGGGAGAGATGGAAGTCCCTTAGGGACGTTTATATTAGGAAGAGGAGACTGGAGAAGGACAGCAAAAGGAGTGGGGCTGGGGCCTCACCCAAGAAAAAATGGAAGTTTATGGGTGTTATGGGGTTCCTGGCCCCATTCCTAGAGGGCAGGCCGTCCACTTCCAATATCCCTCATCGGCCTGCCCTCACTCCTCCTGCACTGCTATGCACTGCCCTCACTCCTCCTGCATCCGCCCCCTCCACATCTGCTGCCCTCTCCACACCAGCTGCCCCCTCTACACCACCCAGATCCTCTTCACCCACCCCTCCGTCTTCCCCAGCCCAGTCAGCATCCCTCTCCCCCTTTCCTCCCCCTCTGGAGCTGGAGACACAGCAGCCAAGCACCACTTCCCAGCCTTCAAGTGGTGAAGGACATAATACACCCTCCCAACCCCTCCCTGTGACCAGGCCCCAAATGAGAAGGAGGGAGAAGTCGCTGACTTCTTTTGAGCGGCAGCTCCTGGGCTTGCTCCAGGCCTCTCCTGCTCCTCCTACTCCTCCTCCTATTCCACCACCTACCTTGGATGAAGACGAGGTGTTTTTCAAAAGTCTTCTGTCAACAATGCGGCGCTTAAATGGCCCCAAAAAAGGCAGAGGTAAAATGTAACATATACAGACTGTTATATGAGGCTGAGAAAGAGCAGGGCCATGGCAGTGAGTGAGTGTGTTTTAGTCTGTTATTTTTTTTTGTTATACTGTGTTTTGTTACTTGTGTTCTGTGTGTTCGGTGTTGCTGAATTTAAATGTAAGCCGATAAATAATTTTTGCACCTGTTAATCAGTTTTATTGGTATGCATCAAGCAGTAATGCATCATCTACACCACTGGTTGAGTTTGCCAAATTATATATTCATACATATATATCTACAGTTTAGAGAAAACATAAGATACTTGTGCACCTAGGAAGAGTGCCCTTGGGAGAAGACATTTGAGTGTTCCTCACTACAAACCTTATTCTAACATACCAATGTACATGCATGCATAGAGTATGTGATGGTAAAAACCTGAAAGACAGTATCTTAAACAAATCATCAATATGACAAATTTCTATCAGTATTGACCTCTTGCAGTATATTGTGATAGTTTGTCTTGATACTATAGACTGTACATCTGTAGTACTACAGTATAAATAGGTTGCAGGAAGTAAAGAAATATATATTATTCATATTATGCAAGTACTTTACTAGGTGAGCTGTCAACATGGGATGTAGTGCATTATGTGCAACTTTGGAAAATTGCCTCTTGTGAACAATGAGAGTGGCTCTTAAAAGAGCCGTGTGTGTGTGAGAGGTGGATTATGGCTGCACCTGCCATGGAACAGCACCCTCTTCGCTGAAGTAAGAGGCAAAGCTGTCTCTTACTCTTAAGGCCTCCCGTGTGGCGTTGTTCGTGCCCATCCTGGACACTCCCTGGAGACAGTCACCAACATCATCCGGCTGACAGTAACCAACACCAGCAGTCCTGTGTTCTGTCCTCAGGGTCATCACTCGCAGGAAATTGTGCAGTATACAAGTGGCTTTGACACATGTCTCTGCAGTGGTGGGGCTGACGCCCATCACACGCCTGTACATCCTCCACTGAGAAGACAAAATGCCGAAAGCACACTCTACTACCAACCTGGCCCGGCTGAGGCGGTAGTTGTAGACCCGTTGCACTCCAGGGACGTGACGACCAGGGAACGGACGCATCAGGTTACGTCTGGGGAAAAGCCTCATCTCCCACAAAGACAAAAGGCATAGGCCCTCACTGCTCAGACCCAGGGATGACGGCATCTTGTGGGAGGTCCAGGGTACCATCACGGAGGCCCTCACCAAAGGTGGAGTTATGCAGCGACCCCTCATCACTTGTACGGCCGTACCCACCAACATCAACGACCCTAAACAGGTAGTCAGCATCCACCACAGCCAACAGGATGATGGAGAAGGTGCCTTTGTAGTTAAAAAAGAGGGAGCCGGAGTTGCCTAGGGCCTGGAGGACCACATGCTTCCCATCAACAGATCCAACGCAGTTGGGGAAGTTCCATCGCTGATGGAAGCCCTCAGCAATGGCACGCCAGTCTCCCACAGATGGTATAGGCATGAATTCAGGCACCAGGACATCCCATATTACAGCTGCCACCTCTCTCACCACTCGGCTTACTGTGCAGTGGCCCACCCTGTAGCTGAATGCTATCGTGGCAAAAGAGTCCCCAGTTGCAAGGTATCTGTTAACACACATTCACCATGTCAGTATATGTTGTGGTAGGGCTGGGCGATAAAACGATAACGATATGTATCTCGATAGACACCTACTCGATAACAATAGAAAATGCTTTCAATACAATGTTTCGATAGAATTTTTTTTTTTTTTAAACGGCGTAAGTTTAGTCAGAGCCCTTTCTGATTTAGCGCCGCTTTAAATCTTTGTTGCGAAGCAAGCTTGGTTGCATGAGCAAATGCAATCGTCCTCTGTAGCCTAGCAACGTATGGGGAGTGACACGCTAATGGCCAATCATGTCACAATATCGGGTTTGGTTGCGCCATCTCTTGTCTCGTAGTCGTGTTTTTTTTTCCAGAAACAGCATGAAAGGATTCATGTGGATAAGGGGATTATTCACACCAACTTGAGCGTGTACAGCGCGTATCAGTATACAATATGTTTGTATAGGGACAGAATACGCTCAGATCACGCGTGCGGTGTGAAGAGTCTAATTTGTTAACATGCATTCTAAACGAATACGGACAGAAAACGGCCACGCACTGAATACGCTGAGTGTTTGGTGTGAATGAGCCCTAAGAACAGAAAGGTCTGCTCACCAATATGGGAGCTTTTTTGGAGTTTACAAATCTCATCATAGTCAGACAAATGTTGTCTGCAAGTTATGCAGTAAAACTATATACATATATGATAGTTCTTCTCAGGTATCAGGTTTCGCTATGTTTACATTTAACACTTTGCACATGTCTTTATAACACTTCAGCTTTGTTAAGCACTTTATTAGCTTATTGATAATTGTTCAGTTTTCATTGTGATCGTAACATTGAACGTGTGTTGACAGTCATTTTGCCTGAATGCTTATTGCCTGTCGGAGGAAGGTTAAGTTAAAAATAAAAATGTTTAAATTTACATTTTTTCCCTCCTGTTATTTATTTTAAATAGGTCACACAATGTTTCAATAATTATCGATATCGATCGATATGAAACACTTATATTGTGATACAGATTTCAGCCATATCGCCCAGCCCTATGTTGTGGTATCCTTTTTTCAATGTAATAACTTAAGTAATACCCTTTTTAAAAACTGAAAACAGCCAGGATTCCCACTGTAAGTCAAAATGAAAATTTCCTGATTTGTCCATTACTTTCTCTAACTAATATCACTATATACATGTGTTCTAAACTAGGGTGACCATATTTTCATTGGTGAAAACCAGGACACCCAGGCGGGGGGGGGGTTGTTGTTAAGTAAAAGTCACAAACAAAAATAACTTCAATTACAAATGAATTTATGATTTCATTCAAATTGATTTCATTTAATTCAAAAGGTGCACAAGATATTTATTTTATTCAAAATGTATTTATTCAAAAAGTGCTTTACAATTTCTCTTATGAATGCACACAATGAAATTAATAATAACAACTTCTCTCAGTATTACACATAACACATAACAGTTAACAATAACTCTCAACAACACTGATACTCAGTTAGCCTCAATTTCAGTCATACAATGTCTGTTGTAGGCTATTGGAAAAGAAGGTTTGCAATTGTCTTCTAAAAAAAAAAAATTAAATAACTATGGTGGTGTTTCACAGTGTGAAATGACCAGGTAGCCTCCGCTGCATTCACAGCATCCTCGTCACCTGGTCTCACGAAATACATGCTGATGGAACTGGCACTGCTCTCGCCTCGAACAGCCTTTTTATGTTTTACGGTGTCCATGTGGAATTTTAGGTCCCTGGCACCACCACTGGACAGCGAGACATAAGTGCCTGCTTTGCACTGTGCACAAGGCTTCCCACTTGTCTCGCCCCGGTCGAGGGCTGCCTGCACTGACGCACCAAGTGGCTCAGGGGTGACGTCACATATAGTGCAGTACGCAGTGCCCTAGTGCCTGTCATTTTACTGGTCCAATGAAACCAAAGCCGTGTAAGAAAGGGACTGAATGAAAGGTAATTTTAAAAACCTGGACATTTCCTCATTTTCTGAAAAAAAACCAGGACACCCCGGACAGGACGTAAAATACGGACATGTCCGGGGAAAACCAGACGGTTGGTCACCCTATTCTAAACCAAAAAAAGGTATTCTAAAGCAAATGCTAATGCCTGTAATGTCAATCAATAGAATGTACTGCCATTATGTGTCGCAAATAAACTAGTCGAGGCCTATTAAATCATAGTTAATTATATTCGTTGCAACATTAAAAACAGAGGCCCCCGCTGTCATCATAGCATAACTATTTACATTACCTGGGGAAAAAAGAAAAAAGAATCTTACCGGAGACAAATGGCGAGGCGCTGAGCGGGCCCGATTGCCTGGCGAAAATGTGTGTTCTCCCTGGCAATCCGTGGACCCACTCGTGCCAACAGCTCATCAAAGAGCTCCCTGGACAGACGAAAGTACCTCTGGAAAAGGTCATCATGCAGTCGGAGCTCCATAATTAACTGGTGGTACTCTCCGTACTGCCGCCGGGCAAGATTGATGGGGTGCACCCAATAGCGACGGCGCCTCTTCCACCGCTGGTACAGGAGCACTGCAATAATGGTCCTCCGCTGTCGAGTCATGGTGTAATGAAACAAACCGATACAAAGCCACCCATATTTATATACATCGGATTGCCCTCTAAAACTTCTAATTTGGAGGGTATGGTTTTGGTTGGTTTGTAGAAAATGGTCTCTTCCTGAAACACTGGCCCGCTTGGACACAGCGGTCACGCCCACGTCACGTCCAAATAAAAGGAGGCGTCGCGACTTTGAAAAACAACGCGTCGCATCAGACGCAACCAGTGGACACGTACCGTGACCCCCCTTTCACACTGTAGCGTCAACGCCACGCTTCACAACGTTCTACCATTCATTTTCAACAAGCATCTTGGGATCGCGTGAGCGTCGCGTTCATCAGTGGCCTCGCGTCAAGAAGTTGAGCTGAGCTAAACTTCTTGACGCGACGCCAAGGCGGTCAACCAATCAAATATGGGCATGGGGGCGCAGCGGGAGAAACCTCCGTTGGCTCTCTGTTTACATCGATAATTGAATACGCCCACCCGAAGCGTCCCATTCAACACAGACAGAACGTTTTGCAGCGCGGCTTTGACGCTACAGTGTGAAACCACCGTGACGGTACGTGTCCACTGGTTGCGTCTGATGCGACACGTTGTTTTTCGCGAGTCGTGACGCCTCCTTTTGTTTGGACGTGATGTGGGCGTGACCGCTGTGTCCAAGCCGGGCAGTGTATATAAATTGCACATAGCCGAGAGGACTCCCTATGCACATATCATTATCTTGCTGCATATTCTCTACACTATGCCTTTAAAAGTAAAGAGGTTAAGCTTTTATGAAGGTCTATTAAGAACCATGACTTCGACAACACGTAATTGGTGTGTGTGTGTGGCTAGCCAACCATAACGGTAAATGGCTGCCTTTGCACAAGCTCTGCACATAACAGTCCAGTTCATTTTGCACATAACAGTCCATAATTAACCCACCATCTGCATTGACGATGTCTGCTACCTATCTCCACGACTCGTCCCGAATGGAGGTGTGTCTGTATGAAGACAGGGAGGGATATACTGTTAATATGGGGGGAGACACGGCGGTAATAAGCCTCTCCTCCATTGTTGAATTTCTTGAATTTGCCCGGGAACAAGAAAAGTTAAAGGAGAACTTCGGTGTAAAATGAAAATTTGCCTGTTAAAACATCATCCCGAGTTGGTATGTGTACCGAGGAGCAAAAATTATTCAGCCCGCTGCATTCAGAGTTAAACTATTTTTTATCGTTTGCCCCAGAAGGCTAACAATGGAAGTGGTAGGTGCCCTTAGACGAAGCACGACGACAAAGCTATTTTTAAACCATTAAAACAGCTTGAAGAAACTCCACACTCTATCGGTAGTACAACAAAGGCCCTGACATTAAAAACGAGGCACTGAGAACTTTGTAAGTGTACGCAAGTCTATTAATAAAACAGGTTTGATAGGCAGTACCTTGCTGTAGTTTCTCGTCGCCGCCATGTTGGACGTCCACACTAGTCGATTGTCGAACAAGGACCAGCGGCCAGAATAGGAGGAGAAGTAGTGCAATTTAATTCCGTGAAACTGGAGGGATTTCATCTGTTGGTGACAATATCCAGTCATTGTGCCCATTTAACAGAGCCATGGTCCCAGCAACAGCACCTAACCCACCAAAAAGGCTTCATCTGAAGAGAGGTGCCATTCGGAAACCTGTGCGACTTGGTGGAGATGTATGTCCAACAAGAAAGTCAACAGAGAGCTGCAGCCATGGCGACAACAAAAGGTACGATCGGGAGATATTTCACAGGTTACCAATGCGTGATAAGGACACTTTACAGCAGTAACTGGTCTTGCAAATCGTCGTGAAGACGCGCCCACAGGCTGAAACAGAAAGATTATCGTGTCTGTAGCCTGCATTTCAACGAAGATGATTACATTGTCCCAGCAACGGCACCTAACCCACAAAAAAGGCTACATCTGAAGAGAGGTGCCATTCGGAAACCTGTGCGACTTGGTGGAGATGTATGTCCAACAAGAAAGTCAACAGAGAGCTGCAGTCCTTTGCGAACGCGACAGTAATGGTTTGACGGACTTCATTGACAATGCATTGAAGGCGTTTGGCGTGTCACGTCCGATGCAACAAACGGGGTAGGAATATATCCGGAAGTTGAAGCACCCATGGGGAAATCTCAACCCGGAAAGGGACCAATAGCATGTAGCATTCCGTTGACTTCCATTCATTTTAGCGTCACTTTGAAATCAAACAACTTTACATGAGAAGCCATCCGTACCTTGATATTGGCATTGTTGTAAACCGGAGAGGGCACAGCAAAACATATTTGCTTCGATCAGAAATCTGTCATGTTATTGCCTTGTAAGAAACGTGTATCTGAAATTATGCTAAAAATGACGCCATAAATCATGCGACGGCTAGTGAGTTTCTGTCGCACAGGAGAAAATTTACCGTACTGGGGTTGTTACGACCGCCTGGCTCGAGGGCAGAGCAACATAAAAGGAAACCACACGCAGACGCAAAAACATTTAAAGTATTTATTTAAAGAATGAATAAGAATGTGTGTGCAAAGTCAGTAAAATGTTAGTAAAGCAAAAGTGGTGCAAAGTATGTCTAGAGGTGTTCAAAGCAACTCCAGAAATGCCAGAGGAGGAAGGGAGGCCCCGCCAGAGTGGAAAGCAGGCCTCTTTGTACTCATTCCAATTAAGGTTACCACCCACACCTGCACCTAATCACCTACACAAAAACAGAGGGACAAGAACACAGGTAGAAAGCGGGCGGGGCTAACGACAGGCCGACAGGGCCGTCACAGGGTGCATTTCCCAAACAACCAACCAACTTAGCTTTAAACCAACATGGTACGATGCACCGTTGAACTAACCAACGACCAAACTGCGACTGCAATGGTTTCCAGATGTGTTCGGACATGCTCGTGCATTGTCGGAAGCAGAGAGAAACAATCCGAAGTAGGCTATGACCTTGTGAACGGAATTTAACAGAGATGACCAATTATGTAGCCGATTATTTATAGCATATTAATAGGTTATTTCACATGATGTCGGGAATAACTGTGTACTAGGAAATAAACAATAGACACTGAATAAATCTAACGGTGGAAAGTATCACTGAACCCTATACTGCTGGGTTAGTGTTCATTTGTAATATAGTGACAGATTTGCAAGACATTTCAGTGATTAAATAAACTTTAACATTGTTTATTTAATGACGCAGACCTCTGGATATGAACACAGATGAGTGACGTCTCAAAAGCAGCCTATAGTTCTAGGCAATACATTAAGCTATAGGAAATCTCAGTCATGGGGAAGCCAAAGTCTATATAATGCTTTTATTATATTTAAATCACATAGAGTACGAGCCATCACAGCTAGCCTGATTACAATAGCTTTCAAAATGCTATTTTGCATGGACACCAGGCGATGTGCCATCTGTAAATGCATGTGCTTATATATGCTACACGCTATCAACATAAGGTTTATTGCTTACAATGCACGTAATGACGGAGGAGCTGGAAGTTTATTTTCACCTTGGCGACCTGCATTCTGACGTTTATGAACACAAGCCCAAGAATATGCAGGCTGGCATAAATTGGCCACACTATGGTAATACGCAACAGGGGAGACACGTTCACCCTGAAACTACGTTAAGAAAAGTAACGTGGCAGTTGAGAGTGTCAACAATTTCATGTAGCATCTTAATTATGCATCATCCCGGATTGGAACCAGGGGTGCGTTTCCCAAAAGCGTCGTTGCTAACTTCCTTAGCAACTTCGTAGGTTTGAACGATGGTCTTACCACACTGCTGTTTCCCAACACCATCGTCCAGACTTAGCAACCAACGATGTTTACAACTACAGTAGTCCGATGGATCGTTCAACGACGCAAGTGTTTCCCAACAACAAAGTCTGGACGAACCATCGGAAGTTCCATCGTGAAGCTGTGCAGTTGGAACGATTAGCATGGACCTGTCGTGAGACCGTCGTGTTTGTTCACGTGACGTCTTGCTCGTCACCTTTGGCCTTTTTGTGGCGGATTAGGCGGCTGTCTGTGCGTTACTGCCAGCTGCATAAACGATGTTACGTTGTTGTGTATTGCATTGCCAGATCATGTAAAAAGAAGGTAGAAAACACACCCGATAACACACAAAAAGCTGTTGCAAAATGTGGTTGGATAAAAGTTAATGTGCGTCAGTGATGTTAATGAGCACTTTTGTAAAATTGTGATGTATGTGCACTGATTACTGACCCACAAGCACGGTTATTCCATTGCCCCGTAGATCAATCACACCTGTTACAAATTGATTACTCTTCGGCAGGATTCGAACCCATATCTCACGAAAAAGACAACACTTCCTTTGACAGACCGACAAGCTAACCACTCATCCACCTCACCACTTACCTACACAGAGGGAGTGGTTATATTTATAGCTGTTGCTCCATGCAGTATAAATTAAATATACAGACATATGATACAAACAGTCAGTCGGTTGTTATTTTTAATGAGTAGGGCACATGATTGTGTTTACGGAGATATCCCAGAGTTTCTACAGCTGTCATACCGGCTTAAATGAAATGAGACTACGTTTATGTCCTTATGTAGATCAATCGTTTCTGTCGTTATCCGAAACGAATGCATCCGAATACTCTCCGAGCACTTCCGAAACATCTGGGTACTTTGCAGTTTGAACCACCTAAGTCCAAACTAACAACAGTTCAGACTTCCATCGTACTTTGGTGGTTGGAGATTTTCGGGAAACAGTCGGTTGTGGGGTGCTGAGTAGTTTGAACCTACGTTGTACAACGGTGGTTTAATGCTAACCTCCGTCGTTGTTTGGGAAACGCACCCCAGAGTACTATCTACAAACACAGGTATGCATGACCTGCGCTCTACCAATTGCACCACAGAAACCTGCTCCTAGCTTACGGAATTTGGAGGTACTTGAAGCTACGTCACAGCATGAGTCGTTTAAGCCAAACTGCCAAACGAGTTGCAAATATCCTCCTAGATCAATTGTTTTGCTACAACAACGGGCTTTTTGGATTCTACACTGTATATTTCTCACCTCGTTTTGTAAAATCTGAGTGATACAACGTCAAACAACGAAGATATTTACAATGATCGAGGATTTCGAGACATTCGGTCCGCCATGTTGGATGCCGTCGAGACCTTCAAACAACGTTGGTTAGGTGGAACTAAGCACCGAGAGCTGTGGTTGCAAACCTCACTAGTTACCAACGTGGTTGTGAATGTTCGTGTTTTGGGACACGCCTGTGTCGGTCGCACTATGTTGGGACTATGTTGGTTTACACTATGTTGGTTCAAACTATGTTGGTTCACACTATGTTGGTTCAAACTATGTTGGTTCACACGAACGAAGGTTTTGAGACACACTTGCGTCGCACCTACATAGTTTGAACCAAGTAAGTTGCTAACAACGTTAGCAACTATGCTTTTGGGAAACGCACCCCTGGTTGGATAACAAGCTGTAGCCACAGTCATGCTCGTTTATTTTTCTATTCATGTTGGGGAAACATTTACATCACTATTTCCCGAAAAATAAGCGTAGAACTTGGTATGTGTTTGTAAGCAGAATCGCTATCTTTATGGATTTTACTATTCGATGCAAGTGAATTGAGAAAGATGGCTAAGCTAAGCTACACGCTATAGCTTGTAGTTTACATGCTAACTAGCTAGCTCCCTTGACATGCTGGCTTGCAAGACTGCCTGGAACCAAAGTTAGTTGACGAAGAATCAAGTCCCCACGTACAATATTAGCCCCCCATTCCAAGTGATTGCAGCGATAACGGTAGAAGAATACTTATTAAGAAAATTATCGTACGCTGTATGATTTGTGATTGAGCATCTACCACTCAATTTATAGTATTTGGGTTCGCTGGCCGACGTGACCGTACGTCACCCCGCGCTTGCGCAGTTGCCTGGTGACCAATTAAAAATCTCAAAATCGTGCTTCAACGGCTCCCATTGAAAACGACGCCATCCCTCAGTCCATTCTCTTCTACTGTGTATGGACACAACCAGTAGACATCCGCCGTGATGCACTTTTTTCAATGCAGTGAAGCCATGTGTTCATTGGATACATGCTGAAAATCGTCATTTCCTCGGACGCTCGACGTCTCTGGGGGTGAATGGAGAGTGGGATGGGCAGGGGCGGGCCAAGACGCTAGGCTTACACATTATAATTCGTGGAACAGTCTAAAACACCACACCCCTTTTGATTGGCAGGCAAACAAACATCGGCATCGGAGTAAAGTAGAATTCAGTCGCTAGCCGATTTCCAAAAGACAAGTGGTGAGAGAACGTGTTGTCTGTTCAGAGTGCTTGTTATTTACACATTGCACATATTATATTCTAAATAAAATATACCAGTCAGCACAAAGTTATTGAGTTTTTGTCTAAGTTTCGTTCACAATCGTATAGTTCAAATTAGTCATGTTGTTAAGGGAAACTAGCCCGCTAGTTAGCGTGCTATAGCCCAACACAATGGCTACTGCTAATATTGTTGACAATTTTGGCAAACCCATTCGATAGTCTTCCGTATGAGGAGAGACTAGAAATTAAACAGCAGGACAGACCAACACCCAAGACTGATTCGGTCCACACAAAAACTGGTGAAAGTAACAGTTTTTTCTTTCCTGGTATGACGAGATGAACTGGCTAATTGGACGTGCTGTGACAAACAGAATGTACCCAGACAGCACACTTAAATCTTGCCGACGTCGGCTACTGTAGATGCTTTTTGCCCAATGTAAAATACATCGGCACGACGTCTTTGAAAGAACCGTTTGCTCATCGGCAAGATGTTGGGCAGACGTCGGCAAATAGGCGGCAGCAGATGGAGAGCCAACGTAATGCCGATATAATTATATGAGCCCGATGTAACTACATCGGCAAGACGTCTTTGAGAGAGCGCTGGCTCATCGGCCAGATGATGGGCAGACGTCGGCAAATGAGCGACACAGCCGACGGAGTACCAACATCGTGCCAATGTATTCCTACAGTGAGCCGACGGTTGCCCGCCTTATATCCGATCATGTGCCAATATTTATCCGATTTAATTACGACTTAATTACGACCTACTCGGCGCGTCCCACCTGAGCTGCGAGGAAAGCACCCTGACGTTTTGAGGAACAGCTTAAGTTAGTGGCTATAGTAGGATATCACCTGACAACCACTCTTCCATTAAGAAAAACGCCAGAATGTTCTCACTGTTGCAGAAGGGTTGCGCCGTTATTTGTGGTCGTCCGGAGCTTGTTTACTAAAAACCAGAGGTGTCAAAAGTAAAATTAAAAGTATATTTGTGTTGTAATAACAACAGCACATGATATTATGCAGCTGTTACATCATTTACTCCATTAGACTGTGTTATTACTGAAAAGCACTAAAAACCTAACAAGGACCCTGCACCACAACCTCAATCCAACCTGTGCAGAATCAGCTTTTCGTAAGAGAAGTACATTGGTCTACTTTTTACCCAGATAAGTTACCTGTGTTGGAAGGGAAGATTTTTCCTTTTTTTCTTACTTTTACTTTATCCTCCTCTGCTAATAACAAAAACACATGAGAGGAAGATTGAATGACGAAAGAACTGAAACAATTTATTTATTTAAGGGGGGAAAAAAAGTAAAATGAAAAAAAGTTATAAATTGCGCCTTTGGCGACCCCCATTACGGTCCCCGCTCAGGTGCAGCCAATTCTTAATGGCCGCCTCAGCCTCGGCCTCTGTGGACGGCGCTGCTGGGTTGGCCAACACAGCATCTGCACACACAAATAAAAAGAAACAGAATTTCTATTTTATAGAAAATTTCTATTTTAAATTCTATATCTATTTTAAATAGGCCTAAATTGTCTATGTTACTGATCCTGTGTCACTTTTCAGGAGAGAGACTTTGGGGTCAGACAATCAAGTTTTCAAGTTTTCCCCCCATTTTTTAAGGGGGTGATATTATGATGCAATAACATATTAGTCTAGTAGAACCAGCGAGATGGTCGATGAGTGGAACATTGGGAAAGGTGTAAAGTAGGGTATGAATGTTTTTTTTTTTAAACTACTAAAAAAATTACATTAAAATATGTAAATTCTCAAAATGACACAGTTATTTTATCTGAGTGCATGTAATTGGTTATATTATGTATGGACTTACCAAGGATGACATGGTGAATGGGCCTGGCCTTTAAGCCCATCTTCTGGCCCCTGCCACACCAATTCAGTTTGGTGGCGAGCTCTTGTTGGAAGAGCTTTGCGCACACCCTCCAGACAGTCTCTTTTATATTTTTCCCACCTGATAGGGATAGTTTGTCAATCTGTAAAAGCAAAGAAAGACAATTCAGTTGGCTTGCTGCATGATTATCTAACAATAATATGGGCCTTGTTTGCTTGTGTGAGACACCGATGAGACGTACAACTTTATTTCGGAAATTGCTGTGTGCCTGCAGTTTTGCATCGAAGCTGTCCAGGTCCGCCACAGAACCCAAGGGCAGCATGGGCAGGGAGATCAATTCTGTGCCTGTGTGGGTGTGCTTGCTCTGTAGCAATTTTAACTGTGGCAAGGTCTTTTTAATAATACAAATTCAAAACAGTTTTACTGATGACTGCACAAAGACATTGACCATACCTGTGCATGGAGTTGGGGCTGCGATAGCTCTTTGCAGCTGGGCTTGAGCTGGAGACATGAAAAGAGGCATGAAAAGAGGAAAGAGTGACAAAGCAATGTGAATAAAACAGCAGGCAAGTTACTCATATAGACTTGAAAAGGGGGAATAGAGGGATTGAGAAATATTTTTATTTTGAAGATTGAACATATTTGACCGCTATTTGTACACTTAACTTTACTTTAGTCTTAGCTTAACATCTGCACGTTAACATGATGCCTTTTGGAATTTGGATTTCAGATGCTTTTTGAACCTGTCTGGGGGCTTGGTGTATATGGAGAGGCAGACTAGGCAAATTCAACACAATTTTACTGACCGCCGCACAGAGACATTGACCATACCTGATGGAGTTGGGGCTGGGCTCCCCCTTTGCTGTTGTTGGCGCTGCTGGGCTTGAGCTGGAGGCATGAAAAGAGGAAAGAGTCACAAAGCGATGTGAATAAGATAAGCAGGCAAGTTACTCACAAACTGTAAAATATTACTGATTACATGTTACTGTCTTCACAAAGTAATCCGTTACAATATCACTGTATTTGAAATGTAAGGCATTGCACCACTCTTGCAATACTGAAGTTAATCTCGTCAAATTGCAATTTACAGTATTTATATTTATATACGCTTCGCGTTGGGGTCCATGATTCTCTCTGTCGTGCCGGTATTCCACCTTCTCGCCGAACGTTAACCCTTACTTGTAATGAGTCACTCTCAACACACACTGTAATGCAGCTTACTTTTTTGGTGTCTTGGCACACTTGTGCTCAGTGGAAAAGTAAATGAAACACAAAATTAAAGCTTTAAGATGCCAGATTTTGAAGGTTTTCCATAAACAATTCAGGTTGATTTCTAATACATTGAAGTGCCACAGATGATGTCTGTTATTTGAACTGCTTACAATTTACACTGTGATCTGTGTTAATTAGCTTACATGCAGGGGGTCTGTCCTCCATTCCGTCTTCCATGTCATCAGATGCTGAAAATATACAGAAAAAGGCTTAATACTACAAAAAGAAGGATAAAACCCCAAAGTCATAATAACTGTAGGCCTATTTGTATATCACAATTCTTACAAGGCATTGCAACTCAATGTGCTTTACAGTTACAAGTATTGTGTGTATGAGTGTGTGTCTCAGCTTACATTCAAAAGTGTTGGCCATATCCTCCCAATTGATTGTGTTTACTGTGAAAAACACATACATTGTGAAACCCTGAAACATAGGCGTTTTGCTCTTAAAATATGTGTGGCATAAGTATGCCTAGAAACTTACAATCTGCGTAATATGGCCTGGCCTCCACCTCATGGCTCACTGCCTCTACACCTGTAATGGAGAAATACAAGTTAAAGGTACATGCAGTAAGAGTTTTGCCTACTTTGCTTTTTCTATGTTCGCAAGTTCATCTGTGATGAAAACTTACAGTTTCTTAATGTGGAAACAGTGTCCTCCAGGGTTGCCATGTTTGGCAGCTTTCTTGTCACTGTCAGTTCAAGAACATTCAAAGGATCAACAAACGTTTAACCAACATCTGATGCTTGTATGTGAGAAGCATCGTTATAGGCCTACACACATTGATGGGGATGGAGATGGGGATCTTAGCCGGGATGCCATGGCCTAAAATAAGAGAACATTTTTGCAAAATGTCAGTGTTTTTATATTGCTTATGCTTATAGAACAAAATTGTGATCACGAAAATAATTCATAAAACTGTATGCTTACTTTCGGCGTACTCGTTCCTGCTTCTCCTCCTTGTCTGTGTTCAGGTCAGAGGTGTGGACAGACCTGTCCCATTGTTTTTTAAGTTCATCTGTGTTGCCTGTTTAAGTGCATGTCACCAATTAGTTCTCCTTCAAAACATAAAAAAAATGTTTCCCTCACGTTTCCCTAAGTGGTAAAACAGACATTAGCGAAGATTACATGATGTTTTTAATTCAGAATAACAGTAATAATTCAGAATTAAGTCGTTCAGAATTAAAGTTGTCTTTTTCTTTTTTTTTTTACCTGAAAACCATTCCCTCGTGATGGGCACAGTGGAACCATCCTCAAAGACTACAATAGCGTAGCTCTCCTGCAAAATATAAGTAAGAAGCACAAAATCAACAGTCTTTGCGACCACACATTTTCTGCCATTTCTTCGGTGAGCAAAATATTCTAAAAGTTTCTATTTAATTTAGTAAAGGACACCCTAGACTCTGAAAATAACATAAACATTTGCCTTTTGATGTAATGATGTTTACACACAATAGCAGAAAGCATGTTTTCTTGAAAGACGAAACATAAAGACAGACTTTCCAATTGTTGTTCTTTTATTTATTTATTTTTACACACACACACACAGGGCACCAAAAAAAGTCAAGTGGTATGAACCAGTGGCATAGCAACAAACTGATGCCCATGTGGAATGACATACATTTTGTCCTGAATTTGCGCTGCACGGCACATATTTGTTTTGTCTGATAGTTTGTCCACCAAAAAAATTCCCAGGACATTCGATGCAACATGGTATTTGAAAAAGCTGTCCTGATTTTCAAAGATTGAGTACAGCACCCAAATGTCCTGTGTTTTGATGATGTTTCGTATTCTGCCCACTTTCCCGTCAATGCATACATAGCTGTTTGCTCTGTCCAGTTTCAGTGTGAAGCTGTCGGTTTTGTAGGCAGAGTACTGCACAGCATCTGTTGTCATTGGTGGTAATGGACCATTCAGGTGTTCACCTTTCAATCCCAAGTCCCCCTTTGGCAAAGGGGTGGAAGCACCCTCCAGAATCCGCTTCACCACCTGGGAGCAGGGAGCTTGGGGTTTTCTCACCATCTTCTTCAAGGTCTTCAAGAAGTTTTCAAATTTGAAGGCACCGAAGGTGTTCAAATTTCCATGCAGCTTGACGTCGTTGGCTAGGTGCACAAGGTTGTGGACGTTGTATGAGACATACATGTCCCCATACATTACCCTGAAGTGCCGCACAAAGACATTCAGTGCACTGTCGGCATAATCAAAGTGTGCTGCCACCAACTTGTCATTCGACAGAATGAAGATGGCAACAAAGAGCAGGAAAAAGTGCTGGTATACAGCAGAGTTCAGCACTGCCTTGAAGAGTACAGGCCTGGTATACAACAGCAGCTGCCTGAACTCTGACGCCTTCCACCTGTCGACCTCCTTGAGAGCCCTTGGCCTCCGATTGAACTCCACCGGTGTGAAGGCCCTTGCACTTTCTAGGTCGTCTGACAGGGAGTAGACCTGTCTACTCGACAGCCTGCATGCCAGGGGACCCTTCAGCCACAGGTACACTAGACGCCTCATAACTCCCAAGCACACAAGGTGCATAAAGTCAAGCAGGGGTAAAGTGCCAAGGTGATGTTCTTCATCCGTCTTCTCAGTGAAGTCCTCATCCCGACGGAGGGGTGCATTGATGTCTGGGAAAACAACGCGATTGTTCATGTATTCTCCCTCCTGCGTGCACTTTTCACACCCCGAATACCCCGTGTGGCCCTTGACGCACTTCAGAAAGGCACGTGCTGGTGCATCACAGACCATGGCCTGCAACTTTAGTTGTAAGTTCATGCCTTTGAATTGGAAGCCCCTCTCCATACTGTTCACGTCTTGGACAAAGTCTTCCATGTACTCATGGAGTTCAGGCTTTGAATTTCCAGAGAAAAGGGTGATGACAAAAGGCCTGTGGGTGGGGAGGTTCTGAATGTAACCCAGTATAGGCCGAAACTGCATAGATGAACTTTTGAATAAAGGTAAGCCATCTACGTTGACTTGGAGTTCAAGGCACATTCCTTCACTCAGCATACTTTGATGGGCCTCCAGGGTCGCCGTCATTGATGCCAGGGTACCAAAGTGGTAGTATGTCCCACCAGCCTTGCTCTTGACGTTCATGACCTCCGATCTCTTTGTTTTTAAAAGAGTGCGAGGATCTGCTGGCAGTGATGGGTGGTGGCACTTGAGGATTTTCAGCAGTCTCCCCAAGGAAGAGTGAGGAATGTTCTCCTCAACAGCCCATCTGGTCAGTTCTTGACCCAGGTCAGCTGCTCCTCCGTCACTGGAATCTGAGTCAGTGTCTGACTCAGCGCGATCCACCAAGTCATCAGTGTTCATGTCTGCAGCCATCATCTCCATCTCTTCACCGACATCTCCGTCACTGAGCTTCTCCTCCTCAACGCAATCAATGGCCTCAAATTGACGCCGGACAATTGCCTTGGCCTTGCGCTTCATTGTCCAGTATGAAGCCATTCTAAAACAGGAAAACAAATACAACTGTATAGGTGAAAGGAAACCACATACCTTAATTGGAGCCGTCAATTGAGGACTTCCAGCAAAATCCTGACTCGCCATTGTCTGTGTAACAATGAGTGCAGTGAATTACAACTAGGCATTCTAACATTCTTGAGAATTTACATATTTTAATATATTTTTAGTAGATGGAAATCTTATATTCTAAGGGGAAACATTGCTGTGGATTTTACATGTGGGGAAAGTTGCGGTTTTCATTGTAAATGGATTAAGCCTAATTGGTTTTCATGGACATTTGCACACAACCAAAGCCATTTTCCAGACGACTGAAAGCAAAAGAATGACTTTATTACTTAATATAAGCGTATATAATATCTTAAACACATTTTTGTGACATCACCACGCATTAAAATGATAGGCCCATGTCAGATGAGGGCGTGTCCAGAGAGTAGTTTCCTGTTCCTCTTCAACCCAATCTTTTTCCTCATGACCGCAAGTTAGTGAGCTCCTTCAATTTTATATTTTAAAAGACGAATTACCCTCGTAAACGCATAACTTCCACCCAAAATAGTGATACAAGTTACCCTAGTTCGTGAACCTGACGGTGGAGCAAGGAATTAAGTTGTATTAATCGAGTTTATTGTGATAAGAAACTTCGGCGAGTGAACACGTTGCACTTTGCTAGTTCAACCTGTACAGCACGGGTTGGCTGGTGTTAACAGTCAGCTACAGCGATTCCTTCCAAACCAGTCGGAGTGAATGCTGAGAATTGCACTATTTCATGTTGATATTAGTTACCTCGGTTACGTTTTGTCACTCTACATCATGGACTTTTTTTGGACTTATGGACTTATTTTAGCGACAGTGGATGTTAAGCTGGCTACAGCGGAGGTATCCACTACCAAGGCAGAAGACTGGGAACCCTCCCCATCATCGTGTTTGTTGGACACCTTGGATACCCTTTATCAGGTAATGCAATAACTTTAATCAACATAATGTATAATCTTACGTGTATTGATAAATCACGTTAAAGCCACATACACGTACATAAATAAAACCGTATTAACCGTATTTAGCATTACGAATCACGGGGGGAGACGCAGGCACATGCGCTGAGTGGAATTGTCCTAACCTGACGTTAGCTAGTCAGGTAGCTAGCAGGACAGATAAGAATGTATAATTTTTATAATGTATCAATGTAATCAGTGTTTTCCCCAAAGCGTCTAAGCGTATCGGCACCGATACGCTTCTTTTTTTGCCGATACGCATCAAGTTTTGCCGAGACGCTTTCATAAAATGCCGATACGCTTAAAAATCATGCACAAAAACATTTCCCCCGGGATTTTCCCCGAACAAGAAGCCCCAATAGCGGGGTTCCCATTACCGGGCCAAACCCGAGCCGACACGGGTGTACCGGTGCTAAGTGGTTTCACACCTTCAGGGGGAGGTGCTAACACGGGCCTACAGGGGCTGTCCTGGGTGCTAGTGGCCCGTGATTTCTGGCCCAACTAAAACGATGGTCCTACAGGGGCTAAAGGGGGTCTAGAGGCGGTGTCAAGGTCGGGGCGGCGTCAACATTTGGAAGCAAAATAAAGCGAAGATGGCATGAGTATTATCTGCACCTGTATTACCGTTGTTACTGAAGAATATGAAAAAGATGGATCACCAGTTCTGGTCAGCTGAATATATCCGTGCTCTCTCCGTGGTCTGGGCAGAAGACGAATTAAAAAAAAAAACGACGAGGTTTGCAGAAACGAGGAAGTTGGGACATTCAGCGAACAACAGCCCGGCAAATTCGCGAGAAGCATAAAAAACTACGGATATAAAGACATGGTATATAACAAACCAATCCCCCTTCCCCACATAAAATAAATCTGAATTGCTTTTACTCAAGCGAGCTTAATCCTACATTCTCTGTATGTCTCGTGGCTGGTGGTGAATGCTTGGCTGGTAACATTTCAATTGCCCACCGTGATGCGGTGGATTAAATGACTCCTTGTCAAATTAATTGGAGGAAACAAATGACTTGGCATATAACATTGCCTTGTGTCATTTTAGGCTACTTTTAAAATGCAGTTTCGCAGTGCTGAAGTGTGCAGCTGCCGACATAAGATCCCAACTTGCCAGTGTCTCTCCTTGCCTTGTGCATGGTAACGTGGTTCTTCGCGGTGACTTCGCAGTTAACTGTTCTAAACGTGTGTGTCAAGCCAATAGGTCAAAATCACTTGTTTTTCTATTAAATTTATAGGCTATATATTTGCCATTTCCGACCGTTTGGGCTGACGGTAGTGGTACCGTTGGTTTAAAACAAGGCTTTTCTTCCTTTAGCAACCGTTGCCATCAGTAAATAAAAGTACAGTCTACAATAGCCTATAGATGACCTAGCTCATATTTGGCTGATAAAAATTGCAAGTTGTTGATCTAATTAGTATTAAATTTAACTGTTTCGGTCATTGTTATACCTTAAAGTAGCAGTAAATTGTGTAATTTGGCTACGTTTTGTTGGCAGCACTGTGTGGAAATATCCGAATGTGAGACGCATTCCCTAGCATTTGACGCTCTGTGGCCGTCGGTCTTGTTCCATTAAAACATGGAAGAAACAAATGACTAGGCCTATAACATTGTCTTGTGTCATTTTAGGCTACTTTTTTAATGCAGTTTTGCAGTGCTGAAGTGTGTGGCTGCCGACATAAAATCCCAACTTGCCAGTGTCTCTTCATTACATGCCTTGTGCATGGTAACGTGGTTCTCCGCGGTGACTTCACTAACTGTTCTAAACGTGTGTGTCAGGCCAATAGGTCAAAATCACTTGTTTTTCTATTAAATTGATATATATTTTCCATTTCCGACCGTTTGGGCTGACGTTGGTGGTACCGTTGGTTTAAAAAAAGACTTTTCTTCCTTTAGCGTTGCCATCGGTAAACAAAAGTAATGCAATAGGCTATAGATGACATAGCTCATATTTGGCTGATAAAAATGGCAAGTTGTTGATTAAAATGAACTGTTTCGGTCATTGTTATACCTTAAAGTAGCAGTAAATTGTGTCATTTGGCTACGTTTTGTTGGCAGCATTGCGTGGAAATATCCGAATGTGAGACGCATTCCCCAACAAGCATTTGAAGCTCCGTGGCCGTCGGTCTTGTTCCATTAAAACATAGTGACGTGTATTTTTGCTTTGTAGCCGATAGTAATATATAGAAATATATTTGAACATGAACAACAAGGAGGATGGCGTCTATGATCCTCCAAAGAAGTATTTTCAGTCAGAGATATCGGCAGTAGTTATAATCGTCTTCTACTTTCTTCTACTGATGCTACTGAATTGCCCGCCTATCCTGCTTGAAAATGGGCTGCATCAGTGACGTTTTCGCAAAGGAGGGCGTAACCCAGAGGGTCTAGTAGCCAGGAAGTGGGAACACAACAGCTCTCAGGTCATGGGGCTAGTGCCCTGGGTCTACAAGCACCGAGGGTGGCCCCTAAAGGCCCGGGCCGGCCCCCGCCCCGGAATGGGAATGCGGCTACTGTAGTCAAATGTAGGCTGCGTTTTTAGGAAACTTCCGTGGTGGGTGTGTAAACTACTATACTGGCGGAACTGGCCAATCACATGCCGATTACAGTGCTCCTTTGTTTTTTTTCCGCCAGTCAGCTGTATCAGAGAGTATTGTAGAATCTAAGATCTTTAACGTAAACCTCGGGGCTACTAAAACTGCCTGCCTTTGACTGTAAATGCTACACAAGAAGGAAGGAGAACGCTCTCCTTGGGACATGCTCATGTAGCAAGAAAACTTTCTCCACAGTGTACAGAATGCGATCGGATCATCTAGCTGCTGAAAGAGAGTGCGAGAGAGCGTAAAAGGCAAATTCTCCTTTATGTAGAGCAGAGTCAAGACTTTCATTGAATGGGACACTCGTGGAATTTAACTAATAAATTGGTCCTTACGTCTTTCTGGATTTGTCGATGGTTCTTTTTAACAAAGTGTCACAATCCGCAATTATTTGTGTTTATTTCAAGCCTAATAGTGTACGTTGTTACTGTTTGGATTTCCAGAAAATTAGCTTCATTTCAGACCAGGCTGCAGCCTGTATGGGGTTGTTAGCGCGCTAACGCTAGCGAACTACGCTAACATAATGTTTTAAACTGAAAGCTGCCACTTTACTCACCAACACCCACCTAGATACTAATACTGATATTAGCTGAAGTGGAGAAAGTAATATAAAGTTGTAAGGTTATTGCAGCGTGTTAAATTCAAGGCGAGTCGATGACTGTTAGCATTACCACATTACCAATCATTTCAATGAGCTAGTTCGTTAGCTTGTTACAGGAACACTGAAATAAGAATTTGTTGTCATCAGACATCATTCTAGATAATACTACACTACACTGAATTATATTTATCTGCAGAAGCTAAGATCTGTGGTACCAATTCAGCTTTCATGTGGTCATACAGGGAGATATTTAGCTGATAGTAGGAACGTTCTATTTGTGCCAAAAAATGCAACATTTTATTAAAAGTGTTTTGTTTCCACCAGCCTTCTAGGACCAAAATTTAGCTTCAGATCTTCCTAGAATGCACCATTTTAGCTCTAGAATTTTTTTTTCCCCAGGGTGCATGCCCACCAATCCTCCTAGCTACCGTGCCACCGCTTCATCGTATTTACATCAAAATTTAAACCCTTCTTTTTATTTCTGGGGAAAACACTGGTAATATATAATAATTTTTACTCACCTCAGAAACGATTAATAATAATAATAATAATAAAACTTTACTTGTATAGCACAGTTCATACATGCAATATGCAACTCAAAGTGCTTTACAGTTTGGCAGGGTTGTTGCAAGACAACATTTCTTGCGGTTCAGTGATGTCAGAGCACATAAATACAGAAGCAGACTGACTCTTGCATGAACACAGGTAGGCAGTCCTTGTAGGCCCTAGTCAGCAATCTTTGTAGTCCAGTGGCGTTAGAGCTATGCAACGCTCTGTTAATGTGGGCTCTTATGTGAACATAGGTCGGCAGTCTTTGCGGGCCAGGGGCACTACACGAGGAAAGTTCATTTAGGCGCAGTCGGTTGTTAGTGTCCCCAGGGAGCAACAGGGGTGAGGAAAAACTCCCTGTTTGTTTGATTTGCGTGATTTCAGGAAGAAACCTCAGGAATCAGTGAGTAAAACTCCCTGTTTTTCTAGGAAGAAACCTCAGGCAGAACCACGTCTCCCAGGGTCGCCCATCTGCCGGGGCTGGTAACGGGAAGTCGGTGACTGAGTAGTTAGGTGTAGGCTTGGTTGAATAGGTAGGTCTTTAGTTGTCGCTTGAAGATGTCGATGGATTCTGCTTTTCTGATGTGCTGTGGTAGGGCATTCCATCTCTTTGGGGCGTAGTATGAAAAGGCCGATTCCCCGATCCTTTTGGGTGGTGCGTCTGGAATCCTCAGGAGACCGGCATCAGCGGATCTAAGGGCTCGTGCAGGGGTATAAGAGGATAATGCGTCAACAATATAGCATGGGGCAAGGCCATTTACAGCTTTAAATACCAGTAGTAGTACTTTGAAGTCAATTCTATAGGATACAGGTAGCCAGTGTAGTTCAGCCAGTACAGGAGTAATATGTTCCCTCTTTCTTGTTTTTGTTAGTAATCTTGCAGCCGAGTTTTGAATAAGCTGTAGTTTTTCAATTGATTTTTTTGGGAGGCCTGTGAACAAGGCATTGCAGTAGTCTAATCTACTTGTAATAAATGCGTGAACAAGTTTTTCAGCGTCTGGCTTGGTCAAGAAGGGGCGAACTTTTGCTATATTTCTTAGATGGAAGTATGCTGTTTTAGTCACTTTGTTGATGTGTGGTTTAAGGCTTAGGTCAGAGTCAAGGATGACACCTAGGCTAGTTACCTGTTCTCTGACATATTGGTTTAGGTTGCCTAGACTGGGGAGGAGAGCTTCCCGTTTGTCTTTAGGGCCGATAAGTAGCAGTTCAGTTTTGTTTTCGTTTAACTTTAGAAAGTTATTGCTCATCCAATGCGTGACAGCTGACAAACAGGAGGTTAAAGACTGTAGAGCTGTGGTTTTGTTTGGCTCAACTGAGATATAAAGTTGTGTATCATCGGCATAACTATGAAAGTCTATATTATGTTTTTTGATAATGTTGCCCAGCGGTAGCATGTATAATGAGAAAAGCAGGGGGCCAAGGCAGCTGCCTTGAGCAACACCGAAGGGTACGTCGTGATTTTTAGATATATGATCTCCTAAACTAATATAGAATTGTCTTCTGGTGATGTATGACTCAAGCCATTTTAGTACATGGCCTGAGAGGCCCACCCAAGTTTTGAGACGATGTAGTAGTATGTTGTGATCAATTGTGTCAAAGGCGGCACTTAGGTCCAAGAGGACTAGGGCAGAGACTTTGTTTGTGGCTGTACTGAGTCTGAGGTCGTTTACTATTTTGGTTAGAGCAGTCTCTGTGCTATGATTTGCTCTAAAGCCTGATTGGAATTTTTCTAGGATGTCGTTTTCATTAAGGAATTGGTTGAGCTGTAAGAAGACAGCCTTTTCGAGTATTTTGCTTATAAATGGGAGGTTGGAGATTGGTCTATAGTTGTTTAGTGTGTTATAGTCCAAATTTGGTTTCTTTAGCAATGGCTTCACTACAGCAGTTTTAAAGGCGCTTGGGAAAATACCTGTGAGAATGGAGGTGTTAATGATCTGTAATAGGGGTGTGGAGATATAATTAAAATTATTTTTCATGAGAAAAGTGGGAATAGGGTCAAGGCTGCATGTTGACCGCTTGCTATGTTTAATAAGTTTATAGAGATCGTCTTCCGTAATGGCGCTAAAAGTCTGTAGGGTCGGTGGTTCCTTAATAGGGGCATCTTGTAGGTAGTTAGGGTCTCGAATGATTTCTGCTCTAATAGCGAGTATTTTGTTTGTGAAGAATTCTGCAAACTCTTCGCATTTTGGAGTGGTGGCTAGACTAAGCATATCACAGACTGGCCCAGGATTTAGTACTTTTTCAATTGTAGAGAATAATACTCGTGTGTTGTTGTGATGGTCTGTGATAATTTTTGATAAATAGTTCTTTCTTTCTGTGCGTATTGTATTGTTATAGGTGATAATATGTTCTTTAAGGATTATACGATTGACTTCTAGTTTAGATTTTCTCCATGCTCGTTCTGCTGCTCTACATTGCCTTTTTTTCTCTCTTACTGACTCATTTATCCATGGTGAGGTTTTAACTCGTGAGCTGCGTTTTGTTTTTAAAGGAGCAACTTCGTCTAAAATTTCCTTTAGGTTGCTATTAAAGCCAGCCACCATTTCATCGAGCGATTTGTGGCCATTGAGGAGGTCGCGGGAGCTAATAAGTTTGGTGATTTTTTGTTGCGCTGATTCATTTATGCATCGTTTGTGGGTTGCACCGGTCTCTCTATTGCTATGTATAGTAAATGGGAATTCAAATAAGACGCAGTAATGGTCGGAGATGGCTATATCCGATACGGAAATGTTGTTAATATTTGCGGGTTGCGATATTACTAGGTCGAGCGTGTTTCCTAGTTGATGGGTGGCTTCTGTTACGTACTGATGTAGCCCAAAACCATCCAAGGTGTTTAGCAGGTCTTTGCCATTTGAGTCACCGCTTTTATTAACATGAATGTTAAAATCTCCCGTGATAATTATTCTGTCGTAGTTTGTAAGTACCGCTGACACGAGGGTGGAGAAGTCAGATAAAAAGGTTGGTGAACTTTTTGGCGGTCTGTATAGCGTGATAAGGAGTAAGCTGTGATCGGTTTTAACTTTAATCGCTAGGTACTCAAATGACGTGAAGGTGCCTAAATTTATCTCGTTACAGCTGAGTTTATCGGAGAAGATGACAGCTATACCGCCACCTCTTTTATTGCCTCTTATCGATTGATAGAATTTATAGTTAGGGGGACAGGCTTCAATAAGGGTGGCAGCCCCTTCTTCTTTTAACCAGGTCTCCACAAGGAACATAAGGTGTAGTTTATTTTCCGAGATGTAATCATTTATAAAGAAACTCTTGTTGGTGAGGGACCTTACATTAAGGACAGCAGCATTTATGACGATTTTAGTCTTATTTACCCAGCGCCCGAGCTGGATATTAATTAGATTGTTAGGTATGCAGCCTGTGGTTTTATGCTTACGTTTCCTATGGTGGGTTATAAGGGAAGGAATTTTGTGGAGCAGATTATCTGACTGAGCCAAGCACACTGTATTCCGAGCACTGGTGGTAAGGGGGAAAGATATATCATTATCTCGGACTAAGTTGCTATTGAGATGTGCTGGCTTGGAGCTTACTTGTCAGCGTGGCGTGTGATGGGCTTCCAGAGCTAGCTCCAGGTTGCTAGCTAGCAGGCTCGCCCCAGCCCTGTTCAGGTGTCGTCCGTCTCGGGCGAACAGGCTGCGTCTTCTCCAGAAGCTCCCGAAGTTGTCCACGAAAGGGACCCTCTCGCGACTGCAGTACCCCACCAGCCACGCGTGGAGCTGGCGGATGCGAGAGAACTGCATGTCTGAGAAGCAAGCAGATGGGATAGGGCCTGAGATGATACATTTTTTGCCAGTAGCGAGTATGGTTTGAATTAGAGAGGTAAAATCGGACTTAAGTTTTTCGGACTGCTGGAGCCTGATGTCGTTCGACCCGACGTGGACCACGATTGCAGAGGCGGTCGGGTGCTGCTCCACCACCTCGGGCACCCTGGTCTGGACGTCCTCCACACGGGCTCCGGGCAGGCACCACGTCTCGCTCCTCGGTAGGGTCACATGGCGCACCATGGAGGACCCTACGAGGACCGCGACTGGTCGGGTGGAGGACGGGGGGTGGCGGGGTCTCTCTCGGGCGACTCGTCTCGGAGCAGGCGGCTTCGGAGGCGGAGCAGTCGGTCTCGACTGCTCCGCCGAGCGATGCTGTGGGGGAAGAGGAATGGTGTGAGCAGGGTCGGCTACGTTACTATCGGCTAGCACTGAGTACCGGTTTGAAAGATTGAAAGGATTGAAAGGAGGTGGAGAGAATCTCTTCAGTACTCCCCTTTGACTGCGAGCGACAACTTCGGTCCAGGGTTGGTTCTGTTGTGGGGTCGAGCATGCCGGCTGCGAGGTGGTGGCAGGTTCTTCAGGGAATTTAGTCTGAAACGACATATCAATTCGGCTTTGAGCCTGGGCTCGTAGAGTGGAACCGTATGCAGAGATAAGTGTATCTTTCCTAACTAGGTCGTTTGTAAGCCGGCGAATGTCTCTTTTAAGAGAATCAATCACCATGTTGGCTTCGTGGAGGAGCAGAGGGCCCCTGCAGCTGCAATCCAGTGTATCCATGTTGGTGTTTGTAATTTATAGGATGTTTACGTGTTTATAGTAGTATGCAGCTGCTTTTACCGAGTTAGCTTAATAGTTTAGGATGCTAGGTAATGCTAAAAACAAGCTGAATGTGCGGTGTATTTAGCGCTAATGAACAGGTGTATGTGGTGAAGTATAATTTGACTTGATGCAGCTAAGTAAGTTTTTAAACAGAGATTGTAGTAAGTAATTGAGAAAGGTGTTTGTAAAGCTTTGTAGAAAACTTAGCTTTTTGCTGGATAGTTTCTTCTTTCGTTCCGGCGTTTGCTGCTGTTCCGGAAATGACGTCGGCGGAAATGAAATTTGGGTGTTGGCAGAGGGCAGGTGTAGTGTAGTATAATGTAATGTGAGTGTGATTAACACAATTGATTACCTAATTGATTACCTAAACTACACGCCTACACTGAAGTGAACCTCAAAAAACGCTCAACGAAATACACAATGATTAATTATACAAATTATTAATTATACAAAAAGTTTTGATTACTATCAATTACTATTAAAAAACAAACGATTACAACAAAGCGATTAGAAATATTAAGATATAAAAGATATAAAAAGATGTAAAACTGTCAAACTGTCAAATTCACACTTCTAAAATCTAAATCTCTAACGGTCTAGCTAAGTCTCCGCAACAACCACAAAGTTTTATCTGTCAACAAGCAGGTTTTATACCACTCAGTTGTGCGCGCGCTCAAGTGTCGTTCTTGTTCTATGACTTGACGTCGTCGGATGTTGTACTATGAAAATTAATACAACATTTAAATATACTGTAATGTGAAGTGTTTACATGATGTTTTCAAAGCGGTATAAAGTTTTATTCAGAATTAAAGTGAGTTAATTCGGAAATAAATGTCATGTAACCGTGGCCATTGTACTGAAGTGTTAATATTATTATTATTATTATTATAAGTCATGTGTTGTGTTTTGTGTATACCCTGGAATTGTCGGTCTTAAACTGACATTACAGCACGGAAACAGCTTTTGATATGATATTTGTAGTATTTGTAGTATGCTAAGGCACATTTAAAAAAAATGTAAACAAACTGTGTACCCCTTGAGAGCCCTTGGCCTCCGATTGAACTCCACTGGCGTGAAGGCCCTTGTACTTTCTAGGTCTACTCGACAGCCTGCATGGCAGGGGACCCTTGTGAAGTGGCAAGGTGATGTCCTTCATCCGTCATCGCAGTGAAGTCCTCATCCCGAACTGAGATGCCATAGAAGACGGCGGCCCAGAGAGGGAGTGCAGGAGGACTATGCGCCCAGAACCATGGCCTGGAGGAAGAAGGTGGTGGAGTAGTTTCAGGTGACCCAGGACACTGCCTACGTAGATGCATTGCTTCTCTCAGAACACTGTGATGGTATGCCCCTCTTGTCTGCGTTTGTGAAGGGCCATGTGTGATGGCAGTGTTAATCACTGTGTACTGTTGGTCTAAGATGCTGTCTTATGTCCGTGTTTTTGTTCTGTGTGTGTCAAGACAGGAGACCTACCAATGTGCACAGTGCCTGGTCTTCAGAGGTTGCAGTTGATGAGGACTACCATGGACATGCTGGAGGATGGAGGATGCTGAACTCACTGAACTCACTGGAGATTTGCTCTCTATAGGAAGAATGCGTAAACAAGTTAAAAGGGTCATACACATTGGGCACAATTGTTATACAATATATGCAACAGAGAATTTCTTTTTGACGTATCAGTTCATACCATGTTAACCGTCTATATAACTAGTTATTTAAGCAATATAACACGATTGGGAGTGAGGTTGTTCTGGAATAAGCCGCAAACCCCGTTTCTCTCGTAACATCAACTGCTGTCACAGTTGTCTGTCAGACATAAGTAAGGGTGATGGCTTATGATAGCCTTAATTGTGTTGGTCATTTTTTTTTTTTTTTATGTTTTGAAGGAGAACTAATTGGTGACATGCACTTAAACAGGCAGCACAGAGGAACTTAAAAAGCAATGGGACAGGTCTGTCCACACCTCTGACCTGAACACGGACAAGGAGGAGAAAAGTAGTAGTTATATACAACTAGTAGTTATACAAAACTAGTTTTATATCTAGTTATACATACTTTGTAATTTAGTTTGATTTGGTAGTGGGGTGGACTGTAGCTTTCTTGTGTGAGACATCGATGAGACTTACCACTTTGGTTTTGAAGTCACTGTCTGCCTGTAGACGTTGGTCAAAACTGTCCAGGTCCTCAAGTGATGCCAAGAGCAACATTGGCAGGGAGATGTTTGCTGGAGCGTTTCTCTTCTGCAGCAACAGGATGATGTGGTCAACCTTTACTTGCAGTTCCCCCACCTGACTATGAGGAACTTGTTTGCCTATATTCGTATACACTGTATTTCTTAACTGGGTGGCGAGGTCTAGGTCAATTATCCAGACACACACCCATCAGACTGTATCTCATGTTATCCCCTCGGACAGTGAGCGTTTCTCTGACGTAAAAGAGAATTCAGTTGACTTGCTGCATGATTATCTAACAGTAAAATGGGCCTTGTTTGTTTGTGTTAGACACCGATGAGACATGCCACTCAGTTTGCTTGTTGCAGTAGTTTGATGTGGTACACATGTATTCTGTATTGTGGCCACTTTCCTGTTTATATGCATACATGGCTGTTTTTCAACGCCTTTTGATATTGACTCCAGGGGTCGCCATTGTTTGTCCTGCCGAGCCTTATACTTGGCATCCATGACCTCTGATCTTTGTTTTAAGGAGAGGGCGAGCATCTGCTGGCAGTGCTGTATGGTGGCACTTAAGGGTTTGTTCTGTGATCTGTGAAGTAAAATAGACAACTTGGTCTGCTTGCTGCAGTAGTTTGATGTGATACACTATTACTATTTTCAGGCCGACCAGAACAGTGCCGCTGCTCGTTCCCGCACCTGTTGCATGCGAAACTTAAGTGCTTACCTGCGAATTGCCAGTGTTCATACCGGGCTCTAAAGTCTTTCGTATGTGATGATTAGTTACCCGGATGAACGTGTTGGAGGTTTCCCGCTTGACTTTATGCACCTTGTGTGCTTGGGAGTTATGAGGCGTCTGGTGTACCTGTGGCTGAAGGGTCCCCTGGCATGCAGGCTGTCGAGTAGACAGGTCTACTCCCTGTCAGACGACCTAGAAAGTAGTCAGAGTTCAGGCAGCTGCTGTTGTATACCGAGCCTGTGCTCTTCAAGGCAATGCTGCACTCTGCTTTATACCAGCACTTTCTGCTGCTCTTTGTGACCATCATCATTCTGTCGAATGTCTTTCAGTACTCAGAAATTATTTGCATAGTTTAACATAATCACTGGAAGTGAATGGGTTCATTAGCCTCAAGCCACACATGATTACTGGATGGAATTAACTCGCACTCAGTGCCAGGGTTTTTGAGCATTTCAGTGTTTTTTCAAGGCCCACAGAAAATTAAGTCCGATGTCAACACCACCCATATCGAATGACAGATCAAACTCTCCTCTCACCAGAAAGGTACACACTGTACCTCTTTCCATTCTTTCACAATCGTCTATGGAAGAACAGGTGGTTAAGGCCAAAACGCTGCTTTTGGCTGGAAGCAGAAATTTTAAAGTGCTTTTACAAGTACATGATGTTTTTTTTTTACTTATAGACTTTCATTGCCATGTTAATGACTATGCTGTCAAACTAGGCATTGTAAACACATGGGGGGAAAAATCTAAGTATTCACATTTTCAGAATCAGAATCAGCTTTATTGGCCAAGTATACTTAACAAGGAATTTGACTCCGGCAGATGTTAGCTCTCTATACACATAACACAGAACGTAATACAATACAATAAATACAATAGACTAAAAAAGTATGTGTACTTGTATTGCACAGTAGGGACAACAATATACAATATACATACAGGCACCCAATATGGGCAATAATGTACAAGTAGGCACATGGTGTCACAGTGGGTTAAACAACCGGTATGACAATATACCAATAAGGCATAAAGTTTTGGGCGGGGGGGGGCACAAAAAGAGTCTTGAGTTGCTGGGCAGGGGACACCTAGGCAAGTCTTTACTTGTGTCATGTGCAAGAGAAGCGCTGGGAGGGGGGGAATACAAGGGGCATAACAGTAAGCATACACATATGTGCATGTATGTATGTATGCATGTGTAGTTCAGCTGTTCAGGGTGATGGCAGTGGGGAAGAAGCTGTTTTTGTGTCTGGTAGTTTTGGTGCGCAGGGATCTGTAGCGTCTACCAGAGGGAAGGAGGTCGAAGAGGGTGTGTGCAGGGTGAGAGGGGTCTTTGATTATGTTCTCTGCCCGCTTCTTGGTCCTCCCAATGTACAAGTCCTGGAGGGAGGGCAGGGGGGCACCAATGATTTTTTCTGCAGTCCGAATTGTGCGCTGTAGTCTGTGTTTGTCATGTTTTTTACATTTTTTACCAGGGCTTAACAGATAATCAACTTCTTGAAATGGGGTGGACTGTTCCTTTAAAAACAAAGAGATCGGAGGTCATGGATGTCAAGAGCAAGTAATGTGCTTTGAAGTCCAGGTCAACGTAGATGGTTTACCTTTATTCAAAAGTTCATCCATGCAGGCCTTTTTTCATCACCCTTTTTTCTGGAACTTCAAAGCCTGAACTCCATGAGTACATGGAAGACTTTGTCCAAGATGTGAACAGTATGGAGAGGGGCTTTCCTTCTGGATTTCTTTAATTGTTTTTCCTCTGCTGCCCATGCAGTCATTTTTTGCAGTTACAATCTGTGATCAATTCAGTTTTGATGTCAGGACAGGCAGTTTCTTGGTAGTCTGTACAACGTGCAAGAAGTCTCACGCTTAGATTATAGACCAAGCAAATTGTGTCTAGGCAACATGTCCACTGCATTTTTATTAGATGTCATTGTTTGCATCATATTTACTAATCTCTGTAATCAGTGATGGCAGTGAATATTCATATCTGATTGTATACTCTCAACATTTCACAATGTCAAAATGCCAACAAGATGCCTACAACATCCCTACAGAGTTCCAAACCTTGTACAAGATAGCAATGTGTTTATAGAAGAATGCCTAGTTCAGATTTTTTTTTTAAATTCACAACTCCTAATATGCTAGATGGTATGTGGTTGTGGATGGTATGTGGTTGTTAAAGTAATGTTTGTCAATCCAACACTTTCACTGCAGAACAAGAACGGCGGCACCAAGTGCGCTCATTTAAATTCACATAAACCACCTTTCACATTTCATGCCAACATGACTACTCAGTTTGTGCATATACAATGTATACGTTTGTGTATGTGGGGTTTTTTGTTTGGTTGTTTGTTTTTTTGCTCATTCAAGATTCAAGACTCAAGAATAAAAAAGCTTTATTGTCTAATATGTTGCCATACTAGAAAATCTTTTGATTGAAGGCTAGGATGTTTGTTTTTTTATGTTGGGATGGCTGCATTTTGTATAGAATCCAGCTTCTGAAGAGCTTTTTAAACAAGTATGGTAGTTGATACTTTTCATAATTAACTCTAATGGACCAGTTGTCCAAAACCACATGCAGTCAATTAAGTCATCCAGCTTTTTAAGCCTGGGAATAAAATGACTGATTTCTGATTCACTGGTTTCTCTAATAATTCCAATGCATGTTTCACTTAAGTCTATAGTATACAACATGTCACATACATGGACACATGTATGCATACATGGGCTAGACTAGTTTTTTCCCCCCACAACCCCCCATGAAGAATATGTGGCGTTTTAAATATGTTAAATAAATGTTTAAGTGCGCTTGAATAAAACTGTATTCTTGTTTCATTCAGTCACTGAATTTATGTATTCACTTAATGCCTTTTTTGCTGTTTTGTCACATTTCTGATAGTGTGGTGCAAATTTCAATGACAAGCTGTGAGCTGCAGAAAATGTTCTTTTTCAACTTTCTGTCCTACCTTATTTGCGCATGCTGGTCATGCAAAACAAACAGATCACAAAGACATGAAAAGGAAAGAAACAAAGACTGCATTTCAGGCACAGTCTTGACTAGGGTAAAGTACGTGATTCCAGGCCTATAAATTCCAGGCCTCATTGCGGGCATTGCCCGCCCCCAAGAACCTGGCAATGTTCCCACATCTACTTGTGAAATGAAAGGCCTCAGTTGATAACAATACCCTTACATTCGCCGACGTCGCTCCAGAATCTTGCCGCTGCATAGCTGCCGACGGTAAATAAATCGGTTCAAAGTCGCTTTGCCGACGCATTAAGGTAGGGAGGCCATCGCTTTAGCGTCGCTTTGCAAATGGTCGGAGTTTGGTTGGCAAACCATCGCCAGAAAACGTTATATTATGATCGGTAAAGGGCCGCTTTACCGATGGTTGGGGCTAGGTTGGCAAACCATCGGAAAGGAACCTCAGGCTATTGGTCGGCTAAACGTCGCTTTGCCGATGGGCGGGTTTTGGTTGGCAAAGCATCGGAAGGGTGATCTATTCAACAGTCGTTTAATGGTACCCTTAACCGATCCAAAACCGATGCGATTGGTGTGGAGTGTACAGGGCAAAAAAAGCAGCGATGCTTTGCCGATGGTGCCGATCAATAACCAACGTCGGCAAGATGCAGCGTGCTGTCTGGGTACTGTTGGCCATGCCTCTTGATAAAGCTGTGTCAGGGGTGTGTAGTTTTAGTCAAATTTAGGTTTTACGGACCTGAGTAACTTTGACAGGACATACAAAAAGGCATGAAAAAAGCAATGGCATTTTCTGTGTGCTTATAATGGTTCTGTTATAAATTTCTGTTCATGTTCTGTTCAGTTCTGGTATTGTTGTATACAGATACAGTTTAGGTGTGTGTTACTCCTGAAAATCATTTTCATGTGTGTTACTGTAGTTCTGTGGCATGGCTGTGGTTGACAACAGTCTCAATTAACATTTCCTTTTAATAACGGCCAGGCTCCAATAGGATAAAATAAAATAACAAAATATAATGTACACCTAAAATGTGCTTCCCCTATTTGGAAGACCAGCAGCCGCCACTGATCTGGAAACATAGTAGTTTAAACTATGTTGGTTTAAACCAACTTGGTTCAGACAATGAAGGTACGATAGTGTTTGGGAAACAGTCGCACATTTGATGTTACTTAGTTCAACGGTGCATCGTACCATGTTGGTTTAAAGCTAAGTTGGTTAGTTGTTTGGGAAACGCACTCCTGGCTGTTAACATGGCTGTTAACATTCGACATGACATTGCCAACAACTTCTCTAACAATATTTCTAGCAGCCGTTTTTAAATGTGGTTTAGCAATACCCACAGTTCTCCGCAGTAAGGGAATGGCCATTTTGTACAGACCCTTTAGGAGTGATCCAAGACCGAAACCCCCATACATACCGGGCACCATAAAAGCCGTTAATATTACCCCTTGCCTGGTTTTGATAATAGGCGACATAACGTTGGGGGTCCTGGTAGGGATTCAACTCCTTCATTTCTTACTATTTAAAATCGCTGTATTTGTTTCACTGGTCTGAAATGGAGTTTTGCTACAACTTTACCGTACTTGAATGGTATGTTATAATTCGGATCGTTTTTAACAGCTATTTCAATATCGCTGATGTCTGTCTTATGCAGGCATGTAGGCTATAATGCGGCTTGTCGTAATTTACACTAACTATTTTTGTGGGTTCACCTTATTTGTACACATCTTAGGAGTGGCACATAATGATCACCCACAATCTGGTGCTCAATTATATCTGTGTATGGGCCATTCTACCAAATCGGTGCCATTTCTGTCCCCAGGACATTATGTCTTTAAATATGATGTAAAATAGCTGTAAAATAGGCGTAAAATGCATTTAATTATAATATAACATGTCCCACATAAATATTGAATTGAAAATGTAAAACAAATAATTTAAAACATTAAAAACGCTACCCAGAATACTGAAATAAATGCATTTGTTACCTGTCCCTACTTTCAAACACTACACTTTACCATGAAATACAGTTAATAAAATCCTTCTGAATTTTTATTTTTGTTATGTTTTTTGTATAATTCTATATCCCTTATTTGCTTTAGATACATTTTAAAAATTGGGAATGTGAAATATTTTAGCTAAAATATACATTTTAGTCGTGTCCCAAGGTTTTCACTCAGTCCTGTTACCTTAACACATTACCCCTCTGAAAAATGTGGAACATTCCACAAGTCACATGTTTACCAGGAAGTTACATCATTTGGAATATCTGAAGGACATGGGAAGACCAAAAGTAAGTTTTCTGATTTATTTTTCCACTGACTTGATGATAATGGAATTATAGCCAAGACAGATCTATCTCAACATACTGTCCTGTTACCTAAATTATGTCTTAGATGTTTTTTGTTTATTTTCAAAATATTAATTTAGGTAAATCACAAGAATGTGCAAAATTACCTCGCACCATTAGCCTAGCCTCCATGTAGCTATATTTCATGTTTTTGCTAACTTTATGCTAAAAACTCAGTCATGTTATTTAAATGAAAACTCAGTCCTGTTACTTAAATGAAGAGTGAGTAATAGTTACAGGACATGAATGAGCAGAATTCTCCAGTTCATTGTTTAATTTGTATGCATATCTATAAAAAAGTGCTATTTAGCTGGCTTTTAACGTTTACAGTTGAAATTATTGCCTGGTCCCCCGGAGGGGATTGACCGGGTCTGTGTCTGTGTATGCCCACATGGGGGACCAGGTTGCCATCTCTGATTGCACTTGTTGAAGTCGTTATCATTTAAGATCAGTTTTCTGATGTGAATACAATATTTACAGGGAGCCAAACCACTATGGAGGCCCAAAAATGACATTAATGAATGAAATGAATAAATAAATAAAATTACTAAAATGCACAAAAATGTGCTCAGGAAAGCATGTGAAAAAAAATATCACACATAAAACTGTATTGTCTTTATTTTGTATTGTACTAAAACTTTACTGTCACTCCTTTTTACATTTATTTCTCCTACATTTACATTTATTTCTACATTTCTGCCTTGGTATGCAAATGAGGTGGGCTGTCTCACAGGGCATCACCCTCTTGCTCATTGGTTGATTGAGATTAACTGATACTTCCATAGAAAATGATAGAAGCGAGAGTTGCTTTGGTCATTGACCGTAGTTGTTTTATTGCAAATTTTGTAGTGGATATTTCTTAGAGGGAGCTTCGAGGCTTGGTTGACATGGCTGAAAACACAGCTTCAGATTTCATGCTTTTCCGAGTAGAGTCCCACATAGAAAGTTTGTATGTAAGTAAGACACACAGCAAGAAAATAGTAAGACATACACATGCTCCAAGGTTTGGGGTCCCAAGGTCGCTTTATGAGAAAGCTATTGAGAAAAAAAAGAGTTTTCCTCATATAAAACAATGGTATTTTAATTTGATGTGAATACACATTGAAGAGGGCATAAAATCCCAATAAATTGTGGTGTGTCTTACTATTCCCATGTAGCCTAAGCATTTTGCATTGATTTGGATATCACATATACATTAAGCACAGATCTATTGCCCAAAATGCTGTTTGGGCAGTAATTTATGGATGGTCCTTAAGCTTACACTCATTCCTGTTACTTATATTTTCTCCTGTTACTTAATTGTTTTTCCCAAAAATAAAGAACATACCTTGTATTAAAGGATTCCTAGTTGTTCCAGTAGTTTTTTTATCAATTAATAAAATACATGCTCAAGCTTTGGATAGGTTTTTATTTTTTCATGTTCTTTAAAAGGAAAAAAGCTGCTTCACATTCTTAGAAAAATACAACTTGGGTTCGAATATAGTGATTTTTTTGTCAAAAATATTAGTAATTTGAACATGTAACCAGCCCTTACTTCGTAATGTACATTTTTTCTAATGGACAACAAAGTGTTTGTTGGATATTTATTTAAACAAGGTCTTAAAATGTCATTTTAGTTTAGGTAACAGGACTGAAAAAAAAAAATCAACGATACTCAACTTGAAAACTTTACAAAGAGGGCGTACTCACGGCGGTATTATAAAGGGCTTATCAGATTCAAGACGTAAAGTGTGGGCTAGCTTCCCTCGAAATATGAATGACAGCTCTGTCACGGTGTCACTCTGGGCGTTGGGATTTTTCATGTTTGTTTTTCTCTGTCACCCACATGTTCGTCAATTAGGTTCACTCTGCTGCGCTGCCTCGCTTATTATCTGCACCTGCACTTCCTCGTTCAGCTCCTCATTAGTTTATCCCTCTCACCTGCCTTCCTCGTCTCACGATCGCCTTAGTTATTCCCCGCACCTGCACTTCTCGTTTCATGCTCGTTTACTCTCGTTTAGTTTCCCGGGGTGTTCACTACTTAAACTCACTTCCCTCACTCTGTCTTTGTCAGTCCGTCTGCGAACCCACGGTGTATTCCCTCGACAAGCTTTTTTGACTCCTGACTCTCCATTGTCTGTGTGGCTGTTCTCCCGGTATCTGTCTGCTCCCTGTTTGTTCCTGTTTTCCCTGTCTGTGGTTTCTCCAGTCTTCGGTTGCCGACTCCTGCCTGTCCCTGACTCCGCTTGGCTCTCCCGCTCCTGGCTTCGACTCCGGACTGTCCCTGGCTCTCCTTGGCTCTCCAGTCCTCCGGTGTCGACCTCCGCCTGTCCCTGGTTCTGCTCTTTGCTCCAGTCCCGGTGAACGACTCCTGCCTGTCCCTGACTCCACTTGGCTCTCCACTTGGCACTTCTGCCCGTCCCCGACACTGCTCTACGCTTCTGCTCTGGTCTCGACCCTCGCCTGCCCTCGACCCAGCTCCGCTCTCCTGCCCCTGGTACCGACTATCGCCTGCCAACAACTCTGCCTTTTCGCCTGCCCCCGGGAGTGGGTCCTCACAGCCCGCCTGCCTGGGTGTCTCGGCGCGCCTCTTGTTGATACTTACCTGCTCTCCGGAGCCATTGACTTTGTCCCTTTTTCCCCAACCCTTTAATAAACATCTTTTGAGGTTACGCATTTGGGTTTGTCTGTCTGTCTGTCCGGGATCCGTGACAAGCTCCCTGTCAAATTCCGCATACACCTTGTGAACAAGCTCGTCGTACCCTAATTCTATATCTTCAGAAAGACCCTGCAGAAGCATATACATTTTCTCAATAATGCTTTGTAATGGTATAATGGTATGGTATAATGTTATGTAAAAACCTTTACGGAGGTCACACGGCATAATCTCTATAGTTCTGACATCAACCATACTAAATACACCGTCTTCTTGCGGAAAGGTTGACTAAGTTTTTGGATATTGAATTTCAATCAATGCAACCTCCCAGGACCCTCTCAATGTCAAGGGTCTTGCTAGTTTAACCCTGTAGTTAGATATCTTGTTGTCATTATATATATCATAACTGGCATTGCTCGGCAGTGTTACATAAAACTCTCTCTCCTCCATGGTGTCACATGTATGAATAAGAGTATGTGTACAGATGAGTGATATTTCAACATCCACAACATCTTTTGCCGGGACCCATGTGATAAATTTGGATGGCCATCCAAGCCATTTTACTAAAAACTTTTCCTGCCTGTTCGTGTTCGTTCCAGAATCTTTTCAATTTTAAATGCCTTATCACTACCCACAGAAATTCTTTGCAACTCCTCTTCATAAAAGGTCCCATCCAACATCTCACCATCATAGTCTTTCAATCTGTAAACAACAGGGTTTCGCTGTATACACTCCACTATTGTGAAGTACTCGTGTGTGTAATTCTGCTCATATCCTTTTGTGAACGAGCCTCTCACTTTTGACACACGAACAAGGTCTCCAACCTTGTATTTGAAAGAGACTTTTTTACTGTCACAGTTCTTTACGCCATACAGATTTTTATATACAGTGTTCATTCTCCCTTGTTACATCAATCGGTCTCATCTTAATATTCCTGCGGTATTTTTTGTTGTAAGATGATACCAAGTCATCCAGTAGGGGAGACTGGGGGTGGTTGGATCACTTTTCACACTCAGTTATATTTCTCCGTCTTACAATATATTATAGCTGTCAAAGTGTGATTGACTGAAAGTTTAATATCTCATCTATAAAAAAGGTATATACAATGGCAACAAAATATTTCTTGTTTCGAGTAATGTATGATATAACTGGCTTTGAGAAATTGTGCCAACCTGCCCCAGCACGGGGTTGGTTGGCTCACATTTAAGCTGTTTACCTAAGTAATAATGTAAAATAAATACAGTTCACTCAATAAATGACTGAAAACGTGTAATCATATGGTTATCTGAAAAGTCAACTGTAGCACCTGTGATTATATATTTTTTGGATGTACGCACCTCTTTTCCTCTTTTATACTGACAAACAGCCAACAGAGAGGCAGACAGAATATAAATATGTTTATAACTGATTTATGGATGACAAGTAATGTGAAAATAATGGTTAAAAATCATGAACAAAGGGTTAATTAAGGGTTTGCAAATACATTATACATGATTTATACGGAGTAGTTATTATAAAGTGTTACCAAATAGGGTTGTATTGGAATTATAATTGAAAATGTATAATAACTAGATGTACCACATAGCGCTACATGGTATGACCGCCGCAGTGTATTGAAATATGGGAACTGTTGGTATGATGAGTGTGTGGTAGAGCAGTGTTGTGAGGCGAGAATTTCTGTGGAAATGATTTCCTGGAAGTGGGCATGGATGTGGGTTTTGAATGAATGACATTGTGTGTGTTTAGTATAGTGTGTAAGAGTGATTTGTGAAAGTAATAGGCAAAATGAGATTTTGTAGAATTACAGCAGCCCCTATCGGCCCAATTTTATTAGTGTTGATCGTGCATGACATATTTTATGCAGTTCGTACCTTCTTAGTCCAAGATATTGGCAATTCAATCCTTTGATAACTTTTTGTCAGCATTGTCTGTAGATGACATATACCAAATTTGGTGAGATTCACATGAACTGCCTATGACGAGTTCATTTGGATTCGTTTTCGCAATGTTAAAATTTCACGAAAATTGTCCTCGTTGGAAGTGGGCGTCGACCAGTGTTTTCAATGCGTTAGGGTCAATAGATTTCACAATAAAAAAAATGGTCGTAAACATTAGCATTCTATAGATAGAAGGCAAAATGACATTTTGTACAATTACAGCGCCCCCTATGGACCAAATTTTATGGCACTTGTTGTGGTTTTAGAGGTCTTTGTGCTGATTGTGCATGACGTATTTTGTGCAGTTCCCACCTTCTCGGTCCAAGATATTGGCAACTCAAAATCCCAATTTTTGCATTTACCTTTATCGCCAGGTGGCGCTGGACATTCACTTACAAAGTTCTCAGTGCCTCGTTTTTAATGTCAGGGCCTTTGTTGTACTACCGATGGAGTGTGGAGTTTCTTTGAGCTGTTTTTAATGGTTTCAAAATAGCGCAGTCGTCATGCTTCGTCTAAGGGCACCTACCACTTCCATTGCTAGCCTTCTGGGACAAACGATAAAAAATAGTTAAACTCTGAATGCAACAGGCTAAATCAATTTTGCTCCTCAGTACACATACCAACTCGGTATGATGTTTTAACATGCCAATTTTCATTTTACACCGAAGTTCTCCTTTAAGCATAAACACATAAACACACGTAAGGCAGCGCTATGCAACTTTTTCGAGTTAATTAATCATCTTCACAAGTCATTAGATTCTCAAATGACTCATTAAAAGGTGAATAAAGACTTTCTCGACCACTTCCGCTGTCTGTAGACAGAATTCCACGCTTGCAATATCTGGGTGTCTGTCCCAGTACCCTCAGACTCACAAAGTCTCGAATATCACGAGAAGCAGGATCACATTAACTTCTGAAAAAATAAACTGACTTTACTTTACTCGGACATGACTGCTTTCGTATTCGCTGGTTACATTGATCAGCTGAGTTGAACACACATGCAAATGGTGAGGGGAAGGGAAAACTGTTCATTTTTATGAGCATGTTCATTCACTCAGAGTCAATAGGGGGAGCTCCACTGAAAAAAAGGCTGAAGAAGCATGCAAAGTTGCATAGTGCTGCCTTAAGCATAAACACACACACACACACAGTAGCACACATACTGACACAAACACATACACATACACAATGGCTTTTATGCCGTACACTGTAAACACGTGTACAGCACGCGTACACACATGACACAAACACACACACACAAACACACACACACACTTAAGCATAAACACACATACATATACTAACACACACACAAAAACACAATTTGAATACAGTCAAGTATTTTTCAGTGTCTACAGATTCACACTGATACCTATTTCACCACTTTATTTCTTCACTGTTACTGTTCTAGAATTGTCCCAGGTCATGTGTTAGTGTTATCAGGATTTAATTGCTTTAAACTATGGCAGTTAACTAAAAAAATATGCTTAAACTCAGGACAGTTTTAGTTTGATTTGGGTCTTACTTCTCTACAGAAGATTCTCTTGCTCCAAAATGCATTAGTGGATCCATGGACTGGTCACTCTTCATGGACGAACAGCTGGGTACAGGGGAATGTACTCATATATGAATATTCACATATGCCCTGATAAATCTCATATACTAACTAATAAAAGAATGTCTGCCAATGATTACACACACTTTTTTTTCCACACAGCATTTAGGTTTTCAACATAGACATGAAATGTAGCACATTGTTCATCTAAGGTTAGGGTTAGGGTTATTCTTCACTAGGGACTTAGATGAAGATCAGATCACATTTTATCACAAATTTATTTTAACAATCAGAGAAGAAACTCCATCATACAGTAATGCTGACACCCATAGCATATCCACCATGTTGGATCACTTCCGTTCTGTTTGGACTTTGCGTGTTAAGCAAAACATCGACTACTGGACAACACCATCAACAAAGATTGACGTGTGGAAGAGTGGAATGTGTGACACCTGCAAGGGCGGAGTCTGTGGGCGTCATTTACAGTAAATAGATCTGATCTGATTCAAACCAGTTGGACAGGCCAAGCAGTTAATGATGACTGATACAACATACCAGAGCGTATGATAGAAAAGGGCTAAGTTAGTCAAATACATGTAGTTTACTTTACAACATTGAAAAAACACTAATACTGTTGTTTCTTCATCTCTGTCCATTCAACAATCATTAGATCTCACTCTGTCCTGAATCTCTGGTTTAACACTGTTTATTGCTATGTTCCACACACAATACCAGCAGATCATCAATACCACGGTGAGCCATACAACGTCCTCATACGTCCTCGATAGATGTCAAATTAAGGGTCTCATGCTTTTGATTTTATGTTGTGGTCTCACAAGTCAGGGCATATCACACATTTAGAAACATTTCTACAAACACCTAGCTGACATAGCAGCCAGCGGGCTACTTACCTGACTAGTGACAGCAGCTCGATGAGGCATAGAGGTGTACTGTAGTTCACTTTCACTTACGTGCTGTTTTGGGAGAGTGTGTTTGGGTGTGTGTGTGTCATATGGATGTGAAAATAATTTAAGCCTGTTGAGCAGGTACAGCAGATAATGACTCTTATGTATGAACCACATCTAGCGCTAAAGCATGTGGATGAAGTCACAGTACTTTTTAGATATTCAAACTCATATTCACCAGAGCCTTGTACTTTTTTGGCTTTAAAGGTGTCCCATTTTCCAGTATAACAGGTGCCACAGCATGTTTTAATATCTCTCTGGTGTTCATGTCCATGAGGAAATTCGATTATTCCCTCCATGCAGAAGCATTTGGTGAGTCCTAAGGGCCTGCTGCAGGTTATCTCTTTGGCTTTTAGTCAGACTGGGTGTGGCTGTGTTGGAACAAAGCTTATTACACTAATTCAGTTTGTAAGCTGAATACTAGAACCCCTTCACTTTCCAGAGTCCAAAGCCAAAAAAACTATAAGTAACTCAATCAGTATTAATCATGTTCTACACACACTATGCCCAACAGTTATCAAGTTCTAATAGTTATTTCCTTAAAGTTGTACAGCACAAGAAAGAAGAAAAAAAAAACTATTTCTGCTGTATAACCAGTTTACAGCAACCCATTGCTCTCAGGACTGCATATATCTAGTCATCCAATAGTTCTGTGTCTACTTCCAAATGTCACAGCATTCAAAGGATTCCAACACCAAAAGAGCATAGAAGTAGAGCTTTATTCTTTTGGCGGCTAAAGCGCACAACACGGGGTGGCGACACGGTACAACACGCTAATTTACCCCGGGACCGCAGTGTGTAAGCAAGCGTGTTTTTGACCCCTCTTCTGAAAAGGTGGGTTGAGGAGGCTTAGTGGCACTGTAACATTACGCCAAGGATAATGCTGGGCGTGTACAATGACGTCAATGACCCGTGCATCGGTGGTAAATACACCTGCCTGCAAAGTTTTCATTTAGTTTTTCAAAACAACCATGATGGGACACACAGAGTTGTTGCTGGCTCTTTGCACAACAATTTAAGGGCAAATGACATGGCACTGTACTGCACCTGGATGCTTACATGGGATTGCAAATATGCAAAGAATACATTTGATGCCGAATTACTGTAGCTATTTGTATCATCAACATATGGTAAACTATAGCACTATCATTAAATAATTTACTCTATCCACCGATTTTTACCCACGGTGAAAAACCACTTAGGGTGAAGATGCACTGGGCGAATGATGTCTGTGACCTTTAAAAAAAAAAGTTTCTAGTTGATCTTCTCCGCACATTATACTTTCATAGGAATAGAAGTATTACGAGTCTAATTTCCACAAAAGGACATGACACATCTACAGACATTGCACACTTCAACATACCTCCACACACATCTACACACTTCTACACACATTTCTACACTGATGTCCACCTCTTGTGTTTGCAGACATAGCAACCGGCTGGCTACTTACCTGACTAAAGGCAGCTCTCTGTGCAGGAGCTTGGTAAGGCATAGACGTCTACTGTAGCTTAAGTGGTGTTTTGTCACAGTATATTTGGGTGTGAGTTTGGTGTGTGTGCCTGTCTGGACAAAAATTGAATGCATTGATAGAATAGAATAGAATAGAACAGAACAGAACAGAATACAATACAATACAATGCAATAGTACACACACGCACACCACGCTCACCGAACTGCCAAATTCAGTTCTACTTACATGTGGGACAGAGTGGCTTTCTGCTAGTGAAATAAAATAAAACATTAATTACAGCAATGAAAAGAAGAACTTAACGTGTTTGGCAAATCTTTTTAAAATGTTTTGTGTGTTTTTTGTTTTTTTTATAGGTAGCTTTAGTGATGAGTACCACTCTCTGCTACTTTTGGGTGTACAAAAAAGACAGTAGAGATTCTAGTAGTATCTCTCTCTCTCTCTCTCTCTCTCTCTCTCTCTCTCTCTCTCTCTCTCTCTCTCTCTCTCAGACACACACACACATCCATGCGCATACACACACACGCTAAGGGCTCCTGTCTAGGCTATCAATAAATGTGTTTCTCTTTGTAGGTGAGAAATAATGTTTTGTTTTTTTCACATCTTTTTCCCTCCAGAGAATGTAAATCACTATTCGCTGTGAAAAGTGCAACACCCACAAAAGTCTATGAAATTGCACTTGTCAAATTGTGAATGTCCCTTTGCTAATTAAATATTCAGAAATGCCCACTCTTACAGACATAGACAGAAAAACAACCTATGTAATAGCCTATGTGTTGTGTGACTGCCTTAAAAATTAAATAAAAACTTGTTGATGATCATGTCAATGTAGATTGTTGTTGATGATTAGAACTGAGTAGACACATTTCATGTTTAAAACTGTGTATCCATGTAATCACATTTGCCTTCTTGTTGTCAGACCGATTCTCTTCCTATACCTTAGGTGGCAGTATACAACCGCAATCTGCAAATTTGCCTGGGGCAGTGCTTTCTTCGATGGTGGCAGTGTCTCCTCTACTTGTTATGTGTTAGAAGTCCGCACAAACTTGCTTCAGTTGTATTCGTACTTATTCTGCAACAGAAAGTATAGATGTGGGACTTAAATGGAGAGACTTGCTGTTTTGTTTTGGCTGTTGTATCAGGGATTGGATTTAACCACAGAAAAGCGCCTGCCCTTAGAAGAACGCGAAGGAACTGAATACAAATATAACCTGTCCGTTGAGTTTGCTCTATACAGGAAGATACTCCAGGACACATACACCACCCCTGAGGAGTATTTACAACGAAAAATCAATTTCGAAGTAAGACTTAAGTATAGGCTATTTTTTTCTGCACAAAGACCTTTTCATGTCGCAACTACACCACTTAGTAGCATCTTTTCAGACTGCAGAGACATGGTCTGTTTTGACATGGCAGGGAAGCAATTAGAATAGAATAGAATAGAATAGAATGCCTTTATTGTCATTATACAAGTATAATGAGATTACAAGCTTCCCCATAATGTGCACACATACATAAACAAGGAGAGATATGTACAATAAAAACTACTAAGTACAAGAATTAAGTACAAGAATTAACATAGACTGTACAATAACTAATATGATCTACTGTCTGTAAAAAGTTGCATAGACTGTGCATAGACTTGTGCAAAGCCTGGAGATAAACAGGCACATATCAGCAGCAGGTATGACAATAAAGTGACTGGTGTGACTGACAGCATAAATAGATGGAGGTATCAAGGCATTTTCACCCACCTATCCAATATGTACAGTAGGCAGCTAAAGAAACAGATGTACTGTCATGATATTATAGTGCAATTGATAATTAACAAATAACAGTAAAACAGATAGAGTGCAGATAGCAGTAACATAATGGTGCAAATGTTTACAGTGATAATATAAATTAAATAAATGATAATTACAGTACGCAGAGTGATGCCTGTCAGGTTGGCTGTCTTAGAACGTAGTGCAGTGTTACAGTGTTATGTTCAAGCAAGTCAGTTCCTCAGTGTAGGTTGGAGTTGAGTATGGTGACTGCCCTTGGGAAGAAGCTGTCTCTAAGTCTGTTTGTTTTGGCTGGTATGGCCCTGTAGCGTCTGCCAGAGGGCAGCAGGTTGAAGAGGTGGTAGCCAGGATGTGTGTAGTCCTTGATGATGCTTCTGGCTCTGCCAAGGCACCGGGAGTTGTAGATGGTGGTCAGGGGAGGTAGGGGGCAACCGATGATCTTTTGCGCAGTGTTGGTTACCCTCTGCAGTCTTTTCCTGTCAGCTTCTGTGCAGTTTGAGTGCCACACTGACACAGCATAGGTCAGCAGGCTCTCGATCGCTGTTCGGTAAAAGGTCACCAGCAGGTTGGTGTTGAGTTGCTCCTTCCTGAGCACTCTCAGGAAGTGAAGTCGCTGCTGTGCCTTTTTGACCAGTGGTGTTAGTTGAGTGGTGTTAGCTGACCAGGACAGGTCGGCAGTGGTGTTAGCTGACCAGGACAGGTCGGCAGAGATGTGGACCCCTAGGAATTTGAAGGTCCCCACTCTTTCCACACTCTCGCCGTTGATGTACAGGGGGGCAGGGGCGGCCTTGTTCCGTCTGAAGTCCAGGATGAGCTCCTTAGTCTTAGCGATGTTCAGTGCCAGGTTGTTGTCTGCACACCACTCGCTGAGTCTAAGGACCTCATCTCTGTAGGCCGCCTCATTCCCCTCTGTGATCATCCCCACCACCGTTGTGTCATCTGCAAATTTCACAATGATGTTCTCAGGGTGGGTGGGTCTGCAGTCATGTGTGTATAGTGAGTAGAGAAGAGGGCTCAGGACGCAGCCTTGGGGCGAGCCGGTGCTGAGCGTGCGGGCGTATGAGAGGTGGGGGCCCAGCTTCACGTGCTGGGGTCGGTTGATCAAGAAGTCTTTGATCCATGAGCAGGTGGAGGGTGGGAGCCCCAGGTTGGCCAACTTGGGGATGAGGATGTCCAGTATTATTGTGTTAAAGGCTGAGCTATAGTCAATGAAGAGCATCCTGACATAGCTCCCCTTTTTCTCGAGGTGGCTCAGTGCAGAGTGGAGGGCAGTGGTTATTGCATCTTCGGTGGATCTGTTTGGCCGGTATGCAAACTGATGTGGGTCGAGGGTGGGGGGGAGACAGGCTTTGATGTGCCTCAGTACCAGTTTTTCAAAGCACTTTGTGATGACTGGGGTGAGTGCTACTGGGCGGAAGTCGTTCAAGTTGGTTGTGGGTGACTTTTTGGGGACTGGGATGATGGTGGCCGACTTTAGGCAGGCTGGGATGTTGGCTTGTTCCAGTGACAGGTTGAAAATGTCTGTGAAAACTGGAGCTAGCTGATCAGCGCATGCCTTGAGTACTTTGCCCGGTACTCCATCCGGTCCTGTGGCCTTCCTGGGGTTGACGGCACGGAGCACTCGTCTGACGTCCTCCACCTCCACAGTGAGTGGGGGTGTGTCTTGTGTTTGTGTGGGTTGTAGAGGGGGTTGGGGTGGTGTGGCTGCCTTCTGAGCTTGGGACTCAAAGCGGGCGAAGAAGCTGTTGAGCTCCTCCGCTAGTGCTGCGTCTAAGTCCCCAGGTGTCACAGCACAGCCCCTGTAGTTGGTCAGGGACTGTATGCTCTGCTTTGCATGCTTATCCAAGAATATCAAACTTAATATAGCCTACTCTGTAATTATAGTCACTTTATATTTTTTTCTTCATGTCACAAGACCAAAGAGGCTGACATTTGCATCATCTATCCCTGCAGAACTCTCTCAAAAGGCACACGTTTTTGAACATACCTCCCAAGGAGCACACAAACAGCTCAGCAAGATATGGTGTCAATCAGTTCTCCTACCTGTCACCCCGGCAGTTCAGAGGTAACACTGCACTGCTAACTTGAGGGGGTCACTGGACCTCATTTTGAGAAACAATGCCCACTTTCCATATCAGGCTTGGATACTTACCACATAACTCACAACATACAACACTAAGTTCACTGTGCTGTAGGTCAGTGGTTGTCTAAGTGGTCTACCCCCTATACCTATACCTTATACAAAATTAGTTCAGCTCTCACCAGCATACAGATGAAGTTCAGTTACAGATTATTATGTGGGGGAAAAAGATCTTGCATTCAAACACAACCCGATTGCCACTACATTATTATGTACATTGTAATATGCAATATATAATTAATATTCACAGTAAGGTCTTAGTGCAGGGGGTACTTTGCAGGACTTAGAATGTCTAAGAGGGTAAGGAGCAGTTGAATGTTTGGAAACCACTGCCATAGAATATGCTTTTTTCTATTTTCTAATAATAAAAAAAATATATTATTAAAATAATGTTTTCTAAATGGCTAATAGTTTTTCTATTTTTTATGTTGCTATTTAACTGCTCTTTCCTATTTAACTGCTCCTACCTACTCCTTCTTACTCTGCATCTGTTGGCCTGCTCTGAGCGACATCTTGCTGTACTTGTATAGTGACTTAAATAAAGACTTCTACTGTACTCTTAAGATTGCCTGTCTCTTAATCCCCTTGACTTTTACTCTCTCCTCCCTCCAGAGTTATACCTGCATGCCCAGCGTGAGACAGTTCCTCGCTATTATGCCAGAAGGCTGAATCAGGGCAGCCATGTTGGGAGAGAGCTGCCCGCCCGCTTTGACTGGCGTGATGAGGGCAAAGTAGGCCCAGTGCAGAACCAAGGAGCAGTAAGTAGTTGTGTGTATGAGAGAGAGATGGAGGGGAAAACGTCATTAGTATTAGAGTATTCTCCACTGTCTGGCCTTTGCATAGTCAGAATCATCTTCTCCTGTGTCTATGGCCTGCCTTTTTTAAAACTGCAGGCCTTCTTGTTTTTACTATTGTGCTGTATTCATAATTCACATTTAAACTTTCTGTAACAGCAACACAATACACTGTCTCGATAATAATACTTGGCCGGTCTGATAGCTAGTCAGTAGTATGTTATTGCAGCACCGGTACATTTTTCATGTTCAGTCCCCTCTGTCTCATGCATCTTAACTCATCTGTTAGGTATCATGCAGGAAAGGTGTCATCAATGTATATTTGTTGTTTTTCACAGTATTTAAATAAGATGTTGGAAATTATATAAATCAGCATTGTTATAGTATCAAATAAATTATATTTTGACATATGTGACCACCAGAACTGTCATAATATAATATAAATATAATATAGTAAGATTTAATATAATACATTATAATATAAAAATACACTATAATACGATATACAATTAACTATATTCAGAATATATTTCAGAGTATATTTAACTTCCCGTTTCCTGTCTCCTATACTTCCTGTCTGCCTGGGTACAGTGTGGGGGCTGCTGGGCCTTCAGCATCGTGGGGGCGATGGAGTCGGTCCAAGCTAAAAATGGCCGGCCCCTGGAGGAGCTGAGTGTCCAGCAGGTGATCGACTGCTCCTACAGGGACCAGGGCTGTGATGGAGGCTCCATCGTACGAGCCCTCGGCTGGCTCAAGGAGGTACAAGCCCAGTCGACCTTTTTGATCGCCATGTCCACATTTGTGTGTGTGTGTACCACAGTGCCACATGAAAATAATAACACAAAATAAACACGGAATTGAAGGATATTAAATCATTGGATGGGGATTTTACAGTGTCCATTGAAAAACAGTATACAAACTGTACATGTTACTCACACTGTAAATAATAATAATAATAATAACAATAATAACAATAATAATAATAATAATAATAACATACACTAAATATTCTAGATTTTCTGCCCATGCTGAATGTTTTAAAGTTGCAGTACCATACACCCTTTTTGGGGGCTGGCTGCAGAAACGGGCAACTTCCCATAGACTCCCATGGTAAAAAAGTTAATTTTCACAGGAAAAATACACGCATTTACAGTCTGATTCAAAAAATGTTTTTGGTATGTTTCAGTAGTTTTCTGGTCCATGATGACTCTGAGGGGGGTGAATTTCTTTTAGAATCAGTTAGTTTAATCCCCAGATAATTTACATTGACATTATTAGAATGAATTGGCAAAGATTTTCCATGCCCAGAACCTTCAATTTAAGCCTCATGCGGTCTGTTAGAATGTCAACGGGCTCTATTTTCACAATCATATGCGCATTGTCTGAAGTCTGTCGCGCAAGTTGCTTTGGGGGCGTTCCCGACACAATTTGGTATTTTGACAGCGGGAAAAGCGAACATTGCGCCAGGCGCATGGTTCAAAAGGGTTCGTCTTAAAGTACTTCATTAGTCATGGGTGTGTTTTGGGCGTAACATACAATTAACCAATCAGAATTTATACTCTCATTTCCTTTAAAAGCCAGCCGCGCATTTTCCATGGCGTGTTGCTATTATGATGGCGAATTTACGCAGCAGACAGGAGCATTTTCGATGGAGGAGGCCGATCTGCTAGTGCGTGAGGTAAAAGCGCGTGAACAGGTTATCTTCGGGGATGGAAAGAATCCCCCCAAACCTCCACAGGTCAAGGAAGTATGGAAATATATGGAATATATGGAAATTGAGGAAATATCCTCAATTGTGTCCTCCGCCTTTGGCAAAAAAAGAACATCCGAACAGCGCTGAAAGCGGTGCAATGATGTTAGAAGACAGGGGAAACAAAAGCTTTTAATGCAAAGAAAAAATGTATATTTATATTTCATATTTCCAGGGACTCCATAATTTTTTTCTCCACATGAAAAACTTTTGTATAAACCCTGCTGTGCACTCGATGAGAAAAGCAGGGTGTGCGCGCATTGTACAAGCTTTCATATCACAAAGTGCTGTGTGCTCCTAAAATAGCTTTTCAGCAATGCGCAACTGACGACAGACCAGGGTTTTGTTGGTCACTGGCGGATTTAATTTTTTGCGTGCTTATAATAGCATCTGGCAAGCTCTGCGCCAGACCACACCTCTTCTTTTTGCTGACACACACCCGGGACGGCGCAGTGTCATCTGCTATCTAGACAACTTGATTTTTTGCCTGAAAAAATGAACGATACGCTGGCACAGAATAGTAATGACACCATGCGAATGCCACGAATGCACAGTGTGTCGCGGCATGACAGGGCCCAATGTATGACATTAGAGAGGGTTTGTCCACTTCTCTTATACAGTCTGTGGTAATAACTGTTTGTGTATGTCTGCTTGTCTGCCTGTCTCTGTGTTCCTTGTGTCATGTCTGCCTTATAAGTCCCAGGAGAAGTTGGTGAAGAAGTCTGACTATCCCTATAAGGGAACATCTGGAATTTGCCATTATTTTGACCAGTCAGAGGACGGCGTTTCTGTGAACAATTTCGAGGCCTATGATTTCAGGTACAGCCTAGTCGCTGATTCACAGCGGTTAACCTGTACGATACATCACAAGTGAGACACATTCTAGAAGCAACTAACAACTTCTGAGAAAGATGCACTTTCCAAAAACCTCCTCCTAACTGAACAACTGAAAACACCTAACTGAAAAGGATACACATTCTACACATGGCTCACTATTACAAGTTAAAATAAACTGTTACATTCTAGATAGGTCACTGGGGTAATAATGTATTTTGTCCTTTGTAAAGACTATATGTATGGTATGACCTATGTGTATAAAAGCTGTGTAAAGGTGTGTGTGTGTATGAGTCTGTATGTGTCTCTATGTGTGTCTGTGTGTGAATCTTACAGGTGTCATTCCCCGAAAAACTCTTTAGTACTTGCTTTTTTTGAAATGCGATAGGTCACTCCAAGTTGCATATGCATGCTGCACGTCAAAATGTTCTTCTACCCTGATTGCCTCCATTAGTCAATGAAAAAAATAGGCAGAAAAACAAGCAAATACGAAAAGGGCAAACAAAGTGTCGCTGTAGCACACATTTACCTAGCAAAATATAGGTAAGTAGCTGTGTTTGTTTAGAACATTTAATGTGTGTGTGTTTAGAACATTTAAATCTTCTATTTGCTGTGCTATGACTGAATGGGTTTTGAATGGTTGTAGCCTGTGACTAGCATAGCCGAGAACCATTCTTCCACCAAACTAGAGCAGCCTGAAACTGGAGCACTAAAGCATTTTTTTTTCACCAAAACCGGCTCACAGGGCATTCATTAATACCAGAGAGTGCCACGTGGCTGTGGCGGTGTTGAAACTCAAGGTCAGGCTGATAGGGGAGTGTGGACTCACAGGACACAGACAGGAGGGGCAGACGGGATACTGACCTACGTGCCGTCCCAGTGCAGGGCAAAGGTCCTGTGTGTGTGAGACTGTGTGAGAGTGTCTGTCTATCCGTGTGTGTGTGGTATGTGTGTGTGGGTGTGCGTGCATATTCATGTCGTATGTGTGTTTGTGTGTACGTGTGTGGTCAGTGAGGAGGAGGAGCTGATGAAGCAGTGGCTGGTGGATTATGGGCCTCTGGTGGTTACCGTGGATGCAGTCAGCTGGCAGGATTATCTGGGCGGAGTCATTCAGCACCACTGCTCCAGCCACTACGCCAATCATGCAGTACAGATCACTGGTTACGATACTACAGGTACACACACACACACACACACACACACACACACACACACACACACACACATCACCACCAATCATGCAGCACAGATCACTGGCTACAATACTACAGGTATACACACACACTTACTACCAATCATGCAGTACAGATCACTGGCTACGATACTACAGGTACACACACATACACACACACACCACCAATCATGCAGTACAGATCACTGGCTACGATACTACAGGTACACACACACACACACACACACACACACACACACCACCAGTCAAGTAATACAGATCACTCGCTACGATACTACAGGTACACACACACACATGCGTACACAAATGCGCATGCACGCACACAACACCAGTCACGCAGTACAGGTCACTGGCTACGATACTACAGTTACACACACACTGTGCCAATCACGCAGTACATATAACTGGCTACAACACTACAGTTACACACACACATTGCCAATTAAGCAATACAGATCACTCTGTACGCTTGCTACTACCACTACACACACATACACACACACAAATGTTATATTTCATTCTATGTGGCTGCAGGCTACAGCTTGCTATAATGTTTCTAGAGCTTGCTAGGACAACACAAGCACACACACATTAGCATCTGATGAAATTATCTGCACAATACAAGCTGCAGATGAAAAGTTAAAAGCATTTTTTCCTTCTCTGTGTCTGCGCTGTGTGTCTCAGGTGATGTGCCGTACTGGATTGTGCGTAACTCCTGGGGCACTTCCTGGGGTATTGATGGCTACGTGCACATCAGGATCGGCAGCAACCTGTGTGGTGAGTCAGACTGTGTGTGTGTGTGTGTGTCTATATGAGAGAGTATGTGTACGAGTGAGGTGTGTGGTGTGTCAGACTAAAAGGTGAACTCAGTCTCACAAGTATACTGAGCTGGGCTGTCTAAAGCACATTGAAAACTATTGATATGGTATGGGCCTACATGATAGAATAATAATCAAATTGAATGTGTTATGAACCACACGTTATTGTCACATGTTGGTATTTGATCTCTGTTCTTGGGCTGACATGGTGGCAGCTGCCTTAATGTGTGTGCGTGTGTGTGCGTGTGCGCACGCGTTTGTGTGTGTGTGCGTGTGTGTTTGTGTGTTGGGTTCTCAGGCATAGCAGACACGGTGGCTGCTGTATTTGTGTGATAAGCGCACGTGTGTGTGAGGTGACCCAAGGGGAGCCAGCGACCCAGCAGTATTGGCACTTCATCAAAGGGACCTAATGTCACTTTAGCAGGCCTAGTACCATGTTAACCACCAGTCAAACCAGTCAATGGTTTACATGTTTAGAAAGGGAAGAGAACCAGCAAATAAAAAAAATGTATGTATGTATCTTGGAGCATAAAATAAGCCTGCTGATTTTGTTTTTCTCACTGCATGTTGTCTTGTTTTACCTTAAATAGGTTATAGGTCTTGATATTAACTCTCAAATCAAAACAGAACTACAGGTTTTCATTGTGTGTGTGTGTTTATCTCTGTGTACATATTAATGAGCCATCACATTTACCAGCAGAATTTTGAAAGAAAAACCAAAATGTCATTTCATGTAATGAATTTTGCTATTTAATTTTTGTATTTTGTGTTTGTATATTTGTAGAGGAATAAAACTGGGGCTAAACTGTGATAAGATGATCACAAAAGTGATAAGTGCAGGTATTTATGAACAAGCTAAGCAAGAGCTCCCATGTTATTGAGCAAATTTAAGACAATGTGTGACAAGTTGATTGTTTTTTTCATAGTATAAGGAATAGCATGTGGGCTTTTTCTTACACCTTTTCAAGTATGCACCAGTGTACCCTACAGTATAGGAAAGGAGCTTTGGAAGGATGCACCACTGTACCCTAAGCTAAAGGGGCTTAGAAATGGAGCATTAAATCACCTTTCCTATCCCTTTATACAGTTATTGTTAATATATTTTAATTAAAAATATATACCATGAATACAATGAAATTCTTGTGCTGTTCTTGTGTGTGTTTTATTCTTGTGCTTCAAAGTTTGGAACTTTTCCAACTTTTCCAAGTTTGGTTTCAATGGCTCTATTGCACGTTTATGCCGAATCCAATACCAGAGCATTTTATAACATTTTAGCCAGCAGTTATTAAATCCATATGTTGCACAGATACATTCAAGATCATGCACATGACATCATAGCAGTTTTATGCATTTCTACCAAAAAGCATATAACACAAAAACTGTGATAACTAAGCACCAATCACATGTCATATTCAGAAGTCATATCTCTCTGTACAGAAATCTCCACATAATCAGTCCCCAGCATTTCAACTACTACACTTATTTATCCACAGTATTTGCACATAGCTGGTTCAGGTTATAAGGGTACACTGTTTCATGACTGGATATCAGAGTGAGTCTCTCCCTCCTCTGGTTCCCCCCACATGCTCCTCGCTCCTCTTTTGCCTTATTTGACCCAAATTACCTTACCAACACACACATACAAATCTGTAAAAACCACATCTGTATGTGCTCCACGAAGTAGAAACTGTCAAAGAAAGTGTCGCCCTCCACAAGCATACACACACACACACTTAGAACTCTCGCTGCAGGTGTCAACACACACACACACACACTGTGTCTTTAGTCCACTCACTCACACACACTCTTAGTCTAGTCCAAGTCTTTGGTGCTGCTGCAGAAGGAGCTGTCACAGCAGGTGTCACCACACACACACACTGTGCCTCTAGTTCACTCACACACGCACACACACTGTGCCTTTAGTCCACGCACACATACTGTACCTCTAGTTCACTCACACACGCACACACTGTGCCTTTAGTCCATGCACACACGCACACACACTGTCTCTCTAGTCCACTCACACACGCGCACACACTGTGCCTTTAGTCCACTCACATACACACACACACTGTCTCTCTAGTCCACTCACACACACGCACACACACTGTGCCTTTAGTCCACTCACACACACACACACACACTGTGCCTTTAGTCCACTCACACACACACACACACACTGTGCCTTTAGTCGACTCACACACGCACACACAGTGCACCTTTAGTCCACGCACACACAGACACACACACACGCGCACACACTGTGTCGCTAGCTGTAGTTGCCACTACTGCTGCAGTAAGGGCTGTCAGATGTGGCCACACACACACAAACTCTGTCTGTAGTCTACTCTCTCGCTCTCTCACTCGCTCTGCAGTAAGGGCTCTCTCACTCACACACACGCGCGCACACACTGTGTCGCTAGCTGTAGTTGCCACTACTGCTGCAGTAAGGGCTGTCAGATGTGGCCACACACACACACACAAACTCTGTGTCTGTACTCTACTCTCTCTCTCTCACTCGCTCTGCAGTAAGGGCTCTCTCACTCACTCACACACACACACAGACACACACACTGTTTCTCTAATCCACACACACACAGGCTGGGTGTCTAGTCGGAGTCATCACTGCTGCTGCAGTAGGAGCTGTCACAGCAGGTGTCTGCGGTGAAGAGGAAGGTGTGCTCCGTGGGGTTAAGTTTGGGCACCCAGTCACGTGGGACCAGGAAGGTGGCCAGGTTAAACAGGTCCACAAACACCTTATAACGGTCACTGGCAAAAAAAACACACAAAGCTCTTCAAACAAGACATCTGCACACACAAACAAGATAATATATTTAGAAAAACAGAAATATATAACCAAACATTACAAAACAAGTGTTTCACAATACACTTACCATTTTGTAATTAATAATCTATGGTGTGTATGTAGGTATGAAAATAGATAAATCCTGTTGGTTATACCTGACAGTGGAACGCAGGTAATGATATCCAGATGACCCGCCGGTTCCCGCTTTACTGCCTATCATCCTATGCACCATGCACACGTGGTTGTCTAGGATTGGGGGAATTTAGAATTTATAAATATATAATAAACATACATAAAATATATAGTATAAATATAGTCTGCTCCTCTTGCCCACAGTTCAAAAATGTTACACAAACACTGATAAACAGAGAAACATAGTAAACATTTTGATGTACACAGAGGATTTTTCTTACTGCTGATGTAAAAACTAACTGAGCTATTGGTATGTTAAGGCAGACTGAGTGCTCCCCAGACTAATGTGATTAAAAAGGTGATTTAGACTCACTCAGTTTGCAAGAGACTGTATACCCCTCAAAGTCTCATGGAATAAGCTCAATAACTGACGACATAGACACTAATGAATGATGCATTAATCGATATAATTAATTAGTTGTATCAGCATGACTGGCTGAGGTGAGACACCTACATCTCCATTTGGTCATGAGGGTGTCGATGTCCATCAGTGAGGTGAGCAGCTGGAAGGGCACCTGGAAACGAGGCTCTTCTCTACACACACAACAGGTGTGAGGAGTGAACAGGTGAGGAATGGCCAGGTGAGATGATAACAGGTATATATTTGAACAGGTGAGATGACAACAGGTATAGATATAAACAGGTGAGATGTTTACATATGAGGAGCGTACAGGTAAGGAATGGCCAGGTTGGATGATAACGTGTAAAGTGAAGGGGAAGGACAAGTCCTAGATGAGCAATGCTTAGGGGGGTGGCTTACCTGTAGAAATAGATCATGAGAGCTCCCTGCAAGGCTTTATATGACAGTCGCCTCTCACCTACACAGCCAGAAAGATGAGGAACCAATCTAAAGACTGAATGTGTATGTTTGCAGTGTTTTCCCCAGAAATAAAAAGAAGGGTTTAAATTTTGATGTAAATACGATGACGCGGTGGCACGGTAGCTAGGAGGATTGGTGGGCATGCACCCTGGGAAATTTTTTTTTTTCTAGAGCTAAAATGGTGCATTCTATGAAGATCTTGAGCTACATTTTGGTCCCAGAAGGCTGGTGGAAACATAACACTTTTAATAAAATGTTGCATTTTTTGGCACAAATAGAACAAAAAACTCGTTGCACTTGGTGAGTTGAAAGAGCCAAAACTCCCAGGTGGGAAGGCTAATTTATTGTCACACAAGAAATACTGCAAGCACTATATAATGCAGTGTTTTCCCCAGAAATAAAAAGAAGGGTTTAAATTTTGATGTAAATACGATGAAGCGGTGGCACGGTAGCTAGGAGGATTGGTGGGCATGCACCCTGGGGAAAAAAAAATTCTAGAGCTAAAATGGTGCATTCTAGGAAGATCTGAAGCTAAATTTTGGTCCTAGAAGGCTGGTGGAAACAAAACACTTTTAATAAAATGTTGCATTTTTTGGCACAAATAGAACGTTCCTACTATCAGCTAAATATCTCCCTGTATGACCACATGAAAGCTGAATTGGTACCACAGATCTTAGCTTCTGCAGATAAATATAATTCAGTGTAGTGTAGTATTATCTAGAATGATGTCTGATGACAACAAATTCTTATTTCAGTGTTCCTGTAACAAGCTAACGAACTAGCTCATTGAAATGATTGGTAATGTGATAATGCTAACAGTCATCGACTCGCCTTGAATTTAACACGCTGCAATAACCTTACAACTTTATATTACTTTCTCCACTTCAGCTAATATCAGTATTAGTATCTAGGTGGGTGTTGGTGAGTAAAGTGGCAGCTTTCAGTTTAAAACATTATGTTAGCGTAGTTCGCTAGCGTTAGCGCGCTAACAACCCCATACAGGCTGCAGCCTGGTCTGAAATGAAGCTAATTTTCTGGAAATCCAAACAGTAACAACGTACACTATTAGGCTTGAAATAAACACAAATAATTGCGGATTGTGACACTTTGTTAAAAAGAACCATCGACAAATCCAGAAAGACGTAAGGACCAATTTATTAGTTAAATTCCACGAGTGTCCCATTCAATGAAAGTCTTGACTCTGCTCTACATAAAGGAGAATTTGCCTTTTACGCTCTCTCGCACTCTCTTTCAGCAGCTAGATGATCCGATCGCATTCTGTACACTGTGGAGAAAGTTTTCTTGCTACATGAGCATGTCCCAAGGAGAGCGTTCTCCTTCCTTCTTGTGTAGCATTTACAGTCAAAGGCAGGCAGTTTTAGTAGCCCCGAGGTTTACGTTAAAGATCTTAGATTCTACAATACTCTCTGATACAGCTGACTGGCGGAAAAAAAACAAAGGAGCACTGTAATCGGCATGTGATTGGCCAGTTCCGCCAGTATAGTAGTTTACACACCCACCACGGAAGTTTCCTAAAAACGCAGCCTACATTTGACTACAGTGGGGCTTCTTGTTCGGGGAAAATCCCGGGGGAAATGTTTTTGTGCATGATTTTTAAGCGTATCGGCATTTTATGAAAGCGTCTCGGCAAAACTTGATGCGTATCGGCAAAAAAAGAAGCGTATCGGTGCCGATACGCTTAGACGCTTTGGGGAAAACACTGATAATGTCACATGAATTTGACTAGGCTGTCACTAAAATGTCTAGATGTTGAGCCTCCGGTTTTTCTGGGCCGCCCACTTGTCTGCCGCAGCCTCCAACCACATCTCTCGGACAGGTGGACCCTCGATGCTAATGAGCACCACGCTAAATATCTCCCTGTATGGCCACATGAAAGCTGAATTGGTACCACAGATCTTAGATTCTGCAGATAAATATATTTCAGTGTAGTGTAGTATTATCTAGAATGATGTCTGATGACAACAAATTCTTATTTCAGTGTTCATGTAACAAGCTAACGAACTAGCTCATTGAAATGATTGGTAATGTGGTAATGCTAACAGTCATCGACTCACCTTGAATTTAACACGCTGCAATAACCTTACAACTTTATATTACTTAATCCACTTCAGCTAATATCAGTATTAGTAGGCTATTTATGTGGGTGTTGGTGAGTAAAGTGGCAGCTTTCAGTTAAAAATGTTAGCGTAGTTCGCTAGCGTTAGCGCGCTAACAACACCATACAGGCTGCAGCCTGGTCAGAAATGAAGCTGATTTTCTGGAAATCCAAACAGTAACAACGTACACTATTAGGCTTGAAATAATCACAAATAATTGCGGATTGTGACACCTTGTTAAAAAGAACCATCAACAAATCCAGAAAGACGTAAGGACTAATTTATTAGTTAAATTCCACGAGTGTCCTATTCAATGAAACAGTCTTGATTCTGCTCTACATAAAGGACGATTTGCCTTTCACGCTCTCTCTCACTCTCTTTCAGCAGCTAGATGATCCGATCGCATTCTGTACACTGTGGAGAAAGTTTTCTTGCTACATGAGCATGTCCCAAGGAGAGCGTTCTCCTTCCTTCTTGTGTAGCATTTACAGTCAAAGTCAGGCAGTTTTAGTAGCCCCGAGGTTTGCGTTAAAGATCTTAGATTCTACTCTCTGATACAGCTGACTGGCGGAAAAAAAAACAAAGGAGCACTGTAATCGGCATGTGATTGGCCAGTTTCGCCAGTATAGTAGTTTACACACCCACCACGGAAGTTACCTAAAAACGCAGCCTATACATTTGACTACATTTGACCAAACAACAGTCCCTGAAATTGTCCCTCTCCCTGAATTACCATCGGAACCTCCCCTAATGGAAACGCGGTTATTGGGGCTTCTTGTTCGGGGAAAATCCCGGGGGGAATGTTTTTGTGCATGATTTTTAAGCGTATCGGCATTTTATGAAAGCGTCTCGGCAAAACTTGATGCGTATCGGCGAAAAAAGAAGCGTATCGGTGTCGATATGCTTAGACGCTTTGGGGAAAACACTGGTTTGCAAAAAAAAACTCAAGTCAAGGAAAGGGAAATGGTTTGATTGGATTGGCAGTACCAGATTTTGGGTGATGGAGGTATTTTAACCTGTGTGTGTGTGTATAATGTATGTCCTCACCTTTACTCATAAGGTGATGGTGTCGTTTCTCATCAAATAGGGATGAGAGCACGTCCTTCTGTTTGATGAACTCTTCCATCTGTTCATCTTTGTCCCCTGACTCCGCCTTCCTCTGCTCAAGAACACAACACCAGAGTTGATTTCATCAACCTACCAACTTGACCTTACCTTCCTGACAGCACAACACTAGAACTGATTTCATGCTCACCTACTTGACCGTACACTTTCTTACAGCACAATACCAGAGTGTCAACCTCTGTGTCAACCTACCTGACCTTACGTGAACACATGAATGAATTTTTCACTTGAAATAACGAATAAATGAGTGAACCAGTGAATGCTCATCACTAATGCTCCAGTACTGTGAGTCGCTATCTGCACAATCAATAATGACCGGCTTGAACTGAACTCAATTCATGTCTGTAAAGGAAGTTTATGACAAACCTCTATTTTCTCTTTTTCCCTTTTCAGTCCTTCAGCGATGTTAACCTCCAGTTTCCCCCAGAAGTTGAATCCGTCCTCTTCAAGGCCCGGAGTACGCTCTAGCCATTGCTGCAACACACACAAACCAAGAAAGTACGTTTTAGAAAGGCACAGTTCACTTTCTAGAGTACTTTCATTGTTGTATTTGTATAAGTGACATACCTGATTGTCTTAGGCAGTGCATCATCATCATTTAATGTGTTACATCTGCTTTTAGAAGGATGTAACTGCTAAATAGATATGTGGAAGCCAGTATTTTAAATCTAGAACCAGGTGTTTTTTAAACTATGGTTATGAAGCCAGGGCCAGATTATGGACTCAAGTGCCCCTGGGCACAAAATTGTCTTCATGTCTTCAGCAAACAGTTTTCAGGCTTTTTTGTGATCAAGCTTTAAAAGAGGCTTTCATCTGGGAGGACGACCATGCAGACTGAGTTGTTGCACTGTGTGGCATATTATTTTAGCTCTGACAGGCTGATCAGGCAACCTCTGCAGCAATACTGGCTGCAGTCATGCATTTATTTTTTGAAGCCAACTTATGCACCGGACACTGAATGTGTGGACCCAACTTCTTTGACTGATCCTGTCAATGCCTGTTCTAACAATACACTCGTTTTTGGAAAACCACCTAATGACTCAAACCATTTCCAAACAATTCCATTTCTCAAATCCTGAGTTTTCTTTTTAGCCATGAGGAGTCATGTTGGTCATCCAGGGGATAGTATGAGAGAAGTACAGCCAAAATATTAAAATGAATAGCTGTAATACATGACACACAAATGTGTATGGTCCAGTTGAGCAGACCAAAACACAAAAATGATGAATTGGACAAGTGGCTTTTCATGGTTGAATGATATGTATAGGGTGTACTCACTTTTGTGGCCTGCTATTTATACAAAAATGCCTGTGTGTAAAGTTGTTTTCAGAGACAGTAAATTAATACTGCTACACAAGCTGTACACTGACTACTCAAAAACATATCAAAGTTTCATTTCTGTAGTATTGTCCCTTGAAAAGATATAACATTTTTTGCTGAAATGTGAAGGGTGTACTCACTTTCGTGAGGTACTGTATATTTGTGTGTGTGTCCATGTCTATGTCCATGTGCATGCATGCGTGCATGCTTGCGTGCATGTGTGTGTGTGTGTGCACGCTCCACAGGCCTCCCTACCTCTACCAGCTGTAGCAGAGTGGGCTCCTGTTCCGAGCAAAGGAGCAGTGCGCTGTCCTGGCCACGGAAGTTGTCTCGGTAGTGGCGGCGGTTGTAGGGCACACGCTGGTTGTCAGGGACACCAATCTTGTTCTCCAGCAGGCGGAACTGTAAGCTCTGGAACCCGGATGCGGGCGACAGGTACTCCCTAGATTATGGACACATACACATGACCCACAAATCTCCTAGCCTTTTACACTTACAAAGCAAACATCCAAACAAATAAAAAATAGCAAGTTTATCAATCGTGTGCTGACCTGAAGTCAAAAAAGTCTAAAGCCGTCATAGTCTCCAGAACGGCGAACTGGTCGACGAGGAGTCTGAGGATCATGACGATCCTGTGGATGCGTGTGTTCACCTTCAGCATGTTGCGCTCGTCCCGCACCTGAGAATGAAGAGCCATTAGGGCTGCTTAACGAAACCCTCTTAAATACCCCCCCCCCCATTTGAAAAATACATCAGGTCAACTACTCTAACTCTATATGGATAGTACAGAATTAGTAAAGAAATGCTGAATACAAAGGTACACCAAAAGGGCCTTCAATTTAGACATAAAACTTGCTTTTCCACAACAAAACGTACAGCTGATAATAGGAATAAAATTATTTAAAATAATTAAAAGAATTAAAATAAAGTTTGATTAACCTTAGCAACACACACAAATGCTGAGGTCCAAATACACACACACACGCACACAATATAAGAGACTCACATGTCCATTTATGAAGATCTGCCTGACTGAGTCCAGCTCCCATAAGATCTGTTTAAACCACAGCTCATAGGCTTCACCCAGGGTGAAGAAAAGACAGTCAGTTACATGGGCCCTTACAGCAAACATAAGCTCTAACCCCAAACTAAGATAACAGCATTTCATGTGTTTCATGCCAATGTGTCTTTAACCAGCAGATGGATCATTTTGAGCCTACCTTGATGGGTAACTATGAATAGGTGCTCATCATGAATCTTATTGCCTTTCAGTTCACTCTGAAGAACTTGAGCTGTCACAATCTTATCCAACTGAAAACAAATCAGTGGTAGACCTTTAGATTTGTGTAAACACATATATTTAGTTGTTTGTTCACTATGGTGACTTTGACCACAGCAGTCCCTCTATTGCAGTCAGTGTCATAGAAAGTCTGGAGAGTATCATGAGCATGTCTAGTGATCTAGTGATTATTTGTGTGTGTCTCTGTGTGTGTGTAATGTACCTGCAGGTAGTCTCCGTAGATAATTCCTCCTTTGCTGGCTTTGTTGGTGCCGTCCTGAGAGTCATCTCTCTCCTCCTCATCCTTCTGAAGATGACGGCTCTTAAACAAACTAAAAAGACACCCAGGAAAACACACAGACACACATCCACACACATATACAAACCCAAAGAAAGGCAGACACACACGTTTAGACACATACAGAATATATATGTACATGTACATGTATATGTGTGTTCTGACAATCATATTCATACCAAATCACACACACACACACACACACACACACACACACACACACACACACACACACACACACACACTGGGTTAGTGAGGTCTTAAGTGTCTGAGTCATGATCTCTGCTGGTACTTACATATCTCTCTGCTGGAAGTAGGGACATCCACTCATGGCTCGGATAGACAGGGCACAAAGATGGATCCTCTCTCCCTTTATCTCTCTCTCTATCTCCCCCTCTCTATTTCTCTCCCTCTAACAGTTACTCAGACTGTCTCTCTCAGCTACACTCTCTCTCTCTCTCTCTTTCACCTTACTATCTCTCCCTCTCTGTTCTAGTTACTCCCCCTCTCTCTATTGTTTTCTCCCACTCTCTATTCTTCTCTCTGTGTGCCTTAGTGTTGCACTCGTTCACACTGTATGCCTTTCTGTTTTCCTGTCCTTATGTCCCACTCTCTCAGTATATCACTCAGACCCCCTCTCTCGGTCTCACTGTCTTTCTCTTCTCTTCCAGTCTTCTCTGCTTTCTTTCCCTCTCACCCAGATAAGTCCTCTGCCGTTCTTTTTGTCTGTGCAGACCAATGTCTGTGCCCTTTACTATATAGGCTTTCATGATGTGCCCCTCAGCCAATCATCGCCAGCTCTCACTTCCCACGTCCCTACCCCCCCCCCCCTTTGTGTGTGTGTGTGTGTGTGTGTGTATGTGTATGTGTGTGTGTGTGTGTGTGTGTACACACCTACAGCATGCACCTCTCCAGCCCTGTCCACAGCCCTGTCCACTGGACATTTCTGAAGTCATGCTGTCATAGCATAGCTAAGGCACTAACACTTTCAACACATTTCAAATCAGTGTGTCGGATCTGCAATCAACAGGGAAATTACCTAATCATACAGAGATGACCTTTGATGTTTGGCATCATTTTTATTTTTTGACAGACGAGTAACTTGACTTGGTTTTGTAAATAACCTTTGTTTTATCAGAAAACAACCATAATCAATAATAGCCACATTGAGTGCCCTGGAAAGTTTACGTAATATTTGGCAGCCTAAATCTCTTGCCTCTCTTTTACCATGTGACACAGGGGAACAAAATAGACAAGTGCTCTGAACAGCCACATTATTCAGTTATCTTAATGATTTAAACACAAATTAGGGATCCTTGTAAGAGGGGATTTATCTTCATATATCATTAAAATGAGCTCGATTTACAAGAAATAGCATAACATTTTACTTATCTGTTTTTTAACCTTTCCTTAATAAATAATAATTTATATTTTACAACAAGAAAATGAATGAACAACTATGAAAGCACGTCAGTCTGTATGTCATCGCTAATTTACCCTTGTTGTGATCTCTTGCTCTCTCAATATTTTCCTCTGATCAACAAATATGGTTGAATGAAGCCATAACCAAGACAGAACCCACCACAAGGTGCTTACTGTATTAACTTGCAGTGTTTGGGTCAGCATAAAGCAAACATCAAATGATCCACTCACTCCACTGACAGACACTTTTTGTTACAGTACCTCCGCCAGCGGAGGTTATGTAATTGGTGTTTGTTTGTTAGTTAGTTTGTTAGTTAGCAACATAACTCAAAAGGTTATGGATGGATTTTGATGAAATTGTCAGGGTAGGTCAAAAATGGGCTAACTTAAAATTGATTAGATTTTGGTGGTGATCTGAGCTGCCCTGGCGGAGGTCTGCGCTCTCTGAGTGCTTTTATAGTTGCTATTGTCTTTTATTCAGCTGTGACTGTCACCTCTTTATCTTTTTATTAATGCATTTGCAGAGACCTTTGTCATAGTTTAAATCGGGAGCCTCATTTGATCTGTGCTGTGGGTGCAGGTAGTCTGCTGTGCAGGGAATCAATACTCGGGTGTTTGTACAGGGGTTAAAGTGTACAAACGGGTGTAGATGGGTTCATGTGTGGAGAATGTACAACCCCAATTCCGATGAAGTTGGGACGTTGTGTTAAATGTAAATAAAAAAGAAATGCTATAATTCTTAAATCATACAAACAATATATGTGTTTGAGAATAGTCCAAGAAGATACATATCAGAACATATCAGTTATTGAAACTGGATCTTTTTGTTGTTGTATGGGATATTTATGCTCATTTTATATTTTAGGCCAGCAACGTGTCTCAAAAACGTGGCTCAAAGACTCCATTATTTCAAAATCAATGACAAAATTTCAACTTTTGTAATTTGAGATGGACCCAGAAGAAAGGAAAAATTGTCCTGTGTTACAAATCTGTTATTCATTTTGAAATAATGGAGTCTTGCATCTTCCAAGATACAGAGGAGACAAATCATCCTTTTTGTTTTAGTGGTCAGTTCAAAAGACAGCATCTATGATCGTATGGGGGTGCAGTTGGTTATGGTGTGCTTATTCATCTGGAGAGTTAAAATTCTGAATTATATATATATGTTGTTTTGAACTGCACAAGATAGCACTCAGACATTATATTTTGAGGGTAGACCTTAAATATTACCATATAATGAGGTCAAACTGCATTCTATACAAAATTCCAACAGTGTGGCTCCATCATAAAGGCAACGAGACACTAAAATGGCTGGCTTGCTGTCCAGATCTGGCACATTTAGGCATAATAAAAAGGAAAACATGATGAAGAAGACACCTACCAGTTGGGCTGCTGAAATCATGTCAAGCACAAGAAAGAAAGCCCTTTTTTTATACAAAATCATCTTGTCAGTTAACATAATTAATTGTAAAGTGTCCTCCATTGTTTTTTTTCTTTAGTCTTATTCAACTTTTCCTGCCATTTATTGACACAGTCCCAACTTTTTTGAGACACGGCCTAAAATTGCTGGCCTAAAATTTGATATGAGCATAAATATCCCATACAACAACAAAAAAATCCAGTTTCTGGATAACTGATATGTTGCCTTTGGACTATTCTCAAACACATATATTGCTTGTATGATTTGAGAATTATTTTATTTACATTTAACATAACGTCCCAACATCGGAACATTTACATTACATGTAAATATATATGAAAGTATAGTATGTCCAGGTATAGATCTATAGATGAGTCAAGACAGGTGAGAGCTGGGTGACTGGGATGTTTGTATGGACCTTTGGCAAATACAAACAACCAAAAGCATTTTTGTCCTTAATTTGTGCAGTTATTTGGAACCCAACTCATCCCTGGAGGCTCAGTGGCCCAGAAGTTCATTCCAGGTCACACAGCCCAGATCAATGTTCACTCTATCGACTTTGTGCAACGAAATACACAATGTTGACCTTGTAAATAGTTTTTCTTTCTTTTAATTTTATTATTGTAAATGTTGTTTAACAGGTTGTCCTAATAATCTTGGTGGCACCGAACCTTTGAAAGTAGCAGTTTGAACTCAAATATCATGAAACCAGGCTAGCATCCTTTTATTTCCACATCTAAACCAGTCACTGCATATTTTTTCATACCTTATCCACTATCCTTTACAGAAGAGGCCATTGGTGAAAGATAATTTCTGAGCAACACTGCGTTTAAAAGCTGTAGGCCTTTAATATAAAAACTATACTAGGCTTCTGATAATTCTAGGCTTATTATCAGTGGTCCTCCTTGTTGTGTAAGTGATAATGTACAGTCCATAATTCTAAACAAATAAATTGCAACAGGACAAACATGACTGCCATACACTCTCCCATTTCTTCTGCTGGTATGCCATAACCGCTGAGAACTGCACGCAGGTGTGCCTCCTCTGAGTGCACTACCAAAGAATTACCAGCTGAGGGCACTAGACACCACTCAAAAAGAAGTCTTTTCATGGCGCTCTTCTACTGCCTATGTGTGGAACAGAACCTGTTGAAACCATAGAGGTATGTAGGCTGTGAGGTGAAGCCTGTATGGTTCCATCTTGCTCCACAGTCGTGGAACTACACAGTCTTTAGTTTATAAAAAAGTACAAGTCATGTTAAGCTAACAGCAAAAAGTTTGGCCCAAAAAATTATCCCAATCATTAGAATACATTTGGCTCATTTTAGAGGACTTTCTGGTGTTTTCCTCTTTATTGGTAATGTTGAATAAAACCATGAAGGCTACCATGTTGCCGTTCTGTTGACAAAAAGCAGCTACCCTATTAGTGTAGCCCAACCACACTACCACTCACGAACCAAAATCTTAATATGCCGTGATAAAGCTAATTTTAATTTAAATATCTCATCATCAAGACTAGACAGATTTTTTTCGGGGGCAAACTTTTTGCTGTTAGTTCAACATGACTTTTATAAAGTAAAGATTGTGTAGTTCCACAACTGTGGAGCGAGATTCTAAAAGATTTCTAAAAGACTTTTAGTGGTTCACCTTGTGTCTTAGTTATACTAAATGGAAAAGGGATGAAGTCCCAGCAGTTCAGCAGTTTCGCTGCGTGTCCTACTACCCAGTATGTCTATCCATGTGACAAATAAATAAATTAAAAAATCCTTGTAAGTCCCGCCCCTCCCCATTCATTTCACTGGCAAATGATAGGCTAGTGAATTTAGCCAAAATTGAATGAATTTTCAGTTTACAAAATGGAGTTTCATGGGACTCATTTCCACCCTCATTGTACTTAGCCAGTTAAGTGACACGTTACTGACTGATGTCAGATAGAGCAGAAAGCTATATCAAAAAAAGGGCATTGGATGTTCAAAAATGGACGCTGACATAGTTTGGGCACACCCTTGTGCATGGACTGAGAGTGGCGCACCCACAAATGAACAAGGGGAAAACGGGGGCAGATATGATCCAGTATCTGGAAAATGGCGATAAGGAAGTGCCTTGCTAATCAGTGTAGCTAATAAGCCAAATCCTGACTCCCTGGTTGAAACAGCACTGCCTGCCCAGGTGCCTCCCAATACTCTTGATAATACATAGTGTCCCTCTAGTCTATGGTACAGTGGATGCATGAAGAGGGAAGCTGTCTAAGGGCCATACCAATGGCCAGCATAATTTTTCCCATTTATGAGGGAGCTGCTTCCATGGATAATGGTTATTTATATGTTATAGGCTCAGCTCATTTGGGCATCATGGTGAGCCTTCCTATAAACCTGTTAAGTTTGCTACAATACCTCACATGATTACATGCATAAAACATTTGTAAAACATGCATAGAGACATAAAAACTCAGAAAAGATAACAGAGGAACAACTAGTTTTCTTTGTAGCCTTTCTGAACAAATTGCTTATACACACATTTGTGTTTTCCCTGCCCTCCCACCTATGTCGGAGTGTGACTGTGTGTGGTTTTTCACGCAGACCGGCACATTCACACAGGTGTGGTGTGCTACTGGTGCTGTATCAAGATACATTTTTATCAGACACTTTCCTCACAACTGGAAAGATCCAGGCCCGAGCAGTCTTTCAGTCAACTGAGAAGAAAGGCAGGGCGATGGGAGAGGAGATGGGTAGGTCACAGCCCTGTCTCCTGAATGCCAATGAATGGCTGCCTCTGTGATGAGATTCCATTACTACCTAACTCCATTAGAAACAACTGTCTTTGGCCCAGCGGTAATTTGTTTGTTTACTGATTTCTCATCCATATTTTATTGAAATGGTTTCACTGCCACTCTGTGTACAACACGTGTTATGTATTTGGCTGAAAACACAATCATCTGGGCCTATTGCTCTTATCCCTTCTGTTTCATTCGGCTTCAGGCATGGCACAGTCATAAGCTCCATAAATAATTTTGTGCAGTATGATGGCATGCTCTCGCTCTTCCGTGTCAAGATAACTCAGCCTCTGTTGTTACAGATTGATTTAGCCATACCCAATTCAATAGCGATTGAACAACAACACTAGCCTTCCCATAACGCCCCCCTACGCATACACACACACCCCTGTGTCTATATACAGATCAATCAGAGGCTGACCATTTGCTTTGGATGTGTGTTCAGTGATCTCCCTCACTGTCTTCAGACCCGGTATAGGTACGTAAATAATATTGGCTTGTAGATTGTGCTCATCTGTGTTGTGTTTGGACTGGAGCTGCTGGTGTTTTGCACGAGTAGATAGGCCCACGAGGGCTCTTCAGTCGTTCATGCATGTAAGACACATGGGATGTTTTGTAGACAGGCCTAATAGTATAGGGCACCAGGAGTAAACACACCTTCTTTTGTGCACCTTATATAGCAGTGCAGTGATGCTCTTGAATCTTCAACTGGAGTGGTTGAAGATCTCAGGTCATGATAGGTAAGTACATACAGTATTGGTGATCTCTGTTGTATTTGTAATGCCTTCCTGTTGTTTTGGGCCCTATGATTTCTCTTAGGTCTTCAACAGGAGTTGACTGCACAGGACACACCTGGTGACATGGGAACATCCACAGGGAAGGAGATGAATAGAATCAGTAGCCTCTTAGCGCAGCACCGTATCGCCAGCGCTACGACTCACTGTGACTGAAAAAAATGTAACTACAACATTACAACATTACTACGACATGACATTGAGTCTTTAGTAACACATTACAACCTGGTCATTGCCATTCTGGTAACAACAAAGTTATAACAGGGGGTGCGTCTTAAAGGGTTAAAGTCCATTTGCACCCTATGCTCACCACTATCTGAAGTAAGAACAGAACTTTGCAAGTCATCTAGCTGGCCAGAATAAATAAATACAGTATGTATGTGTGCCTCATTTTAAACAATGAATATTGTTTGTTGGTTTAAATATATTTGATGGGATTATTTTCTAATTTGAATCATTTGCCCTTGTTGTTGGTTTTAGAGACACAATCTCTAATTCAGGGGTGCCCACTACGTTGGTCGCGATCGACCAGTAGATCTCGAAGGCAGTGCCAGTAGATCACATGGTGTCTAAAACTTTTTGTTAGGTCACCATAACAATTAGAACAGCTACTGGGAAACTGTCTGTTCTATTTGAGCGACGTCTGTTCCATGCACAGTTGGAAGAGGCTGACTGTAACTAGATTGTGTTCCATGTAAATAAGGCTGCCTGTACTGTAGCTCATACCATAACTGGTCATAGAGGTTATATCTGAGAAATCAATGTCTTATAGTAGCCATGTGATACATTATATTTTATCGCTATATGTTAGTTTTGTTATACCCTGTGCAATGACTAGTCTGCTATCCTATTCTATTGTCACTCTAGCTGTGACCTGCTGACATGTTATTAGACCTGACATTGTGCCATACCATTCTGTGTGCTTTCATTCTAACCAACTGATGTGCCATTACCACCCTTGACCAGTTAATGTGACACTAGCAATCAGACCCCCCCCCCCCCCAAACCACAGGCCCTCCTCTCACCATCCTGCTGTCTGCTTTTGAAATAATTCAGCTGTTTTCTCTCTCAAATCACAGCCCATTAAGACAAGACCCAGCCTGTTTTCAGTCATCTGTGAGCTCATTGGTCCTGGTGAGGCATGTCTCTATTACACATATTCTGACTGGTCCCTAGCAGGGACCTGAGCTCATCCTCAGAACAAGAAGTGACCTCTAACGAAACCAGAGTGTGTTAAAGTGAACTGTGTCCACTGTATCAAATCTCAAGCATTGATTCCTCATTGGGACCAGTAGAGCGCTAGTAGCTTACCAGTCAGTGCTCCTCTCCCCGTCAGGCCTATTGGGCTGTTGTGCAGTAAAGCAGTGAAGGAGCCGAGTGTATCAGTGTGTGAGTGTGAGAGTGTGTGCAGAGTGGTTTAAAGTGGACTTGAATAAACTTTTAACCTTTGGAGATTTCGTTTGGTCCGCTGCTCTGAGTATTTCTCCAATAACCCTCAGAGAGAGGCGGACCTAGACCCACAGGTCACCCTATCGATGAGCAACTCTTCCTCAGGGGTGGGGTTAGTGCTAAAGCACAAGGTCGCTGATTTTAAAAACACTTAAACAAGCACACCCCATCTTCTCATCGAGTTAACCCCTTTCTCTCTGTTACTGAAGGTTTACAAAGAGGATTTTCCTTACTGTAGCAGATGTCCACAGAAAAAAAACAACTTTACTTTTAGTAACATTATAAACTGGCTGTGAAAGATTCATAATTACATATATATATATATATATATACATTTTTTTATGTGTTTAACCTAAGACCAGAGAACTACTCTCTTCTGTGACCATGGCTGCATTTATTATAATCATTTTGTCTGAATTAAAGCTGTTTGCATTAGATGACTTTTTACAGCAGACATCAAAGCAGTCTCCTCAACACTGAGAGACTAGTCATTATGAGCACATTTTACAGTACATGACACACACACACACACACACACACACACACACACACACACACACACACACACACACACACACACACACACACACACCACCTGAAACCTCTCTTTCTAATGAAATGACTTTTGGAATTACAGCTGTCATCCATAACAATCCAAAAGTTGTCCAGGGCAACAGAGGGAAGCCAAAGTGTGCTGGCATGAACCCCATAATGAGTGTGATGTATGTGCGGAGTTGAGTGTGTGGGTGGGTGTGTGTGTAACTGAGTATGTATGTTTGTGTTATAGAGTGTAAGAGACAGATGGTGAGGAGGGCGTAAAGGTCATGACATGTACAATGTGCTCTCACTCTGTATTCATGACCGCATGTGTTGTCTACCAGGTGTTGCTCTCGGTCCATACTCATGCAGATCTTAAACCATCCATTCAACAATAGGGTGATCTTGGATGTGGAGCCAATGTATAGTTACCTACCACACTACCACATGTATCTAAGCTTAGAGAGACTAAATCTCTCTCTATGAGTCATGTTAAGTTAGGTTTAGAGTTTACTGAAAAACATAATTGCAATTACGGGGGGTACTGGGGGATACGGTAATCCAGATTATGACCAAGTACCCAAAAACACAAAAATAGCAGGGTTAGGTTGTACATATACATTTTAATAGTGTAAAATGTAAAAAGTAGTACTCCCTGTAAAAGGTAGTACCCCCCAATTATGGAGGGGTAATTTTCACCCTGCTAGGGAAGTCACAAATGAATCAACAATTTGTTAACATCCTAATACTGAGCACAGTCTTAGACAGCATTGATACTGTAGCTTGACTTTTGTTCCTCAAATATAAGACACTTTGGATGAACATCCTCAGCTAAATGTAATATAATACAGCAGAATACAGCAAGTGCACTGAGGCCACATTTTCCATTTTTTATTTCTACACAAGTATACATGCTGACCAGGGGTGTAGTGGTAAAATAAGAGGTGGTACACTATGAATGTGGTGATCATGGTGAGGTGGATGCATGGCGCAACACCAGATGTTTTTTTCTTTTTTTCTTTTTAAAAAACATGCAACACAAGTTTGACCTAGTGCATTTTAATTGGCTCTAGTGCACACATAGATGACATAGTGTGATTTTGGAATGTTAGAAATAGTGTTTGGTACATAAATTCTATTATAGGGTGAATAAACTGTATTGATAGGAGTATAAACTCTGTTGAGAGGAGGATAAACTCTTTTTCCATGGTGGGAAAACTCTAAACTATAACCAGATTGCACATGCTGTAGAGCAGGAATGTGTTCGCTTTAGTAGCCTTTACTGTCTTGACAAGCCTGTGTTTGCTTTGCCTCTATCCAATCAGTTTGAGTTGGGTTATGAAGTGATGTAGTAATAGGGCATCAGGATGTGTGTGTGTGTGCGCGCGCGCGTGTGTGTGTGTGTGTGTGTGTGTGTGTGTGCGCGTGTGTGTGTGTGAGAGTGAGTGAGTGAGTGAATAAGGGGTGGGGTGAAAGTAAGATTTTTGTCAGTCCAATAAATGCTGAAAATCAACATGCACTAACAAGGTGGAAAAACAATGTGCTTACAATGCACAATGTGGACATACGCTGGATGTAGTCAAAAAAAAAAAAAAACAGACACACACACGCGCAAACACTAACAAGCAAGTTTAAATCCATTAGGGGGCGCTTCTCAGTAATGATTAAACCTACCAGCACTCAATGGGATTTTTAGGGAGATCTTTTGTGTGTGTGAGTGTATGTGTGTGTTCAGATGCAGGGGATGCTTAATCAATAAAGGCACTTTAAATGTCAAACATCTGTACCTGTAATGACCTATCTGGCCACTTCATAAACCAAAGACTTATCTTTCCTGTTTGATTCACTATTTAACAGTCAAAGAAATGTGTCCTTAGTCAGTTCATATCCATAAATGTCCGTGTTTATTTTGTGTTATTTAGACATATCACTTACGTGAAGACACAAGTGAAGGCTATTAAAAGGCTATCCTGATTCGAACAATAATCCAAAAATCCTCACACCTTACATATCATCTACAGTACACTGGGTGGGCTGAGTTGAATACAGTTATGATGTAAAAACATTAGAATTAGAAAATAATTAATGACAAATGATTACATGAATAATATATTTTTTGTACAGAAGTTATTTACTGCAGGAGTAACTATAGGAGTTGTTTACTTCCTTGCTGCAGCAAATCCTGTAAGGATGGAAATGATTCATACCATCATACCCACCCCTCCCCCGACCTCCCAGGAACTCCCCTGAATATTTCAACACATTTTCCATTTATCACTCTAAACACATACATCTGTGCAAATTCACATCAGATTCATAAATAATGCAGGGTAAACTGCTGGAATCTAAGAAGCTGTTATTTTGTTTCTTGTTTAGTCATGTATAACTAGAGCGTTTTTTTTACCGACCATTGATTTCATACAATTAATAAAATTAAAAACATGAGTTATGACTTGTTGACATGGTGTAGAAGAAATGGGCTGTGGAGACGTTTTCTTGTTTAATTTTTTATTGATAAAGTATAAATACTACTGAACATAAATGACTGCAACCTTAAACACTATGTAACACAAATACCAGCCAGCTGCATACAAAAAGCTGCATTAAGCTCCTGTATCTGTGCTTTGTGTGTCTGATCTTTATCAGAGTTGATTGTTCTTCCTGTTACCGCCTCTGAATATTCAGCTCCACAGGAAGCTCAGCTCCTTTGGTCCTCTGACTGCAACGGTGAATAAAACACAAGTAACAGATGTTGTGTTCTTTGTAGTTGGTGGTGGTGCTTGTTGTAAGTTTTATTTTTTTTCCAACATTAGACATATGATTATGAATTGTCATTGCTAACTCCACACATCAGAAACAAACATTTACACCAGTTATAAAGTGACAATCCCATACAGTTCACACACTCAAGTACAACCTGTAGTATAGCTTTCCTTGCCTGTCAATGCTGTTCTACTCTGATGGGAGTGATTAGGCATTTGCCCATGGCCACACAGTTATTACATATTTTCAAATGACTACCATAATTATACAAACTAACTGAATTCATGGACAAATAAATAGACAAATAAATATAGATTAAAAACTATTTTAGAAATTATTTTCACTGTACATTAGTTTGCTTGTGCACTGTAAAAATGAAATGTTCGTAAAACTCAAATTGTCAAGGCAACATGATGCAATGTTTTTGAGTTTTGTTGAGTTCTGTCTGTTTAGACAAGAGTTCTGCCATCTTGGATTTCCATGTGGCTTCTGTTAAAAATAAAAAATAAACTGTGCCATGGTTTGTTTCAGTGCCATAAGCACTAAGGACTAAGGACTAAGTCCTAACAAGCATTTCAGATCAGTATTTTGAGAAGTTTTGAGCTTCGATTCACATTAGTTTTCCCTGATGGAAACCCTAAGACATTTGTAAAATTAGTGAAGTATAAAAGTTCCAGCGTGTCTAAAGATTTATCATAGTAAGTCAATCAGATTCTCATTGCTCACAGCCACACCATGCTGAGCTGTCCCCCTTTTATCTGCCATCGGAAGATAGTGGGGGGCCATCAGCACTTGCACAGAGGACTACCTGGGTATACCAGGTGCATTGAGGGGCTTTTTTTTTTCTTTTGTTACCTGGTCCCCGGAGGGATTGACCAGGTATTGCAATGACCCTGTCCGAAGACAGTGTCTGTCCATTCAGTAGGGGGGCCAGGATGCCAGGTTGTTCTCTGATTGCGCTGTTGCGCTTGTCTGTCTGTCTGTCTGTCTGTCTGTCTGTCTGTCTGTCTGTCTGCCCGTATTGCAATAACCCTGTCCATCCACATGAGGGACCAGGTTAACATCTCTGATTGCACTTGTTGCTCTCGTCTAACCCTCTGCAAACCCGATAGCCTTGGCCATCTGAGAAAAGTTGAGAAAAAAGGGTCAAAAATGCATTGCATATGTTCGCCTTGATAGTTTAGGTTTCCTCAACATTTGCGCTTTTACAGTGAGACGGTGAATGACTCAAGCTTATGAAGTTGTGCTGTTGAGACTCTCGCCTTGGTAAGGCTTTACACAATTACAGATTAAATACTGTGGCACAACGCACAGCGTTGGTTGAGATTTGCCGACTTGCACTTTTAAGCAAAAAAAAATCTCCCAAAGGGTCCGACTGCATGTCCCTTCAAACAACTCTCTACAAGACAAACACCTTGCCCTGCGGTCATCATGTTATTATTGCACCCAAGCTACAGCCTAGGATCTGCAGTCTGCTTGGCATGGTCCAAATCTCTCTTACAGCAAAACAACGATTCTTGTTCACAAATTAGTACTCTGGGTATCAAAGCAGAACTGTGCTCAACATTTGCAGGAAGCAGATAAATGGTCCACGTGTGTCTGCTCCTGTCACTTCAGCAGGCTGTCTTACTCATGCCTCAACGAGAAGAAAGTCACCTGCATCCACCGCTTCCAGCCATCTTTTGTGATCCTACCATTAAAGCCTCGGCAGACTTTGTCTTTATAAGCTTAGCAGGGAGCTGTGTTACCTCTTGCCGATCTCGTTTTGCCGTAGGAACTGGATGTTGTTGGGGCTGTCAGCCAGTTCAGGGTACTGCTCCACGGAGAGTACGTAGTACCCATCATACCCCGAGACCCTCCCCCCACTCAGCAGCTGCCGCTTCTCCACCTCGGTCCACAGACGAGCTCCTTCTTCTCCATCTCGCACCTTCTGTTGCTCCCGGGCCCAGGCGCTCACCAGCGCCCTCTGCCGGGCCATCTCCAGAATGCGCTCACGCTCTTCATCCTGCGTGGTGCCGTATCGCAGGTGTATTGCCATGGAACCACTCCGCAGCTCCATGTCCACCATGCGCCGTGTGCGTCCGCCCGTCACTGCTGTGGACTGCCACACACTCACATTGACGCCATTCTCCAGTGCCCGGTGGCCACTCGTTAGCCGCAGTGTCGCCAGGTCACCGTCCGCCACGCCTAACTTCACAAAGTGGTGCGTGTCACAGCCATCCAGCATGTAGTGCACGTCCTGCAGGTAGATGGCGCCACTGAGCACAGATGCCAGTTTTATGCAGTCTTCGCTGGCCGTGCTCAAAGTGTGAGTTACCACCACTTTCCCTCTGCTGACTGCTAACATGATGCCCCGACCAATCAGGGACGAGCTGGTGGCAAACCACAGCCATGGCCTCTCGGAGTGGAGCTTTGGGCCCAGTTTGACCTCAGGAAGGCGCTTGAAGGACAGGAACGCCTGGGCCTGCCGACTAACATCCTGCTGCATCCCAAAGATGGGCTGTAAGGAATACAACAACACCATATTAAACACTCGTCTGGTTGTGAGGAATAAAAGCACTCTGCTAAGTACTCATCTGGGTGCTCTTACATTTCCTCTGGAGACATTTTATGGCTCTCTCTTAATTTTTAGCTGACAAGGTTTTATAAATTAAAAAAGGTGCATCTGTGTCTCTAATATCATTTATATCAAGAACTACCTGATGACCCTGTTTTAAACATTACATTGTTCTTTTAAACATTATAATATAATATAATATAATATAATATAATATAATATAATATAATATAATATAATATAATAATTTAAAGACTTTCTGATCATAGAATGAAGTGACATTACCCACATTTAGATAAAATGTAAGTAGGGCTGGGATTGGAATCAGTGATGGTAATAAAATTGACGTCAATCACGATAATCAGTCTTGGGCATATATAATCGGACATGATTTGGAGTTATCCCCTGAAGCTGATGTCATTGTTGACAAAAAAGGTTACACAATGTCAATTGTGTAGCAATGGTTTGGTCAAAAGATGGTTATGGCCAAAGTGATATGGGGTCAATAAAGCCAATATTTGAAATATGTTGATAGTCTGTGCCTTCAAAGAACGGTTTCAATCTCGAGGCTCCCAAACTGGCAGCGTCATGGAGAAAAATCATGATTAAAATCAATGTCGGACAATATGGGAAAAAATATCATGATTTTTTTTGCCATATTGTCCACCCATAGATGTAAGTCTTCTTTCACTAATTTCTTTCTCCAAATGTGATCTTACAATATGTATCTGCATTGCCTTAGAAACAGCACTCCTTTTCATTATTTAAGCACACGTTCATCTTAGGCTACAACAGAAAACACTGTAAAACTGAGAGAAATACAGGTAATGCAGAGACAGACTTACTGGCAAGTCATCCCAAAACTGGCTCTTTATCAGTTCATACGAGGGGTTGTTGATGTCAAACTTGGGGGCAGGAAATCCAGGCACGGTGTTATGCAGGTGGAAGCCAAAGGTTACCAGCCAGGTGTTCACATCTGAAAAAAAACCCAATACAAATTACACAATTAAATAAATTATCAATACATTCCAAAATAATGAATTTGTATTACTTTTAACAAATATTTTCCCAATTCCTAAGATGGCCAATCAACAACCAAGGCCCATTTACAATTCCACATGTGCTGCTCCTAGCCTGGCTGTCCAACCAAAGCACCAAGAAAACAGTTAAAGCTTTAAAAAAAACAAAAAGATCAACAGATCCCAATAACTCTCCTGACTGAATGCTGACAAACGAATGAAAAGATGAGCAATAACTTGTATTCAGGACCAACCTCATTAACTGAGTAGTTAACATGAGTACATAAGTGCACATTTTGGACTTAGTGTCTCACCTGTTATATAGTCCCGTAAGTTATGGCCGTGACTCACTGGGTCGTTGTTTCTGAACATGTACAGGTTGAAGGGCCTGGGCTCCTTCCCAACGTCTTTAAAGGCGGTGGGACATGGACCAGTCCAGCGCCCTGCCATGATATCCAAGTCCCGCTCACCAAAGTGGACCAGCTTGGTGAGGTGGTCGTACAGGCCGCCGTGAAAGCCCAGCGGGATATGCAGGTCAGGGCTGGAGTCCAGGTGCACCTCCCCGTAGGCTGTGTACTGCACCTGCTTCAGGAGGAGACCCTCGGTGCTGAAGATAGCCAGTGGGGTCCCTGTGTTGTCGCAGGCGATGTAGAACTCCTTGCCACTGCTCATCTCCATGGCGAAGAGGTGACCCTGCAGGTCATAGTAGAGCGAGGTGATCTCCAGGCTGCTGTGGTTGTACACGTGTGTAATCCGGCTGGGGTAGGTCAGGTCAGCGTAGAAGTACTGCAGGTGCTGACCCAGACTGCTCTTTGAGGAGACCCGTCGGCCCAGCCCGTCGTAGCGGTACCGTACGCTCCAGCCCTGGGACTTGCTGTAGACCCTCTCCAGGAGACCTTTGGAATTGTACTCGAAGATGTCGGCACCTCGCTGTCGCAGGAAGCCGTCCTCGTCTAGCTGGTACTGTAGGTCTCCCAGGCGCGTGATGTGGTCTCGGAGGTCATAGCGCAGCGGAATTAGCCGAGGACTGTTGCCTGGGTTCATCAGATGCAGGTTCCCATTCAAGTCATAGTTGTAGCGCCATGACATGCGGTCATTGAGAGACACCACCTGCAGCTGGCCGTCCATGTCGTACTCGTAGGTGTACTTGGTGGAGTTGGCATAAGGCCCGACTTTCATCTCTTTCTTGATAACCCTGCCTGCAGCGTCGTACTGGAAGGAGACCCAGTAGATAACAGTGCGGAACACCTCATACTGGATCTCTTTGATCCTCCCGTGGGCGTCGAAGTGCTTGCTGTAGGTCATGACAGATGTGGAAATGATCTGGTTGATGTCGTAATAGATCACGCCAAATTTGCCGAACTGCTCCAGCTTTCCAGAGATGTCGTCGTACTGGTACAAGTCGATGGGCATTGGCGTGTCATTGATGACCCCTTGCACACTGGCCACACGCAGACTCCCGTCATAGGCGTAGTCAAAGCGTGCGTTCACCATGCCGTCCTCGTTGAAGCGGTAAATCTGCCTGTCCACCAACGCCCCCAGCTGCCTGAATCGGATAGTGCAGATGAACGCCTCATTCTGCAGGTTGATGGTCTTCAGTACACCAGCTGTCTCGTCAAACGTAAAGGTGACTTTAGTGCTGTCATACAGAACCTCAGATAGTTTGTTTTGCCATCGGTACCGGTATAGAACCCGACGACCTGTTCCATGGTGGGCGACTCTCAGAAGAAGGCCATCTTCTCGGTAGTCAATGGCGACAGAGGCGTTGCTTTCAGGTGGCTGGTAGACGTTGCTGTAGAACCCAAGCGAGCGAACTGTGTGCATAGTGTAGTGTGCCAGACTAGGCATAGTGACACCAGAGAGGAGCCCGTGGGCATCGTACTCGAAGACGTACTGCCGCTGACTGGCTAAGAGGAGCACCACAGCCTGAGGACACACACAAGGAGTTTATTCCAAAACCCAAGTATAAGATACTATATTAATAAGTAGTCATACATAAATGCATACTCACTTTGTGGTTAATTGTAACTGAACAGATACTACTGATCTGTACTGATACTGTATGTACAGTGGTATGAGAAAGTTTGGGCACCCTTGACAATTGGCATTATTTATATTCACCAATCATTGGGTGTTTTAATTCACAACTTAATTTTGATATATCAAATTACTGATGAACACAATCATATTTCAGCAGTGAAATGAGGTTTATTGGGTTAACAGAAAATGTGCAATATGCCCCAAAACAAAAAAAGGCCCGTGCATAAATTTTGGCACCTTAATAGAGAAATCATTAGTATTTAGTAGAGCCTCCTTTTGCAAAAATAACAGCCTGTAGATGCTTTCTGTAGCCACCAATGAGTGTCTGGATCCTGGATGATGGTATTTTGGCCCATTCCTCCTGGCAAAACCTCTGCAATTCAGTGATGTTTGAAGGATTCCGAGCATGGACAGCCTGCTTCAAGTCATCCCACAGATTCTCAATGATATTCAAATCTGGGGACTGGGATGGCCATTCCAAAACATTGCACTTGTTCGTCTGCATGAATGCTCGGGTAGATTTTCAGCAATGTTTGGGGTCATTGTCTTGTTGAAACACCTATCCCCGGTGCAACTGCAACTTTGTGACAGACTCTTGAACATTATTCTCAAGAATCTGCTGATATTGAGTTTAGTGATATTGATTTACTGTGGGAAGCAGGTGTTTTTCTTCGAATTCTGTGTTCTTTTGCAGCCATGCATATTGCCTCTTGTTGTGACCAAACAATTCAATTTTTGTTTCATCAGTCCAGAGTATCTTATTCCAAAATGATATTGGCTTGTCCAAATGTTCTTTCGCATACCTCAAGCGACTCAGTTTGTGGCGACTGTGAAGAAAAGGCTTCTTCCGCATCACTCTTCCGTACAGCCTTTCCTTGTGCAAATTGCGCTGTATTGTTGACTGATGCACAGCGACTCTGGAATTTTTCTTGGCCTACCACTTCTGGGCTTAACAAGAACTGTGCCCGTGGCCTTCCATTTCCTCACAATGTTCCTGACAGTGGAAACTGACAGCTAAAATCTTTTGGACAGCTTTTTGTAACCTGCCCCTAAACCATAATGCTGGATAATCTTGGTTTTGAGGTCATCAGAAAGTTGTTTTGAGGCTCCCATGTTGCAGCTCTTCAGAGGAGAGTCAAACAGAATAAGAACTGGCATTTGGCCACCTTAAATACCTTTTGTCATTATTGGATGCACCTGTCAATTAAGTTCAAGGCTTAACGAGCTCACCAAACCAACTTTGTGTGTCCAATTATCTTGTGATGATTAGTTACAGGCCATCAAAGCAACAAAATGACAAGGGTTCCCACATTTTTGCACAGCCTATTTTTTACATTTCATTTAATTTCATACAATTGCATACTATGAATACTTAAAATCTGTGTTTGGTAATCAAGCTAACACTTGGCTCTTATGGGCAAATGAAGGACATGCCACCAAGATAATTTTGTGTGACGTCAGAGTCCATTATTATACAACCTCAGAGGGGGTGCCCAAACTTTCTCATACCACTGTATGCCAGATTTACTTCAAAAAGTTTCTCAAACTCCTTATAATTCTGGTGACAGTCAATAAGTATGGGGCAGTGTCAAGCAATAGAGTCAATATCATGAAACTAACTCTGACAAATGCAAGGCCCCAATGCAAAGGGACCTTGAATCAAGATATTCTGTGATACTGACCGACTTACTATACATCATCCCACTTATTATTCAGCCATCTATTACTATTTGTCTTCACAAATAAACTAATTATTTAAGCTATTGGAAACATATTTTGTTTCTTGTGCTAAACTCTATTAAATCCAATGGTTTGAAATATAGTTTCATAGCAATGCTGGCTGTTCTTCAGCTTCCCCCTTACCCCTTGTTATAGATAGCAGTGGTCTATTATTCATAAATACCAGATCTCTGTATCTTGGGATAGCCCCTTCATTTCAATTGAACTTTCTGCAACACATGACAAGCCATGTGATAAGACATATCATGTTGACCTCTTACCTGCTGTATGGGTCATGACTTATCTTAAGTCTAAGTGTAAGTTCTGTATGAGTTACCTTAAGTCTATACTCTGTGGCCTGTGGGTTTCTTTTCCAATAGAGGGCACCCTTGTACTTTGTACATTACTATAAAGACCACACCTTTTCTGTCCACTTGTTGCTTGTTAATTGACTGGAGAGGAAAAAAGTTTTTCTACCGTGTCTATCATATCAGTATATTGTTTTGTTCTTGAGCAACTATGGATTATTTTCTGCACCTATGAACTCAAACAACTTACTGGTATGGATGAATGGCTTTCTTCATTCTTTCAACAAACTAAACGGGACCTTATACCTGCTCCATGTAGGTGTAGGCCCAGGTCTTGCCATCAGGAAACTCTCTGGTGACCAGCCGGCCTTGGTCGTCATACTCCACCCGCTCAGCCTCTGAACCCCACTGGAGAGCGCAGATGCGACCGCCACTGTTGCGCGTGACGTTGATCGAAAGGAGCTTGCTGCTTGGGGTCCACAGCACAGGCTGGCCGGCTGCATCGTACACGATCTTCAACAGGAACTTACGGTGGTCGTCATAAATCCTCTCCGTCCGCTGGAGGCGGTCATAGTCCACTGACAGGATATTACGACCATTCACCTGTTTAAGTGGTAAATGTTGTTATTGTGCATTGGTAGTAACAAACACAAATTCACTAGGAAACTAGTAGACAAATAACACAGCAATTTTATTACTTTGCTTAAGACCTCTTGAACAAGTCTCATATATAAACATGACAGAAACATCATTTATATCATTTATAGCTTTATAGTAGCTCCGTAACTGTTAGATGGTTAATAACGTGTCTATGACATCTGTCATAACATATCTACTTTTGTGCCAGGATGTGTGTACTCTCTGCTTCTTCTGTCCTTTTTTCTCTACGCCTTACATTACACTTAGCAGATGCTTTTATTGACTTACAACAGAAGACACAAATCAAGCTACAGATATGCAGAGAACAGAGTAAGCAAGGGCATGACAAATTACAGAATACAGAGTAAGCAATAGAAGAACAAAGTAACAAAGTAACAGTACAGGGCAGTCCTCTATTCCACCTCCTCTATGCTCTCCATCTGTCCTCTATTCCAGTGGTTCCCAAAGTCGGGGTCGCAGGGCAGTGGAGGGGGGTCTCGAGACGATTTCCAAAAATAATGCTATTGCCTGTTTGCTAACCAGAGGACCATCACCCTCCCATTAGTGGGCATCAAATGTGTGACCTGTTGTTGTTCTATTGCTCTGCCCTGCCCGATTAGCATAGCTATCAGCAGACTCTCCTCTGGCGATCACCTACTGTTTAAATCTGTGTCCCAGCGTCGGGTTTTCACGTGTATTATTATAAATCAGGTACACACCCTTCGTGCGTTGTGCTTTGAAGTCCTCGCACAAGAGAGTCTAAACCGGCGAAATTATGTAGGCATATGAAGACCAAACATCCCAGCTTCACAGATAAAGCCAGTGACTTTTTTCGCAGAAAAGACAGTGTTACAGGGGCAGAAGAAACCCCTCACTAAGCAAACAACTATCTCTGCAAAGGCGCATAAAGCTTCATATGAGGTGGAATATTTAATTGCGCAGACAAAAATGGCCCACACGATTGGGGAAACTTTAATGAAACTAGCAGCAATAGCGACAATTTGGATTTTGTTCGTACTATTTGTAATATGTCCGTATATGCTCAGCATTTTTTATATACGTTATGATGGGGTGTTGCCTATTTGTTTTCGCTCGTGAGTTTGGTAATAAAATACACTAGTTCAGAGATTGTGTTCAGTTTTGTTTTTGCTCTACTGCCTTGCATGCGTAACACAGAAACATTATGAGAGGGAGAGAAAGAGAGCGATAGAGAGCGAGAACACGCGCACGTGACAGAGAATGGTTGCGGGGGTCACGGGTCGTCAGCAGCTTAAAACTGGGGGTTGCGGTCTGAAAAGTTTGGGAACCCCTGCTCTATTCCGACCATTCTCAATGGATTTTTTTCTCTCGTCATCTTTTCCAAGCCTTCTATACGAAAGCTCCTCTATCTCAAGCATTAAAGGTAAAGCCTGTGAAAGGCTGTGTGTGGATCTCTGCCGGAATATGTAGGCTACACAGGCCATGTATACATATATAAGCCTGTAGTAAGTGTGGTGCACTGTGTTATTATTCTGAGTGCACAAAAGCCAAGACCAACTGTGTGCAGGTGGGTGCAGGCTGCAGAGTGGGTGAAATAGATCGACTGCGCTCTGAAGAACTTCATTAAGGTGAAAGTTACACTGGCATTGCTTCAAGGTCTTACATCACACAGCTCAAACTTTTCACCAGGCACTTTGAGAAGTGCAAAGTGTGAACATGCTTGCTGAAATATACCATACATAATATAAGATATAAGATAAGTATGGTGTATAGCATATTTATCTCCCATACAGGAGGTTCAGAGAGAGAGAGAGGATGGCTTCTTGATCTTATGCTGGGCTCAGATAGGTTCTGACCATAAACTTGATCCTGTCTGCATCAATCAAAGGAGATTTGTCAGCGCTAATCGTTTCAACCATCAGTCAAGTCTAAAAGGGCAAAGGTGCACTTGGAAAGCTGTTGCTCATTGCACCGCAATATACTGAACAAGCCTTTCCAGAAGACCAAATGCTTTTTTATGTGTGTGTGTGTCTGTGTGAGAGAGAGGGAGAGAGAGAAAGTGAGAGGAGTATCACAGTTATCCCTTTAAGAACTGAAAAACTGACCCGTAGCTTTCGTCCGAACACTGTGACCTTTGACCTTGTCTGTTCCTTCCGGAAGCGCCACTCCACCAGGTTCTGGCCACTTTCGCTGGGCAGTGTCATGTTGCGGCGCGCAACAATTGGGCACGAGGGGCCGGCCAGGATGTGGGGCTCGGTCTGGTAGTGGGAGTCCATGCCGTTGGCGAAGAGGATTCTCAGGGAGCGGTCGTAGCCCAGTACATAGCTGTTCCGCAGCTGGTCTAAAGGATGACAGAGAGGATGCTCTCTTACTAAAGAGGAAAGCTACAGAAATGTTCTCTGCATGCTACCTTTCCTAGGCATATATATTAAAATGATTTGAACACACCTGGATGGACGAATGGATGGATGGCACACCTTGATGGATGGATAGATGGATGGATAGGTGGATGGATGGAAAAATGGATGGATGGATGGACAGATTGGTCACCTACCCTAAAACAGAATGACAATGGCCTGGGCAGATGTGTAGATGTGTTTCCCATACCTGGATAGATACATGGATGGATGGATAGATGGATGGATGGATGGATGGATGGATGGATGAAGAAAAGGACGAATGGCTGTATGGACGGATGAATGGATGGATGCATGGATAGATGGATGGATAGATAAATAGGTCATACCCTGAGAGAGAGTGAACACTGTCTGTGTGGATGTGTGATTGGTGGCAATGCTGGCGTCATCCTCCTGTCCTGAGGTTGTCACAGTGACAGTGAAGTCTGTCTCCATGTCGCTATGGAGACTAGTCACAACACCAGAGGGGAAGGTGACATTGCAGAGTTTTCCCTCTGTGTCATACCTGCGAAGGAGAACACGAGCGTTACACTGTTACTACAAAAGACTGATTCTTTACTTGTTGGCTCTTGAATACTAAAGAAGTTGTTGTTTACAAGGTCTATAGTCACTATAGTTACCACAGGGGGACTGAACTATGATATGTTGGCAATAACATATCTCTATAATTGGAACTAAAATTCAAGGAGCTGTCAGTAACACATCCCTGTCTTGGGAACTAAGAAGTAAGTGGTTGGCTTTAACATGTCTCGGGGGGGAACTAGACTGTGAGGTAATGACCATATTTTGAGAAACTAAGAAACGAGATATTGGCTGTAGCATGTCTCATTCAAACTAAAATGTGAAATGGCGGCTGTATTATATTGTATCTTTCTTGAGGAAACTCTTGGGGGAATGTAAAGGTGAGATGTTGACTATGACTTATCGCTCTCTTTCTGCCTAACACTAACACATGACATTTTGTCTATGAAATATCTCAACTCTCATGAAAATGTTACTAGCAAAACAATGTGCAACAGTGGTCCACTTCTGTATCCATGTTACAAATTACAGACTGCCAATCAACACAGGTTATCAAAACTCACAGCACTTACTCATAGAACGTGGTCCAACCATTGGTAATGGTCTTGGTTGCCAGGAGAGCACTGTTGGCATGATAGGTAAACTGCGCTAGTTCGTGGCCCTGTGCTGTGAGGGACTTCAGGTTATTATGTTCATCCACAGCCATCCAGATCACCTGGTTGTCAGGTGTAACAATCCGAACTGGCACTTGGCTGGCATCGTGTCTGATGCGCAGTGTGTTGCCATGGCAATCAGTCACCCCGCTGAGATTGCCCTCATTGTCATAGGTAAAGTTGTACTTGTAGTCTCCGGTAACGAGGTTCAGCGTATGGTGGTGCGTTCCATTAGCGCTGAACAGGTACAGTTCCTCTGCCTCAGGTGACGCCACCTCGTAGAGGCCGGCGGAGTTCAGTGGGGGCCGGGTTTGTCCGATGGCTCTGATCCGGATGTTCCCAAGGTCGGCCATGTAGAGAGTTCCATCTGGTGCGGCCACAATGGAGGACGGCCCGTTTAGGCGTGCATCTTTGCCGTAGCCATCGCCTGTCAGGTAGCAGTCACAGTTCACGTCGTTGCGGCAGTCACAGTCAGACGGCGCCCCGGCAAGGTGGGTGATCTCACCGTCGGGCGATACGTGCTTGATGCGGCTAAGCTTCTTCTCATCAGTCTCAGTGATGAACAGATCACCGGTGTAGGACACAGCGATAGCGCTGGGGCTCTCCAGGGTGGTGTGGCTGGCCAGCTGGATCTCTGTGGGCCTGAGCTCCTGTGGGGACCCTGGGCAGTGCAGCGGCCGCCCAGCCACCACCATGGTCTGCCCCCCCTCAAACACACGCAGCACCAGGTTCCCATCCAGCACATACAGGGAGTTATCTACAGGGCTTATGGCCAGATCCGTTGGCCACTCCAGCACAACCTGGGAATAGGACAACAGGAAATTAACACACACAGACATATACACACACACATGCGTGAGTGCCCACACATACACAAACGCCCACACGCACACACAAACACAAACACACACAAACAAACAAATGTACACACTCCTGCACACAAGCACATTTTTCATCCCATCAGTCTGCCCAGCTGTGTGAGGAGGAGGGAGACTATTTCATTTGGTGATAGCAGTGATTAATGGGGGTGCATAGACAAGGTGTGAGGGAATGTGTGTTTGTGTCAGAGGGGAAAAGTGTTTGTTTGTTTGTGTGTGTGTGTGTGTGTGTGTGTGTGTCTGCATGTATGTGCGTGTGTGTACAAGAGAGTGTGTGTTCCTTCATGTGTGTGACAAAGTACTTGTACATGAGACAGATTCCTAGGTGAAAAGTCACATTATCTTTCCATTTGTGTTTCACCAGTACTTAATTGCACCCTGACCCCAAAGGGTTAAGTTTGGAGGGGAAAAGAAGAAGAATGGATTGAATTGTCTATACACCATCACTCTCTTAAGTGCAGCAATTTAATTTGCTCCCTCTACAAATTACATGTCTAGACATCTTTATACACCCATTAATTTCTCTGCTGATTGTCCTCTGCTGGTCAAAGTCATCTAACACAGCACCACACAAGATGACACCTGGGCTAGTTTATGAGCATGTCTAACATGAGACACGAGCTCTGTACACCAGCCCATTGCCATATCATATTCCTCAGAGCACACTACAGTGTTATTGCCTGTCAGTTAATACGTTATTAAAAACAGGTTTTGAGCGCAAAAAAAAAAGAAGTACTAACAAATATGTGTAGTGCGTGTTCTTCAAAGATACATCATGTTCCTTCAATTTGAGTGATCTTGAATTGGTTCAATATCATGACTTTGGGATATCAAACTGACTGTCCCAGCATCCCTAAAAGACCCTTATTGCATGCTGATGCAGTTTCAGTGTCTTTTTAGTTTTTAGTTCGGTACTGACTTTTCTGCAGTGACCTGAATGTTTGATCAAAAACACCTGCTACAGCAAACTGAGAGGAGAAATAAAACACTGCAATATTTCTTTGGGGGAACCATGCAGTCAGCACAGTGAGAGAGATGACAGCAGACCTAAGACGTCCACTGCCTGTTTGACACTGTTGGAGTGTATCTGTGTAATTCTAATTCAGAGTTTTAAAGCAATACCAAGTAGCTCTCGTATTCAGTCAGCCTACAGGTTGGAAGCGGAATTGTCTCTCATAGACACGGTCTGCTCCTCCAAACTTACTTGCAGTAGCGGTTCTTGACGGGGGCGAGTAGGGCAGCCGCCCTGGGCGGCATTTCGTGAAGGGCGCCAATGGCCTCACGAGCGCTTGAAAAAAAAAATCATCTAAAAAAATGTATTATCTATCATATCACTGTGTAGGAAATTGGCAAATTGGTGCCCCCTCTGGCTGCAGGCGTCCCTGCTGAGAAGGCCCAGTGCACAGAAGCTGTGTGAGAAGGGAAAGGGGAGGGGGCGTGGGGGACAGTTCACCTCTGGGTCTCTCAAATGCAATGCACAAGCGGGCAATTAGTGAGCGGCGCGCTCGGAGGGGGTCTCACCTGGGGAGTAATTCAATGTAGAACCGCCACTGCTTACTTGTGCAGTGCAGTTATAGCCCATGGAAGGTGGCAAGCAAATTCGGAAGTGCCTTTCACCCTGTTACAAGTTGGACCACTTAAACGATTTTGAAAACATTCTTTTAAGGTTAAAAAACTACTTAGTGTTGCTTTAATGCTGAAGTATTCTGCTTCTGAGCCAGAGTTCTGACTCTGTGTTCTAAAGCAGAAGTTAAACCTCAAGTGAAACGCAGGTGTAGGGCAACTTTAGGCTTTTACGATGTGATGTGAAATTGATGGGATATAATTTCCCCTATGTGAGCCTCATTCTTTCCAAAATACAACCAAAGTGTAACAAAATATGTTTGCTACACTACTGTGTAAATTGGTGTAAATTGCTCAATTGATGTCATTGACATTTTATCTGAAAGCAGCAGACAGCTACATTAGGAATGTAAAAACAGGCCTCATTAACGACGGCAGCGCAAAATGGCCCATATAAACAGATGTTTATTTGTCCTTGCGGAAACTTGTTTTGTGCCATGCAGTACATATGATACAACACAGGACACCAGACAACAGAAAATGCAACACAAAATAAAAAATGCATCAAGCATAGCAGATGGCAGCGCGTTAACACACGACACACACCGTGGTCAAAACATTGGTGTTTTTGTTTATGTCTCCCCTGCCTGGCACAGGCTTTTTCAGCAGGAACTATGGAATATGTGTCGGGAATATGGATTACACGTTTACAATTAGAAATGTAATATCCAAGTATTTGAAAGGTTTTTCTGATTATTTTGAGTCACTCAATGATATCAGTTGGGTTGTGTGAGTCACTCAATGATATGAGTCGGGTTTGTGTGAGTCACTCAATGATATGAGTCGGGTTGTGTGAGTCACTTGAGTCACTTGAGTCACATGAAAAATAGCCCGACATGAAAAAGCATGAACAGTTGTTATTTTGGGTTTTTCTCCTACCATGTCTTTAGGTATATTTCACGAGTCACAAGTAGGCCCAATAAGCAGAATGCTGGATAACTACTGCACTAAAGGACTCCATAACACTGCACAATCCTATTAGGACACTTTAATCTAACTACTTGGATTACCACAAGGCACCTTATCAGGACACTTTTCTACCTCTTGGATTTTTATTATTATTACTTATTCCCCTCCCCCCCAGCTAAGTGAATGTTGTATGTATGCAGATTTGTGCACTACTGTATGTTTGATCTGTTTTGTAATGTGCATTGTGTATGCACACAACATAATTGCTTGGCCACGCAGAGTATAGGCGACTGTTAATAAAAAGAGGAAAATTGACAGCGAGGGCGGCCGCCTCATTGACATACGAAATAAATGTGTCTGTCTAATATGCAAAGAGACTGTGGTTGTTTCATAGGAGTTTAATCCCAAGAGTCACTACCAGGTGAGACATGCTGCGAACTACAACAAGCTAACGATAAATGAACGGCGCAAAAAATAAAAGGTGTTTTAACGGCACTGCAGCGTTTTTCACAAGAACTCGTGAGTCAAATAAAAAATGCCACAAAAGCGAGCTACGAGGTGGCAATGTTAATTTCGAGGCACTGCAAACCTTTTACTGATGGTAAATTTGTTAAAGACTGCGTGAGAAGAAGCAAGACTTTGCCAGTGTTTGCCTGTCTCGTAACACTGTGGCACGGAGAACTGAAGACATTTTGTCCGATATTAAGAGACAGAGACAAAGGGTGTCGCGTTTGATTTTTTTTCGTTAGCCTGCTACAAAGCACGAACGCAACTGACATCGCTCAGTTACAGATTTTTGAGAACGTGAGCAAAGAGCTTCTCTGATTACCCTCCAGACCACCTGTAGATGGAGCAGCAGCTCCCTCTTGTCAACTTTTACCGCCAGCTGGATAAATGCTGGTTCCAAGAGATTCGAACATTTGCTGCTAAAATCCCCCCCCCCCCCCCACTTTTTTTTTTTACCGATTTTTCGTCAACAATTCCCGGGACACTGAAACTCGGGGGGACATGAATGTTTGTAGGCATGTAGCCCTAGAAGTTTGTGAACGAATAAGAGCTTTTGGCCCCCAAGGACCACCCCCCCCCCCGCTGTGCCAGTGTCCATCAAAGAGGGGGAGACCGGCAAAAGTTTTTGCTGAATAACTCAGTGAACGTTTCACCCAACAACATGAAATTTTGTGATATGTCGGTGTTACAGAGACGTATTGACTCAACCCATGACTTGAAGCATAGCGCCACCTAGTGATAAGGGTCAATGCAAAATTTTTTTTTGAGTTTTGAGTTGCCAGTATGTTGGATTGAGAAGGTGGGAACTGCACAAAATATGTCATGCATGATCACCACAAAGACCTCTAACACCACAGCACATGCCATAAAATTTGGTCCACATGGGGTGCTGTAATTGTGGAAAATGTCATTTTGCCTATTATCTAGAGAATGCTAATGTTTACACCAATTTTTTTTATTGTGAAATCTATTGATCCTCACGCATTGAAAAAACTAGTTGACGCACACTTCCAACAAAAACAATTTCCATGAAATTTGAACATTGCAAAAATAAATCTGAACAAACTCGTCATAGGCTGTTCATGTGATCTCACCAAATTTGGTATATGTCATCTACAGACAATGCTGACAAAAAGCTACCAAAGGACTTATCTTGAGATAAACCGTTTAGAATTTACATGTCAATGAACATTTAAAACGTAGCTTAATATTCTTCAAAAGTAAATATCTTGGCTTTTAATTGCTCAAATTTGGTCAAACTTGACATGCCATCTCTAAACAGCTTTGTTTTCATGTGGACTAAATTTTGTGACATTTCGTCATAGGGGGCGATGTTTATCGCCGCAGCTAGGTGTCAAAAAACAGTTTTTGTTAAATAACTCGTCAACAATTTTGCCCAAGACAACGATGTTGTGTTAGTATGTCGGTGTTACAGAGGCGTATAAACCCATCCCATAAACACTCACTTGAAGCATAGCACCACCTAGTGATAAGGGTAAATGCAAAATTGGGATTTTGAGTTGCCAATATCTTGGATTGAGAAGGTGGGAACTGCACAAAATATGTCATGCATGATCACCACAAAGACCTCTAAAACCACAGCACATGCCATAAAATTTGGTCCATAGGGGGCGCTGTAATTGTACAAAATGTCATTTTGCTTATTATCTAGAGAATGCTAATGTTTACAACCATTTTTTTTGTCGTGAAATCTATTCACCCTAACGCATTGAAATGACACTGGTCGACGCCCAGTTCCAATGAAAACAATTTACGTGAAATTTTAACACTGCGAAAACGAATCTGAACAAACTTGTTATAGGCCGTTCATGTAAATCTCACCAAATTTGGTATGTCATCTACAGACAATGCTGACAAAAAGTTATCAAAGGATTTGTCTTGAGATAAACCGTTTTGAAGTTACATGTCAATGAACATTTACCACGTAGCTTAAAATTCTTCAAAAGTCCATAACTTGGCTTCTAATTGCTCAAATTTGGTCAAAGTTGACAGGCCAACTCTAAACAGCTTTCTTTTCATGTGTCCTAAATTTTGTGACATTTCGTCATAGGGGGCGATGTTTATCGTCGAAGCTAGGTGTCGAAAAACAGTTTTTGTTAAATAACTCGTCAACAATTTTGCCCAAGACAACGATTTTGTGTTAGTATGTCGGTGTTACAGAGGCAAGGCAAGGCAAGGCAAGGCAAGTTTATTTGTATAGCGCATATCATACACAATGGCAATTCAATGCGCTTCACAAAAATAAAAGCAATGGATAAAGTATGTGTAGAAGCATAAAAGGTAAAAGCATAAAAGTAAAAGCAGTATGTGGTAGATAAAAGATATAAAAGCATAAAAAACACACAAAATAAGTATAAAATTAATAGAAATCATCAACAGAAAGCATCTGAAAACAGTTTGGTCTGAAGTCTAGATTTGAAACTGCCAACAGTAGGAGCATTTTTAATGTCTTCTGGGAGTTGGTTCCAGAGCTTTACAGCATAGCAGCTAAAAGCTGCTTCATCACATTTTGTTCTAACAGCAGGTTCTACCAACAGATTTTTCTGAGGTGATCTCAGAGACCTAGTTGATGCATATAACTGAAACGTATCCAGTAGGTAACTGGGTCCCATCCCATTTAATGATTTAAACACAAGAAGCAATGCCTTAAAGTCAATTCTATAACTTACTGGGAGCCAGTGCAGGGACCTTTCATTCATATCATGTGACACTTTCTTTGTGAATGCAACCAGTGTTGGATTGTTACACATTGGCATAAAAGTAGACTTTGGTGCAAAAGGTGTTTTAACAGTACAGGTCAAATTGGAGTTTTCACCAGTTGTGCTGTACAAATGTTTATTCTTTTGATGGTACCACACCTTTAAATGGAAATTTCTATAAAATCTGAAGAGATCCACATTTGTTTTAAACTCAGCAGCATTACACATGGGGGCAAAGCTAAGTCCCTTGGACAGCACCTTTATGGAGTCTTGTGTCAATGTGTGTTTGGAGATGTTGATTACCGTTGATTTCTGGCTTGACTCCGCAGGCTGTTCTTTGAGATGGTTGGAGGTCCGACGCCTCCACCTCCTGGTCTTTTTTGTTGTTTTTGTTGGCGTTTCTGTTGGGGGTCTTTGGTGGTGTGTGATTGGTTTCCTAAAAAAACAGCACGTGTGTCTTCATGGGTGGAATCCAAATCCTCTTCACTTGTACTGAGGTTGAAAGACACCATTCTCCTCCGAGGTTGTCGCTTTGTGGGTTCCTTCCATTGGTAAATGTTACCTTCAACATAATCTCTCTCATCCCGACGGATTTTTTTCAGCTTGTACTCTTTCAGCTCCAAGGTGAACTTCTCCAAGCTTGTCTTCAGCTCATCTTCAAAGGAGGATTGTTGTGATTCATTGCTGGCTTGTGACATTTGACTCTTTAACTCATTCATTTTCTCTTGTATGTTTTCTTTTTCTTTTTTCGTTTGTTCAATAATAAGCAATATGAGGTCAAAAGAGCATTTGTTTAATATGCCCTCCCACTGTTCGCGAAAGGCAGCATCCTCTAATCCAAAAGAGGGAAACTTTTTAATCCTCAGGCCTCTTGGGATACGTTTTTCTCTCCAGTAGTCCGATAAACTTACAAGGTGCCATTGGAGTCTGATGTCTTTTTCACATAATCTTTTAAAATCTGTGTACATACGATCCAAACCTTTACTGGATAAACCTGGGTGAGGGGCTCCAGTCAGAAGGGAATCAGGTACAACTATATTGTTGCCTTCTTCAATGGAATATGAAAAATAATGATGTGTGTTCCTCTCCATATCTTGTGACATATTTGGTCACGGAACAAAACATGAAACACTCACTTGTTTGAGTGGAGCAACAAGCCAAACCGGTCAACCTTGATATGACCAAAAAGGTAATATTTGTTTCAAGTCAGAGGCGTGCTCAGTCCCTTTAGGAAGAGTAGATAACAATGTTCTATGGGTGCTCTTTGGTTCAAGGTGAGTAATCCAAAGTTAGTTGAAAAGAAAAATCTTTTCTACACCAAGGCACTCCAAAAATGTCATTTAAAATGTCTTTATTAAACTGACATGTCCACTAAGGACTTTTTAACATTGCCCACGCGTAGCGGCGATTGGGCCTTCTTCAGGGCATAGTGAGAATAGAGCAGTGAATTCTTTTTTAACAGACAGCACACTAGTTGATTGCTTGATTGTCCTCAGGTGTAATTAGTGGCACCTTCCCTTCACAGTGAAGCTACCAAGACCCGCCCCTCACACAGGTCTTAGAAAGCAAACATTTCACAGTGAAGCTACCAAGACCCTCACACAGATCTTAAGAAAGCAAACATATAACACAAAGACATACAAAAGATACACTCAGCATACTAAACATTATGATACAATATGTGAACACAATATCAGTGGTTAAAAACAACCAAACACATTATTACAAAAAAGGTCTGTAATCTATTTCTTCGTTTAGACCTGGGTACTCCATTGCCTTAAAGCTCCAGATCCAAAATGTTTCTCTCTGCAGCAACCTTTTCAATCTGTCCCCACCCCATACAGTTTTCTTGATAACTTCAATTACCTGTACTTTTAAAGATGATGGGTCACTGTGATGAATTTCTCTATAGTGTTTTGCCATTGGATAATCTGACAAAGGAGGTGCAGTAGTGGTAATGGACACAAGCTACTATGTTACTGAAGCACAGAGACAACTAGGAAATGGTATTTACTATGAAAAATTAAGAACTAATCCTATTGAGTCTATGAAAACAGAACTTAGGGCTATGCTGTCCAATGCTAAAGACTTAAACTGGATCTCTGACAAAGAATACTCTTTTCTGATGAATGAGAACCCACAAATGCCATGTTTTTACATGTTGCCAAAAATCCACAAAAACCTGGAGCACCCAGAAGGGAGGCCAATTATATCTGGGAATGGCTCATTGACAGAGCCGTGTTCTCAGTTTGTGGACTTCTTTATAAAGCCTTTAGTAAGGGATTTGCCTTCATTTATTGAGGACACTACAGATGTTTTACGCACATTGATGAACATTACAAATGCCACAGGCTGTTACATGGTGACTTTGGATGTAGCCTCTCTATATACTAACATTGACCATCAGGAGGGGCTAGAGGCATTACAGCATTATTTGTCTTTGCGTTCTGATGTCACACCCCCAAATGAATTCTTATTGAACTTGACAGAATGGACTCTGCAGAACAATGTTTTCATTTTTCAGGATTCCTTTTACAGACAGCAGAAAGGCACAGCAGTGGGTGCATGTTTCGCACCTAATTACGCAAACCTCTTCTTGGGTTACTGGGAAGACACATTTGTGTATAACCAACGAAATAATGTGTTTTATGACAAGATTTTGTTGTATTGTCGCTTTATTGATGACATTTATCTAATATGGTCAGGGAGTGAGGGTGAGCTCTTGGACTTTCACAAGTATTTAAACTCAACCAATGGGAACATCAAACTGTCAATTGAATACTCCATGACATCTATTCATTTTTTGGACCTATCAATCTCTATTGATGGTAGTGGATCTTTACAAACTACTATCTATAGAAAGAGTACAGATAGAAATACTTTACTCAGATCGGATAGTTTTCATGCCAAGACACTCAAAAACAACATTCCCTTTGGACAATTTCAGCGTCTAAAACGGATATGCAGTAATGATTCAGATTTTCAGATCAAGGCTGAAGACATGAAAACAAGATTCTGGGAAAGGGGTTACTCCCCAGCATTGATAGAGAGTGCAATGCAAATAGCCCATTTCCAAAATCGACCTGACCTCTTGAAAAAGAGAAAAAAGAAGAACAGAAACAACAATGGACCTTGCTTCGTCACACAATTTAGCAGCTGTGCCTCAAAGATGAAACACATAATGAGGTCAAATTGGAAAATAATCCACAGTGACCCACTTCTGAGAGAAGTCTTCCCTGATCCACCCATGACTGTGTTTAAGAGGGCACCCTCCATAAAAGACAAACTGGTCAAAAGTTTTTTGCCAGACACCAAGGAAAGATCATGGTTACACAAAGACCTCTGGGAAACCTATAAGTGTGGTTCATGTAAACACTGTGAGAGCATTATTCCATGCAAAACATTTCTAGATTTAAGAACACAAAAGGAATATAAAACAAATGGTTTCATTAACTGTAACTCTGAATATGTTGTGTATCGTCTGCTGTGCCCCTGCGGATGTTTCTATGTGGGGAGAACAAAGAGGAAACTGAAAGAACGCTTTTCTGAACACAAATATGCAATAAAAACCAACAATGAAGATTATCCAATGGCAAAACACTATAGAGAAATTCATCACAGTGACCCATCATCTTTAAAAGTACAGGTAATTGAAGTTATCAAGAAAACTGTATGGGGTGGGGACAGATTGAAAAGGTTGCTGCAGAGAGAAACATTTTGGATCTGGAGCTTTAAGGCAATGGAGTACCCAGGTCTAAACGAAGAAATAGATTACAGACCTTTTTTGTAATAATGTGTTTGGTTGTTTTTAACCACTGATATTGTGTTCACATATTGTATCATAATGTTTAGTATGCTGAGTGTATCTTTTGTATGTCTTTGTGTTATATGTTTGCTTTCTTAAGATCTGTGTGAGGGTCTTGGTAGCTTCACTGTGAAATGTTTGCTTTCTAAGACCTGTGTGAGGGGCAGGTCTTGGTAGCTTCACTGTGAAGGGAAGGTGCCACTAATTACACCTGAGGATAATCAAGCAATCAACTAGTGTGCTGTCTGTTAAAAAAGAATTCACTGCTCTATTCTCACTATGCCCTGAAGAAGGCCCAATCGCCGCTACGCGTGGGCAATTTTAAAAGTCCTTAGTGGACATGTCAGTTTAATAAAGACATTTTAAATGACATTTTTGGAGTGCCTTGGTGTAGAAAAGATTTTTCTTTTCAACTAACTTTAAAAAATCTCCTTTGTTGTAAGTATGATTTTAACCAATTGATAACTGTACCAGTAAATCCAACCCAGTGTTCCAGTTGATGTAGTAGTATGCAGTGATCAACAGTGTCAAAAGCTGCACTAAGGTCCAATAACACCAAGACATCAGAATTAAGACATATATAATTTATTACCTTAATAATTGCTGTTTCAGTGCTCGAGGCATATCGACCCAGCCTATAAACACTCACTTGAATCATAGCGCCACCTAGTGATATGGGTAAATGCAAAAATTGGCGTTGACGTCTACTTCCAACGAAAACAATTTCCGTGAAATTTCAACACTGCGAAAACGAATCCAAACGAACTTGTCATAGGCCATTAATGTGGTCCATAGGGGGTGCTGTAATTGTACAAAATCTAATTTTGCCTATTTCTTTCAGAAATCACTCCTACACACTACACAAACACACACTTTGGGCCCTATCATGCCGCGGCGCACTGTGCATTCACTACGTGCGCATGGTGTCATTACTATTCTGTGCCAGCGCACCGTTCATTTTTTCAGGCAAAAAATCACGTTGTCTAGATAGCAGATGACACTGCGCCATCACGGGTGTGTCAGCGAAAAGAAGAGGTGTGGTCTGGCGCAAAGCGTGCCAGATGCTATTATAAGGACGCAAAAATTAAATCCACCAGTGACCAACAAAACCCTGGTCTGTCGTCAGTTGCGTATTGCTGAAAAGCTATTTTATGGGCGCACAACGCTTTGGTATATAACGAGAGGGATCCCCCTCTTGATGAGTCGCTGTTAGGGGACGATAGCTATCCACTAAAGGCATGGTTATTAACACATACATCATGCCAACAACAGGGCTTAAAACGTCTTCAAGCTCCAAAAAGATGTCCAATTGCATATGACTACGAATCTGATTATTAAGTGCAACGACATAAACACTGATACATATTTTGCAATAATGCACATTTATTGAGCAATCAGTTTTTTTAATAAACATACACACATTGTTCATAACCAAAGGGAACACACATTGTTCATAACCAAAAGGAAACAGTAAGTGTAAAAAACAGACTTAAAGGAGAACTTCGGTGTAAAATGAAAATTGGCATGTTAAAACATTATACCGAGTTGGTATATGTACTGAGGAGCAAAATTGATTTAGCCTGTTGCATTCAGAGTTTATCTACTTTTTATCGTTTGTCCCAGAAGGCTAACAATGGAGGTGGTAGGTGCCCTCAGACAAAGCATGACGACTATGCTATTTTTAAACCATTAAAAGAGCTCGAAGAAACTCCACACTCCATCGGTAGTACAAAACAGGTCCTGACATTAAAAACGAGGCAATGAGAAGTTTGTAAGTGTACACAACATTTATTAATAAAATAGTTTTGACAGGCAGTACCTTGCTGTAGTTTCTCGTCGCCGCCATGATGAAAGTCCAAACAAGTCGACTGTACTACCTCTTCTCCTATTCTTACTGCTGGTTCGTGTTCCTCAATTGACTTGTGCGGACTTTCATCATGGCGGCGACAGTCGTCATGCTTCGTCTGAGGGCACTTACCACTTCCATTGTTAGCCTTCTGGAACAAACGATAAAAAATAGTTAAACTCTGAATGCAACAGGCTAAATCAAATTTGCTTCCCAGTACACATACCAACTCGGTATGATGTTTTAACATGCCAATTTTCATTTTACACCGAAGTTGTCCTTTAAATATCCATCCCGGAAGATTAACTGCTCATGCACGAGCAGATCGGTCTTCAAAGAAAAAGGCTCCTGATGGGAAACACGCCATCGTAATAGCAACAAGCCATGGACAAAGCGCAGCTGGCTTTTAAAATGAATGAGTATAAACTCTGATTGGTTTATTGCATGTTACGCCCCGAACACACCTATGATTAATTAGGTAACTTAGGACCAACCCTTTTGAACCATGCGCCAGGCGCAATGTTGACTTTTCCCGTCGTCAAAATAGCATATTGTCTCCCAAAGCAACTTGCGTGACAGACTTTAGACAATGCGCATATGATCGTGAAAATAGAGCCCAATGTCATTCATTCAAAACCCACATCCATACCCACTTCCAGGAAATCATTTTCACACAATTTCTCACCTCACAACACTGCTCTACCACATATTCATCATACCAACAGTTCCCACATTCCAATACACTGCGACAGTCATACCATGTACCGCTATGCGGTACATGTAGTTATTATTATTATTATTATTATTATTATTATTATTATTGTGGCATGAAAATGGTTGGCCCTCACACATGTTCACCTCACCAAACCCGGACCCCCTGGCAAAAAGTTTGGACACCCCTGGTCTAGGCTATCCAGATCTGGTTTCATTTGGTGAGCTACTATTTGCACTGATTTTATAAAAAATAGTAAATCAATAAAAAAATCATATTGTGTATAAAAAATCTTGTATTCTTGCAAGTACCTGTCCATGAGATGCTGTCAGTAGGGATATCTTTTCATATTTGTGTAGAAGAGATTGTCTGGAATCTGGCAATATAAGAACCATGATGGTGTGATTTTCAGTGGCTTATCAATGTTGATAAATATGTAGTCTGTGCCTGGAAATAAGGGCCTATTTTCCTTGTAATGAAGGCTGTTATATCAGGATTATGCAAAATTTGCAGTAATTTCAAAACTGAATGAAACGTGTTTTGACAGAACTACATGATAGCAGTAGAATCGGTAAGTTCGGCTACTTTTCACATTATGCATTGACTGATGACCGTGAGTGTAAAATGGCTGAAGTAGAAATTTGTCAGATCATTACTTGGCAAACATTTGATCTCTTGTTTTAATGCAATAAATTCAATGCAGAAGTATGTGTTTGGTGTCGTTGGAAAGCTAAGATTCTGTAATTTCTTTTGCCATGTCTATGCGATCATGGATTTGTGAGTAATTTCAACAAGAGTAATTGCTTGTGCAGAGTTCTAATAAGAGAGATTTTGGCTAATTTTTAAAAAATAATATCTTGCCAATACTTGAGTGCAAAAATAAGCGGGAGCGGGAGCAGGAGGTCACGCTGTAAAGCCCTGGTTCTGCAGTTTTCTTTGGTATAAGCATCATCTCGCTATGATGTACCATTGCAGAGTAATTCAACAGAGAAGAATGGGTGTAAATTTCCACACACTTTGCAGGCGTCGGGCCCATAGGGTTAATTTCCTTCGGAATCATGTTACTCTACTCTATGTGCACATGTAGAACTGCCGTCTGTCTTATTATAGAAGTGTGAGTTTGAAAAAAATTACAGGCACATGTTGCATGAAATCAGGCAGAAAGCTACTTTTTCTGCAGGCAATTGTGAACTGCAATTGTTTGCTTGTTGTTTAGCAAATAAATGTGTTACAGTTTTTGTCCATTGCTTGAACACTATAGACACATGCTTAAACTAAAGTAATGAAGACATTGTAAAGTAAAGTTATGAAGACATTGCTAGTCATGTTGATGAGATTCTGTGGCCAGACCCCAACACACGGCAAGATCCATAAGCCCACTTATGCACAATTGTGTCCTTCTATGTAAACTTACATTAGTGTATTGTTTTTTTGTTTTTGCTTTAACCGAATTTACTGCATTGTAAAGTGCACTACTGTTATGTACAGTATTGAGTATTTCATTTTTTGGTTGTTGTAAAAAAAAATTCAGTGAAAATGAAAGTCTGCAGTGTCTTATATAAAGTAGACTAGTGTGTTGCCGCTGATCTGACAGTGTTTTCATGTGATGCAAGTGTGTGCCATTGTGTCATCAGAGTGACATTTTGACAGTTTCAATTTGACGAAGATGTGAATGTTTAATTTCCAAAATGTTGTGTCTTATTTGCTTGTGTGTAAAGTTTTGACACAGCAGGCCAAGTTTTGCAAAACGTGTTTAAGCAATGAGCAAAAACTGTAGTCTAATTTAAACCTACACAATAGTCAATATTACATTAGTTGTGTGTGGTGGTCATCACATCTTCTATTATTAATTTGGGATAGCATTGCTAGCTAAGCAGGTGAGCAGTCAACTAATTTATGCTCAGCTGTTTGGTGCCGTATGAGACAGGCTACTTCACAATTGAGACAAATAACGATAGCCTCGACTCAACTCGAGACGCTTCCATAGGCGGTCTTTAATGTAAACATCAAACTACTTGGCATGCCCGACATGGCGACTGGCCTTTCCTTTCATTCTCAAAGTACGTTAAAATTGCATGTTCATCTCATCAGCCCAAATTAAAGAAATCATCAAGAGAAAACCTTCAACCAACCATAAAAAGGACAAATGTTTGGGCTATAGCCCCGAAAGTGTTAAGTAGCGCGTCCCCTGGGTAACCACTACGAAAGAATATATATGTGTTAATCATTTATGTTCATCAATTAACAAAATGCAGTGACTGAACAAAAGAGAAACCTAAATCAAATCAATTGTCATTTCCATGACTTTGTGTGTACCCCTGTGTGTGAATTGATGCTGGTTTGAAGGTACCTGCCTAAATCTTTGCACAGTACTGTATCTTTTTAGCCATCCACATGTTTACTGTTAAAACACTCAAAAGGACTTGATGGGCATAACTTGTTTTTGATAGGTTTTAGGCCGGTGCACACAAAGTGTACACACACAGGGGTACACACAAAATCAGGGATTTTGCAGGATTAAAGTCAGGTGTATGATCAACAAATTACACCAAATTGGTTGTATATATCAGGAAGCCTACATCCACAGAGGATCTGTGGTTAGTTCTTCAAGATGTTTGGAACAAGCTACCAGCCAAGTTCCTTCAAAAACTGTATGCAAATATACCTAGAAGTGATGCTCAATTCACACAACATAGGCAACAAGCTTATATGGCAGTCATTGGAGTCAACAACAACAGGGACAACTAGTGCCCGCCATTGTATGCAGAGGATTCACCCAGCTAAAAGCTTGTGCAAGACCTCGAGTAAGCAAGGATCCAGAAGTGAAGCCATGGGTTAACCACAAACAGGGAGTCTAAACTCAACAAACATGCCAACTGCAAGCAGAGCCTATGCTATGAGCCAACCGCAAGCAGGGATCCACGAGCAGCGATGAGTTGGGATCCACGGTTAGTCAGGCACTCACGCACTCGGCAGAGAAACGAAACTCATGACGCGATTCGAGCAAACAAGGATCTCTGAGTGGTGTAGTCCTCTGTTAAGTCTGTTGGATTCTTGCAGTCAAGTCGGGTAAGTGAAGTTTCGTTTCTCTGATGACTGAGTGAGTGAGTGGCTGAGTGCCTATGCTTGCATTGCTTGCTTGGATCCACTAGTGGTGCTAAAGTGACAAGTCACGTACATTTAATTTCTCTGTCAACTGAGATGCAAGATGTTTGAATGGTGCTGTTTATTCATGGCATATCAATCAAATAGGGTAGGAGTCAACTGAGCTGGTTAAATAGATGTCTAGATCCATGGTTTGTAAATGATATTACAGATTCGGATAAATTACCATTTTTTTCCCCCTCTATTTACAATAGGAATACACTGCTGCAGATCGGAGGAAATGCATTTACTTTGATCGCAGAGAGCACCCTCGATGTACTCCGCTAGTGCAATCTCCAAACATGGCTTGCCAGGAGAGGAGACCTCAGAAGTAGTGTGCAAGAACCCAGAAGCGCGGTAAAAGGGCAGGGATCCAAGCTAGATGCAAATCTAACACCAGGCGGCCACCTGTCCCTTCCATCATGCTAGCGAAAGTCTGCTCACTGGACAATAAACTGGATTACATACAACTCCACCAGGATGCACAAAAAGAAATCCAGAGACTGTAAAGTGTTTGTGGAAACATGGCTGAACGTCCAGGCCTGCTAGCCTTCTGAGCCGACAGAAATGCCTCACTGTCAGGGAAAACCAGGGGAGGTGTGCTGTGCATATACATTAACAATGAATGGTGCAGAAATGCGGTGCTTGTTTCCAACTTCTGTTCGCCGCTAGTGGAGTTTGTGACTGTTAGATGCCGACCCTTCTACATTCCACAAGAATTTACGTCTGTGTTCATAACCGGTGTTTACATTCCAGCAAGTGCTAACACTAGCAACAACGCGCTAGCAGATCTCTACGAAGCCATCTGGTCTGCGTTTCCCGAAAGCACTGTGAGCAATGTTAAGTAGTACTTAAGCCTAAGTAGTACTCAACTTCACACTTAGCACCATCGTAAAATTTACAGACCATTTCCTGAAACCTTCTTTGGCCAAGAACCACCGTAAGATCACTCGTAACTCTACGTGTGGAGTAACACTAAGATTGATCTTAACTGGCTTGGCACAGTGGAGACACCCAGAGGATGTGAAGTGAAAATAAGCTACGCGCGCCTGAAGATTGTTGTCATAAGATGTTTGTTTTGTAACTATCATGTAACTATCATATAACTATCATGACATCATGTAGCTGACACAGAAGACTAACTGAAATAAAGAAGTAGCCTAAATTACATAAGGGCCTGAAATCAAATGAATATGATTGCAGCCAGGAAATATTTTAACTATTTGATAGTAAAATTGGGCATAATTAAACTGTGATCCAACATGTGATTTGTGTGGGCATTTCATGAACGGGAGCGTTTCGAGGCAACTAAGGGTAAAATAACCCAGACGCAGAAGGGCAAAGTAAAGTCCGCCAAAAAAATAAATAGCCTAATAAAAAGGCTTGGAACATGACAGTTGCATAGACATAACAAAAAGGGAGTGATGTGATTTGTGAAGACAGTGTTGACGGCTGTTGTTGGCTGTTTTCTTCATTTTGAACACATCTTTCCACCTTCCGTGTTTTTAGTAGCCTCATGTAGCCCATATATAGGAGCTTCAAGCCACATAGTGTGCATCATGGTCAGCTGGGTGAGACAATTATTGTTGAATTGATGATTGGATTTGTGGCTGGATTTTAGAAGCCGACACTGACTTCTGTGTGGACGATTTCTACTAAACTGCTACATCACTGTGTACCCTGTTGTAAAATGTAACACTTGACACCAACGCACACATTGAATTTTGTAACTGATTTAGGTGATTATGGTGCTGCGCCCTTCTTCGCAGGGAAACACTGGCAACATTCAGCACCACAAATGTGGACAGGGCCCTTAAGAACAACGTAAAGAACGATCTTTGTGAGAGCTGTGCATGCGCGTTCACGTCCGATCATGTTCGGGAAACAGGCTGTAGAAAATGTAGGAATGTTCGTAAGATCAATCATTTATGTTGCTCTTAAGCCTAAGATCAATTGTTATTGGGAAACACAGCCCAATAAGCTACAAACTGAAAAAAAAAATCCATCAGAATGTGGATTTTCCTACAAGAGGGAATAATATACTGGACTGGACTACATCAACATTACGGGTGCTTACCAAGCTGAGCCCCTCCCCCCTCTAAGACACTCCACAGTTATGCTAATTCCTGCATACCAGCCCCTGGTCAAACACATCAGACCAAGTCGGAGGGAGACAAAGACCTGGCCTAAGGAAGCAATATTGGCCCTTCACGACTGTTTTGAGTGCACTGACTGGGACATTTTTAAGCAGGTGGCCACCTACAATGGCATCACTGATTTTGAGGAATACACTTCACAGAGTGCACAGAGGATGTGTCTGCCTCCAAAACTATCACCACATGTCCCAATCAGAAACCGTGGATGACTGCATACGTGAGGGCGCTATTGAAAGCCAGGAACGCTGCCTACAGGGCTGGGGAGGAGGAAGCTCTGAGGAAGGCAAGAGCTGAGCTGTCCTGGGCCATTAAAACAGCAAAGCGCTCTCATGCTCAGTGAATCCACAACCACTTCACAGACACCTACGACACACAAAGTCTATGGCAGGGCATTCAAGCTATCACCAACTACAAGCCTGCCCCACTCTCCTGTGAAGGCGATGACTCCCTGCCTGAGGCGCTAATCCAGTTTTATTCAAGGTTTGAGGAACAGAACAACTCAGTGGTGAGAAAGGACACCCCTCCTCCTAACGACCTAGTGCTCTGTCTGTCCACTTCTGAAATGAGGAAGACTGTACTCAGAGTCAACCCACGGAAAGCTGCTGAGCCTAATGGTATACCAGGTTGTGCACTGAAAGAGTGTGCGGATCAACTGACTAATGTCCTCGCTGATGTCTTCAACATCTCCCTGACCACCACCGTCATCCCCACCTGTTTCAAGACCACCACCATCATCCTCGTTCTAAAGAAATCCTCAGTGATTTGTCTCAACAACTACCGCCCAGTTGCACTGACATCCACCATCACGAAGTGCTTTGAAAGGCTAGTAATTATACACATAAAGTCACATTTACCAGCCATACTGGACCCAATGCAGTTTGCACACTCCCCAACCGCTCCACAGACGATGCCATCAACACTGCCATCCACCTGGCTCTTTCTGATCTGGACCAGAAGGACACATATGTCAGGATGATGTTCATCAATTTCAGCTCAGAATTCAACACCCTCATTCCTAAGTAGCTGAAAGAAATTAGGTGAACTCAGCCTGAACACAACTCTCCGCAACTGGATCCTGGACTTCCTGGTAGGAAGGCCCCAAGCAGTCAGAATCGGGAGCAAGACCTCCAGCACAACCATACTGAACACGGGAGCACCTCAAGGCTGCATGCTCACTCCACTGCTGTTCACACTCCTCACCCATGACTGTGCGGCTCAAACCACATCATTACGTTTGCAGATGACACGACCGTGTTCATGATTCTGATCAGCGGAGGCAACGAGGCCCCGTACAGAGAGGAGGTGGCACAGCTCAGCAACTGGTGCACTGTCAACAACCTGTCCCTTAACATGGACAAAACAAAATAATTGGTCATCAACTTCAGATGGACTTTGCACAAACACACCCCACTGTGGAGTAGCAACCTTCCAGTACAGACTTTCCAGACCACAAAGTTTCTGGGCGTACACATAACAGACAACCTCTCATGGACTCAAAACACCACACACATCACAAAGAAGCCCAGCCGCATCTGCACTTTCTGAGAAGACTGCATAAAGCCCATCTCCCAACCTACCTCCATCCTCACAACTTTCTACAGAGGGACTATCGAGAGCATTCTTAGCGGCGTCATCACAGCGTGGTATGGTAACTGCACTGCTGCAAACCGTAAGGCCCTGCAGCGAATTGTGAGGACAGCCGAAAAGATCACTGGAGTCTCTCTGTCCCCCCTCTCAGACATCTATAGCTCCTGCTGTCTGCGGAAATCCAAGAACATTGTTAAAGACACCACTAATGCCTCCCATGGACTATTCACCTTACTACCGTCAGGTAGAAGGTTCCGCAGCATCACTGCCCGCACCTCCAGAATGGGGAACAGCTTCTTCCCCTAGGCAGTCAGACTGCTGAACAACCTGTAGAGCAATTGGACTGTAATTCCTTAGCAACTCAGAATGCAAACCAGGACACCGCACCTTATGCCACTCGTACTTTCTTTTCTTCTAGTACCCCATATTTATGTAGAATAGTTTTTTTGTACAAATCATACCACTAGCCACAGTGCTCTGCGAAAAGTCATGCCCTGTCTAGCGTGTTTGTTTTAGGTCACCTGTAACTCTGACCTGTCGTGTTTACAACTTGTGTTGTAATGTTTGTACATATGTGTACAAGTGTGTGTGTGTGTGTGTGTGTAGTTGTGTGTGAATGGGCACGTGTGTTTGTGAGTGAAACTGTGTAGTCCTTTAATAGTGTATGTAGGCACTATTAAGTATCTGTCTTGTTTACACTGTGTTCTAACAGTTGCTTGTATCACCAACTGTTCCTGGTGAAACGTTGTCTCACTATGTACTGTGTATATGGCGAAAATGACAAAAACCTATTTGACCTGACCACAAGAGACTAGTCAAAAAAAAACAAACAAGATAGACACCTCATTACTAGAAAGACAGGATAAATAACAGTATACACATAGACAGGGTAAACATATACACCCCCTCCCTGCATCATATATAGGATGGTGGCGTGCAATTGTGCATGTTATAATGTTAAAAAAGAGAGAAACATGCTGAGTGCTATGTAAAGTGCTTTCTTTTTCTTGTTCAACAGTGCAATGCTTGCGGGGATGAATAACCTGCGGGCTCGATTTGTGTGGAAAGAGGGCACCCTGAGCCTCCTGTCTGATGACAGCATCTCATATGCCTGGGTCATACAAAATTGGACTAATATAATATTTACATTTAAGACCACCTCATACACAGCAGCTCTTACAGTCCGGATGTGACCACTGTGATGTGACCATGTTTCGTGTAGTTTCTGGAAAGTCCAGTTCTCACTCACCTGACTGACGTCCATTGCACCATCACACACCAGGGGTCGAGCAGAGGCTAGATCGTTGGATCCCATTACCGTGGTGATAACCCCTGTCTTGTCCACTTTTCGGATCACTGTTCCATCGACAAAATAGATCAATCCATTCTTGTCCACAGCAATGCCTATGCAGCAGACAGGAGAACACAGACATGTGTTCAGACAATACAGATCACAGACATGCTATTAAACCCCCCAAACACACACACACACACATACAGAGGGAGGGAGAGAGAAAGAGAGAGTGACTTTTGAACTAGTAATTGAGATGGAATTGCTGGCTAAGCACAGTGCATTGGTTCTGGAGATCATGTGTAGCTGTAATCTAATACTGCATGACCAGGCAAGAAATATGCTGTTTCAGACTGCAGATATTCACACAGGGCAAGGGACAAAGCTATCTGCCAAGACTTTGATTATCTGCTACATCTAACAACACTGCAACTGACAACTGCAAGCAAGCAATGCCTTAAAAATATGTTTAAAAAAATGTTATTTTCTTTTCAGGTTGCCCTTTGGCTAGGTTACTGATTAGCATTTTGGTGAAAGTGAAACTATTACTGTACCTCACAACCACCAGTGTTATATTGCTTAAATATATATACATATATACCATAGCGGCTTTAAATATTCAATATTATATACTGTAGTCATTATTAATATTCATGCTGTGTTTGTGATGTGTGTGTGTGTGTGCACACACTCACATCTTTGTGCTATAGAGATACAGGCTACAACAAATGGTGTTTTGACAGGTAACAATGGGCCCACATTATGTGGGAGTGACCTTGGGTAAATAGATACGCTGCAACCATAGACTGAGTCATATTGGGTGGTTTCTGACAGAAATGTAAGACCGAAGCCACAATGTTACACACACACACATACACACACACACACACACACACACACACACACACACATACACACACACACAGAGGCCACACTGGCGAGATGTGTCGAGAGTGAGGCGACAGGTACATGTGTCAAAGTTGGCTTCGTATTATTCAGGTCACTGCAGAGAGCATCACACTCAATTATTCACAGCCTGCTCTCCAGCTCTGAATTATTTCTCAGGCCAAAGTGGAAGTGGCTGTAGCTGGAGACACCATGCGTCCCTTCGTCCGTGTGTGTGTGTGTGTGCGCTTGTTTATCTGTGTGCGTGCACACACTCTCTGCTCCTCCTCCTTCTCTTCCTCTATTACTCCCTCTCACGCCATCCTTCTTGCCATCTCTCTTTCCCTTTCTCCATCTTTCATTTGCCTTTTTCGCATTTCTCTCCATCTCTGTCTTTCCCTTCTGCCCTTGCCATTTTTGTCTCTTTTTCTCTCTTTGTCTCTGTAATCCAGTGACTTCTCTCTCTTTCTCTCTCTCTCGTCTCCTGTTTGACTACTTCAAGGATTTAATGTAAAGACAAAAGAAAAAGTGCCACAAAAAGGGCCTGTTATTATAGGTACATAACAGCAAACTGACTGATTTCTATGAGTGTTTAAGGTTGTGTGTGTGTGCGTGCGTGTTTGTGTGATATTGTGGCTTAGGCCTTACATTTCTGTCAGAACCTGCCCAACATGACTCAGTCTATGGCTCTGGCTCTGGCTGCTCCTTGGGGCACCTTAGTCCTTTTGTGTGTGTTTCTGTCCGCTCCAGTTCCACTACACAGTCCCCTGTCTAAGGTGCTGTGGGGTGCAGTGATGTTTTTGGGGGATCATGTGGAACTGTAATCTCCTAATACTGACCAGGCAACAAATATGCCCTTTCAGACTGCAGATGTTCACACAGGGCAAATTACAGTATGCTTTATCTGGTAAGACTCCATTTTTATTTATGATATCAGTCTTTCATGTTACATCTAACAACAGCACCACTGACAACTGCCAGTAAGCAATGAGTTAAAAATAAATGTAAAAAACGGTGAGAGTACTGATTAGTATTCTGGTGAACCATGGGGCACAGTTGTGTTTTTCATTTTTGTGCCTTTGCATTTCATAGGATTTCCTTGAGAAGGACAGCTGGTGATGTGTCTCCGCTTCAGCTACTGCTTACTGAGACCTTAGAAAATGGAAAAAACTGTATTGTGTATTTTTGGTCTTGCGGCTGAAAAAGAAAGTCATACACAAAGGTAGGGAGGGTGGGACAGGGAAATAAAGAGCTTTTGTAATGATGTATGTGTGTATTTTTGTGAGCTTACTCTCAGGACAATGCGCTGGGCTCCCTGCACTGTGAATATCTGGGCCAGTCTATTTGTTACGGCTTTGCCAGACGCCATGACAGGCTTCAGCGGCCCAAGACGAGCCACGTGCGTCATCGGGCTGCCATCTGAGAGACATCGCCATGGCTGCGTGGGACGATTGAGACCAAGCCCAAAAAACAACCAAACGATCCCAAACTAGGGGGACTTTATCTCATAAAAGGGTCCCACGCCAGAATGGAGAGTAAAAAGAAACCAGAGTGATGACAGGATTCATTTTTCAAATCGAAAAACGCCTCAGCAAATCATTAACCTGTAGCATGCAAGTGCTCCATCAGATTAATTATACACCTCATCCCCTATAAGGCTGGGACACTGAGAGACCCGTCACTGGAGCTGACATGCAGCATGGAGCTTTAGGAAAGGCAGCCTCCTTAAAGCCCCCGCCTCAGCTCTTGGTCTCAGGCTACGGCTAACGTCTCCTCCTGTGAGGGTTAAATGCTGAAACACTGTCATATGGGCTCTGCCAAGATGTCAGCACTGCTCAGGAAACAGAAAGAGGACAAAGACTGGGGGGGGGGGCAAAGAGAGAGAGAGAGGGAGGGAGGAAGAAAAGAGAGAGGGGGGGCTTTCAAGGCCAGCTCATCTCTCTCTCTGTCTCTCTTTCTCTCTCTCAGTCTCTCTCTTTTACTCTCTCTTTCCTGCAGCACCATCATTTTCTTTCCAAAAGTAGCGTGTGTCTTATCAACTGCCAGACATTACTCCATTTCTTGTAATATATGCAATGCACACTGCACTCCTAGTGAACCCTTGTTTCCCCAAACACAGCCGTAGGAGGAGCAAGTGTAGGTGTAGATGGATGAGCGTGAGTTTAGGGGGTGTTTTCTGTTCCCCACCTTTGGGTCCAGCAAGGGAGGCCTCTGTGGCTGGCCCTCCATCCCCACACTGGGCCTCATCAAAGGGCAGACAGTGCTCCCCCGTCCCCACCACCACCTCCACATTCTGCTGAGGCTCCATGATGCCCCCTAGTGCCCGGGGGCTGTAGATGCGGCGCGAGTTGGTGTCCGACACGTAAAGCTGCCCCGTGACAGGGTCGGTGGCAAGATAGTAGCGGTGGGCAGGGTTGTTACTAGGCAGAGACAAGAGAGAGACATATAGGCAGATGAGAAAGTCAAACAGGGAAAAACAGAAGATATAAGAAAGAGAAACAGAGACAGAGAGAGAGAATGCGAGAGTGATGGAGATGGAGAAGACATACCCAAAGAGCCTACATGTGAATGGCAGGCGGGGAGATGAAGAAAGAAGGCTAGCTTTACCAGTGGATGGACAGATTAGCTAGGAGAGAAGGCTAGCATTAACAGTGGATGGACAGATTAGCTTGAATGAAGAGAGAAAGCTAGCATTAACAGTTGGATGTTTGTGTGTGTGTGTGTGTGTGTGTGTGTGTGTGTGTGTGTGTGTGTGTGTGTGTGTGTGTGTGTGTGTGTGTGAGTGTGAGAGAGAGAGAGAGAGAGAGAGAGAGTATGTGTGAGTGAGTGTGGTGGGGGATAAGTTAAAGTATGTGTATGTATATTTTTCCATAGGTAAATGTGTGTGTATGTTTATGAATGTGTGTGTGTGGTGTTTGAGCATAGGCCAAATGACATGTGATGGGAATGTATTGAAAAGAGAGGAAGATGACAAATCTCTGAATGAGCCAAATCACTCCAGTCATGATCACTCTCACAGTGACTCTTAACTCCAAATGAAAGCATGTTTGGGAAACATGGAGACCTCCATTTTCTGCAATCCTTCACTTAGTGTTGTCTCTTCTTTGTTGCATTCCTTCTTTGTCTGCTCTCTCTCCATTTTCTCCCATTTTCCCTCCTATTTTTACTCTCTTATCTCTCCCTCTCTCTCTGTCACTCTACCTAGCTGTCAGTGAGTGTGTTTCACCAGGAATTGAAGTTATATTTGGAGAGAGAGAGAGAGAAAGAGAGAGAGAGATACAGAGAGAGATAGATAGAGAGAGAGAGAGAGAGAGAGAGAGAGAGAGAGAGAGAGTGACAGCTGACTCTAGGCTCCTTCTGACATACCACTAGTGCCCAGTGACAGAGAAGAGATCGACAAGGAGAGAGAGGCAGGAGAGAGAGAGACAAAGATATAGAAAAATAGATGTACCGCATAGCGGTACATGGTATTACCGCAGTGTACTGATTTTTGCATTTAGCCATATCACTAGGTGGTGCTATACTTTCAGTGAGTGTTTATCGGCTGGGTCGATATGCGTCTGTAACACCAGCATACTAACACAAAATTGTTGTCTTGTGCAAAATTGTTGACGAGAAAACGAAACTGTTTTTGCACACCTAGCTTCGACGAAAAACATTGCCCCCTATGACGAAATGTCACAACATTTGGTGCACATGAAAAGAAAGCTGTTTAGAGTCGGCATGTCAACTTTGACCAAATTTGAGCAATTAAAAGCCAAGATATTGACTTTTGATGAATTTTAAGCTGTGTTTAAAATTTTCATTGACATGTAACTTTGAAATGATTAATTTCAAAACAAATCCTTTTTTTAATGTTTTTGTCAGTATTGTCTGTAGATGACATATACAACATTTGGTTAGATTCACATGAATGGCCTACGACGTGATCATTTGGTTTCGTTTTTAAAATGTTAAAACTTCAAATGCTGAAATTGTTTTTGTTGTTAGTGGGCCTCCACCAATGTTTTCAATGCATGAGGCTCAATGGATTTCACAATAAAAAAATTGGTTGCAGACATTAGCGTTCTCTAGATAATAGGCAAAATGACATTTTGTACAATTACAGCGCCCCCTATGAACCAAATTTTATGGCATGTGCTGTGCTTTTAGAGGTGTTTGTGCTGATCGTGCATGTACAGTGTTCATTTTAGGACATCGTCAGATTTTAGTCTCACATGTCAGATATCAGACTCACATGTCAGACTCAGACGAAAAGGTATCAGCTTCATCCAAAAGTATGTCGTACTCAGATGAAAAGTCATCATTCTCAGAAAAATATCTGTCATACTCAGATAAAAAAAGTCATCAGTCTCACAAAAACCTTTGTCATCCTCAGATTCAAAGTCATCATACTCAGAAAAATATCCGTCATACTCAGATTCGAATCCGTCATTCTCAGAAAAATATCTGTCATACTCAGATTCAAAGTCGTCATTCTCAGAAAAACGTTTTTCATTCTCAGATTCAAAGTCGTCATTCTCAGAACCAAACAGCGCCATCTCTCGGAGTCAGTCTCAGTCTCAGTTATCAGTCTCAGTTTCACACGAACAGTTGTCAGACAAAAAGTTCTCATTCTCACATGAAACTTTGTCAGAAAACAAGCAGTCATATGGCTTTTGGATAATAGCGCCCTGAAGGTAGCGCTGTTCACTACAATTTCTCAGAGCCGTTTATTATCTCAATATACAAGCAAGGATCCGCCAAGCGTAGCAGACTGCCGCCAATCTTTGCCAGCCATTGTAGAAAAGACCAGCACCAGAACTGCTCTGGCCAGCACTATTCTACTGAGATCGTCGACACAACAGTAAGTTAATAAGACCCTACCCTCATACCCTTGTTTAATTTAAAAAAAATTGAAAGCCTTGTTAGGGCTAGTCTGCTATACGACATATTTTTTCTTTTGAATTGCGACTGCATTGCTTAATCAGGCAAATAGCTGCTATATTATCATTCATGTTATGTTATCCAGAAAACTTTTCAAACACAGAGAAAACTTGAACCCAAATATTACATTAAAAAATTATATGTGCAGACTGCAGAGAGATGTACTTGGGCTCTACGACGTTGTTAGAGTCAGAGAGCTAGCGATGAAACTGCTAACGCTAGCTTGAGAACATTTAGCCTGACAAAGTTTCATGTGAGAATGAGAACTTTTTGTCTGACAACTGTTCGTGTGAAACTGAGACTGATAACTGAGACTGAGACTGACTGAGTATTTCCTATATGGCGCTGTTTGGTTCTGAGAATGACGACTTTAATACTGAGAATGAAAAACGTTTTTCTGAGAATGACGAGTGTGAATCTGAGTATGACAGACATTTTTCTGAGAATGACGGATTCGAATCTGAGTATGACGGATATTTTTCTGAGAATGACTTTGAATCTGAGGATGACAAAGGTTTTCCTGATAATGACGACTTTTCATCTGAGGATGAGAAAGGTTTTTGTGAGAATGATGACTTTTCATCTGAGTACGACATAGGTTTTTCTGAGAATGAGTTACTTTTGGATGAAGCTGATACCTTTTCGTCTGAGTCTGACATGTGAGTCTGATATCTGACATGTGAGACTGATATCTGACAATGTCCTAAAATGAACACCGTATGCATGACATTTGTGCAGTTCCCACCTTCTCAGTCCAAGATATTGGCAATACAAAATCCCAATTTTTGCATTTACCCACTATCACTAGGTGGCACTATGCTTCAAGTGAGTGTGTATGGGCTGGGTCAATGCTCTGTAACACCTACATATCACAAAAATTACATGTTGTTGGGTGAAACGTTCAATGAGTTATTCAGGGAATACTTTTGGCCATCTTCCCTTCTTTGACGGACACTGGCTCAGTGGTGGGGTGGCCCTTGGCGGCCAAAAGCTTTTAGTCTCTCAGAAACTACTAGGGCTTCATGCCTACAAAGATTCACGTCCCCCGGAGTTCCAAGCTACATCCGAATACCCTTACTAGCCACCTGCATAGGAGGCAAAAATGAGGAAGCCACAATCTAGTGTGCAAATGAACTACACTATCCCAGAAGTCACTGGGAGGTTGAAAACCGTAGAAGAAGAACCCAAAACTTCCTGCTCATTAAAAGTAACCAAGATGGCGGAGACACCGGTCGCTTGTCTGACAGTGTAAAAATGTGCACTTCAGTAAATAAAAGCCATGTAAATAGTGGTTCACGTCACCAATGCACATAAACATTGAGGTTATCTGACAAAATGCAGCTAACCATTTGCTACAAACTGGCAAAATCATGAGGTTAATGTAAATATCTGGGTCAGAGGACGGGCAAGATGGTGGTGTCGTAGTACATCCGAATTATATGTACTGGCTAGTTTGCTACGTAGAAACTACTACTGTAGTAGTGTGGTAAGAGTGGTAAGCACTGCATAGAACGCAGTGCCTACTAAGGTTTCGGACGCAGGGCCAGTGTCCTCGCAATCGTTGACAAAAAATCTGTGAAAAAAGGGAAAAAAGCCGCGGCAACACCAATATGACCGCTTTCGCTAGCAGCGGTCATAATGAGGGGAAAGAGATGTGCGTGGAAAAGACATCTTTCTTTCTCTCTAAGGAAACAGATGCCTGTATCTTTTTATAATTTTGTTCTACTGTGAGTATTCACACTGAATAATTGATTTTGATATGACTCTACTAGACGTCACTGAGAGTGACCACAACATGGCGCTCTTGTAGATGATTGGGAACTAGTAGTGATTTCACAGCTAGTGTGTGTTTCCTCCTTTTCCCCCTCCTGATGCCCTGGCCTACTACACCTGGGACAAGAAGCCCCCTTACTAGCCTGGTAAACCAGCCCCTTGTACTAATCAGTGAACAATTTCTTCCTGGAGCTGAAGTTTAAAACAACTGGATCTGCCTTTACCAGTCTGGTCATGACGCATGCGATTAGCCAGGCTATAAGCCTACCTATGCACTACAATTCAAATGTCTGGACTGGGGCAGAACGGCTTCAAGGCTATATCACATACCTGTGCCTGAAGTCCTTATTCCTGGAGTGAAGAATTTCAGGTGGGATAGGAGAAAATAGACAGAGGTGGAAAAGGAGAAAATAGAGAGAAGGGGGGAGAGAGGAGAGAGAGACAGAGCCAGAGAGACACAGAGAAAGAGGGAGAAACAGAGACAGGGAGAAGGACATTAAGGACATGAGTGAATAACAGTATTGAAGGCATAACAGGTGTTTTATAAAGCTTGGAGTGTTCGGCTTTGCGAAGCTCCCTTTTTAATGCAGGAATCAGAGTTATCTGCATGCTGCCTCATAAATGCAACAGCACATCACTCTCCCTCTCCCTGTCTCTCTCTCTCTTTCTCTTCAAAGGACTCAAGGCCTTCGTAAATCAAAGGCTCATTCTCTGCCTATCTGTGTTGTAATGAATTATCGATCAGGCAGGCACTAATGAAAGAAGATAAATATCATCTGGGAGAAATTATTAGTGTGCTCTGTGATTTTGGGCTGGCACAGGGTATAAAGGGTTCAGCTGGACACTGGACCACAGGTTTGTCATTAGCAGGGGAGAGAGATGAAACAAATAATTAATTTGTTTTTTCTTGAAAACATAAGTAACAAGTAGTATTTATAGTTATTTTTTGTAACATAATAAGAAGTAGTGTAATTAATCCTCATTCATCAAACTTCATTCAGTCATTCATTTATTCATCTATTCATTCACACTATCTAACTTTATATGTCTGCTTCTTTTACATACTGTATCCCTTACCCCTGCCACAAGTAGCCATGAAGTAATTTCCTTTTTGTCTTTCTTGTTCATATTTTAACTGATATTCCTGACCACACGCCATCCCATCTTCCACTGACCCATCCCTCTATTGATTCCCCTCCATGCATCACCCCATCCACACCACATTGCTTATGTATCCCACCATCAAACAATGCTCTCTCCCCTCCCCTTGATGATGTGAGGTCTTCTTGTTGATGCTGAGAGGCATGTCTTTGGCTGTTCTTGTCTGGACCACCTACCTCCTGTCTCTCGCATCTCCCACACTGCACTGCCTTTATGTTGGTGTCCCTTCTTACATCTTTCACACAGCACTGCCTTTATGTTGGTTTCACTGTTTATTACTGAAGCCTCCTTTTCAGCCATCCATCTCACTGCAATACCACTGCATAAGCTAGAAGCCGTCTTGCACTCATAGAATACTAATGAACTAATGTTATATTCACATATATTTTTGTATTTATGTAAAGCCCACTAAATTACCCATGTGTAGGAAAGGTACTGTATTTAGAATCTACAATTACTGTGCTGCTACTAAAATATAAATGCAAAAACTGGTTATTCGATTACTATTTTTGTTTGAGGTTATAAAGGAGAAAAGGTATTTTTTCTATCTATCTATCTATCTATCTATCTATCTATCTATCTATCTATCTATCTATCTATCTATCTATCTATCTATCTATCTATCTATCTATCTATCTATCTATCTATCTATCTATCTATCTATCTATGGAAGTCGGGCGGGGGCGGTGTAGGAGATGAGATGGGGGAGGAGGAGGAGGAGGAGGAGATGAGGCCCAGACAGGCCCTTGGGGTGAGCGAAGCCCAGACAGGCTCCTTTTCCCCCCTTCTCCTTCCCCTCCTCTTTTCCTAGTTTTTTTTTTTTTTTATGCGTTGGTGCAAACAGTTGGTAATAAGCAGTAACTAGTAAATTTTGGAAGTAAACGGTGGTTGTAAGTGAATTGTGGAAGTACATTTTGGAAATTTGGGTAGCAGGTAGCTAAACTGTGGACACGCGCTAAAGGATTGATCACCTTTAGTGGGCCGCCTCAGGGGAGGGTGTACAGTGAATAAAGGCCCGAAACACCCGTTGATCCTGAGGTACACTGCTGAGGATGTGTCCCACATAGAGTATGGATAATTGTAATGGCTGTAGTTAGGAAAGCCTGAAGTGTGGTACAATGGGTGCTCTCCCCACATGTGCAAGTGTCTTGTATTTTATTTATTTATTTATTTATTTATTGTAATTGTTAAGGATATGTTGGAGGAAACTGCAAAGGCTTGCCAGTGGTCCTGGATGAGATGCATGTTGTTGGCATGGTGAAAGCCATGGGGGAAAGCGATAGGTAGGTGCTGCTGAGTGGATCATGTAAACGGCCCCAGCAGCCCCAGTCACTGTAACGGTAGCTGGCTGGTTCAGGTTAACCCTTGTTGAGCATCTGTCTGTACGGCTCCAGTTGGCCATCCCCGTCCTGTACAGCTCACATGAGGTTGCGTGAATAGCTGTAGTCAGCGGCCAGTTGTGCGTGTTACTCCTGGGAGTAGGGACTAACAGCCTGAACTATTTACTTGGTTATAGATAGTGTAGGGGTAGGTGTAATAGCTATAGTTTCTCCCTAAGGTGCTCTTCCTACATGCACAAGTACTTTGTGTTCTTTGTAAACTATCTATCTATCTATCTATCTATCTATCTATCTATCTATCTATCTATCTATCTATCTATCTATCTATCTATCTATCTATCTATCTATCTATCTATCTATCTATCTATCTATCTATCTATCTGAGATAATACATTCCTTGTGCTGTTGCAGCAATATATAACAATGTATCGTAACAACAGCTACGATTGTAATGATTATAATTATAATTAGTATGATTTTTGTTGTTGTTTCTGTGCTCCTGTAGTGCAATGTGTCAGCAGTACTGTAGTAGGGCTTGTGTTGGTGGTGTTGATGCAGTCTAACCTGAGCTCCATGATGCTGCTGACGTTCCTGGAGGGGTATATGCGGCGGATGTAGTTGAAGTCGCCCACATAGAGGCTGCCGTCCAGGCCCCAGGCCAGTGCCACGGGTGCCAGCAGCTTGTTGCCCTCTGCCTGCCCGTTGCAGCTGGGACAGGAGATGCTGCGGCGCCGCCCGTTACCCATCACCGTGGTGATGACAGGGGGCAGCAGAGAGAGCAGACGCTGCTCGCCACTGCCTTTGTACAGGATACCTTTGGACAGGTGTGACAGCATGAACACACCAATGTTTTCATTTAGTGGGTTTTAAATTAGGGATAAAAATAAGGTAAAAACTAGCACAGATAGGACACATGTGTGACAAAAACACAGATGCTTTCATTTTGTCTGATTTAGGTTATTAATGCACCTAGCACATACTGCTTCATCTGGAAGTTGATCTTTGCTCTGTTTTGGAATAGCAAAGATCAACATCAAAATGGAGCTCCCAGTGTGAACCTGTTGCTCTTTGTCTATATGTCTATAGAGCTTGATGCTTTACAGCGTGCATGTCTGGGGTTCTGGGAGGAGGGGAGGAAAGAGGAGTGGAGGGGACAGGGAGGAAGAGGTGGGTGGGAGAGGGGGAGAGGAAAGATTGGAGGATAGGACAGAAGGTTGGTAGCCTGGTTAATTTTGTACAGAAGGTCTGGCAGTGCTGTATTGATAAACAATTTCTTCCTAGAGGTGTGCACTGAAGTTTAAAACAAGTGGCTAACGTCATCACGTATGCAATTAGCCTGAGTATGCACTACAATTCAAATGTAGCACACAAAGGCAGCGTCATCGCTCATGAACATTCCCTCTGTTCACTGATTGGCTAGGGCAAAATTCTATTTTTTAAAATTCAAAATTACAGAAATGTCAATGAAAAGACTGCCAGACCCTCTGTACAAAATGAGATGAATTACAGGGGGCTGGTTTACCAGGCTAGAAGGTCGGTGGAAGAGGAAGAGAAGACGAGGGGAAAGATGGGGAGTGCAGAAGAGGAAGGGAAGGTGTGGAGAGATGGGGTGGGCAGGGAGTAGGAGTGGGGAGGTAGGAGAAGTGATCTGAGAGAAGGGGTGAAGATGGGAGAGGAGAGGAGGGCAGGGCAAAGATGGAGAGAGGATGAGATGAAAAGAAGGGGTGGAGGGGAGAGAAGGGGAAGGGCGGAGGTGAGTGTTATGGAGAGGGGAAGACAGACGAGGAGGGGTGGACAGTTGATGTAGAGAGGACGGAGGAGATGAGAGTGGGGTGAGGCGAGAGGAGGAGAAAAGTGATGAGAGGAGAGGAGGAGAGAGGTGATGTGAGGAGAGAGGGGATGTAAGGGCAGGGTAGGGAAGGAGAGGGAGAGTTAGGCATGATCGTGAGGTCAGGGAAGTTGAGGAGGAGAGGAGAGAGGAAGAAAGAGAGGGAGGAGAGGAGAGAGGAAGAGAAGGAGGCGTAAAAAGTGAATAGTTTATGTGAAGGGAGTGGACTGGATAGAGCTTAACAGCAGCCCACTGCCCGAGTTCGTTCTGCCCAGATCTTTGCACAGCCTGTGCCAATGTCAGAAACTCTCTGAGGCAGAGGAACTCCTCTTTGCAGGATAACACACTGTCTGTCTGTCTGTCTGTCTGTCTGTCTGTCTGTCTGTCTGTCTGTCTGTCTGTCTGTCTGTCTGTCTGTCTGCCTCCATTACATTGCACCTGAGGGACAAGTACAGCACACTTGCCTAAGCGTAATCAATGGAGAGGATCAGAAATATCTTAACATTGAAAAACATCGAAGCAAATAAGATTAAAGTGGATTAAACATTTAAGCACTGAATATTGAGATGAGTTTAAAGGGCTTCGGCAACATCAAAGGCTTGGTCTGTGGGTTACCTGTGGATTGCCAGGGCTCACGCTAGACAATGCTTTGATCAATTTCACACACTCTCTCACATTTGACTCATTTCTTCAAAGAAAGAAAAAACCCAAGGAGCAACTTCAAAGGGTCGTACTGAGCCAACAAAAATGAATTATTCATATCCAGCAACATGCTAGAATTCCGCTGCCTGCTCGCTCTGCCCTATTAATCACTGCAATGGCTCTGCTGCAAGCAGCTGTCTGATTGGCTGGGTGTCAGCAACCCTGCATTTCAATTGGCTGGGGAAGCGTGTCTGCTCATTGAGTGTGCAAACGTCATTGGCTAAACTGGGGTTGCTGTTTTTTTGTAGGCTGTGTGACTATTCCTGCTCCTGCTCGAGATGACTGCCACTGTCTCACCTCACACACCTGCCATTGGCTGCCATCTGCTTCTGCTTGCTAGTGCTTTAATTGGCAGAAACTCACCAGCACTCTTCCACTTTCAAAACCTCCTGCAAATGTCTGTGCTGTGTGTGTGTGCATGCATGCGCATGTGTGTGCGTTTATCTGTATTTGTGCGTGCATGTGTGCGCAAGCGTGAGTTCGTGCATGTGTGTGCAAGCGTGAGTGAGTGCGTGTGTGCACTAGTGTGGGGGTGTGTGTGTGTGCGCAAATGTCTGTGTGCATGTGTGGGTGTGTGTGTGCGCGAATGTCTGTGTGCATGTGTGTGTGTGCCTGAGTGTCTTTGTGTCTGTATGTCTATGTGCCTGTGCGTGTACATATTGCTTCCAAATTCTTCCTCTGGGAGGTGACAGGGAACTGTATAGCCATGTTACTGTTTCTACGTCATACCACATATGCCACTGATGGCCTGGGTGAGGAGATGGAGTAGAGTTCATGGTGGTAGTAGAATTGGAGATGGTGCAACCCATCCATGCTAGCTATTGAAAGTAAAGCCAGGGGGTGAGGCTTATCCATTGACTTTGCATACTGAACACCATTGTGTAGAGTTAACCAGGATGGCGGACATGGCCAGAGAAGCCTCATCCCTTGAGTTGAAACCTATTAGTCTATATCACACAGTCGGAGGCTTCAACTGACTGAGATCATCACATCATCACATTACACTTAGCTGACGCTCTTATCCAGAGCGACTTACACATATTTACAGGGTTTCAGTTACAGTCCCTGTAGCAGTGTGGAGTTAGATGCCTTGCTCAAGGGCATCTCAACCATGGGTAGGGTGGGATTTGAACCGCCAACCTTCATGCAAGACCAACTCCCTAACCACTAGGCCACAGCTACCCACTACCCAGATACGTGACACCCTCTGGGAGAGGGTTGTCACTAGATTGCATGCAAATTTAGGCGGAAGTGACATAAACTTTCTTAAAACCTCGTTGAAAGTCAGCAATGTTGTAAGTTTTGTTTTGTTGTGTTGTTGAGATGGCGCGCCACTTAAAAGTTTTCCCCTCTGTGGAGGTATTTAAGGCGAGTCAATATTAAGACACCCTCTGCCATAAATAAGTTGTGCTGTTATACACAAGTTATCTGCATCTGCTGTCATAATAAATTCCTGTTTGTCAATGTAGCATCTATATCTGGTGCTTGGTAAGCTTTTTAGCATCTGTATCTGTGATTGGTAAACGTTTTTGTACACGTCCACAGCAGGCCTGTTTCTGGGTCTGTCTGACTCTAAAAAGGCCACATTTTGGCCAAGTACTATGTGTACAGTATTTTGTGCGCTTAGAAAAAGGTACGGTAAATCAGCCAACCAGCCAACCAGGCTAGCTCTATACAGGCAGGTAAATGAGGTTTTGATAGACGATATACCCATACTTGCACATTTTCTTATTTTTATTTATGTTCATAGAATCATACAAATTCGCCAGCATTTTTACACTTTTATTTATGTTAATAGAATCGTTCAGAAATCACCAGCGGTTATCTTTTCATAATCCTCTACAAAAATCTCTTCATAATCACTCCACAGCCGTAATTATCATAATTACTCCACAGCCAACTTCATAATTATCCAACAGCTACAGCAATATTACAACCATTACTTTCCAATTATTCCACAGCCAAAGACAACGCTGCTGTGTTTCAAAGCCTTCTCAATGTTTTCTGAGTGTTTACTACGGCTACTTTTGGCTACCAGTGATGAGATGAGTGGATGAGATTTTGAGAGAATTCATGTCAACTCATGTCACTTCTGGCTAAATTCGCATGCAATCTAGTGACAACCCTGGGAGAGGCCTTATAGTAACATATTTTACAAAACTGTGCAGTGTGTGCTTCTCACATTTGCAGGCTTTCTTAAAAGACTTAAAAGATTTAATTCTACAAAAATAAACCTACTCTTTTGTTTGCTTTTTACAACCACACACCACAGTTTTCTTCAATATATTTGGATTTCTGGGGAAGAGAAGACGTAAGGGTGGAGTTCTGGAGGAGGCGCATGTCTCTCTGTCTATCCCACCTCCTTCTGCAGATCCCCCATCAGCCCAGATGAACAGCACTGGAGCTGGGCCCCTAGCTGCACATAACCTTTGGAGCAAAGCAATCAGCACACACTTGTCAGCTTTCTCTTTCTCTCCTCTCTCTCAGGTGGAGACCCTGATTCCTGGAGATAACACTAAGCAGTCCAGATAAAAGCACCCAGTCTGTGTGTGCTCTCAATGTCATTTTCAAAGCCAGTTCTTCAGAATCTAGCTATCTTGTGATTAAACACCACAAGTTATGTCTTGTTTACAGCTTTTGAAAAATCAATGACAGGCTGTTTACAAAAAAGCTGGTAAGCATTAATAGCAAGACGCCTCCTTGTGTAAGGCTCAATTTTGGTATTTCACTCAAGCATGCAACAGTGAATGTGGCAGAAATACAGAGCGTGTTTGCTGAAGAGCCCTTAGAAGGAAGTGTTTTACATGCACACGCATGACAATCAAACACAGGATTTCAGACAAGGCGCTGAACTCCTGTGTAAGAGTCCTTTCAGAGAGAGGGGGGTGGTAGTAGGGGAGGCGGGGTGAAAGAAAGTGAGACAGGAAAGCAAGTCAGAATAAGAGAGAGACTCATTAAACAGACAGAACAAGAAAGAATGAGAGTGAGAAAGACAGAACAGAAGAGAAATAAAGCCAAAACAAAATAAACTGTTGGAGAGACTGACACTAAAGAGAGATAAGTTTGTGAGAGACAATTGTGATGGCAAAAAGAAAAAAAAACAGGTTAAGAGAAAGAAATTATAGAAAGGAGGTGAGAGAGAGAGAGAGTGGGAAGAGGCAGCAAGCAAAAGAGAGAGAGAAAGCAAGAGGTAGATTGTGTGAATAATCCATATTCCTGTCTTTATGTGTATCCATACACATGTGCATCCGTAAAAGGATTTGAAGAGATGTTTTATGCAAGGCATCCCTCCGAATGACTCGAATCTGTTCCATTGTTCTGAACGGTTCGGGCAATCGGGCACATCCCTCTCGGATATTATGGGTAGAAGTGCTGTGTGCTTATTGTATTTTAGACATTTTGTTTGCATTTGTTAAATATACATCAGTATTTTGATATAGTACACGAATCATACAAAATACAAAATACAAAATAATTCACATTTTGCTAGGAACATTTTTAAAAAGTAGGCTACCTGTTAAAATGTGATGTTTCCTTTCAGTAGCCTAAGTTTTCTGCTTGCAATATTTGTGTAAGGACAGAGAAAAGTAGGCCTAGCCTACTACAGCACAGGATACCAAATTGCACTTCCCGCTATGCCTTTACTGCATTTGTATGCATGAAATTTAGAATAATTCATTTGGAATGATTCCTTTATTTTTTATTTTTTAAATGAGATCAACATGTTCCCAAAGTGTTGTTTTGCAAAGCTGGAATGGATTTGACATATTTTCACTTTCTAAATGTAGCCCTATAATTATGCATTTTAAAAAATTGGCCGGTTGATTGGCTCGCAAATGAACAAGACCATTTCCTATTAGCACAACAAGTGGTCTGTGGTAAAGCATGAGTCTACAATGCCAAAATCAAAGGTTGAGATTTGCCCCACACATCTACTTAATGCCAGGTCTTCACAGTGTGTCTGTGTGTGTGTGTGTGTGTGTGTGTGTGTGTGTGTGTATGTGTGTGTGTGTGTGTGTGTATGGGGTTGGGGGGAGTTGTTATGAAACGTTTGAGTCATGCGCCAAACACTGAGCAGAGCTCTCAAAGGCTGTGTGCTGAGGGGAAACTTTGGCAGACATTTTTTTCTTTTTGTCTCATCAGGTGTGTGTGCATGTGGGGCGGGGGGGGGGCAGTTTCTTCACAAGATGTGAGGTGTGAAACAGAGAGAGAGAGAGAGAGAAAACAGAGACATTACACATTTTCATTTTCGCTTTCTTTGTGTGATCTTTTTGTGGGAAAGTCTTGACAGATTTGGTTCATATAAACAACGCTCTGTCTTCAATGTTTAATGAAAGAGGCCGTTTCTGAACACTGCTCTGGAAATAAACAGTGGAAACGCCTTTTAACAGCTGTTGACTTTCTCTGTCTCTCATGTCAGGCAAGGCACAACTCCGGTGAGAATCTGTGTTGTGGTTAAAAATGCTGATTCTTGGGCGAGTGATAGTGATAGTTGACCATGAGTGTAGCAGACACAATCCCTCTAAGCTGTTTTTCTCTATCTCAGTACTGGACATGGTCTTCTCTTGAAGGGATGGCACAGCAATGACACACCGCACAGGAAGTCACAATGTGTGTACACCCAGTCTGTGCGTGGTCTGCACACGGTTTGCTAACTTAGACATCAGCATTATCTGACTGTCACAGCAAAGTGTCCATTCTCTGTGTGATTGTGGACGTGTTGACTATGGGACTGCTTGTGTGTTTTAAAGCACTGGGTAAGAGAGCAAGGAAACACAAAACCAACGTCCATCCATGAATTAATTGGGGAGGGCACTATACCTTATTTTTCTGTTATCATATCTCCTTTAATGTAAGTCACACAGAAAAGGCTCTTAAGGTCTGAAAGTGTCCCAATCTGACACAGAATCACCCTTTTTCTTAAATTAGCACAATTTTTATGAAGGAGTCCCTTATGGTACAGAGGCACATTATCATTTTTACATTTGCACCCTGGGATAAGGCCACTGAGTATACCTGCCAGCAAGATAATTAGCCTGCAGATAAATGATAGACCTGCTGATGAAATGACAAGTTGCATTTCTGTGTCTGTGAGTCAGAGCTGGGAGGATGATCAGTGACGTAAAGTCACACTGAGAAGGATTTAACACGCGCACTCATCCACAACATCCAAGAACCAAACTTGAGCTGCCTGTTTATTGGAAGGTAACATATATGTCCTTACTCCAACAGTTTCAGGTATGTAGGTAGTGATGTAGAGAGGAGTATACAGGTATGAAATAGCAACAAATAATTCTGTAGATTCAGACAATGTACAGATGTTATTTTGCCATTGTAACGGGCTATGAGTGACTGAGAAATGTACTGGGATGAGCCATGCGGTTAGCACATGTCCTTGTGTGCCTGACACAAACCCAGATGAGCTGGACTTCACTGGCACTCTTACGGTGATACACCAATAAAAAAAAAAACAGACAGCGAGGCAGAAAGGGAGGGAGAGAAAGAGCGAGAGAAAGAGAGAGAGATGAAAAGAGAACAATAAGAGAAACAAAAAAGTGAGGGAGAGAGAAATTGGGGGATTGGTAGAAGTGAGGTAGTAAGAGAGAGAAAGAGGGGGAAGAGATGGTAAGCATAAAGGTGTATGTGTGCGTGTGTGTGTGGGGGGTTAATGGGAATGGGCAGGAGGTGAAGGTACGTAGAGGGGATAAAGGGAGGAAGGGACAGAGAAAAAAGAGGACAAGAGCTGTGACGAGATGAAAGGGCTCAAAATGGCTGCCATCAGCTAGCTCTGAGTCTGAGGGGATGAGTAGCTTAATGCTTCACACAGAGTAAGAGAGAAGAGAGGGAGGGGAAGAGAGGGCTTATGAAGAAAGAAAGAGAGGCCAGCTCTAGACTACACTCCATGTTCCAAACACACACACACACGCGCACACATACACACACACTGCTCTCTGGAGACTCCTCAAAGCACAGGCCAGGCTCTAAATTACATTCCAGGTTTCACACACTCCATTCAGCACAAAAGAGGCCACACACACAATCTCTCTTTCTCTCTCTCTCTCTGGCCTTCAGCCGTGTGATAACCTCCTGAAGACTTGTCCATAATACACTGCTCTCCCAGTACATTGATACATTCTTCACTCTGACTGCCAGATGTGTGAGTACCACCAATAAACTGTTCTCCCCTTTCTGACTATGACTTATTACAGGTGTGTGCTCCTGCAGGTATATGAGCTGTTGTAGGTATATCAGCATGTGAGTTCTTGTAGATGTATCAGTTGTGGCAGGTGTATGCACTGTTGAATATGTATGTGCTGTAGCAGGTATAGGAGGTGTTGCAGGTGTTTAAGCTGTTGCAGGCATATGGGCTGCTTCAGGTGTATACACTGTTGAAGGTGTATACACTGTTGAAGGTGTATACGCTGTTGCAGGTGAATAAGCTGCTGCAGTTGTAAAAAGTTGTTGCAAGTTTATCAGTTGGTGCAGGTGTATAACATTGGTGACCTGAATCGGACTCAATTCTAAAGTGCCCCAGGGGGCCTGGCTCAAGTTAGACTGCAGGAGCATGAGCAATGTTGCTGACTCGTCTCTGAGAGCTTGGGGGTAGCGAATGGGGATGTGGAAGTATCTTGTTCTCCACTGTGACTCCACTGCTCCGAGGCAATGACAAGCCCACCACCAATGCACTGAAGTGAGGAATAGAATAAGTATGGAAAAGCTGCACACTGCATTAATGTGTAGCGATTTATTCTGCCATTAATTTGAACGATCACCCCCTCAGAGTTTTCCTCTTTTATCTATGACTGAGGGGCGCAAGTCATATTTCATGTTCAGTCAGTTGTGCGCCGTGATAGCTTAGTCTGATGGGGAACATCCAGTTGCCCTTCTCCGTGCTACAGAGATGACTGATAATATAAGACATACTGTAATGCACTTACACATCCAGCCATTTGTAAATGCTCTGTTCACTTCTGTCAGAAATATACTTACATGCTATGTATTAAATATACACAATACACAGATACAATATCATACTGGGCAAAATGACACATGTTCATCCACTTTATCCACAAAAGATGTCACCATTTGTTGCCACCATGTTTCACTTGTGACACTCCGTGTCCAGCATTCAGTGTGCTACTGAATCACTGCCAACACAAATGTCATCTTGCTTTTACAAGACGGCTTATGGTTTTGGTTTCATTTATCCTCTGCCTGAAAGGACAGTTCCAATCTGAGCTTCCTTTCCGCTGCATAAGCAATAATGTCAGCATACCTCATCTCACATGTTCAGCACACACACACATGCACACACACACACACACACACACATACATACACACACACACACACACACACACACACACACACACACACACACACACACACACACACACACACACACACAGGTGAGGAAGCTTAACTGAAAGAGCTGTTCGATGCCTGTGGGATTGTGCGTGTCTACAGCAATAGAAACGATGTGGTACCTATGGGAGTGTGGGTTCATGCAACCAAAGTCATCCTGCACAGTCCAGCCCCAGGCTAAGACCTGCAACCTCACAGCAATTCTGCTGCGCCAGCCAGTGGACTGAAAATCACCTCCCTTACGGTGTCGGGAGGAAGGTTTAAACAACATTGCATATGCACAGCTAGACTAACTGGCATCTGTTAAAGAGAGAGTTGGGGTGGAAGATTTAGAGGTGTTGTGGACCTTACTATTGCCTATGTCCAGAGCGTGATGCTTGTCTAATGTCAAACCTATGAGTGTGTGTGTGTGCGTGTGTGTGTGTGTGTGTGTGTGTGTGTGTGTGTGTGTGTGTGTGTGTGTGTGTAATTTAGAGGTGTTGTCTCACCGTTGCCTACGTCCAGAACATGGTGCTTGTCCAGTGTCCAACCCCCCATGTGGGAGGGGTGCAGCTGGTACCCCTGCAGAGCGATGCCCCTCTTCTCCCAGAGGATCAGGCCCAGACATGCCTCATACTCGAAGCCCACAGACACTGCAGAACCAAACACCACAAACAGTGATGAATATCACACACAAATACTGTACGACAACTAGATCATACATGTTGGTATAGAGAAGGCCCACTCACACTGCAGAACCAAACACCACAAACACTTATCAATACTGTACATCTAAGCAAATCACCCATAGAGAAGGCCCACTGACACTGAAGAAGCAAAAACACAAACACTGATGAGTATCACACTCCATGCACAACAACTTCCTCTGGGATCAATAAAGTATAGAATCCAATCTAATCTAATCACACACTGTTGTTCATAGAGGAGGGTTAGTGACACTGTAGAACTACACAACAAGCCCACCAATTTTGGACCCACACACATCATTCTCACTGGTGAATCAACGATGTTGATGCCACTTCAAGGCTTCCATCAACACCCTAGGATCAGTGGCCTAACAAATACAGCACTTGCAGGGGACAGTCACAGTTGCCCGTGTTGCCTGTTGGCTACCTATGCTTCTGATGTTATGCACTGTACTGATTAGGCATTGCATTCACACTGGTGCTCCACTCAACACTGATAGAATAGTCAGAATGACAAAAACTAAACTCTAGGAGAGACACTTCACATTAAACATTCTACCTGAGAAGTCCATGGGAAAGACAGGCATAGTCACAAAATCACATTCTTCAAGTCACTCCCACTATCAGTAGTTGCATTTAAACCCCAGCTTTTTCAAAAATAATCCTGTAAATAAACGAGCATAGTCTCCAGCTAGAAGCATTCTAAATACCATTTACTTATAAAATAATTTAAAAAATCTAACTTATAAATTACATTTTCTCAGTTTCTGCATTTTGTGACCATTACCATTTTTCCTGTGGACACCTCAGTTGTCATATTCAAAATTAATATTTTATACCAACAGACATTACAGAATAAAACAGTAATGATAAGAGAAAAAAATATGACTTCTCAACAGAGGTCTTCATAGATTTATGAATTTATGTGTTTAAATGCAGAAGGGGTACAGAAACTTTGTTTTGCATAACTTCAGAGTCCTGTGTGGATCTGCAGTATCTGCTTCAGCTCTTATGGTCCAAGTTTCTGTCTCGGAACTCAGAATTGATCACCTTTTCTTCACTTTTCTTCACAAGAAATCACAACAAAAAACAGGAAAGTACCATGATAAATGACCAATTGTGGCTTAAAAAGCTCAAGAAGTCCAAACAAACAAACAAATAATATTTAAAAACATACAACTTTATCATGAGCAGAGAAGCAATCTTTCACTCCTTAGTAAACCATAAGTGAAATTACACAGGTGTGGATGGCCTTTAAATCTGAAACCAGTTTAAAGGTCTGTACAGTTTTTTTAATTTATATTTATGTGGTGAGAATAAAAGAACCTGAAGAGAGAGAGAGAAAGAGAGAGAGAGAGAGAGAGAGACAGAGAGAGAGACAGAGAGAGACTAAGGCCATAACAAAAGGTAAAATCTCTTTTGTGACTAAATCATCAATCGTGAAGTAACCTTGATGTTGCCAGTATTATTTGTGTTCCGACTGATTTTAATAGACTGTCATTAAATGTAGAAGACATTAACATTAAGATTAACATTAAGTGCATATATTTTACCAGTTTGCATTTATAAGACAACTTGTATAAAGAGATCACTTCTATTCTATTATTATTATGGAAAACCAAACATAAACAAATCCTCTACAAAAGCAAACAGCTGTTTATGTTGGTTTGTTTTGCTGGTCTTTTATTTCCTCGCCTTTTCCTATCCTTTTATCTTCAGCCTGGTGAACCAGCCAAGATTTCTGTCCAATTCTCTGGGTGCCGTAGGCTGCCGTTTGGCAGTGACTGTTTAGAGTGTTTTCCAGAAAGAGGATAAATATGTGACCGGTTGGCTCTGTCAACAGTTGGTGTGCCAGTTTATGGCGCTCACAGCTTCCTGCTTCATTCACTTCGGTTAAAAAAACAGAATCCATCTCTAATCAATTCAAATCAATATAGTTTAACTCAATTGCATATTACATTTAATTCAGGCTTAAGCCAGTTAAGCTCAGCTAGGATCTATTCTATTCAACTCAATTCCATTTCAAGTGAGAGGTGTTTCTCAACAGTGGGTATAAGATGAGTGCCAAAGACATAGCACAGGTTTAAAAGTTTAAGATAAGAAAGTTTGAAAAAGTTTACTAAAGTTTAAGATGTTTGAGATTTTGTCCAGACTGTACACATGGCATATTCACCATGTGCATATGCCTTATCCTATTACAGAACAGCTTTCCTTTATATGATAAACATACATGATGTAAAGGTCATTCGTCACTTTGCTGTCTCACATAGTGTGATAAGTCGACTCTTTACCAGGAGACTGAGGGATTGTTCCAGACGACCAGGCCAAGGTCAAAGCTGGTGTACAACAACTCAACATATATTCTGCTTGCTCCCTTAATTGTTTTGAGTAGTCGATACCGTAAAATACCAAATAATAGCCGAGTTCGAATTAATCGCCGGGTTCCCTTTAAATGCTGTGTGCAGGTGTATATTTTGATAAATAAAGGCCGGTTCCAAATAAATGCCAATTTATCAATTTACCAATTTGTCAATCTCACGTATACAATGCACTTTTCATAGTCGTAATCATTATCATCTCTCGTCTGTTTTAAGCATGTCTAATAAAGAAACACCATTATACACACACTGGCCGTTTTAAACATCAAAGTTTATTGTTTTTATCATTTTAAAAGCACAACTGTATTTCTGTTACTCACCACCATGCAAACTTTCTGAACTTCCTGGTTTCCGTGGAGAAACTGAGGGATTGTACCACAGGCTGGATATGGGGGAGTTTTAACTATTATGATAGGGGTGTTTTTATGGTGAATGGGAAACGGGTATTTCATTATGCACATGAGGCTTTTTGGTTAATGAAAATGATTTTGAATTATGGTGTATTTTGTATTTGTTTCTTTTAATTATTGTTTTGTGGTCACAATGTTGTTATTTAGTTAAGTAATTTAAAACACTGAAAGTTATAGTTGTATTGATTATAAGAATTTGAGCACCATATTTTCCTAGTTTTGTTGAGCAAGATTTTTGTGAGGAAGGGAATTAATCGCCTGTCCCAAACAGCCACCTGGTTTGTTAAGTGATTGAAACAAATAATAGCCCCAGCTACTATTTGGTATTTTAAGGTAGGCTACACACACACTGTACATGCACAATTATATATATAGACTACTCTAGGCTACTACTTTAAATAGACTAGTCTAGTTTAAGGGAGGTGCGAAAAAATGCTGTCAACTAGGAATGCCTTCAAAAATGGAAGTGTTAATCATTTATGTTCATCAATTAACAAAATCCTGTTACTGAACAAAAGAGAAACCTAAATCAAATCAATATTTGGTGTGACCTTTGCCTTCAAAAGAGCATCAATTCTTCTGTACATGCACACATGTATGTGCACATGTGTATGTCTATACTGATATTATGAAGTAGCATGCAGGGTTGGCAGGCACTCACCTACAGCTTTGCCTAGGCCATACACCTTCTGGCCATAGGCGTCAGTCCTATCCCAGAGCAGTGTGTAGGAGAGATTGGGTGACGCAGGGAACCACTTGTGGAGCATCCTGCCCTCCACAGACAGGATGAGGTGCACCTTGGACAGGCCGAAGGGCACAACCACCTGGGTCAGGGTCACCTTGAGCGTTGGTCTGTAGCCAGATGTTCGAGAGCTCACATACACCAGCTTCAGCTCGCTCCCTACAATAGCAGTCTGCTCATGCAGAACCTGAAAGGAGTGTTAAACAAATACACAGTCAACTCATGTACAGTATGTAGTCTACTCATAGCAAACATAGCTAACCCACATACATAGCCAACCCACACCAAACAAGTAAACACATGGACAAATGCATGACTTTAAGTCACTGTCAACATTGTTGGGAGTAAAAATATGTCACACAATGTTGTAAGCTCAGCTCATTATCAGAAGAGATAAAGAAAACATATCAAAACTGTGATTGCAGCTAACACTAAAGTAGCTGCCTTTAAACAGCCACAGATGTATTTGAAATCAAGCCGAATGCCAACAACAGTTAATACTTACACCCATGACATAATCCAGGGTTGAAAACATTATTGTTTCTACCTAATCTCATAAAACACAAGTACATAACCAGATGTTGTTGCCCATTCTGAGAAATTCCTGAGCTGGCCAGTGAGTCTGCCATCTGCGTTTGGTACAGTGACATCATCACTTCTGCACCAATTACAGGTGGACAGGAGCCAGAGCTGTGCAAGTTGCCGTGTGAAAACATCCATCACTGGGGGAGAAAAGGTAGCTTGGGCATGCCCATACTTCCATGTGTCGCTGCATTTGCATTTCGCGAGTCAGTCTGGCCAAGCTGCCTGTCTACACCATTTCTGCTCGCGCCTCGGAATGGGCGCCAATGAAAATCGAGCATTTCAAAAAGGCAATGGCGTGGTAGTTTAGTGACCGGAAATCTATCTCAGTCACTGTCAACATGGCGAACGTGGAGCAACCGCAAGATTTCAATGCAGCTGTAGCTGCTGTTTTGGATGAATTCAAAGGGATGTTCTCTCTGAAAATAGAGCAAAGGGCAGCCCTTGAAGCATTTGCGGGAAAGGATGTTTTCGCAATGCTACCGACTGGCTTCGGTAAAAGTTTAACTTATCAGTTAGCCCCGCTGGTAGCCAAGTCGATGGGGCTTTGCGAGAACCCTGTTTTTGTTGTGGTCATTTCGCCTTTGATTGCACTGATTCGTTTTTCGAATATCATATATATCATCAATAATATTTACCAACACCAGCCACTCTCATGTTCACCTCACAAGTCCGACAAAAATCATTTAACGCCATTTCTATATGACTACAGGCTACTACTACTGTTTGTTTGGATCAAGCAGTTTCCTTCGCTGCGTATTCACCTTATTCTGACACGCCCATTTTCAAAGTTGCTCGTCTTCCGCAATTGTAACATTACTTCCGGTCGGGTTGCTACAGCAAGTCAGCTACGTTGGAAAACCTTGCGATGAAGATAGATAGCTTACTCAGAAAGACATCTAAAAATATCGGATGGAGAGATTCTGCTTCATCACTCGAGGTTAATGAACTCCACTGGGTGGCTGGATGGCATGCAGCGGTGGGCTGAGGCGGGGGGCGATTTGTCAAAAAGTAAATAAAGAAACATGTCTGTACAGAAAGGGAAATGTTTTTTATTCACGGAAATAGCCATTGTATTTTCAACTTCCCTAACTACAGTATGCAGACGTTGCTTAGGATACTATTTTTCCAGCAGCATCTTACGTTTAGCTTCTGCAAGCCACCGATTCAGTAATTTTACCTTAGGCAATGCTGATTAAGATGCTAGACAACACACACGCATACAACTGCACTTGACTGAGCCGTCTGCGCTGACAGCAAGCCACTGATGACGCAGCTCTCTCCTACTGCTTCGCGTGAGCAACGTTCCTACATGAAAATGTTACACTGTACAGTGTTACAGTGTTTAATGTTTTTTCGTGACGTTCAGAAACGTTAAATGTAGAAGCGCGGCGCAGTAGGGAGGGGGCGACAGAAACAGAAAGGGGTGTTTCTTTATTAATGGAATGGGCATTGCATTTTTAACTTCCCTAATTATGCAGACCACGTTGCTTAAGCTACTGTTTTCCTAGCAACATCTCACGTTTAGCTTCTGCAAGCCACCAATACAATAATTTCACTTTAGGTAATGCTTAATGAGCAGCCTGTCGCGCTGTTTCATAGATAGCTACACCTGCACTTGACTGACCCGTCTGCTCCGACAGCAAGTCACTGACGACCCAGCTCTCTCCATTTGGCAAAGCGCAAGGATTCACTGCACTCTCCCAACATCATAATTTCCTGTGCTATCATTGTCACGTGTTAATCTAGTTGTTTTGTGTGCGGATTCTGTGGAATACGACGTTATTCTGCTCTGAACGCGTTGTATATTTAGTTCAGTCCCAGTTTGCCTATCCTCTGGCTGAGCCAAGTTCCCACACGAAAATGTTACAATGTTTTATGTCGTGCTTGGTGACCTTCAGAAATATTATATTTAGAAGCACGGAGCAGTAGTCTAATTGCATAGCTTACTCCGATACTAGATGTATGGACCGGTGTTTTAGATGGTTAGATTTTAAGTAATATCAGTGGAGCTGCATTCATAGACAGTAGAAGGTTGCATTAGGGCGCATAGTAACCGGAAATACCATTACACAACGGAAGAGCGTCACGCCACCCATGGTCTGTTCCAGAATAAGGTGAATACGTCAGAGGGGGAGGACAGAGGGGTGTGATTGGTTGAAGCTTCGTCCAGTAGCAAACAGAGGCATTTGAAAGAAGCGGGTTAAGCCCGCCTTCTGAGAAATGGGTTTACAACACAGCTTGGCCAGACCAGGAAGGGCTGTACACTGAAGGATAAAGGATGTGTCCTTTGGAGAGCAGCAAAGGGCTAAAGTAAAGGGGTACGGATACACCCTTAGGATATACTAAAGGGCTAAGGGTGTGTGCTTTATGGGATATTAAAGAGGTAAGGATGTATCCTTTAAGGGACAGTGAGCAGTTCTTAATGGGTCCTTTATTAGACAGTGGATGGCCTAGAACAGTACTGGAGGGGAGATTGAAGGTTTAAGATGTTTCATTGAAGGGACAGAGAAGGCTAAAGAATGTCTCCATTATGAGACATTAAGGGGCTTAGAAGGTGTCCTTTCTGGAATGAATAAAGAATTACCATATCAAGGCTTGACTGTCTGTCCTTTTGCCTTCAGGTCATCTTACAATAGCTCAGCCATGGTAAGATGTATTGACCATGCAGTACACTATAATGCTACCACATACTTGAGTGTATCTTAGAATGCAAAAACATATATGAGTGTATGTTAGAATTCTAGAACACATCTGAGTGTAACTTCAAAAATACCCATGAGGCCCAAACACACCAGTTCTTTGTAGTCACCAGAGGTGTCAGTCCCAGCATCAGAAATAAAACAGCCCTGCCATGTATTCCTTAGGCTTTTGCACTTAATACGGGTGATTTTACTAATTAACCAAAAAATCTGTTTAATGATGTGTGTCATCATTAGAATCAGCTGGTTCAGAAAATGGTTTGATGAAATATGTGGCAGGGTTTTTACTTTCTGAAGTTGCAATTGACACCTCTGATAGTGGCAGCCCCAAGGTGACTCACCTGAGTCTCAGGTACAATAGGGCTGGCCTCAGGGGAGGAGCTGAAGAGTGTGGAAAGGGGCGTGGCAGTCAAACGAGGATGGGGGCGCTCTAATCCACTCAGGTCACATGTGGGCGTATCCTTGCTGTCCTGGCGCATCACGAGTGGCTCCAGCACATGGAATGCGTTCCATGGAACCCAAACAGGAAGCAGGAAAGAGGGGAATGGAGCACGCTCAAAGCTGAGAACCACCACAGCCCCCCCATTCACCAGCAGGTCAAACCTGGCAACAAGATCACAGGCACGTTGGACGTCAGATGAACTACTTAAACTCTAGCCCTATGCAGTCTTTGAACATACACACGCACAGACAGAAACACGCATGCACACACGCACACACAGACACGTGTGCATTGCTATCTTTATGGGGACCTCCCATCGACTCCCATTATAATAAAACTAAAGAATGTTAAACTGTGCCCAGACCAAACCTATCCCTAACACTTACCTGTCAGTAAAGCAATGTTTTTGCGCTTTTAGTTTTTGTCATTAGCAGCAAAATAACCAACAAAAACTGTTAGATTGGTGGGGACCTCAACTTTGTTTCCCAAAACCACCTCTTGTCTGAGTTTCCTATCTTACAGGGGACATTTTGCAAACCCATAGAAGCACACCACACACACACACACACTTTGTGGTCTTCGAGGAGGACCACAGTGGTCACACTGCTCTTGCTCTATTTTGTTCTTTGCAACTTTGAAGCCACATAGACTGTAGGTTTTAGTATTAAACATTAAATATATATTTTTTTTCCCTTCACATTTGTTAAGTTGCTGGCTTAATTGGCGTGCTATGTAGAGAGGGCGAGGCACTGGATTGGAAATGAAGGACGACTCTTTGAAGTGCTGCTCTACATATTCCACAACGCTGAACTCAGCTCCCAGGCTGCTGTGTGGGCCTGTGCATGGTGGCAGACACACGCACACACACACACACACTCACACATACACACACACACACACACACACACACACACACACACACACACACACACACACACACACACACACACACACACACACACAACTTCATAAAGTCAGTGACAAATAACACACACATACACACACAGACATGTAGAAACACCACACATACACACTAACAGACATACACATTTAGAGACAGATGCACAAACATACACACAGACACATACACACACACACACCCCTGCTTTATCTCTGGCCTGAGAGTGTGTCCGCTGGCACTGTCCAGTGTGGGACACATGGTTGCAGTCGGCCAGACTTTAAAGCTGGGCTGCTCTTCTGTCTCTCTCTCTCACACACACACACACACACACACACACACACACACACACACACACACACACACACACACACAGACACACACACACACACACACACACACACACACACACACTGTTATGCCTCTTGTAAGTTCCAGTTGTCCAGGCTTTGATGTTGCGATGTGACTGCTGCCACACAGGACACTGACATGGACATGCTTGCTCAACCAACCTACTGTACCACACACACACGCACACAGACTCTTAATATGTGAAAATATCACTCTCTTTCCTCTTACATATACACACAGCCCTATCCTCCAGCCATAAATGTATTCACATATATGCATGTACACTTTGCAGGTTTACACTCAGAAACACACACACTAAAACATGGCCTTGCATACTATGCATCCAACATGCACACCCACACACACCCACCCACACAAAACTGATCTGCAAAGAGCTATTTTACATACAGAAACACATATATAAACAGTCATAAACACACACACACACACACACACACACACACACACACACACACACACACACACAACTGAGCTGCAAAGGCTCTCTTACATACAGAAACACATACATACACAGTCTCACACACACACACACACACACACGTACATGCACGCACGCGCACACACACACGCACACACACACACAAACTGTTGTATTAAAAGCAACATTGTCCTCCATAATTACAATGGCTGATTGAGACGTGTTATTAGGAGCAATGCTTAACCCTATGGGCCCTAGGCTATTTTCAGGGTATTTTTACTGTCTTTACTTTTAACCTCATATCTAATGCTAATTTTAAGGACCATACATACATGCTATATATCTTGTTTTTTCAGGACAGTCTTGGCTATGCAGATCTGGTTTCATTTGGTGAGCTACTATTTGCACTGATTTTATAAAAAATAGTAAATCAATAAAAATCATACTGCGTATTAAAAAAATCTTGTATTCTTACAAGTACCTGTCCATAGGATGCTGTCAGTAGGGATATCGTCTCATATTTGAGTAGAGAAGATTGTCTAGAATCTAGCAATATCAGAACCATGATTCAGTGGCTTATCAATGTTGGTAAATATGTAGTCTTTGCCTGATGGAAATAAGGGCCATTTTCCATGTAATGAAGGATGTTATATCAGGATTATAATGGATATTACGCAGAAATCTGCAGTAATTTCAAAACTGTATAAAACGTGTTTTGACAGAAATGCACGATAGCAGTAGAATCGGTAAGTTCCGCTATTCTTCACATTATGCATTGACTGATAACCGTGAGTGTAAAATGGGTGAAGTAGAAATTTGTCAAATCATTACTTGGCAAATATTTCACCCTATTGTTTTAACATGATAAATTCAATGCAGAAGTATGTGTTTGGTGTCACTGGAAAGCTTGAGATTCTGTACTTTCATTTGATATGTGTGCCATATCTATGCAATCACAGGTTCGTAATTTTAATGAGTGCAATGCCTGTTCAAAGCTCTAATACGAGAGACTTTGGCTAAATCTCACCAATATCTCACCAATACTGTTGTATGCATGTTTGTGTGTGTGTATGTGTATGTTTGTGTTCGCACATGTGTGTTTGTCTATGTGTATGTGTGTGTGTGTACTCACGTGCCATCCTGTCGTGTGATGGTGTACCCATTCTCAGGTAGGTGTGGGAAGGACACGTTCACTCCAATCAGTGGGGTTCCCTCCCCTGTCAACACCTGTCCTCGAATAACTGTCACCAGACTACACACACACAAACAAATAAAGTAAGGGGAAACACACTTCAACTGCAAAACACACCACAGTTTAGACACATCAATCCACAATTGGTATTCATTACAACACAACAGGTTGATGTTCAGGCTCTCATCTCTATTTCTCTCCCTCGCTTCTCTCTCTGTCACATACAGACACACAGACACACACACGCACACGTACATCCATATGGACACACTCATAGCAGCAGGAGAGCAGTTACACACATTCCAAAATTGGTATTCATTAAATCATAATGGGGTGATGCTCAGACTACCCGTCCCCCTTCTCTGTCTCCCTCCGAAACACACACACACACACACACACACACACACACACACACACACACACACACACACACACACACACACACTTCAGAAGGTGCTCCCCTTGTGGCTGGCATCTGTGGTCACCCACGCTCTCATTTTCAAGCTTTTTTCTTGATGAATTTATCAATTCCTTATTGACATTCCACAGCACAGAATACATTTGCCATGCAAATGACTTCATGGAGCTCTGTTTGTCAGTCCTCCATCTTTAAGTCACTCGTGACTCATCTGCAGTTTTTCTTATTGCACACTGAGATGGGAGGCACCTATGTAGGAGCAGAGGAGTAGAAGGAGGAGGTGGGGAGGAGGAGGAAGATGAGGAGGGGGAGGAGGAGGAGGTGAAGGAGGAGGTAGGAAAGAGGAGGTGGGCAACAAGGAAGAGAAGGAGAAAAGGAAGGAGTAGGGGAGGAGGAAGAGGAGGTGGGGAAAGAGGAGGTGGGGAAAGAGGAGGAGGGGCAGGAGAAGGAGTGAAGGTAGGGAAACAGGAGGTGGGCCAATAGGAGAAGAGGAGGAAGAGAAGGCACAAGAAGAGAAGGTGAGGATATGTGAAGCAGTGGGCAAGGACAAGCTGCAGAAGGAGGAAAGGAAGAAGGTAGAGCAAGCGGTGCAAGTGGAGAATATAAGGGGGGGTGTGTGTAAGGAGGAGGAGGAGGTGGGGGAGGTGGCACTGCAGCTGCTTCATGACGTACTCCATCATCTCTCATCAGAGTGTGTGTGAGCGGTGAGTGAGTGTGTGGGCAGTGAGTGTGTATTTGAGAGGTGAGTGTGTGAGTGGTGACTGGGTGTGTGAGCGGTGAGTGGTGGAGTGAGCAGTGAGTGTGTGTAAGCAGTGACTGTGTGGTGTGCTTCAGCTCTGTACTTGACACACAAACACACACACTCACAAACATTACACACACAGACATACCACTAAATGTTAACACTCACAACCACAAACTCACTCACAAACATAACACACACATACAAACCACCAAATAACACACAGCAGTATTTCCTCTAGGATTTCAAGGTAGGGGGGGCAGGACGGCAACGAATCCATCTTACCATAAAAGCAAAAGCCTTGACCAGTGCCGTAGCTCCGCACACGCACAGTACGCACAGTGCGTAGGGCACCAAGTGCTTGGGGGGGCACCACCAAAAAAACAGGCTTGTGAAAAAAATCATCACAATAAGCTACGTACGATATATATATATATGAAATATATGTAAAACATGTTCACATTTATAAGTAATACAAAAGCAACATAGGCCAATTTGCTCCAGAAAAGGTAAATCTCCTTTGCGGCCCTGTCTCCATTCTCCTCCTGGTGCCCCCCCCCCCCTCCACCTCCCTGGTCTGTTCGATTATGGCTCAGTATTAATTTAGGCAGAAACCTGTTTAGACATGGCCTCGAAACGGCATCAAGAGTCGGGAGCAGAAAAAAGAAGAGAACGCGAGATGAAGCTCAGGTAGGACAGTGTTTAAAATAAGTAATAATAATAAAAGTTTATTTTGTAGCCCTTGCCAGGCAATAAACTTACCGTCAACAAACTTTGTAACGTTTGCTCCTAGGCTACTAGCCATGTTTAGACTGTGTTTACAACAAGTGAATCAGTTAACACAGTTAACAGCTCAGACTGTTAACAAATGATTAAAGTTGTAAATGATTGATGCTATCTAGCTAGTTTACGTTGTGGATATGAACATAAATTATGGAATATTGAAAGCAATTCATCATGGTCACGTGACTGTTTTCAGTTAACGTTCGGGTAAGACTAGCGCTTCCATTGCTGAGGTTGCTAGCTAGCTATGCTATTTCTGATTAAGCTCAATTTTCTAGTGTTCATTTTGTCACCCTGTTTTAAATGTAGTCTTCGTCTTCATCTCGTGACGAATGCTCTATCAGTTTTTGCTGTTAGGCCTATTATAGTCATTCACAAACTATATTTGTTAGTCAAGTTCATTGTAAACAAAGATTCTGCCTTATAGAAACTTTGAATGTAACTGTTTGGTAACATTTTCAAGGCGTGACCGGTTGTGGTCAAAAATGAAGGTAGATTTTATCTTTATAGATATCCTGAAATGCAGTATCATGCGAAATAAAGACGCATTTTTATTCAAGTAAATGGTTCTCGTCTATTGACTGTATATACAGGCTATGTTCTCGTCGATTTTCAGGTTTATAGGCCAAGGGCGACATCTGTTGGTATAACTGTAATATGAAAAGAATCAATCTTACAGTTACGTAGATTTTCCCCATATTCCATCTCTATACATTTAAAATAGAGTTTTGAATTTTTAAATGTACCAGTGATTCACACATAGACCTACATAAACCTAATTTATATATGCAATTTTTTGTACTGTGGTTAAAAACTGTATTTCAGTAGAATCCCTGAATATTTTGTCTTTTAATTCTGAATGCAGGGTCAATGCTTAAATATGTGCAAGGAGGACCTCAAGCTTAGGAGGAGGAGGATGAACCATTCACCAGCAGTTCAACCAATTTAGATCAACCATCCACCAGCAGTTCAAGCCCTGGACATCAACCATCAACCAGTGTAGACTCTGCAACAGTTCCCAGCCTTGACCAGCAACAACCATCAACGTACAGTTCAGGTACAGATGCAACACCACACACAACCACTGCGACAGTGACGAGTCCTGTCACTGAGAGGCCATCAGCAAGGGACACTGTGGAGACGTGTGCCCGCTCCATATGATCTGATCTATGGTCAGCTCACATTCTAGATGCTGATCGTGTGGAAATTGTGCAGAGAGGTCCTTTTAAAGTCAGCTCTGATTTTAGTTCAATGTTCATTTTGCAGTCATTGCACAAGTCTTTGTTTAATAATGTTGGTGGTATTTATTTATTTAATGTTTGGTGTGCTTGTTTCAAAAAGAAAGTGAATGGCACTGATAAATTCTGAAGTATAGTTTTGTTTTTGTTGGGGGGGGGGGCACCACAAAGCATTTGTGCTTAGGGCACCCAAATAGCTAGCAACGGCCCTGGCCTTGACTTAAACATATAGCCCATTCTCCTAACTGGACATTATTTTCAGTAAGTGATGTGGAAGTGATGTTCTAATCAGTGTTAATTCTGACAGCAAATTTTGGTTTAGTTTTAATAGTCTCTTGATGAAAATGTAATTTTAATTTTAGTCATAACTTAGTCATGTAAATCATTTCAGTTTTAGTCTAGTTTTAGTCAATTAAAAACATACAATTTTAGTTGACTAAATCTACAATTATTTTATTTATTAATTTATTATATCAACTGAATATCAAGATTCTCAACGGTTGTAAAGAAAAAGTGCTAAGGAAATGCCAGACATCATGCTCTCCTTACAAATTTCAAATGCTTAAAATAAAAATATATTTTTAGTACATACTTGGGGTTTCAGGGATTTCAACTAAATAAAGAAGTAATTATAATGAAAGAAAATATTATAATGAAAAAATAGAAAGTGCATAGTGCAACCATTGCATTTCAGAACAAGTCTAAACCTAAAATGAAATAGCCTAAACCTAAAGTTTCAGTTTATACAGAAAACTATTAACAAACTCCTCTGCTCTCTTTCAGAAAAAAAGTCAAATGTCACAATAGAAGACATCCATATCAGACATAATGCTCTTCCTGAACATTTACAATTTTCAAATGCGTAAAATAAAAACACATTTTCAGTACATACCTGTTAAACATTTTATCTGAAAATGTTCACATATTCAATGTCAATCAGGGATTTTAACTATCTAAAAAGGTGTCCAAATGTTATAATCAAAATAAAAAGTGCATATTGTAACCATTGTATTTCAGCACTTGCAAAATAAAAATAATACGTGTAAACCTAAAGTGAAATAAAAAGTAAAAAAAAGTCAAATGTCACAGTAGACAGACATAGGCACTTTAAAATTAATTGTATGGAAGCATTATCAACTATACACTACTGGACCCAAGATGTATTTGTTTCAATTCATTTTAAGGAAAGCACTCTGTGTTAATGTGACCCTAGCTCTACTGCATCATCCTCCAGTGATATTGTGACACTGTACACTCTGTAAAAGCTTGAGAAGCTTGAGAAGTCTAATGCAAATGGCTTTAGGTCATGGTAAATAGTGTCACATTTTCCTAGCCAAAAGTCTCTTCCTGTGTCAGAAGTGATGGGTTGTAAAAGCTGTTCCTTATATTTAGCGATGTGCTGCCTGATGACATTTGTGGAGGTCCCCTGTTTAAGCTTTCTGCGGCATTTTGAAAGAAACCTGAACACTGGCTGTGTTGATGATGTTGCTTCTGGTTCCTCTGGTTCCTGTCCATCATCTTCAGACTCATCCCCTACTTGTAGTTGTGACTCAGTGGACTGCATGACGTAATCCTCTGGTTGTTTCAGGAGTTTCTGAACACTGTTGTCAGCAACATCATTTGCAACTTGGCAGACTGGGGGCCCTATTTTGCTGCGGCGCATTGTGCATTCGTGACATGCGCATGCTGTCATTGCTATTCTGTGCCAGCGCATCGTTCATTTTTTCAGGCAAAAAAATCATGTTGTTGACATTGCGCCGTGACGGGCGTGTCAGCGAAAAGAAGAGGTGTGGGCTGGCGCAAAGCGCACCAGATGCTATTATGAGGACGCAAAAACCATTTTCCTATAGACCAGTGCAAACCATGTTTTTTGTCAGTTGTCAGTTGCGCAAGGCTGAAAAGCTATTTTAGGGGCGCACAACGCTTTGAACCTCGATGCATCTGCTGTTGCGCCAGAGAGGCAAGCTGAACTGGCAGAAAAGTTTCAACATAGCCTGTATAGCCATGTATTTTTGTGTGTTAATAAGCAAACAGGCACAAATAATGAGAGTATAGCAATGTTTTGCAGTTTATAGCAATGTTCTGCAGTTTATTTACGTTTTGTTTGGTCGTTTTAAATAAACAGCGATTGCAATGTTCTGCAGTTTATTTACGATTTCTTTTCTCGTTTTAAATAAACAGCGTGGCAAGTTGTAAGAAATGAAATGGACAAATCATCCGTTTATTTTTTATGTTTCCTTTGAGTTTAAAGCTTTTGTTTCCCTGTCTTCTAACGTCGTTGTACCGCTTTCGGCACTGTTCGAAAGTTCTCTTCTTGCCAAATTACTGAAGATATTTCCTCCCATACTTCTTTGACCCACGGAGGTTTGGGGGGATTCTTTCCATCCCCGAATATTAACTGCTCACGCGCTTTTACTTCATGCACAGGCAGATCGGTCTCCTCCACCGAAAAGCTCCTCCCGTCCGGGTAAATCCTCCATCGTAATAGCGACAGACCATGGACAATGCGCCCACTGGCTCTTAAAGGGAATGAGAGTATAAATTCTCATTGGTTAATTGTATGTTACGCCCAAAACACACCCATGACTAATGGAGTAATTCAAGACCAACCCTTTTGAACAATGCGCCTGGCGCAATGTTCACTTTTGGCGCCGTCAAAATACCAAATTGTGTCGGGAACACCCCCAAAGCAACTTGCGCTTCAGACTTTAGACAATGCGCATATGATCGTGAAAATAGAGCCCTGGGTCTTTCACTGTGAGGAGTAGTGTTGTTTTTGGCGGCCTGTTTTAATTTTAAGTTTTAGTCTAGTCTTTGCATGAAGCTGTCATTTTAGTTTTTATTAGTTTTAGTCACACCCATACCCTTTTTAGTCTAGTCAAGTTTTAGTTGACTAAAAGTCTGAGCATTTTAGTGTTATTTTAGTCAGAGTTATCCATGAGTATTTTTGTCTAGTTTTAGTTGACGAAAACTGATTACATTTTAATCTAGTTTTAGTCAATGGAAATTGTATTTTTTGTCACTTTTTAGTAATGCAATTCTATTTAACCCAGTACATAAAGTACAATGTAGTACAAGTAGCTAATAGTACAGAGAAAATCAACGTTTTCTTCTAGTCAAAGAAACAATGTAAAAAAAGATTCATATTATTACATTATTGTTACCTTATAGACTCAAAAATAGGCATCAAAAGACCATAAGTGATTGCATTCAAAATGCGACATGCTCTGAATCATTCACTAACATCCTTTCAACCACGTATTTGACATTTAATAACTCCCTATTGACCATAGGAACCTGAATAAGGAAGTAGTACAGATCTGTTTCGATTTTACTCTTAAAAGAAGTGAAACAGGATACACACTTTCTTGCCTGTTCCTTTTCAGGCTTCTTATTGACTGTCATGCTTGTACACAGCAAAAAACAAGTGCAACGAGCCTCAAACACCATCCCTAAAATCACAAAGCTTGGAAGCATACCGTAGATCGCCACGATTCATTCAAGACCACTCTCGAAGAATATTTCTAACAAGCATAATAATGAGGCTACCTGTTGTACTCGGTTTGCTACCCATCTAAAGCAGGTTATAGCTTGCTAAACTGCCTTCATACATCCATGAATACATCCACCAATGTCATCTTATCAGACAAGATTTTTTGTAAAGATCGCTAGTATCCATGCTTAAGGAATGTTATTTCTCCAAAATGCCCCAGGTCTCTAGCCCCACGAAGTAACATGAATGTCTGGAAGATATTAGCTAGATGTTAACCCATTGCCTGTGATACATTACGCTGTGGGGCTAGAGATATTTCGTTTTGGACAAATAATATTCGCATGATAACAATATACGCATGGACACTCGGGAATCTTTACAAGAAATCCTGTCTTATAAGATGGTCATAGTGGATAAAGGGGTATGGAGGTATAGAGGCATTTTAGCAAGCTACAGCCTAGACGAATAGCAAACAAACAGTGCGTTAACTTGTATACCTGACATTAACATTTAGAGCAGACATACTTTATTCATCCCGAAGAAAATTAAGGATTCTTGTGAAACAAATGTCCAAATGTTGTCTCTTCTCTTTCGTCTAAAGAGGATCCCCCTCTGGCTGGCCATAGTCCTTGTCTCTGCGCAATACTTTTAAATAATGCTGCGAAGGGGACAGTGACCTGTGTCTGCAGTCCGGAACTGAGATACAAGGAACGCAAATAGGCCTACTTAGGTCTACTCGCCTAGACGATTTTTGGTCAACGAAAATGAAGAGACATTTTAGCATAGTTTTTTATTTTGTAAGCCGTCTCGTCTCGTCTTTATCACATGATAAAGGTTCGTTGACGACAATATTTAGTCATTATTATGTTGACGAAAGCAACACTAGTGAGGAGTAGGGGTGTTGAAATTAATCATATAATCGATGCATCGCGATGCAGACGTGAACAATTAATATAGCAGATTATAATCGATTATAATGTATTGTGATAACCTGTGTTAATTGTGTTCTGTTCTGCTGATATTCCTTATGCGTTTGTGCCTTTAAGGAAAGGGAGTTGAGTGTGTGTGTGCGCGCATGTGTGTGTGGGTGCGCGCAGGGTAAGAGGAAAAGTTGCTGCACTGTTGTGCTGTAGTGTTTTGTGGAATAATCGTTGGTTGTGGGTAAACAGCAACTATGTTGTACCTTTTACAGTCATTTTTTCTCGCCATAAGTATTAAAAATAACACCCGGTAACCCGTTTTGTCTATGGCATCCTGTGTCTATGGTCTTTGTCTCATCTACATGACCTATTCGTCGTCGTGTAGCATACATCACAACACAAGATGACGGCGCCATAAAAATAAATATGTTGGGAACACCACCAACTTAAGAAATCCATTAGCCGTCTCCATCCAGAGTTGTTAACAACACCGGTGTTATGCGCAGTTGTCCTACTTCTGTGAAATGTCCTACTGTAGGAAGAAATGACAGACATCTGCCGAGCTGTGCTACCTTGTCAGAAAATCCCACCGTGCACTTTCAGTTTCATTTTTTTGTCACTGTACGCTCGCTATTTTAATGTTTTTTTTTTTTTTTGCAAGTGCGTTCAAACACAGAGAATGATGTCGTCGGAAAAAACACAGATGTATAACGTTTTGACAATTCCAATTATCAAATTAGAATATGCTTCCACACTGGTAAGTGCAAGTAGGACCCTATGACAATTAAATTTACCTCGGCAGAGTATGCTTCCACAATTATATAGCAGATAGGACGTTTTGACAGTTCAAATGACCCTGTCAGAATATGCTTCTACACTGATGTGCAGGTAGGATGTTCTGACAATTGATAAATGTTATCAAATAAAAGAGGAAGTGTTTGTTGATGAAATCAAAGCCATGTGAAGTAATATGTTGTGAATAATCGTGTAATGTAAAGCCATGTGAAGTAATATGTTGTGAATAATAGTAATGTGATGTGAATAATCGTGATGCATCGAGATATTGAATCGAATCGAATCGCTAACTTAATAATCGTAATCGAATCGAATCGTGAGATGAGTGAAGGTTCACACCACTAGTGAGGAGTAACGCAATCATGCTGAATGTGGTCCACCAGGGTGTGGAGCAGTCATTCACAACAATAAGGCCACTTTTGTCCAACATCCTTTGTGTTGCAACAGAGGATTTGTGGAAAAGCTTCACCACTGACTTTGCTTTCACAAGGGCTCTCTTAACACTTGCTTCCTTTTATATCATGTGGACGACAAGGTGTAAGGTGTGCATCACACATGGAATCTGCTCCATATCCATATCAACATGATGGCATCATATGTGTTTGCCTAATATTGTGTAATAAAAGTGTAATAAAAGAGAAGTGTTGATTTTGTATAAGGTAGTGGCTTTGGTGACAATGATAAAGGAATGGTCACATTGTTGAGAGTGGGACAGTTCATATGAAAGGCAAAGGCAACTTGTTGAATATAGCTGAGCAATGTATGATTTTACCTGAAGGGTGTTTTGGTGATGCATTTTGGGAAAGTCGATCAAGGGGTTCGGGCATTGGTGGGATTGGTGGTATGAGAAGAGGCATAGGTTTTACCTGGTAGCCTTTACTGTGTGTGTTACCTGGTAGCCTGGTACCTTTGAGGTTTGCAATAAGGCAAAGTTCACAGAAGAATTACAGTGAGGGTGTGAACAGTTATATGGTCTACCAAAAGATAAAGTAGAGTGGTGTAGTTGTGACTGGTAGCAAATACTAAAACTAAACATGTGGAAAAGGCAAAAGGCAGGCAGTACATATGTTGGCAAAATGAGGTTTGAGTGGAAAGTGAGTGTACAATCACAATTCTTGGGCGAAATGTTTTATGTGTTATTTAACAAAAACTGGTTTTGGACACCTAGCTCCGGCAAGAAACATCACACCCTGTGCTGAAATGTCACAAAGTGTGGTGCAGACAAAAAGAAAGCTTTTTCAAGTTGACAAGTTTACAAGCCTAGATATGGACTTTAGAAGAATTTCAAGCTATGTTTTGAATTTTGATTGACATGTAACTTTGAAACGGTTCTTTTCAAGATAAATTCTTTGATAACTTTTTGTCAGCACTGTCTGTAGAAGGCCCTTTTTTTGGCCCTTGGGTGCCAAAAGCTTCTAGTCCAGGGGTATTCAACTAAAATTTGAGGAGGTCCAGTTAAAGAAAATCTTCTTAAGCAGAGGTCCGGGTCATGATAATGCCTAACTTACATTATGGTTGTGATACAGAAGTAGCGTAGTTTTATCAATGTCTGAATGTGAACAATAATAGACTGTCAAATCAATGAAAATACAAGTTATAAACATTGCAAGAACATTTATTGTTAACACTGAAACACAGAGTAAGCCTAAATTAAATATATGGCTGCAGTTTAAAATGAATTAGAGAAAATAAATAAATAGTGCATCTTAAAACAACAACAACAAAGTGCGTAATTTCAGAAAAAGAAATAACAGCAGCTTCTATTCCCTTTTTGTCTACCTTTCACATCTCAACTTAAGTCTCCATATTTTTTTCAACAGATATTTCAAAACAACAATTTTACAGCTTGTCTTTCTGATTTCAGACTTGGGTGGGTATGACTGTTCAAACGCTTTATGTTTTGTCTCATAGTGGCATTTCATATTGCCACTTTTAATGAGTGCCACGGTTTCTGAACATATCAGACACACTGGTTTCGTGCTTGAGGCCGGAAGAATAAACATATAATGCGTCCGTCCATTCCGACTTGAAAGTTCTATTTTCCGTGTCTACTTTTCTCCTTTTTGAAAGGGCCATACTTATTGTACCTTGTGACTCCCACTCACGTCTTGTCTCCCGTTAACCGGCGCGCTTCTCATTCGCCTCTCACTTTCTCTTTCCTCTGGCTGTCTGTGTCTGTCTGCATTCAGAGTTCCGATAGCCTTAAATGCACAGATTTGATTGGCTGAGTAGCGTCACATGTGTGGCTTAACTCGCACACGATTGGTTTGTATGTCCTTTGGTCCACTAATACAGTAGTGTAAAGTTCCAAAGGAAAGCTGTAACGTACCGCTTAAAATTGAATCGCCCCGTAAAAAAATTAATGTAATTTAATAATTTCTTAATTGCAAGTCCGGGTCCGTATGGGATGGCTTTTGGGTCCGGACACGGACCGCGGTCCGCCAGTTAGTGACCCCTGTTCTAGTCGCTCAAAAAAAAATACTAAGGCTACAGGCCTAACAAAGATTTATGTCCTATAGAGTTCCGGCAATCGTTCACTAGCGGCGGTCATAATAAGAGAGGGGGTACCATCGTGAGATCACTCGTAACTCTACGTGTGGTCCGGAGTAATCGTAGAGCAATAAGATTGATCTTAACTGGCGCGGCACAATGGAGACACCCAGAGGATGTGAAGTGAAAATAGGCTACGTGCACCTGAAGATGTTTTCATAAGACATTATTTTTGTAACTATCGTGCAACTACCATATAACTAGCATGACATCATGTACCTGACACAGCAGACCAATGGAAAAAAAGTAGCAGCCTAAATTACGCAAGGGCCTGGAATCAAATCAATATGATTGCAGCCAGGAACATATGTCAACTATATTTGATAGTAAAATTGGGTATAATGAAACGGTGATCCTACATGTGATTTATATGGGCATTTTATGAATGGGAGCGTTTCGAGGCAACTAAGAGGTACATGGTACAGATGTTGCCAGTTCAGAATGCTCATGTCACTCACGCAATCCATGATTCATGCAGTCCGTGAAATTTCAGTACCACTGCAACCGCTAGGGGCAGCATAGGAACACAGATGTTTACGCTGAAGTAAAGATCTTACTTCCGAGGTAGACCCACCCACGGCAAAACTTGCAGTATTTAGTTGACTGTAAACGTGCCATTATCTCGTAATCCTGCGATTCAATTGCAGTGAAATTAAATCGATGTGCAGAAATAGTGACAATACACCTATCAAAACGTTTAAAAAGCAAAGCCACGTCATCTCGTTTTTCTTGTTAAAACAGTATGCCATGACTTCAAAGTTTAACTATCTGAACAGCAGTATTATAGTCATTTCTACAAACCGATTGAGTTTCGCTGAGTTCGGACAGCACAACTGTAATATATTTGCAAGTTGGCCAAGAAGTGGAACATTTACCACGGTAACACCGGGAATGTTTAATTTGTGACACAAACAAGAGGTAGTGATATCGATAAATGAGTGTCTATTCAGCTGTGGTCTAGTGGCTAAGGAGTTGGTCTATTGTTCGGGGAGTAGAAGGTTCGAGTCCTCTGCTGATATTTTACTCGTTTATTGCACTTCCTTGTAAAAGTTTGGGATTCATAAGAATATAATTTCCTCCAAATTTACACCCATTCTTCTCTGTTGAATTACTCTACATTGTAGCAAGATGGCACTCACACCAAACAAAACAGCGGAACCAGGGCTTTACAACGTGACCGCCCGCTTATTTATGCGCTGAAGTATCGGCGAGATATAATTTATTTTAAATTAGCCAAAATCTCTCATATTAGAGCTCTGCACAGGCATTACTCTTGTTGAAATCACGTGCATAACTGCTTGGCCACGCAGAGAAAAGGTCAGAGGGAGGTGTTAACGTGGAAGATGAACTACGGGTGGCCATCTCCAAAATTAAACATATGTGGACCTGCATTGCTTTGTGCACAGCGCTCAACCGCTTTATAACTGTCCCACGTTACTTGTTTGTTCGTAATTATGTCTGTACATGCTCAGCATTTTACATAAGTTATGATGGGGTGCTGCCTATTTGTTTTCGGTCGTAAGTTTGGTAATAAAATACACTAGCTCAGAGATTGTGTTCAGTTTTGTTTTTGCTCTACTGCCTTAAAACAGCAGTATAGCAAAAACGTGTAAAACAGCCACATTATTAAAGTGGGGGAGGGAGAGAGAGAGAGAGTGCGATAGAGATCAAGAACGCTTGCGCGACAATGGTTGCGGGGGTCGGTCGCAGATCGTCAGCAGAGCTAAAACTGGGGGTTGCGGTCTGAAAAGTGGAAACCTCTGAATTAGACTATAATCGCCTGTGCCACCACCACGATGTTATATCACACCCCGCCTTGTTCAGCTCACCAAAAGTCTTGGAGTAGATAAGTGTCATGGCTTTGTCGCTTTGTGTGTGTGTGTGTGTCTGCGAACATGCATGTGTGTGTGAAACTACTGCTTGTCTGATGTCCTCATCAACTGACGGCTTCATAATAGACTCACCCACCCCCGCCCGTCTATTCCCCAACACACGCACACAGACACACACACCTCCCTACAGAAAAAAAACTCTCTTGTTTGCTCTTGTCGCCACCAGCGGATTAAATAACTCCTTGTCAAATTAATAGAAACAAACAAATGACTAGGATGCCAACACGAAATCAACACTTCTCAGTGTCTCCTTAACTTGCCTTGTGCATCGTAACGGTGTTCTCCGCAGCATTGCGTTTTAAAAGCAGAGCTCTCAAGTGCCACCTGGTGGGTGTTTGGGTACATTACAGGTCATTACAGAAAAGGCTGCGTGAATCCCGTTTCACGCTACGAGACTCACGCAGGAAACCCAGCAAACTGAAATGACAACATCTGTATGACCGCCACAGTATATTGAAATGTGGAAATTTTTGGTATGAAGAATATGTGATAGAGCAGTATTGTGAGGTAAGAAATTGTGTGGAAATGATTTCCTAAAGGTGGGTATGGATGTGGGTTTTGAATGAATGACATTGTGTGTGTTTGTGTAGTGTGTAGGAGTGATTTCTGAAAGGAATACACAAAATGAGATTTTGTACAATTACAGTGCCCCCTATGGACCACATTAACGGCCTATGACGAGTTCGTTTGGATTCAATTTCGCAGTGTTGAAATTTCACGGAAATTGTTTTCGTTGGAAGTGGACGTCGACCAGTGTTTTCAATGGGTGGGGGTCATCAGATTTCACTATAAAAACAAATTGTTTGTAAACATTAGCATTCTCTAGATAATAGGCAAAAGGACATTTTGTACAGTTACAGCGCCCCCTATGGACCAAATTTTATGGCATGTGCTGTGCTTTGAGAGGTCTTTGTGCTGATCGTGCATGACGTATTTTGTGCAGTTCCCACCTTCTCGGTCCAAGATGTTGGCAACTCAAAATCCCAATTTTTGCATTTACCCATATCACTAGGTGGCGCTAAGCTTCAAGTGAGTGTTTACGGGCTGGGTCGATACGCCTCTGTAACACCGACATACTAACACAAAATCGTTGTCTTGGGCAAAATTGTTGAGTTATTTAAAGGTGTACTTCCATCATGTTTTCATTAATTTTGCGGTGTTCTCTGGTATTGATAAATGCCCTGTGCGCTGGTTTTGATGAAAAAAATGTTCTAGTGCTTCTGTTTCAGGCTGTTTTAGTTTGGTGGAGGGGGTGGGGCCGGGAGAACGACACGATTTCACCAGAGGCGTGACACGCTCCCTGCAGCTTCCTTTGCCCCACAGTCAACTTGATAGCAGAGTGGGGAAAAGTCAACTTGACAGCGCTAAAACTGCACACAGAATGTCTTCAGAGATACAGCCTTATGTGTTTGATCCTGAATTCGAAGAGGAAAGAGAGATGGCATAAGCACAGTCGCTTCCTGACCGTTTGTCAATGAACGTTTCAGAATGGTAATATTTGCATGACAAAACAGTGCAAGTGCCCGGCTAAATGCAGTTCAGTCATTTAACTAGCCTGCTAATCTTATGCGAGTCACAGGCTAACATCATTTAAAGCCCATTCGGTCAGTTTCTCTTATATGCATTTTCACGTCTGCGTCACGCCGAAGGCTCTTTTCGCATTGGGTCGTTTTTCCAGCCTATTGTCTTCTTTTGACTGATATAGAAAATGGGGGTAGAAAAACATTTTGATATGCAGCATGCATATGCAACTCGGGGTGACCTATCATATTTCAAAAGAGCAAGTACTAAACGGTTTCTCGTGGAAGTACACCTTTAACAAAAACTGTTTTTTGACACCTAGCTTTGACAACAAACATCGGCCCCCATCACGAAATGTCACAAATTTAGTGCACATGAAAGGAAAGCTGTTTAGTTAGCATGTCAATTTTGACCAAATTTGAGCAATTAGAAACCAAGATATGGACTTTTGAAGAATTTTAAGCTACGTGGTAAATGTTCATTGACGTGTAACTTCGAAACGGTTTATCTGAAGGTAAATCCTTTGATAACTTTTTGTCAGCTTTGTCTGTAGATGGCATATACCAAATTTGGTGAGATTCACATGAACGGCCTATGATGAGTTTGTTCAGATTCGTTTTCACAATGTTAAAATTTCACAAAAATTGTTTTTGTTGGAAATGGGCGTCGACCAGTGTTTTCAATGCCTGAGGGTCAATAGATTTCACAATAAAAAAAAATTTTGGACCACATTAACGGCCTCTGATGAGTTTTTTTTTTTTTTTGATTCGTTTTCGCAGTGTTGAAATTTCATGGAAATTGTTTTCGTTGGAAGTGGACGTCGACCAGTGTTTTCAATGGGTGAGGGTAATCAGATTTCACCATAAAAACAAATTGGTTGTAAACGTTAGCATTCTCTAGATAATAGGCAAAAGGACATTTTGTACAATTACAGCGCCCCCTATGGACCAAATTTTATGGCATGTGCTGTGGTTTTAGAGGTCTTTGTGGTGATCATGCATGACATATTTTGTGCAGTTCCCACCTTCTCGGTCCAAGTGACAAGCCTAAGGCCAGATGTGCAAAACCCCCAAGGTGCGGCCTTGCTTAAGGTCAAGGGATATGTGTCAGAATTTATTCCTTGCACATTTGACTGTTAGTAAACATTTCTGTTAAGATAATGTAAGATTTTATTTTGCACATCTCAAATTATAATTGTAGTTCTTACTCTTTGGTATTCTTTTATATTTAAAATGGTTCTGTGTAGTCTACTGTACATTATTCTTAGCCAACTTCGACACATTGCACTAGTATTTCACATACTTTGTATATAGGATAGCTTAAAAGCTATTTGCACTGTTTCACATTCTTCTGCCATTTCTTTTGTGTTAATAAATTACTACCTTATTTGCACAAATTGTTCCATTTGTTGCACATTCATTTTCTAGGGATGTGTAATGGTCCAACTTTTATTAGGCTACTTTCATTACCTGGTTATTAACATTCTGCTTATCGGACCTACTTGTGACTTGTGAAATACACCTAAAGACATGGTAGGAGAAAATACCCAAAACAACAACTATACATGCTGTTTCATGTCGGGCCTTTTTCATGTGGCTCAAGTGACTCACACAACCCGACTCATATCACTGAGTGACTCAAAATTCAAAGATCTGGATGTCCCATCTCTAGTTAAATCAGAGAAACTGTTCATTTTACAGTGGTCTCATTTTTTTTCAGAGCTGTATACACACACACACACACACAGTGGGTAAGGGTGCCTGGCTGGATTCTGATTTGATTTCTCTGCTCCAGCCAGACCCTGTATGCCCTCTTTCATAAGACCTAAGTAAATGTTTCATGATCCCACCTCTGTCTGTCAGAAAGTGTCTGCATGGTTGAGCATGGCTGTGTGTGTGTGTGTGTTTTGTGTGTGTGAGAGATAGAGACATAGACAGAAAGAGGGAGTTTTTGTGTGTGCATGTGTGTATGTGTCTGTATGTGTATGTCAGTGTTTGAGCATGGTTGTGTGCGTGTGTGTGTGTGTGCTCATTTCATGGGTATATGAGACTTGTAGCAGCAGCAGGGAGTTGTACCCATGATTGTGCATTCTGCTAACACACACAGAAGGCCCATAAACACACATAAATACATATGCACACAAATACACATGCACCTCCCCTCCATACACACACATTCTGCCTAACCATAGCCACATTGCAAAAATATCCTGCTTGTACTATATATAATATTACCTCCACTAGTTTCTCAGAATCGCGATGCAGTTGAGCCAATAAATAAATGAAAGCACTAATGAGAGGATGCTTCTGTGCTGCTTTAAGCTCCACTCATCCATAACCACCCATTATCCCAGAGAAGAGGCTTCCTCTCCTGCAGGCCTGCTTAAACACCTGCTTCCTGACATACACACCTACACATGAACAGTGCAACATATAAGCACACACAGACACACACACACACGTACGCACGCGTGCTTGCGCGCGCATAGACACACACACACAGACTTAAGGCTCATTATCACCAAACACTCTCTGTATACAGCGCGTGGCGATTTTCTGTCTGTAGTCGTTTAGAATACATGTTATTAAGTTAGACTATTCACACCGCATGCGTGATCTGAGTGTATTCTGTCTCTCATACACACACATTGTACTAGCACTTGCTGTCTACTCGCTATATAAGGAGAGTGTTCGGTGTGAACGACCCCTTACAGTAACTGCTTTTATTTGGATCTAAAAGGTCCTTATATTGAATGTCATAGTAACAAGGAAAATGTTGACATTCTTTTTGCCTCCTTTCTGTGCATAAACTCTATCAATGGGTAGTAATTCAATAGCTTGGAGTAATGACAATTGTCAAGGTACAAATAAAAAAAAAACAACTAGATGTACCACATAGCGGGACATGGTATGACCGCCGCAGTATATTGAAATGTGGGAACTGTTGGTATGATGAGTGTGTGGTAGAGCAGTTTTGTGAGGTGAGAATTTCTGTGGAAATGATTTCCTGGAAGTGGGCATGGATGTGGGTTTTGAATGAATGACATTGTGTGTGTTTGTGTAGTGTGTAGGAGTGATTTTGGAAGGCAAGGAATAGGAAAAACGAGATTTTGTACAATTACAGCGCCCCCTATGGACCAAATTGTATGGCATGTGCTGTGGTTTTAGAGGTCTTTGTGCTGATCGTGCATGACGTATTTTGTGCAGTTCCCACCTTCTCGGTCCAAGATATTGGCAACTCAAAATCCCAATTTTTGCATATACCCTTATCACTAGGTGGCGCTATGCTTCAATTGAGTGTTTATGGGCTGGGTCGATACACCTCTGTAACACCGACATACTAACACAAAATCGTTGTCTTGGGCAAAATTGTTGCCGTTTTTCAACACCTAGCTTCGGCGATAAACATCGCCCCCTATGACGAAATGTCACAAAATTTAGTACACATGAAAAGAAAGCTGTTTAGAGATGGCATGTCAACTTTGACCAAATTTGAGCAATTAAAAGCCAAGATATGGACATTTGAAGAATTTTAAGCTACATGTTATTTGTTCATTGACGTGTAACTTCGGAACGGTTTATCTCAAGATAAATCTTTTGATAACTTTTTGTCAGCATTGTCTGTAGATGACATATACCAAATTTGGTGAGATTCACATGAACGGCCTATGACGAGTTTGTTGAGATTCGTTTTCGCAATGTAAAAATTTCACGGAAATTGTTCTCGTTGGAAGTGGGCGGTCATACCATGTACCGCTATGCATTACATCTAGTTTCTATATATCCCTGCAAGTATTTATATTTTCAAATGATCACTCTGAAAACATTTTCAATAGGAACTAACAATTAATGGACTACAATGCACCATGTACATCACAGCAATTAAAACAAAATTATATTATATTTAACACATCTGTCACATACAGGCCTAATCAATTATCCATGCCTAACATAGAAAAATCAACTTTCACATTTTACTGAAATTATCACCAAATCACAGCAATTAAAACAAAAGTATATTACATGTAACACATCTGTCACAATCTTTCAATGTTAATGGGAAGCCTGGCATTGCATGCTGGTCACCAGTGTATTGTAATCTGGGCTGTAACTTGACTCTGCAACTCTGAGTGAGTCTTGCAGATGTGCATCAGTAAGGCGTGTTCTGTGTTTATTTTTGATAAAGTTCATGTCAGAAAAGGCTGATTGATTCAAGCTGAACATTGCACTTAGTTGCTCAGCAATGCACGTTGTGTCCACGTTCATGAAAGGATTGGAAATGAACGACACACATGGCTCAAGCTTATCAAGGTCACAAAACCTGTTCTCAAACTCTTGCCCAAGCCTGTTTATGACTTGAGAGTACTTTTCAGCAACTTCAGTGTCAGACGCAGAAGCATTGTCTTTCAGCACCATCTGCACAGAGGCAAAGTGCAGCACCCTTTTTCTCTGTAAATGCGCAGAGAAAATGCTCACCTGGGCTTTAAACGCATTCAAAGCACTTATCATGTCGGCAACAGTCTTAACTTTGCCTTGCAGCGCACAGTTCAGACTGTTCAGTTTCCCAGTAATGTCTGTTACAAATGCCAGGTCAAGTGTCCACTCAGTGTCCTCCAGCAGCGAGGAGTCTTCGTCTCTAGATTGCATGAACTCCTTGATCTCAGCCAACAGTGACAGAAAGCGAAGCAAAATCCGACCTCTACTGAGCCATCGGATTTCCGTGTGTAGTAGCAGGTCCCCATAGACATGTTGTCCTGTAACAACCCTGCTAAACTGTAAAGCACTTTGAGCTGCATCTTGCATGTATGAACTGTGCTATACAATAAAGTTTATTATTATTATTATTATTATTATTCAGCCGACAGCTCCTCCAACAGCACCTTGAAACTTCGGTGCTGTTTAGCTTTGGAGCGAATACTGTTAATGATCCTCACAACAGGAGTCATGACGTGCTCGAAGCCGATCACCTTAAAAATCAAATCAAATCACTTATTTAAAGCACTTAAAAAACAATAACGACGAAAGTGCTGTACAAGCAGATAAGTAAAATAGGCCTAATAACAATCATCATAACAAATATAGGATAATAATACAAGGATAAAATAAATCAATAAAATACAAAATGAAAACGCACCTTTGCACATAACGCCTGCTGATGAATGATGCAGTGGTACTGCAAGAATTATGGGAACGCTGGGTCACTTTTACAGTGCGCGATGAATCCAGCATGTCGTCTGGTCATCGCAGGAGCTCCATCTGTAGTAATTGTCACCAGCTTTTTCAATGGTACCTTTTTGTTGGTGAAAAACTCCTTCATGACATTGTAGATGTCAATCCCCCTTGTACTGGTTTTTAGGGGCAGTAGTGTGAGAAGTTCCTCCTTTGTAGAAAAATCTTTAAACACCATTCGAACAAACACCATCAGCTGCGCCGTATTACTTTTTTCCACGGACTCATCACATTGGATGCTGAACCACTTGCACTCCACGAGATCCTGGTCCAGCTGATCAGCCAAATTGTCGGACATAGCCGTCATTCCCGTATTTCTCCTCTTTAAGAATAGGGTTGGCAACGATCATCATGGTTTCTTTGAAAACTTCCCCATCTGTAAATGCCTTCTTCTTCTTAATCAGGTATTCTGTTGCTCTGAATGAGGCTTCGGTTGAGATTTTTTAACTGGTCTTGTGAAAAAAGACTGTTGCTTGCACAATCCCGCCTTTAACTCACTGACTTTTTCCACTCGTAGTGCGCTGCCTGATGGGTAGTTAGCATGGTAATGATACGTTCTCTTTCTTTTTTCTGCCATATTTTCGATGGTAATCATCCGCTCATCTTGACTTGGCTTCACTGCATGGACCACCACCACTGACTGACTAGCTTTCAGTGGTCTCCACGCAACGGTTGTCGTGGAGACCAACTAGTGCCAATCTACCGTAACCTGAAACATTTCATTTTTACACAAGTCATTTTTATATGTATATGTTTATATGTGTGTATATTATATATTGTTATCTTCTTAAACGCAATGCAAGGGTAATAGCAACAATAAATAATAAGCAGTTGTGTAACGGGAGAACTATTTTAGAACAGACTGTCGCGGGCGACTGAAGTGGTCCTCACGGGCGACGCGTTGATGACGTCTGCTCTAGATAATAGGCAAAATGACATTTTCTACAATTACAGCGCCCTCCTATGGACCAAATTTTATGGCATGTGCTGTGGTGTTAGAGGTCTTTGTGGTGATCGTGCATGACGTATTTTGCGCAGTGTCCACCTTCTCGGTCCAAGATATTGGCAACTCAAAATCTCATTTTTTGCATTTACCCATATCACTAGGTGGCGCTATGCTTCAAGTGAGTGTTTATGGGCTGGGTCGATACGTCTCTGTAACACCGACATATCACAAAAATGTCATGTTGTTGGGTGAAACGTTCATTGAGTTATTCAGCAAAAACCTTTTCCGGTCTCCCCCTTTTTGATGGACACTGGCACAGCGGGGGGTGGCCCATGGGGGCCAAAAGGCGTTATTCGCTCACAAACTTCTAGGGCTACATGCCTACAAACATTCATGTCCCCCCGAGTTTCAGTGTTCCCGGAATCGTTGACAAAATCCCAACTGTCTACAAATCCAGAGAAGTAACAAAACTGTGTAATTTAACATCCTAACAGACAAACTGATTATTTGAGTATAACTCTCTCTTGTATTACAAACAGCCCTTTAACCCATTAACTGATTTTAGTGGCCCTGCATTCTTAGGAGTGAAACAATATCTGGAGTGTTTTTAAAATAGTTAAATATGTCACAACCAGTTCAGTTTTATAGCGCTATGGACAATAAAAAACGTCAATCATGACATATCTTTTTGCAGGTTCTCTGAAACCAGATTAACTAAGTTTTGTAGGTACAATTCCACTTAGACTACACTACCCATGATGGCCTTAGCCACACATCAGGCGACAAACCCTTCTCACATTTCACTCCCTTTAAAACAGCAGGTGTGCTACTGTTCTTTCTCTCTGTTCTGAGGGCCATTGGGCCACGCAGACCTAGAGACATACACTCTCTGCCTTGCTAGCCAACCAACTGGCAGCAGACCTAAAGAGACACCTTCTCCCTCCTGCAGGCCAAAGGGCCAAGCAGACAATGGAGAAACATTCATCATTATGCATTTCTGGGTAGACAGAGAATAGGCCTTTGCACAAGGTCAGAAAGTACTTTAACTCAAGTATGTTAAGTTTACTGGAAAGGTGACCGGCTTCCCTTTCCTATTTAGTATAGCTATGAGTACGGGGTGACCCGTTTCCCCTATATCTGTTTCACAAGCAATATTTTGTTTGAATTTGAAAGGGATGGACTACTTCTAATCTACAGGATTTCCAGTCAAGACACTGAGGAAGTACAGTTCTTGTAAATCTCTATGCGCGACAAATCACAGTAGGAAACCTCTTAATCGAGAACTCAATTTGCAGCTAAGGCTAAAAAACTTAAAAGTACTGTTCTTTATTCATCAGATCACCACAGACCATCCATTGAACAATGATAACTTCAACTGGACTTCTTCTGAATCGCCAAGGATTCTTTAATACAATACAATACAATACAATAATTAAAGGACTGGATGCAAGTCCACCCAAGGCAAAGGACACAGAAAACAACATTTGGCAACATAAGGCACTTGGGCATAGCTAGAATATTACTTGGCACAACAAGAAAGTGTCATTTAAACTTATGTCTGATATAAACATGCACAGTGTTTTCATTAAAGATGGGAAAAAAATCTCGGGAGTCATGTTTTTTATCCGGATCTCTAATATCACTCAAGAACCATGGATCTAGATGTCTATTTAACCGGCTTAGTTGAATCCTACAATATTTGATTGATATACCATCAATAAATGGTACAATTCAAACATCTCACATCTCATTTGGCAGAGAAATGAAACGTACATGACTTGTCACTTCAGCACTACTAGTGGATCCAAGCACGCAGTGCAAGCAGAGGCACTTAGCCACTCACTCACTCGCAGAGAAACGAAACTTAACTTACCCGACTTGACTGCAAGGATCCAATTGTTTGTGGATCCCTGCTTACTCGGATCGCGTCATGAGTTTCGTTTCTCTGACGAGTGTGTGAGTGCCTGACTAACCGTGGATCCCAACTCCACTCGTGGATCCCTGCTTACTCGAATCGCGTCATGAATTTCATTTCTCTGCCAAATGTGTGAGTGCCTGACTAACCGTGAATCCCAACTCATACACGCTCGTGGATCCCTGCTTGCGGTTGGCTCACGGCTTGACTTGTGGCTTGAGTTGAGGCTGCCTGCTTGTGGTTAACTCGTGGCTTGACTCCTGGATCCCTACTTGCTCGTGGCCTTGCACAAGCTTTAGCTGAGTGAATCCCCTGCATACAATGGCGGTCTCGCACACGGGCACGAGTTCTCCATGCTGTTGATGACTCCGACTGCCATTGTTGCCTATGTTGTGTGAATTAATACTTAATGACGGGCATGCGGAGTAGTTTGATGTTTACATTAAAGATAGCCTGTGACCATAACAAAAAAATAAAATAAAAAATAAAATAAAATATTCTTTCTTAGTGTACCCCGGGGACGTCGCCATGTTAAACTTTCGGTGCTATAGCGCAAAAGTTACAGTCCTCTCGAGAAGGATTTCTTTCATTTGGCATGATGAGATGAACATGCAATTCTAAAGGCAATCGTCATGACGGGCATGAGGAGTAGTTTGATGTTTACATTAAAGTCAGCTTGTGACCATAAGGAAATAAAATAATACTACAAAAAAAAATCTTTCGTAGTGTACCCCGGGAACGTCGCCATTTAAAACTTTCGGGGCTATAGCCCAAACGTTACAGTCCGTTTTTATGCGGGGTGGTTGAGGGTTTTTCTCTCGAGGATTATTTTAATTTGGGCTGATGAGATGAACATGCAATTTTAACGTGAATGAATGAAAGGAAAGGCCAGTCGTCATGCGGATAGTTTTATGTTTACATTTAAGGGCCCATTCACACCAAACTCTCTTCGTATTCAGCGCGTAGGCGTATTCTGAGCGTATTCTGTCCGTATTCATTTAGAATGCACGTTAGCAGATGAGACCATTCCCACCGCAACCGTGTTCTGAGCGTATTCTGAGCGTAGAGTAGTGGACTGCAGCTAGAGAATAGAAACCGAGTCTATTTTTCTGCGCGTATTCTGCGCGTATTCAGCCAAAATCCCATTGAAAGCTATAGGCACAGCTATACAATTCATGTCAATTGTGCTATCAATGCCTGTATTGACACAGGGAATACCTCAAAAACCTAGCGACTGTCTGCAAAATATTACCACTCGCTTACAACTGCATGAAACAAACGCTGGAAAGCTATCAATATTGTGGTTATCATATCAGATCTGCACTACAAGGGCATTGACTAGCCTACATGAACACAGAAACTGAAATACCTGTGAAGTTGTCACGCTGTCCAGTCAAACATGTTGTAGGTATAATAGTGGTGGAGATTTTATGTTCTTAATAGGAAGAAGCAGGGGCGTGGCTACGTGGGGGCCAGGGGGAGCCATGGCCACCACTGGTCAAAGGATGGCCACCCCGCTGGCCCCCCCTACGGACCCACCCCTTGCCTAATTTAACTTAATATTTTGCACTCACAATGAAAGCTTACTAGCTCGACAGATAGTTAAACAAAGTCAGACAACAATAAGAAGGCAAATTCCCTCATTTGGTCTTTACTTTGTAGTGAAACCGAAGCACAGTAAAACACGAAATACAAATGAGCATCTGACATTCAACGGTTAGCATAAGGCTAGCTTAACATTAGAAAGTCCATAGGCAGGCTAACCGCGACTAGCATAGCTATATTTAACATTTACTTTAAACATGTTAGAATCGTGTTTTTATAAAATACTCAGTAGGAATTACAAAAATAATATAAAGTTCAAAAATCCGCCAGTACTGTAACTTACAGATATGAATTATCTTCGTCTTAAAAAAGAAACTGATTTAATGAAACTCTTTCCAGTCTCCCATAGTCAGGCAACCATAGACATCCTATATGTATAGGATCCTATATGTATAGGATGTCTATGCAGGCAACTACCTAACTACGGGAAGCCTCGAAGGGCAACATTCCCTACAATTCTTGCAGGGGAAGAAGGTTATTTGTGTAGCCTATTGATACGTGATGAATTAAAAAAAAAACACAAACATACCAATTGTCTGTGGAGTCTGAAGAGTTCATCTCGATGAGAAATTGTATAGTCAACAAATACGATGCAAGTAATATGCTAACGTTTTGGTTCACGTTACAATCATGCAATTGACCGACACTGGCGTCTCGGTCTACTTCTTCATTTAGAAGTTGCTAAACATAGCCTACGTCTTATTTCTAAAGTTATTTTTTCCAAATTTTCAAACGACCTGATATTTCCATTTATAAGAAACATCACAGCAAAACACCTTATTAAGCATTAGGTGCATGTTAAGGCTTAACTATGACAGAAGCACATAGGAAACCATTTTATTTCCACAGTTGAGTTGTGTATGATACCATGCCATTGAACTGTTTTTATCAGCCAAATATGTGATATCAGCTTTGTCGTAAATTATTTGTTTAGCCTGACAGCAACAGTTAATCACCATCAATATCACAAATGCTTTTAACCAATTTTAACTTTAGCAAGTGCGAAAATACATGAAATTTGACACAGTTTTTTAAAATAGTTTTCTAATCATCTGCGCCTTTTGCTCCATAAAAAAAGAGGTCAAAAGAGGTCTTAAGGCGTTCGATGGGCATATGGAGAAAACACTGGACACTGAACAGGTCCGCCTTAATTGAATGACTATATGGCACCAGATATGCCACCAAATACCAGAATACAGGAAATCAAATCTAGCTAATCAAAAAATGTCCGGGGGAGGACCCCCTGGACCAGCCAAACTACATTGGTCACAACATGGCCACCCCTTCAATAACGCTGGCCACCCTTTGGCCACCCCATGTAAAAAAAGTCTGGCTATGCCCCTGGGAAGAAGCAAGACTTTGCTGAAGATACATGGAGTATTCTCAATACAAGAAGAGCATCAATCGCTAGTCTTCTGTCGACAACTCGAGCTATAAAAAATAGCAGCCTCGTTCTTGTCATTCAGTGTTTCCTACTTGGTTTGATAAATCAGGTGAACAAGACAATGGGCAAAACTGAGGTCCATAAGTCACTACATTTAATAATTTATTTACTCAATGTAGGCAAAGTGACTGTTGGCAAAGAGGTAGAGTTTATCATAACTTTATGGAAGGGGTTAAAACGCGTTCGCTTTTCTTGTACCGGGAGTGAATAAAGGCTTTGACAATGATCAGCCTACATGATTTAGAACGATGTCAAATATTCCACTGGCCTTATCAAAGTGTCAAGTTGCACTATAGGTGCAGTACTGCTTTCTAAACAACGTTTAAAGTAAGGAAATAAAACCAGAGAAACACATATTGTTTTTACTAAAGTGAGAGATAGGGAAACATGGCTATGTGCACCTTAAGACATTGGCCAAGTGCATTTAAAGATGGGGCTTCCCGCTCCCGCGCTGAATACGCTGACATGTCCGTTGTGAATGGTCATACGCTCAGAATACGCCCACGCGCTGAATACGCCTACGCACTGAATACGCTCAAGGCGGTGTGAATGAGCCCTAAGAGAGCCTGTTACCATATAAGGAAATAAAATCATACTACAAAATAAAATATTATTTCATAGTGTACCCCAGGGACGTCGCCATTTAAAAGTTTCGGGGCTATAGCCCAAACGTTACAGTCCTTTTTATGCTGGGTGGTCGAGTGTTTTCTGTCGAGGATTTCTTTAATTTGGGCTGACGAGATGAACATGCAATTTTAACGTACTTTGAATGAATGAAAGGAAAGGCCAATCGTCATGATGGGCATGCGGAGTAGTTTGATGTTTACATTAAAGATAGCCTGTGACCATAAAAATAAAAAAAATAAGAGTACAAAAAATAAAATAAAATATTTGTTCATATGGTTACTCCGGGGATGTCAACAACTGTCGGTGCTCTCCAAAAGTTACAGTCCTTTTTATACGTGGTGGTTGAGGGGTTTCTCTCGAGGAGTTCTTTAATTCAGGCTAATAAGATGAACATGCAATTTTAATGTAGTTTGAGAATTGAGAATGAAAGGCTGGGGCATGCCGAGTAGTTTGATGTTTACATTAAAGACCTGAGGAAGCGTCTCTGCCAGTACATCAGCAGCCAAATATGATATTAAAAAGTTTAGCCTAATAAACACTATGCCACTACACAATGTGAACCGCTAGAAACAGAGCGCGCACTGTACAGCAACGTGATCAAGCCATACGCATAGAGAAGAAAGAATACCGACATTGTAACATTTTGCGTGAAATGCGTGAGTCAATGTTTTCTGGCTACAATTTGCATTTGTGTCTGCTATTAATGCAACCATACAAAAGTTTTCCTCTACGGAGCTATGTTTCATTATTGTTATTATTACTATTTGACGGATGCAGCATTGACCGGGAGACAGGCGGAGTGAGGCAAAATGAAAACGTATTCCAGTGTGAAGAGTGCTGTGTACTGTAGACATATATTACATTTTCATTGTGCTTGGTGTTACTGTTTATAGGACAGCTGTTAACCTTACAATTCAGTTCTTCTTTGTATTTTAAAGTAGTAGCCTATATCTGACTGCTCAACTGCTTACAGCGGCTGCCTTCTGCATCTGGGCCTATGATAATGTCGAATTCCTCAGAAACTTTAAATCCTGTAACAATGTAACATAATATAATGTAATATAATAATATTTTATTTCTATATTTCTTTTCTCCGGGGGGTGGGGGGTTTTGCAGGTTGGGGTGTCTGTTATAATAATAATAATAATAATAATAATAATAATAATAATAATAATAATAATAATAATAAAGGCGCTTCTGTACAGCTAGTAGCCACTAACTAGGGCAACTATAGGCTCGATATTCGATTGGTAGCAAAACACAGCAAGACCATTTGTTGTTGTACAAAGTTTTGGGCTGACTTTCCAGAGAGAGTGACAAGCCTAAGACCAGATGTGCAGAACCCCCAAGCTGCGGCCTTGCTTGAGGTTGTGTCGGAACAACTAATTCATCGCATATCTGACCCTTCATTCCTGTTACCATATTCTTAATATAATGTAAGATTTTATTTTGCACATCTCAAATTTTATTTGTAGTTGTTACTCTTTGGTATTCTTTTATATTTAAAATGGTTCTGTGTAGTCTACTGTACAGTACATTATTCTTAGCCAACTTCCACACATTGCACATACTGTACTTGTGACTCGTAACATGCCTAAAGACAGGTAGGAGAAAATGCCCAAAACGACAACCGTACATGCTTTTTCATAACAGGTCATTTTTCATGTGACTCAAGTGACTCACACAACTCGACTCATATCACTGAGTCACTCAAAATTAACCGAATCCCTTCAAGGACCCGGATTTCCCATCGCTAGTTTTCATATATCTCTTTGAGTTGACCATTTTCTCTTATTTGCTACTTTGACAGATCATGTATGCTCCCTTTCTCTCTTTCATACTAACCCTTATCTAATGCTCTGCATTGAGATACCTGATCAGAAAGAAGTTTTAGCTAACAATAGCAGAACTAGCCTATTGTTTCAAAACGATTTAATCATGTGCCACTTGCACTTTTCCCACTCTCGTGTGATCTGGCACCAGTCCTATCCCTCACACATTCCATTGACCATCCACCAAATGAGGAGCCATGAGCCATGACCCCTGTCCTCTTTTCTTTCTCTCGTTCTCTCACTCTCTCTCTCACACACACACACACATACACATAACTTTTGGAATAAACTGTGTTTGTCTGAATGACTGACATAAACACATGCACACAGACACACACGCACCCCCGCAACATACAGGCACACACATACTGTAGGTAATACTGTCCTGTCTCCTAGGTAACATTCTGCATCATTTAGCAATAGACCTGTATGACAAACACCAACTACATGGAGAATTGACTGACCTCTACACAAAGGCATCAAAAGGGACTAAGAATCTCTCTTTGAGAAGCGATATTGAGATGAGGGAGACCACTATCTGAAATGTCTGATAAAGTAAAACTTTTATCCTTTATAAAAAATGTTACAATAAATATATTCTTCAATTTATGGATTTGGAGATTAAATTTGCTTTATTGTGCTGATGTAATTAGTGAATAGTGGTGTGATTAATCTGACTGCTCTTAACCATACTAAAAGATAATTGCTTTACTGTAGTACAGTCATTTGTGAGGGAGCCAAATACAATGTGAACAGTCTGCTACCAAAAATTTCTTACCGCCAAATAAATTCATGAAACTAATTTTAATGCAATACTTTAATCAAATAACATATGGATCACTGTTGTTTAATTAATCATAACATAATTATGTCTATCCTCACAAGACCCCTGTGAGCAAGTGTTCTATTTGCTGGGAGGTGCTACACAACGAATAATTTTCTAACCGGCTGCTTTGTCATTATCTAACACCGAATAGTCATTAGGCTGTTTGATTATTTATTATTATGTAAATACCTCCTCAGTTTGGGAAAGAGTCTGATTAAAATGTCCACGAGTGAAAGCCTGAATGGAATAAAAAATTAAATTATAAATAATAATATGACATCATTCCCACTATACAATGATGGAACATCACAGTGTCTTTTGTAACTGTGGACTTCTTTCACATAAATCCTTTTTTGTTAGTTATGTGCAGTGATGCAAATGCATGTATGGTCAATAGAGAGAAACACATAGATGTTGAGTATTGAGAGAAAATACCACTCACAAAATCACCCTTGTCGCCACAATCCAATGAAAGCATAAAGAAAATTCTGTAGTTCAGCATTTTAAGAGATATATGGATTATTTCTGAATAAATCTGTCCTGCAGTACAACCAGCATGAGAACCTTACTGTGTGAAGCTGTTTTAGCGTCCCTGAATTGCTTACAAGTGATGTCTTTGATTTTTCTGTACAATAAAAATTCAAAATTCAACAAAAGCACTTCTCCAAGACCCAAACACTTCCCAGACTCTTGTTTCGTTAGGCTACTCTCACACACATGTCTTACATGGTGAAATCAGCTATGGATGTCAGTAGCACTGGTTCATAATCCCCACAGAACAGCTGTAGGGTTATCAATAAAGAGAAACAAAGTTCATGTTAGTAGCACCACACAAACAGAGAGAGAGAGAGAGAGAGAGAGAGAGAGAGAGAGAGAGAGAGAGAGAGAGAAACACTGCAGCTCTGTATGGGTGTCGTACCTGCTGTTGAAGGGGCTGTGCCCAGGAAGGGTGTGGCTTCGCCCTGGGCCAATCAGAAAGCTGATGCGCTCGTAAAAGCTCTGGGGAGCAGGTCTCTGTTGATTATCCACAATACCACTGGGGTCGGGGGAGCCGTGGCAGAAGTGTGTTGATTGACAGGAGGTCTGCAGACAGCAGTCCGGGTCCATGCAGTCCACCAGGCCATCTGTGGGAAACAGAGAGACAGACAGAAGTCAAGGCCAAGGCTTTTACTGTATTACACTGTACCCAGTCTTCAGTCTTTTCACAGACTGACCTGTCTGTGCAGACAGACGGGTCAAGGTCATTTACACTGTGTGTTTGCACAGATTACAAAGAGAAAGACAGGCAGAGAGGTTAAGGTCATTACACTGTCTGTCTGCACAGATTACAAGGAGTCAGATAGACAAAAGACAGGCAGAGAGGGCAAGGTCGTCATATTGTCTGTAAACACAGACTGCAGAGAGACATGCACAGGGCAGGGTCAACACAGTGCAGCAGATGGTCTGTGAACACAGATCAGAGAGAGAGAGAAACAGAGAGAGAGACAGAGAGAAAAGAGGGAAGCAGCCAGTCACAAACTGCATTGTGCATGCAGCCGGACAACCAGAAATTTATCTCTGAGTGAATGGCTCAGCAAAAAGTAAGAGTAAACGTGTAAGAAAAGGGAGAAGCAAAAAGGAGAGAAAGACTCCAGATTCAGACTTTAGATATTACTGAATAAGTACAGGTGATGTCACTGATGGATATTACTGAATAAGTAGTACAGGTGATGTCACTGACGGATTTTACCATTTTCTGTTCTGAAGCTTATGCTCTCCCCAGTCTCCCCATGTAGTAAACTTGCACTATGGTATATTGTGTTCTGGTCTGTGCTGTATTGTGTATTTAATTGTATTGTATGGTGGATTGTCTATTCTGTATTATGTAGGGGTCATTGTCCAATGTTCTATCTTTTTTATTTTTACTGTATGCCTGGCTGCACCTTCATTTCCCCTGGTGGAATCATAAATGTAACTTGGCTTAACTTGACTTAACATGTGGGCCCATCACCAACTAAAGACACTGGGCAACACATATAGGTCCTCGTGTGTCTAACCAAAGACACTGTGCAGGAGATATGGGTCTGTCTCCAACTATGGGCAATATGTAGGACATATGGGTTCTCCTGTCTTATCTGTGCATGGAGGAGTTCACATGGGGATGGGAGAATGCTATGCAGGCTGCACACTTACTGTAAATTGCTTGCACACACACATGCACACACACACACACACACACTATCACTACCTGTCACACCCTAGATTATTCATTTGTTTTTCTACAAGTTTTTACTCTAATTTACCAGAGCAGCCAAGTGGTAAGCAATAGGTCTAGTGAGACAGGAAAACGGTGGTGTAGACCTCCTCCCTGTGTCTAATTGGAGATTATTCTGGAGCAGTAACTGGGCTGCAGTTGGCTACGGGTTGAAGCATGGCTAGCACTATGACAGCTCTGAGGTAATATTGAAAAAAAGCAATTCTGAGCAATCCTCAGTCAATATTAATTTCAACACAAATATAATAAAATGATCATCAGGCTACGGACAGGCAAAAAAAGTCTTTAGTTTGACAAATGGCCGTGCTCAGTTTTACTTTAATGAGGAAATCATATTCATCATTTATATTCTTCAGGCAATTAAAAGTGGGTCCATTCCTAGGAAAGGGAGTGTTGGCCTTATTCCACATCTGATTAAGGCCAGCCTGGGGTTCCTCCCCGGGCCCCAGCAGCACTGCATAGCCTCACGTCTCTTTTTTACCCAAGAACATCAATGCTATTGAAACTTCAAAACTCTGTTCTGCAGGCAAGTAGCCCACACACAGGAGAAAAATGGAAAAATAACATATTAGCATGTCTAGAATGTAGATTCATTTGGAATTTCCTTTATACTTTTGAGAAATGTCAATATACCCATAGATAAATCCCCTCTTGTATTTTTAATCATAGATCTATTACAAGTTCTCTATGAATACATTCACACAGCCACATACACTTCCATAGCTAAGCAACCTAAGGTAACCAACCTGTTTTTTGACATATCTCCAGTTTCTTTATTCCCTTATTATCTGTTCCAAAAGTTTTTGAGCTTTGCCCTGAGTTGACCGTGCCCTCACTCAAGAATTGAGCCAAGGCCGTTTTGGGTCACAGTCCTGGTTTGGTCTCAAAGATGCATATGGAAGAAAAAATGTCTGATGGAGAAAAAAAATGTCTGGAGCTTTTTTCCACAACACTAGTGTTCTCCTGTGGAGGTGGCGGTGATGATGGGCAACTCTCCACTCTCCTCACCTCTTTACTAATTCACACACACTCTCTCTCACTCTCACTCTCACTCTCACTCTCTCTCTCTCTCTCTCTCTCTCTCTCTCTCTCTCTCTCTCTCTCTCTCTCTCTCTCTCTCTCTCTCTCTCTCTCTCTCTCTCTCTCTCTCTCTCTCTCTCTCTCTCTCTCTCTCTCTCTCGAGGGTTCCACTCAGACATTTGCCATTCTCTTGGAGCATACTTCAATCCCACCCATTCTGGAGCCTCTTCACATACAGATGGCTAGCTTTCCCGATGCTCATTTAATTCTCACAAGTCGAGATTCCTGCAGTCGCGAGAAGTGTTTACCACTGCCGCCGCTAGGGACAGCATAGGACCACAAAGGTTTACGCTGAAGTAAAGATCTCACTTCCGAGGTTGACCCACCCACAGCAAGACTTGCAGTATTTAGTTGACTGTAAAAGTGCTATTATCTCGTAATCCTCACGAGAACCTCACGAGATTCCTTCTGAGAACTGAGAATCGGGAAAGCTAACCATCTGTAGCCAGGGTTGTGGCCGAGGTAGGGAGGGACAGAGGGACGAGGCAGAGGAGGCAGAAGGGTGATGGAGGAGGCAGAGGGGTGATAGAGGAGGCATAGGGGTGATGGGGGAGGCAGAGGAGGCAGAGGGGTGATAGAGGAGGCATAGGGGTGATGGTGGAGGCAGAAGGGTGATGGGGAAGGCAGAGGAGGCAGAAGGGTGATGGAGAAGGCAGAGGGGTAATGGAGGAGGCAGAAGGGTGATGTTGGAGGCAGAGGAGGCAGAGGGGTGATGGTGGAGGCAGAGGGGTGGTAGAGGAGGCATAGGGGTGATGGGGGAGGCAGATGAGGCAGAAGGGTGATGGAGAAGGCAGAGGGGTGATGGAGAAGGCAGAGGGGGGATGGTGGAGGCAGAGGGGTGATGGAGGAGGCAGAAGGGTGATGGTGGAGGCAGAGGGGTGATGGTGGAGGCAGAGGGGTGATGGAGAAGGCAGAGGTAAAGGAGGGTTGCTTCCATCAGAGGAGAAGCCTCCACATCACCGCAACCTAAACTCTGGTTCACCCCACTGCTGACACGCTGCGCTCACCACGACACACGGTGCCTTTGTGTTCTTTCACACACACACACACACACACACACACACACACACACACACACACACACACACACACACACACACACACACACACACACAGTCTTGCTGCTGCCTTGCCGTCAAGCCGCCGTATTGTCACCAAAATATCACACATCCCACATCCACTAGTTTCACTGCCAGCATCCCTACCCTCAGTATCGCTGTCTCTGACACACACAAACACACACACACACACACACACTCTCTCTCTCTTTCTCCGTCTTCCTTCACTCACACTTCCATATGAATAATCACTCCCTAATCCTTACTGTAATCTCTTCTGCTCCTCTTATCTCTCTTTGCCTCTCCCTACACACACACAATCTTTGTCTCTCTTTAAAAAAGATATTGTATTTATTTGCTATTATTATTTTCTATGTTATTATTGTATTTGTTTCAAACCACGTTGGCCTTGGCAACACTTCACTGAATCATCCCAATAAAGCTCTTTTGAATTGAACTGCATTGAATTAAATTGGATCGAGGGAAAGGCAGAGAGAGAGAGAAAGAGACACACAGAGAAAGAGAGAAAGAGAGAGAGAGAGACAGACAGACAGACAGACAGACAGATAGGAGTGGGGACAGAGATAGAGAATGAGAGAAGGAGAAGGAGAAATGGGGATAGAGAGATAGGGATAGAGTGAGAGAGAAAGAGATACAGAAAAACTGAGAGGAGAGAGAGAAAGACAGAGGAAAGGAGAAAATGAGAAACAGAGATTCTGCTGAATTACAAGAGGACAGAGGTCCTCTACAGCTACATTAATCACTCAGGCTACATGTCCGTCTGACACTGTACATTTCACGGTCTCATCCTCTCTCTTATCCTCTCAGTCTCTCTCTCAGTTTCTCTCTCTCTCTCTCACTGTCTCTCTTCTTCTTATCTCTGTCTCCTCCTTGTCCTCCCTCTCTTCCTTTGTCTCTCTTCTTCATGTCATCCTGTCTCCTCCCTCTCGCTTTCCATCTATTTGTCTCAGTCTCTCCCTTTCTTTTTTCATTCTATCTGCCCCATTCCTCTGTCTACTTCTCTCTTTCCCTCTCCTACCACCCTCCTCTCCTCTTTCTTTGCCAGAGACACCAGCCCCACCACTACTACAGACACACACATACACACACGCCAGCCCCACCACTGCTACAGACACACACATACACACACGCCAGCCCCACCACTGCTACAGACACACACATACACACACGCCAGCCACACCACTGCTACAGACACACACAAACACACACACACACCACTGCTACAGACACACACATACACACACACCAGCCACATCACTGCTGCTGTGCTGTCTGCAGAGCACATCTCTCTTTTCCAGAGTGGGCTTCCACACACACTGCTCACACACACACATACACACACACGTGCACAAACACATACTCTTAATCTCTTTAATTGACCTAATCTTTTTCTTCCTTGTTTTTATCTCTACACTCTCACTCAGTCATTCTTTCTGCCTCGTTTGTCAATTTTCCATCTCTGTCTCTCTTTCTCTCTCTCCCTCTCACTCTATTTTACTTACTCTCTCACACTATTTCTCCCCATTTTTAAGTATCCATCTCTCCTTTCACCACCTTACTCTCAAGCTTGCACACAAAATGGTAAAATGGTAGAAGTGTAATTTAACTGGAGAGCTGCAGAGGAGCTGAGACAGTTACATGTTTGGCTTTGCTCTGTCCAGACAAACCTCCAGAGTGTCACCCCACTGGGGCCAGACCCTCTCCAGACACTTTCCATGTGTCAGCCCGAAGCTGTCAATCATGCCTTCAATCTCATTCTCACCTCCCTCGTTGTCTTTGCCATCAGCGCAGATGGTCTCCATGGCGACGTCACAACCGGCTCCCCTCCATCCGGCCTGGCAGAGGCAGTGCCAGCTGTTGTGGTCCAGCGTACAGCGGCCATTGCTATTGCACAGCCCCGGGCAACCGTCTGTCAATCATACAAAGTCAACCAATCAGAGAGGAAGGATCAGGTAGGTGGTGAAACAGCAAGTGGTTAAAAAGGAAGTAAGGAGATACATTTAATCAATCAATCAATCAGTCATTTAATCAATTAATTAATGGATTGACTGACTGTCTGCACCAGGAACAAAACACAGAAATCTGAGTCAGAGCACTGAAAATACATGGGCACTCTTTACACATGTAAACACTGTATCCCATATTCAGTTTACCGTAGAAGCTTTTATCCTGGTTACGAGAATTCGAGATATGCTACCTGAAGAAAAAAACAGCAACTGGTAGCATGTACACATATGCTGTATCCTAAAATCTGATAGCTGGCTACTGTGTGAATTATGAATTTTGACTTTTGACTTTATTAAATGATGGCAGCGATGAAGATTGATTTATTGCACCAACAACCACTCACAAAACTCTGATAAAGATTACATGTAGGGCTAGGGGGATAGGCTGGGTGGAAGGCTGTCATTCCACAGAAGTCAGTTCTTTACATAGACCCCTCCTGTAAAGTTCCACTTCCTCCCAGCAAGGAGTACAAAGTGCAGCGTAAGCCATCTGGCACACAAGGTCACATAAATCTCTCTGTCAGTGCCACTGCAGGCCCTGGCTTTAAACATCTGTATTCATCCAACTCCCATAGACTGGTCCACAGCAGCCACCACATTGTGTTACATACATGCTGATTGGGTATGCCCTTACAAATACAAGTAAGCCAAAATATCTATTTTTCATTAACCTTAAACTCCTATGCACCATGTAAAACTACAGTGCAGGGACAGTATATAATTTAAAAGAAAAAACTCGGACAGTATGTCTGACTTTGGACAGCAGCCAGTGTTTTATTTATTAGGGCCTCAGTATCTTTAGTCCACACAGTGCATTCACAATACCTAGGCATTTACTGGACTGGTGGGGGAAATATCCTGGTACACAGTGGACTGACTGTTCTTACAGCACAGTTCCATGAAGAGGCACACACACATATGCTAGCCCATATACACATATACACATACATGCTAACTGTGATGGAGTGACCATCACTAGAGTTGTGGGTGTGCTCTGACTGCCATACCAATAATCCTGGCTCTTTGGCGTTGCGGTCAAAGCACATGTTTGGTACCCTGGAGACCCGCGTTCAAAGCCGTGTGGGGTGATAATGGCTTGTTGATAAGCCACACACAACACACAAATAAGGAAGACTGGGCTTTAGGCGTGTGTGTGGCTTATCAACAAGCCATTATCACTGGAGTGTCAGCCCTTCGGGTCAGTCCCAAAGACCTTTTGGGTAAAGACAAGCAAGCCTACCTGTGCAAGTACACTGATCAAGGCCACAGACAAAGCAAGCCATCTCTTTGCCAAAGCACTTAAACACAATGGGCCCTATTTTGCCGCGGCGCATTGTGCATTCGCGACATGCGCATGCTGTCATTGCTATTCTGTGCCAGCGCATCGTTCATTTTTTCAGGCAAAAAAATCACGTTGTTGACATTGCGCCGTGACGGGCGTGTCAGCGAAAAGAAGAGGTGTGGGCTGGCACAAAGCGCACCAGATGCTATTATGAGGACGCAAAAAACATTTTTCTATAGACCAGCGCAAACCATGTTTTTTGTCAGTTGTCAGTCGCGCAAGGCTGAAAAGCTATTTTAGGGGCGCACAACGCTTTGAACCCTGATGCATCTGCTGTTGCGCCAGAGAGGCAAGCTGAACTGGCAGAAAAGTTGCAACATGTATAGCCTGTATAGCCATGTATTTTTATGTGTAAATAAACAAACAGGCACAAATAATGAGAGTATAGCAATGTTTTGCAGTTTATAGCAATGTTCTGCAGTTTATTTACGATTTCTTTAGTCGTTTTAAATAAACAGCGCAACATTATTTTTTATGTTTCCTTTGAGTTTAAAGCTTTTGTTTCCCTGTCTTCTAACGTCGTTGTACCGCTTTCGGCACTGTTCGAAAGTTCTCTTCTTGTCAAATTACTGAAGATATTTCCTCCCATACTTCTTTGACCCACGGAGGTTTGGGGGGATTCTTTCCATCCCCGAATATTAACTGCTCACGCGCTTTTACTTCATGCACGAGCAGATCGGTCTCCTCCACCGAAAAGTTCCTCCCGTCCGGGTAAATCCTCCATCGTAATAGCGACAGACCATGGACAATGCGCCCGCTGGCTCTTAAAGGGAATGAGAGTATAAATTCTCATTGGTTAATTGTATGTTACGCCCAAAACACACCCATGACTAATGGAGTAATTTAAGACCAACCCTTTTGAACAATGCGCCTGGCGCAATGTTCACTTTTGGCGCCGTCAAAATACCAAACGCTCCCAAAGCAACTTGTCAGGAACGCCCCCAAAGCAACTTGCGCTTCAGACTTTAGACAATGCGCATATGATCGTGAAAATAGAGCCCAATGTTATCACCCTGTTATTTCCGGTGGTTGCAGACCCTACCACTGCAGCCAACGCCACAGAAATCTGTTTAACCACCGGCCACTGTGACAGAAGACACCTACCGATGCCTTTTTCTCTGTAGGATTGTGGAACAGGAATCGCTGCCTATGCCAACAGTTTATCTTTAGACCTGTTGACAATCACCAAAACCTGGCTAAAACCCAAAAACACTGCTACTCTGGCTGTACTATCCCCCACTCACTCTTTCTTCCATACCCGCCTGTCAAAGCGCGGAGGAGGAACTGGTGTCCTAATTACTACCAAATGGAGCTATGCCCCCCTGGCTACTTGACAATAATTACTGTTCATTCAAATACCACGTCATAAGGCTAACCGCTCCAGGTAAAATCTCAGTGATCATCTTAGTTGTCATCTACCGTCCACCAGGACCTCTGGGTGACTTTGAGAATGAGCTAGACACACTATTGTCCTCCATCACAGAACTTGACTGTCCGCTACTGGTCCTTGGTGATATGAACATCCACTCAGACAGAAGTGTTTGCTACAGACTTTATATCCCTCAAACCCATTTGATCTACAACTGGTCTGATCTCCACAACTGAATTTAATTCTGACTTATCCACTCACATAGCTTCTCGTATCATTGCTATGCTGATGACACACCTGGGTGTCATGATTGATGACCGGCTATCAATTTCTGACCACATTGCCTCCGTAGCGCGGTCTTGCCGCTAGGCACTACACAACATACATTAGAAAACTCCGAACGTATCTGACCCAATATGCCGCTCACCTTCTGGTACAGGCTATGGTCATCTCTTACCTCAATTACTGCAACTCCCTCCTGGCTGGCCTACCTGCTTGTACAATAAAATCACTGCAAATGATCCAGAACACAGCAGCATGAACACAGTTGAACACAGTTGCCATGCCTTTGTTTAGTCTGTGTTCCCTTAGCTTGCTATAATCCTCCTTTTGTAGGTTGCTTCGGATAAAAGTGTCTGCTAACTGTAATGTAATGTAATTGTAATGTGTGTGTTTGGGGGGGGGGGGGCAATACAGAATGCAATAGCACATGCAGACTATACTAGTGAGACAGAGGAGATAGGGCATTTGGGGTAACAAGTACACACACACACACAAACACACACACACAGGCTTGGAGGGTAAGGGTTGGATAGTCTGATAAACACAGGTAGATGCGAATACTAGGGACATGAGAGAGGGGGACGAAGAACCGGGTGCACAGTTACAGTATGTACACACACACACACACACACACACACACACACACACACACACACACACACACACACACACACACACACACAGGCCAGATGTCTGGGACAGACAGAGAGGGAGGGATGCAGACACAGTTACAGCTCAATTTCTTTGATAAGGAGGGTTGGGTGACGGGGACATGAGAGTGGGTAGACCCACAGGCAAGAGGGGATTGGGGTTTGTCAGACAGAGGGGATGGGGTAATCAAAGATCAAGTTACACACAAGCACACACACTGGCTAGGTATAAGACATAGAGGGAAGAGGCTACAAAACAACAAAGGCTTATGAGGCTACATGCACGCTAGTTCAATTCAAGTGAAAATGTAAGGTTATTGTTACATCTTAAGATGCAATGATCTGCATGATTAATGCAGCCACCCACATCTTTTCTGAAAATGGCTGCGCTCAAGTGAAAACATAAATTTAACATAGAAATCCATGCTTTCATTGTGATTGGCATGAAACTGGGGGTAGGAGGCATGTGAGGCTTGCAAAAAAGAAGGAACGGGGGAGGCACGGCACACAGGCAATACTTTCACTGTAAGACAGAGAGGATACAGGGTTATGACAGAAGAGAGAGAGAGATCATACCTTTATATCCTATCTTGTCTGCAGATGGAAGTTAAGACAGGAGAGAATATTACATTACTGTTATCTTAGCCACACAATCTTCATATAATGTATTCATATACACACAGTAACACACAGTGTTAAAGTGTATTCATATATACACACAGTGCAAGATTGCAGGTATGTTGATTATTGGCTTTTGCAATGGGATTGATAGGTTCTGTATGTGTATGTGTGTGTGTGTGTGTGTGTGTGTGTGTGTATGTGTGTGTGTGTGTGTGTGTGTGTTTGTAGGTGGGGGATCATACATAATTTTTCAAATATTTGTCCTCCTGTCCAAAGCAGCCCTGTTACACAGTGAAGTATTTATTTTGTGTAATAGCAAAGATCCAGGCTGTCATACCACCCACATTTAAGCCCCTCGCTAATTACCAAAGCCCCTCCCTTATGAGGGACAGCTATTACACACACACACGTATGCATGCATGCACACATACATTTACTCACGCACACATGCATGCACACAGACATACACAAACATCTGATGACTGTTCACTCATGTTAGACAAATGTGTTTGTGTGTGTATGTCTCTGTCTGTCTGTGTGTGTGTGTGCGCGTGCCATGCTTACGTGAGTGTGTGCATGTGTGTGTGTGTACATGTGTTACACTCATACCAAGCATGACTGAGGAGCACAGTACCTTTGACAACCTTGTCCATATAGTGAGCTTCAGTCCAAACAGAATTTGGGGAGAGAGTAAACAACAAAGTGGGAGATAAGAAAACTTCACTACATCTGGTTGGGAAAAAGGCAGCATGCTATGATACAGTTGATTTGCATGGTTACAAGCAATACAAAATACTGCTACAAGAACTGTTCACTCTTTTGGCAAAGGCATACAGATTTTCACCTAAAAAGACACAAGTTCACACTTGTTGCCAAAGACGAGATTAAACCAGTACAAGGAAATAGCTCAGGCAGCACAGGGTGAGGTGAAGGTTACTGTAAACAGTGGAAGAAAACAATCTGAGAGGCATAGGGGCTTTGTATGTGTGTCTGTGTGTGAGTGGAAAGGGGGAGGGGGGGGGGGGGCAGTGAGAATCTGTAGGATCTGAAGGATGGACAGAGAAAGAGACAGTCTGTGTGTGTAAAAGTGTGTGTACAGTATATGCACTTGTGTGTGGGTGAGCAAGGCTGTGTTCTTTTTCTTAGAATGACATTCAATACTTGCTGTTCTTACAGTGGTCAAAAATCGAACATATTTTTTAGTTTTGTTCCTGAGATGTTTTATTCTCTGGAGCTCTGTGCCTTTGATAGTGTGTTTTACTATTATTCATGTCTTCAAAATACTGTTTTCCTCTTTTGATGTGAGGTGTGATGACAAGTGCGTTCTTATTTTATTGACTAGCGTTATGTATGATCAGAAAACAGTATTTGTTTAGCACAGGCAAAAATGTTTCGAGGTGAGGTGTTTGATTTTGCAAGAGCATGCATATTTATGAATGTAGTGGATAAATGTGTTTTGTGTTTACAGTTTTAGGGAGAGGGCGGAGTGTTTCTGGAAATGTGTCTCAGTAGGTGTAAAGAGAGTGTGAGGTTTTACTGTGAGTTCAGCACAACTCCTCTCACAGCATATTTGTGTGTGTGTGTGTGTGTGTGTGTGCGTGCGTACCAATGTGTGTATGCGTGTGTGTGTAGGGAATAAGGCCTATTCACACCACATTGCGTATAAGTGGTGCAGAATAGAAGCTGTGTGGTAAGGTAGCCCCATCTTTAAGTGTGCACAGCCCTCATTCCCGTTGATACTGCTTCAAGAAATACAATTCAAATAGCTGTTGACTATTCACTTGAAAAGTCAACAGCTTTAAACATATATGTAATCTTAAAGCATTTTCTTCAATTCCGATCTTAAATCTGAGCACAACATTGAATCCCCCATGTATGAAAACCTATCAATACACACTTAGATTGAGGTTTTTACCTTGTTTAGTCAAAAAGATATGTGCTTTTTATATAGATTTTGGTCTGGTGGTGGTGGCCATATTAGATTTCTCCTTTTTGAGGCATTATGGGACATTTTTGGGCCTGGTATACAGTGGACCTAAATTCAGCACCCTTAAATACCCCTAAAAATATTGTATACTAAAAATGAACACGATTTGCCTTCGGGGCTCACTTTTTTGGAAAACTGACTCTGACTACTGGTTAAACATGCCCACACACACAGACAGACACACACATACGACTCACCGATGCTGCAGCTCTCCCCTGCCCAGCCCGGATGGCATTCACACACGGCGTCCCGACACACTCCATGCTCACCACAGGGAGGGTCACAGTCCTGCTCTTCACACTGCGGCCCTGTCCAGCCCTTCTCACAGTGACACGAGCCCCCAACACACACACCACGTGGGGCACAGTCCGCTTCACACACCTCTGCAGTTGTTCAAGAGTAATGAGAAGACAGATGAGATGATAACAAGAGGGGGGGGGGGGGGGATTAGAAAGTTGGGAAGAAAAGCAGAAGAGTGGTGGGTGTGAGAGAAAGAGAGAGTATGTGTACATAGTTAAATGTGTGTGTGTGTGTGTGTGTGTGTAAGAAAGAGAGAGAGAGGGAGAGAGAGAGAGAGAGAGAGAGAGAGAGAGAGAGAGCGAAAGTGAGGGGAAGTATACACAGTTACAGGAAAGATAAGTGTGTGAGTAAGTGGGGTTTTTTTTTGTTTGGGGGGGGGGTGAGTGTGTGTGTGGGGTGGGGGTGAGTGGGTGTGTGTGTGGGTGGGGAGGTGAGTGGGTGTGTGTCGGTGTGTGATGGGTGAATGGTTGGGGTTGAAATTAGACATGAGAGGTAGACATTGTGTATGGGTTATAGGCAGGAAGGGAGGGAATGAGAGCGATGAAAGAAAAACAACAGAGAACTTTAGCTGAGGACACCACAGCACTGAGGCAACACTAAGCCATTGCACCCCCTAGTGTACTCTGGACCAGACGGTGTTAGATTAGCTCAGATCCATTCCAGACCGCACCATTATCCAGGAACTGCCGAGCGCTCTAGTTTAAAATAACTCCTCGAGGTCATCAAGGATGCTCCATGTAGTTGCCCACCGGAAAGGTTGCTTTTCCTAATGGTAATGGTACAGTACATATGCAGTCATTGTCTCATCCTAATGCCTATTTAGGTTGTAGCGCATTACCCGCTGTATGAGCACGCACACACACACACACAGACACACACACAGACACACACACACACCAGGTAGTAAACCACAGCCATTCATCAGGTATTTGAAAACGTATCCATCTGTAAACTGATTTTTTTTTAAAGACAAGAAAATGAAGATAAAATATAATGGAGCCAAAGCTTAACAACAGGAAGTGAAATATCCTGACAATATTCATGGATATCAATATACCAAATATAATCTGTGTAATTCATAATAGCAGACTCTGATTTATTACAAATATAATCTGTGCCATTTATAATAACAGGCTTTCATTTGTTACTGTTTTTTTGGCTGCTACCTCTAGGGGAAAAAGCCACAACAGGACCAGCCAAAATCAGGACCTATTTCTGCTAATCTGTCCTTAGGTTATGAGCTATGTGTGTGTGTGTGGGTGAATGGGTGGTGCGGAGACATTTTATCTTATGATGTAATATCTAAATTTGTATCATACAAGGTCATAATTTTGCTTTCTGTTTCCTCATATTCCTTATCACTTGTATGGCTGCTGTAGCAATACACATGCCTTACTTAAACATATAGTTAGTGAAATATAATTATTAATTAATTTATTTATTTAAATAACTTGATGACTTATTTGTCTTGGTCATGTAGCACAAAAAAGCCAAACAGAGAAAGTGAGAAAAGCACTACAGAAAAAGATTGGAATCACACAGCTTCCATAAGCAACAAACACAAAACGAACCACAAATCAGCTCCAGAGTTTGCTCAACCTTCTCAGGCTGTTTTAAATCAACCCATTAATCATTTTTTCAAATTTTTATTCCCCCTTTTCCTGCTGCCACGAGAGACGTTTGTCTGCTCTTGAAAGGAAGTGTTCACAGACTCACACAAATGTAAAATTAGTCTTGCAGCAAGGTGGTGGAGGTAGAGGGTGGAGTAGAGAAGTTTTTTTTTTTTTTTTTTTTCGATTTCAAACAAGTCCCTTTATTTCTGGCCAGTCACTGCAATCAATTTTCCATTAGGCGCCGACGTGTTTATCTTCTTTTAGCACTTCCAGGTAGCGCTACGCCGAGCGTCGATGCACAAAGCTCATTTGGTAATTAGGGTTTATTGAATTGAAGTGGATTGCTGCCACTAATTAAGAGGAAACTTTCCTGCCCTCCTTGCTCTCTCGCAGAATGACTTCCACACACAAAAAAGACTAATTAGACAACATGGCATTCTGTCTTTGTGCATCTGTATGCCTCTGTACAGAGCTTTCTCGCCTTTTGTGTGTGTGTGTGTGTGTGTGGGTGAGTGTGTTTGTATTTATGCGTGTGAATGTGTGAAAGTGTGTGAAAGAGAAAGATAGACAAAATAAGTGTTAAGTGTGTGTACTGTGTGTACGCACAAATTCAAGGCTGTCTTGTAATCGAAATTCATTCAGTACATGCCCACGTCTAAAGAACCCTGCTTTTATTGTGTGTTTGTGCATGCACCTGTCTATCCTCACTTCGTCTCTCTCTGTCCACTTTCTCTCTCTCTCTCTCCTTCACACTGTCTTTCTATCTATGGAACTTGACAAACTTGTTACTTTCAGGCTTAGTCCCTAAGTGAGCTTTTATCAAATACCTCCAGCATTTGTGGCCACACTAAGCCTTCTTAGTAGACTATTATCGTGTCCCTCCATTCCTCCACTCCATCCTCCTGTCCCTTTTTTCCAAACCCAAAAGGCAACTGTAATCTATAAACGGCAAGCTGTTCTCTTCTTTTACCTGCTCAATTCCAGCTACAGTGTCGATGGATCAACAGAAGGCTGGAGATGCAGACATGGTGTTTTGGGTATTACACAACAACCCAAGCACAGGGCTTCCCCGCTGGTGCAGATCTGCATCTGCTCTGTTGTGTGGACTCCACAGCCTATGGGCTAGGGTTTGGGACAGATGTGGTACCGCTGAGACCACAGAGGCATTTTGTGGCGGTTTTTTTCCAGCAGACAGAGTGGGCTGGACCAGGTTGCGAGGGTGCCGATGGCTGCTGGTGGTTACTGGGTTTAATGCACCGGCTCTCCTCGCCCAAACAGTGACTGTCACTGCCACTAACTACTCAGACACGCAGCAGAGCGTGAAGGAGCTATGCGCTCACTCTGGGAGACTACACATACACACACACGCACACCGATAGACATGCTGATGCACTCACGAACACGAACACACACACACACACACACATACCCCAACACACACACACACACACACCGATAGACATGCTTATGCACACCCACACCAACATGCGCACGCACACACACACACCTACATCTGCACAAAGACATTCACGCACATGGGATACACACATGTATGAACCTACACATGCACATTTATACACAGGACACACAGAAATACACATTTACACACACACAGAATACACATGTGAGCACACCTACACACACACACACAGAGTCAAAAAACACACCTAGCCCTGTAGAAACGTCCCCATAAGCGGATCATATCACACACATAACTGGTGCGGTCCCTGCAATGTTCCATGTGTGTCCCCTTTTGTGCTGCTTGTAGCTTAATGTATCATTGCTGTCAACAAGGCCAGGGGTTGACAATGTAGGGCCGCATTTATATCATTAAGACTCAACTAAGCCAAAGAAAAGTGGAAATTTCCTATCGTATTCCCCTAGATGCTATTAATAGCGAAAAGGAAAAAAAAAAGTCTATGATAAAGTAGGGCATAGATGCCAGACATAGGCATTATTAGAAACTATGGTTAGAATCAGAAGGATGAACACATTTAACTGAGATATTCTGATGAGCAGAGAACACAGTGATTTAGTCGCATGCATCAACTTTATGTCTGGAGCGAAATTAAATGCCTGAATCAAGGATTGCTTAGACACTTTCCAAGAACAGTCTGCGGTGTTCCACAACTGGTTGTCAACTAGTTGAAATAACTTGCAGTCATGAGGCTGTAAAATGTATCAATTGAAGCCTTTTCTCCCAAGCTGACACTGTCTGGGCCTGCCAGTGTTCTCGTGTGGGTTCACAGACCATGGCTATGTAGAGCAGATGGGAACAAAACCACTAAATACACACCCATACCACCACCCCCACACAAACAAACACACACACTTGTATGCATGCATGCACACGCGCGCACACACACACACACACGTACACGTGCACGCGCACACGCACACACACGTACACACACACGCAAACACACACACACGCACACACACACATTCTCTAACTCACTCACCTGAGGAGCAGTCTGGTCCAGTGTACCCTGGCTCACAGAGGCAGGTTTCAGTCTCTATCTGGAAGGTTCCGTGCCCGGAGCAGTCTGCGGGGCAGGTGCTGGACTTGGCCTGGCAGCTGGGTCCGCTCCAGCCCGGAGCACAGTGGCACCGGCCGTGCAGACACAGCCCATGGCCAGAGCAGATCGGGTCCGCACAGTCCACTGCAAGAACCCCATCAGATCCACCTTCAAGATCACACTTTACTTTACGACACACTTATAACCATATACACTGTTACTGTTACTAAGACATGCATATATGTATAATGTACCTAGAGAAGACTTTTTGCGGAAGTCAAAGTCAAAGTGTACTTTATTGTCAATTCACTATGTAGCAAGCATTACACAGAGGACTGAAACTGCATTTCACCAGACACCAAATGTGCAATTTAAACTAAAACACGCGCGCACGCACAGGATGCACGTTCAGGATGGGAGGGGTGGCAGTGGTTTAAGGAGTCCATTTTCAGGATGAGAGGAGTCCTTCAAAATCTTTTGGGCCCTTAAAAGTACTCTTCTGAAATAGATGTCTTGCAGAGCAGGGAGTGGAGTTCTGATGGTGCGTACTACTACAGCTGAACGTACTACTCTCTGCAGGGTACTGCAATCTCTGGCTGTGGAGTTCCCATACCAGGTGATGATGCTATCTGTTAGTACACTCTCTATGGCTGAAGTGTAGAAGGCCTTCAGGACAGATGAAGACACCTTGAATTTCCTTAGTTAACGAAGGAAGAAGAGTCGTTTTTCTTCAGTGATGTGGACACCAAGGTATTTAAAACTTGTGACTCTCTACAGGTTGCCTGCTGATCATTAGTGGAGTATAACTGCTACTCTGCTGCCTCCTATAATCCACCACGCATGAGTGCATGCGCGCATGTTTGCGTGTGTGCTTCTTTCTGTATGTGTGTGTGCATAGTGCCTGAATATTTTAAGTTTTTTGTGCAGAACACAGCCACAACTACACTCCATTTCTAATACTGATACTCCAGTGTGTTTACTTCATTTCTTTAGGTTGCTATTCACTCACACACAGCCAGCGCTGCCTTTTTATGAGTAATATATTAGTAGTAGTAATATATTCTACTGCTGGTGCATTAACAACTAGTAAACAGTAAACAAACTAATGCTAAAACATCTACTGCTGGCCTGTTAGCAGCTGGAAAACTAGAAATACCCAGAAAAAAACTCCTTCTTAGATTTGTCTTTCAGAAACAATTAAGATATTGTATTGAGCTATTTTTAATCTTTTTCCCGTAATGAGAAATAATCAGAAGTCGGTAAAATTGGTCTTTTGTCTGATACTTCTTAAATTAAACTCCAAAAAATGCCCAGTGAAGGCATATATAAGTTTAAAAAGTTGAGACATCCACAGCTGAACCATTAGCATCTGGTAAACAGGAAACAGGAAACAGTAAACAAGCTATAGAAAGTAAACAGTAAACAGTAAGCAGTAAACAAGCATTAGGACTGCTCCCCAAGTCAGGCCCAGAAGAAATTTTGTGCAGAAATTGGTTGAGAGAATAAGCATCTTTGGAGCATATGGTATTAGATTAGATACACTGGTAGGTTAAAGCCCCCCAGCCCAGGGCTTTGTGCACTCTGTGTGTTTGTGCACTCTGTGTGTGTGTGTGTGTGTGTGTGTGTGTGTGTGTGTGTGTGTGTGTGTGTGTGTGTGTGTGTGTTTTGTGTTTTAGTGTGTGTGTCTGCGTGTGTGAGTTACTGAGGGAGAGAGAGTCTATGAGTGATCATGTGTATGTGTGTGTGAGAGACACTGATAGCAACTCCCCCATACAGTGTCTGGGGGGCGTTCTAACCCAGAGTGGTTTGATTAAAACACATCTCACACATTCCATTCTATTCGATAGCCGCAGCTTGTGGGTAGTCCAGGCGCATCAGTGCCTGTGTGTGTGTGTGTGTGTGTGTGTGTGTGTGTGTGTGTGTGTGTGTGTGTGTGTGTGTGTGTGTGTGTGTGGTGTGTGTGTGTGTGTGTGTGTGTGTGTGTGCGTGGACAGTGGAGGTGTATCAGTGGAGACCAAATGATCTGCTTCACTGGACTGAAAATCAGCAGCAGCTTGTCTGCCAAACACACTCCTGACAGCAGGGCACCTCGGACCGAGTAGCCAGGGCATGCTTCACCTACACAGCTACCTGAGCTGGTGTAGAGCCCCCTCACACACACACACAAACACCCCTTCCCCCATACACAGACACACACAAACATCCCCCCTCAGACACACACATGCACAAACATCCCACATCGTTCACACAGACACAGATACACACACACAAACATCCCCCCTCACACACACACACAGACACACAAACAGCCCACCTCAGACATTAGCTGTAATTAGCTATGTCTTTAGATCTGATTAAGCATGCGGTGTTCCTCAGGAATATGGAAGGTCTGTTTCATTAAAAAAGGTTTTGTGAATGCTCTAAGCAATGCATCCTATCAGGCATCTGCAGTACAAATGAAGTTTATTTTTACCTCTAAAGGATGCTACAAGAGAGTGTGATGAATGCGATTTAAGGGTTTGATGTGATGTTCTGATTGGTTAATTCTGATCTTATGACCAGAGGGAAAAAAAAAATCTTGCTTAGGGAGGGGCCTACTGAAATAGCTGACACAGCTTCTACTTTTTTTCTCCTCTGAAACATTTATTTATTTACTTATTTATTTATTTGCATAGGCTTACTCATGTGAATTTTAGACAGCACGTATTCTCAGAAGGCCTAAGACAATGGTCATTGTTTACAGCTCAGGATGAATAAAAATAAAGGGATTTGTGCTAGAACACTGTCACAGCTAATCAAGACTCTGAATAGTCTCTGTCATCATGAAGAATTGCCATGGCAACAGCAGCGCTGGAAGCAGCGACACCTGTCCCCTTACCTTGGTCACAGCTCTCTCCCCGGTAGCCGGCGTTACACACACAGGTGCCGTGCACACACACGCCGTGACCCCCACACTGCAGGTCAACACACTGGCTGATGGGGATGTCACACTCCGTGCCCTTCCAGCCACTGTGGCACTCACAGCGCCCCCTGGTGTATTGGCCGTTGCCACTGCACAGGACAGGACAGGCAGCTGTGGGTGACACAAAGAAAGAAAAGGAGAGGGAGAGAGAGAGAGAGAGAGAGAGAGAGATGAAGTACTACACAGTAAAACATTTACTGTGAGAAACATTGCATCACAAATGCTCTAAGTACATACCTGTCAGACAGATGGGGAGCCAACACACACACACACGCATGCACACGCACACACACACGCACATGCACACTTGCACCCTCAGACTCTCACACTCACACACTGACACACACACAGCTCCAGTCAGGCCATCTCTGACTGAGTGATTCATGAGAGGTTATGTCATGTGCATGAATCATAAATGAAGTGCTCTGACAGAGCGAGAAGAATCCTATATGATGTTTCAATATCTGAGCAGCATTTGTTGTAGTTTTTCATCTCCAACACACTCATAGGAGAGAACTGGAAGGTCAAAGAGTAAAGTATACACACTCATGCACATGTCCACGCACACACACACACACACACAAGCTGACAGGGCACATTGCTATGCAGAACCTGTCCTACACTCACTCTGCATCCGACACTGTGTGACACATGGACATGTATGTGCAATGGGTATCAATAAGGCCCAATCCCAAACTATGAAGAAGAAGAAGAAGAAGAAGAAGAAGAAGAAGAAGAAGAAGAAGAAGAAGAAGAAGAAGAAGAAGAAGAAGAAGAAGAAGTGGAGGTAGTGATGGTCAAGGTCATGAGACAGTTGGTGACGAGTACCTCATACCTCTGGAGCAGTAGGGTCCAAGGAATCCTGGGAAACACTGACATGTACCAGAGAGACACTCCCCATTACCGTTGCAATTAAATGGACACTCCATCACAGCTTCTGGACACAAAGCAGAAACACAGAGTAAGAGATGGGCAGACAGACAGACAGACAGACAGACTGTCATGCTACATTCTACAGTGTACATGCTGCAACTAACTTAGGACGATCGAAATATATATGCACAATGCTTTAAGTTGAGTTTGGGGGAAAAAATCAACATGTAAATGGGTCTAGTCTTGCTGAAGCAGCAAATCCCTGAGGGGCCTCCCTAAGGCAAGTGTATAGGGCTGTGAGCATGGAGCAGGCATCCTCAGCAGACATGCTTCATTAGCTTCAGAGTCCACTTGCTTTCAAAAGGTTATTTGGGCCATTCATCTATCCGCAAGGGCAAGTTTAACTCCTGTCCTCTCAACTCAATATGACCAATATGTGTGTGACAGTGAGAGTGGTTGTGGGCCACAGTGTTTGTGCATGTGTGTGTGCATGTGTGTGTGTGTGTGTGTGTGTGTGTGTGGCCTTAAGCATAAGTGAGTTCATATGTATGAGAAAGGATGGCATGTTTGTGTATGTAAATGGATGGTCTATGTTCACCCCATAGGCTTGCTAACATGATGAGGACCACAACAGAGGACCTGCTTCGGAATGGGAGAACAACAAAAGTAAATACAGTATTAAAAATCACCCCTACAGGAAGAGAGAATGGGGTGATGAGAAAGACATATTGAGAGGATGTAAGAAAGAAAGACAGAGACAGAGAGAAAGAGGGAGGGCACAAAAAAGAGAAAGGGAAGGAGAAAGGAAGAGAGAGTGAGAAAGTGAGAGAGTGAGAGAGAAAGAGAGAGAGAAAGGTGGTCTAACCCAGGATGTTGGTCCTGTAGGACACCTGCTCAGTGGCACGTCCGTCGTTGTAAAAGGCCAGGTGCCACACTCCTGAGTCCAGGTAGTGGAAGAATCCGGCCTCATGCATGGCCACCGGCCGCTCCGCTACCTCCTGCAGCTCAGCCACCGACTGCGGGTGATCCTCCGACACAATCAACCTGCTGCCATCCAGCAACTCCACAAAATCATACTGATACACACACATACACACACACACAAATACACATACATACACACAAACAGACACACACATACACATGCACACACACATACACACACGCACAGACACACACACGTACATATGCACACACACACACACACACACACACACACACACACACACACACACACACACACACACACACACACAGATACATACACATGCACAGACACACACACACACACACACACACACACAAACAAACACATACACAATGACAGACACAGGACATTGCGCAATTAGTTGCCTTCCCATTCAATTCCAATGCCTTTTCTAAGCATGCTCAGAATAAAAAATAATGTGTCACTTCAAGTGTCTTACAATTCACTACGCAGTCACAGTGCCGATTACTGTGACGTTTCTTCTTTTTTGGCAATTTACATACACAAGACATTTTACAGCATAGCAATTTATAATGACCGTAATAATATTGTCAAACTCCTAAGCCTTAGGGGTAAAAAGAAACGTGATTTACTTAACAAAAAAGTGCTTTTATATGAGCATATTGTAGTGCCGAGGCTACCTACAGACTGTCTCTTATGTTCCCCTGTGTTCTCCCTCTCTGTGTGTATGTGTGTGTGCGTGCGTATGTGTGTGCCACCCCCCCGCCGCCACCCCCCACCACCCCCGTGTGTTCTAGAATCTGTCAAAGTGTCAATCAGTTCGTGATGGGTTTTCATTGGGGGGAGGTGTCAGGTTGGTAATAATTAGGGGATTAGATATGGTAGTGATTAATAAGGGGTGTGGTTTTTAATCGGGGTTCTAAGATGTTCAATAAGTTTTGGCAGAGCTGAGGAGAATAATTGAGAAAAGGTCTACTGTAAATAGTTCTGGTGATTTTACTGAGGAGTCAGATTTTATTTATTTACTTATTCATTTTTTTTTGTTCTAGTGGTTTGTTGTTTTTGAGTAGCGGGACACCTCCTACTGCCCTTTTGTTAGCCTGTACTGTTTATAGGCAATAAAATCCGGAACTTGAGGAAAAATATCGCTGCCTCAGTCTCCATTCATCCAAGTGGCTACAATCGGCGTTACAATATGATAGGAGAGAGAAAAGACAAGATGGGAGTAGAGAGATGAGGAGAACAGAGGAGAGAAGTATAGAAGAAGAGAGGAGAGCAGAGGAGAGGGACATAGAGGAGAGGAGAGCAGAGGAGAGAGACATAGAGGAGAGGAGAGCAGAGGAGAGAGACATAGAGGAGAGGAGAGCAGAGGAGAGAGACATAGAGGACAGGAGAGGAGAGGAGGGGAGAAGGGCACAGAGGAGAGGGGAGGAAAGCAGCGGAGAAGAGAGAAGAGGAGCATAGAGGAGGAGAGAAAAAAAGGTAGGAGCAAAGGAAGAAGAGGAGACGGGAAGAATGTAGTAATAGAGGTTAAAGGGTCACCAGCATTAAAAGAAGTAAAGAGAAGAGAAGAAAAGAGAGGAGAATGAAAGTCTGTTAAATGCAGTGCTATGGCACAAACTCCTCTGTTTGTGGCTGTGCTGGAGAGGCTATTTTAGAGGGGCCAGTATAGTAAGAGAACAGGAGAGAACATCCCCAGTAGCCTTCACTCCCCCATAGTCTTCTCTCCCCATAGCTTATCAGGACCGCCACAAAGCAGCTAGCCAAGTTGAGCTTCACCACCTGCCGCTCCCTCAAGGACAGCCCCAACTGGCGCTCTGAAATCACTTACTCTGTCCAGGTTTCCCTTTTTTCCTCTCCTTACTCAAGGGAGGGTTACGGATGGGGGTTGCAGCAGTGGTGTGAGCTGAGATGGCTGCTTCCCCTCTCTGCAAATCTCAGCTCAATAATGTGGAACTAAGGGGCCGGGTGTCTGTTGTTATTGATTTTAAACCAAATAACACAATGTGTCCTTCTTAAAAGCAGTGATTTAGCCTGAACTGATGACATTAAGAAACTGAGTCACAACTCACAACCACAGCTCAATCTGCAAATTACCTATACATCTGCACTTTATAAGCCTTCAGCAAGGACCTACAACAACCCCAATTAAGGCCAATGCTGCATTTAACTGAAAATTCAACTGGATTTTGAGCAGATGCCACTCCACTGGCAAAGCTTTTTAAAAACCATTTGTGAGCCTGTCATCTGGGCTTTCTCCACAGTCTCTGTTGTAAGTGGAAAAAGCAGTGTGGCCCAGACTGCAGAAACAGCTGTGCAAGTGATGGCCAAGGGCAGGATGAGGATCAGGGCTGGATCAATTTAATTGGCTTCCATTTTATTGACTGGTACAGCACTATTGCTCACACACACAGCCACAACTGTAAGCTTCTTCAAAAACACCTTTAGCTTGAGCCCCCAAGGGTAAAAGGGGGGGGGGGGGGGGGGGGGGGGGTGGATCTGATCATGAGATTTAGCATTTGGGATAGGGGAAGATGGTGAGTTACAGGTTTAGGATGTTAAATTTTAACTCAACTCCCACAGAACTGGACTTGTTGTTAGAGACCCTGAACTTTGCTTGACATGCATGCAGAAAAAAAATCATACTAGACAGCTTTTACGAACTGTCAGGAACTGCTAGGCCTCCTCTGCGGGTCGAAACATTTTCAAAATGATGAAAACATAATCTATTCTAAAGTAATATTTTAGTTTGCTGTTCGCTTCCTGCTTCTATTTACTTCACCTACAATGAGCAATTTGATTGACAGTGTGGAAACAAACACCACGTCTGTGTGTGCGTGTGTGTGTCTCATTCTGTGTAAAGCTATGCCAGTCTGCTCACCTCAGTCATACCTATCCAGACCTTCCTGGCATTTCCACTACCAAAGCGTTGAAAACAAACAGTACTTCTGATTGATGGCCATATCAAATTTGACTTACTGCAGCTGTTTTTGACAAGGTGAGCTGAGTCTGGATTTCTTTTCCTCGTATAGCAGGTCCATGTGAGTGTTTGTCATGATGCATTTGGCGCTGTCTGTTTGTCTGACGGGAGGTGATGCTATCAAGCCCATAGACTGTTATGGTCCAAACTAAACAGGACAGCTTTGTGCTATTGATCTCTCTGAGCTATTTATTCCAATTCCTTTTTGTTGGTTCACTCTGCCATGGCACTGCTACTGTATGTGAACAAAATTGTATGTCAAGCCCATATGTTGATAAAATTCTTGTTTTACAGCTATATAGTCACAATGCTTTAGGAACAATTGGAATAATTGAATGGGAGAAATTTATACAGGTCTGGCTGCTGTTTAAGATGAAAGTTAAGATAGTTAGTTTAAATGAAGAATCAAGCATAACACAAAGACAAAATACTCAGGCAAGTTAGCATATTTGTCTAGATTTGTGTAGATGACAAACATGAAAAAACACCCGGTCATAATTCCACACATTGACTTTTTGATTTTTATTTGCAAATTAACTTCTATGGTAGACTACTTAACTTTTCCTAACATTTCACAGACTGGGGTCAATGAGGCTGTGTCACTTTCAAGGCATATACTTTCACAGTACACATTGGTGGTTATTACATTTAGTTGACAGTATTGTTGCTAGGCTATTGATTGTGTAAAAATAGGACAGGTTCACATCTGAAAAAAGCCAGGGCTTAAGTGCCCTGAGAAAGAGAATTTGTGAAATGTAGTCCTACTCTCAAGCTTAAAAATAAAGTTTGTATTTTCTATTTATCAACCTTCTCAAGTCTAAGAATCACTCCCACTTCAACAGATATTTAAGAGACCTCCAGAGGTGTCCTCAGGGGCGTCGCTAGGTTGTGGAAACATTCGGGGCTTTAGCCCAGAAGTTAGAGTGTTCTTTGAGCGGGGGTTCGGGGGTTTGTCCCCCGAGAAAATTTTAAAAATCGAACTGATGAAAATGCAATTTTAGCATTGTTTAAGAATGAAAAGGAAGGATAATCGTGACTTACGTCGAATAGGTATTACAGGATAACCTGTAAGGAGTCTCTTCTGGCAAAGTGCATCACATACACCAGCAGACAAAATGTTACATTAAAGTAGCTTATATAGAATAAACACTATCGCGACACGTACCTACAGAACGTACCTACAATGTTTCATTTGGGACTACTGGTAATGCAACCACACAAAAGTCTCTTCTACGGGCCTATTTCCATCATTACTTATTTACTTTTTTTGACGGCACAGAGATCCGGGGCTATTCCCAGGAGATCCGGGGCTATAGCCTCGAATGCCCAGGTCTACCGACGCCAATGGGTGTCCTAAGTGGTTAGAAGTGGCCGGTAGAAGATGGCAAGATGGCAAGATGGCACTGAGGCATTTAGTTGATTTATGACTTCTTCCCATGCTTTTTTTTATCATGGCTCATAAGCTTTTGGCTGAATTTGCCTTGATGAGCTTCTTTACTTGGCTAACTCCACTAATTGTAATATCTCTTATTCTCTCTATTTTGGTTTCTTTTTGATTCCATGTTGGTGGACTGCAGTATATAGAGCCACTCAATTAACCACACACCAGTTTGAAGTTAGTTGTCTACTGTAATTAATGAATTGGCACAATAAGAAAACATTTATTTTTGATTCATTGCCAATGTATATATTTTGTATTATTTTGTAGATTATTGTCAAAATATACACTCCCCTTCTCAATTTATTTATATAATTATAATTATTCACTGAGATACCACAAAGATATTTCTATATTCTTAGATAAGAGATTCCCTTCATTGATTGGTCATTTCTATGGACTTGGAAGTGACATCACCTAAAATTCTGTTTACGGCACATATTACTGTCGAAATTCAGCTTGGACAATTGAGATTCAGTCCTACACTTCACTAAAAGTATGAGTAAGATGCTTGATGGCTAACTTTTAACAGCAACTTTCAGCAAAGATTTCCCACCTAATTTTTCCTTTCTAAGCAGATCATCAAATGCTTAAAGACAAAAACACTGGTAGTCGACTACTAAAACTGTCATATCAGCCGGAATGTCACCACACCATCAGTCCAAGTTTTTTTTTTTTTTTAATTAAATAAATAAATATTTAAAAAAGCGTTTCAGAAGCTTGAGCAGCCCCAAAGCCCCGTGGGGGCCTGAGCAAGAGAGTGTGGCTCTGCTGGAGCCTTTGAAGGCTGGGCATGAAAGTGTGTGACGAGGCTGGCTTTGTAGAGGGGCTCTGAGCACAGCATGGCTATCTGCACACGTGTGCTGCCACTTCACGGCCACTTCAGAGCTTCACAGTGGCTACACTCACACACACACACACACACACACACACACACACACACACACACACACACATACCCTTCATGGCATCTCATTTAGGAAGAGAATGCACTTACTTAAATTTGAATACACTGTATTATTTCCTATTGATAATATTTATTTCACATTAAATTCGACATAAGCCAATCCAGACTGTTCACTGTTGACATGCTGTCATACATGACTGTGTGCAAATACGTAACGCTAAGCCACTCCTTTTTCTGTGTGTGTGTGTGCACGCGCGCGTGCGTGCAAGCTTAGACCCAGCTGTCTTCTCCCTGTCACTGATCACTGCACAGAGGGCATAATTTGGGTGCAGACAAGCCTGTAAAAAGGTGCCCAGAATAAGGTTGGAGTCTGTGGGCTCAGATATGCACTCTTTGATCTGGGCTACTACATACCGATATCAAATATAAAAACATTCAGACTCATTGATTTGTTTATGGAAAAGCTTAACCATAACTAGACAGTGTCATGAAAGTACAATCGGACACAATAATTAAATCCATATTTTATTGACAGGAGGCAACATTCTAATTTATTTTTTATGAATTAGTATGACCCTAGTTGTTGGTGAAAACAACAAAAACAAGCATGACATTGTGCTGAAAGACGATCATAATCTCTGCAGTATGTCATGGTATCACGTAGTAGCCATCTCTTAGGTAAGCACAGACGTTATGGTGATTTGGGAAAATCACTGAGACTAAGAGAGGAAAGAAATGGCATGCTGTCAGTAGTCAAACACATAGCGTGCCAGTTAGATATTTTTTATTTGTTTTTATTTAAACTCTCTGGTTTGTGTGATCTGTCTTGTTGAGCCATGCCTAACAAACTATTCTGTTAAGAAGTTTCCTAAATCCAATTCTAATAACTGCAACCAGCACAAGAATCATCACTATCTTCAGACCTGCATTTGGTCATCTTTCTCTGACCAACAGCCCTCATAGTCCCCCACTGCCACTGACCAGCGTGCAGTGGGTCCACTGTTATTGGTACTGCATAACGGGCGGGTTAAACAGCCCCGCAGGAAACAGTCTCGTAGGAGATTACTGCGTCTGGTAGCGGCTTTGGTCATGATTCATTTTCTGCAGCTGCTGCTGACGTGCAAAACCACGCTCTACAAACTCTTTTGTACATGTCTGCTTGCAGAGTTTGCGATTGCACTCGACATTATGAAGCGAGTGTTACATTTACAGGCAGCAGTATTGTGCTGTGAATGTCCGTCTGAATCTGTGGAAAACTTACGTATGCAAAATTAACACACATAAGCAACCCTCACCCCCACCGCACCCACTCCTGCCCTGCTCCACACACACCACAGACACACACATGCGCACATTCACATATACACGTGAACACACATGTTGGCATTTCTATCCTGATGAGGTACTCCTATTGACTTCCATTATTATATAACTGAAGAATGCAAAACTATGCCCAGACCAAACCCTTCCCTAACCCGAACCCGTCAGTAAAGCAATGTTTTGGCACTTTGTTTTTTAACAGTAACAGCGAAATAACCAAAACACTGTTAGATCTTAGTGAGGAAATTTGTGCCCCATATGTATAGCTTAGCAAGGTACACACATGCGCACACAGTAGATTAGACGAGAGCCTGATTGTTGCGGTGTGCACTGTGTGGCTCACCTGCGTGTGTGTGGGCGGCAGTCCCTTCCTCCCATAGACCCCGATGAGCGCGTTCTTGTGGATGGAGATGTTGAACTTGAGGAAGTTGGGCTCATCCATGGCCAATCGTGAGCGCCAGAAGACGCCGGGAGGGATGGCCTGGCCTGCCCTCTGCCCCACACCCACCTGTCCTGTGTCCAAGCTCACGTTCTCCTGCTGGGGAGGCACACCTGTGCGACCTGCAGAAGTGGGGAGAGCCAGAGATGGAGACGGAGGAAGGATAGCATGAGAGAGGAGAAGGAGAGGGTCAGAGAAAGTGACATTTAAGGCATTTAAGGCAAAGTGACATTTAATGACTATACAGTCATCGATTTAAGGATTGCAGCAATGGTGTGATATGATTATATGGTAAAGTCCTTTTTATTCTTCCTTCAGCCACTTTCTTCCTTCATCCAGCTTTCATGACTAAAACAGATACATTTTTTAAATATACCAAAATAGGACACATTTTCTTTTAAAGTTTTCTTTTTCATTGATCTGGTATTTGCATTCATGGCACTTCACTCCTGAGTGACTTTGTAAATGTTTCGCCAACGACTACATGCTAACAGTGGTGGAGTGCGCACTAAGAACTCTGGGAAGGACACCGGCATGGGCAAAAGAATCAGAAAGCATGACATTGCTTGCTAAACAAATAAACCACTTTAATGAAAAAAAAAACAGATAGTGTGTTTTTTTATTTAAGTGGTTTCTCTGTTTAGGAAGAAAGAGTTGCACTTTTTTTGTTTTATCCAAGTTGCAGCCAGTTATATAGTGGCAACTGTGTGCAGACCTTCTCTAGCCTTCAAGAATACAGGCATGCACATGGACTGAATGTGTGGATGTGGAAAAGAAAGAGAAATCATAAGATCTAAATGTCTGTAATAGAGTTTGGCCAAGCGAGAGATAAAACAGCTTTATGAGAGGCATAAAATGGTACTGAAGACACAACAGGAAGAACGTGGGAGGTGAATAATAAAGAGATAGAGAGAGAGAAAGAAGAATTATATAATTGAAGAGAGAAGAAAAAGATAAAAACAGGAGGACAGAAGAGATCCTGCGGAAACGAGAGGAGAGGAGGAAGAGGATGAAAAATGCGCCAATGGAACAGTGTGCCAGGTCAGGCAGGTGCGCTCCACTGCCAACGCCTTCATTACTCACTCTTATTACTCACAATCTGCATATGCATGCATACATGCATCACACATGTGTGTGTGTGTGTGTGTGTGTGTGTGTGTGTGTATGGGTCAGTGATAGAGGAGGAGGTATACACAGGTGCAGGATGCGACAATGGCCACCACTACACACTCCCGACTTGCTACACACACACACACACACACACACACACAGCCTGACCCCTTTAACACATAGCTAGAGTTAAGTGGTATGCCCAAGCCAAACTCAACAATTTCTGGGAACTCCGGGATCACACACAGAGCAAAGCTAACATGTCCTTGCTACACGTCCTGAGCAATAACCCTGAGTTTTAGACCTGCACTCTTGCAGACTGAACCATCCAATTCAGTGTAATGCTCCTACACAGCACTTATACACTTTACGCTGTTATATCTCACTTACACTGCTCCAAGTACTTTATGGAGCCCTGGGCTAGAGCCCCCTGGAGCAAGTGTATGGGGGACTGTGGTCAGGGAAAACCACACCACAATAGGAGCTAAGCCTGAGCAGAGAGAACTCATAGTACAGAGAGAGAGTACCGGGGACACCGGTGGCAAAACCCGCCTGTTCTCTTCAAACTCTTAAAAACTCTACAGGCATATAAGATCTTAGTTAAAATGTGCTGTCCACAGTGAGTGGATCCACCCCAGGCACACACATACACACCCACAAAGAAAAATCTACACAAGGTCCAAAAATTTGACCCGCATACTAAAGACAGCTGTCTTGCTCCTTTTCAACTGGCTGTGAGGTAACAGCCCTTGACCTTTGTGTACTCAGTCAGCTGAAATCACTTCTGCATTCATCATTCCCAAAGTGAGATGCTTTAACCCTTGTACTGTGCATAGATGTTTGATGCTCTGATTTACTTAGATCTTGTGCAAACAATGCTAAAGTGTGTATACTTTCAGAAATATTGAATGTTTAGTTGGGGTGCATTTTGCTGTTCAACAAAGAATAACTGTGTATGATCACAGGGGCACATATAAAGGAGGCAGTAATAGTTTCTGCCATTGAGAGTCTGAATAAAGAGCACAGTACCTGTAAGCACAAAATGAAATGAAAGAAATAGAGTTCGATCCAATTGAATTTGATTCAAGAAAACGCAGAGTTGCAAGAAGTTTTGGCATGAACGGTATTATATGAATCCTTCTTGCAACTGGCTCCAAATCTGACCTTAGCTCTTCCAACAGCTCCAGAAACACAAAATGCTGGGAAGGCGATATGTCTGAACTACATTTCCTTCAATCATAGCAGCAATTATAACACTTTAAAAAATAAACCTTTTCTCTGCGCTGTCTTTTACTGTGCTCATGCCTTCTCCTTGTAACAATAAAGCCAGGCATATTATCTGTATGGGTAGTGCTGTAGTGTGTTAGTATGTGATTGGGTGTGAAAATCATCCAATCAGCGCCCCCTTTGTTGGGTAAACAGCGCTGCACATGTGGTCACCTCTTTTGTGATCACACACTTTGACAGCTGAGGTTGGCCATGAGGGGTAGATTCAGATAAGATCTACTTTCATTCTGCATATAATTTCAGTTTGTTTAATCTTGTTCTTGTGTGCGTTCAAAAACAAGTGAGTTTATGCAAGTTTTTTGCTTATGTCATGTGCATGTTATAGATTGAGTTAACATAAATCTGCTAGAGGCATGCTAATTTGTCATGGAGATAAACTGGAGGCAAGCAGATGATATGTGTAATATGTATATTTTCCCATTTCTACTTACTGTTACTAGGATGTTGTATGTGTGGTGTCTAGTGGTATTTGTGATTTGGGTGCTACAAGTGTCTAATATATGAAATTAGCTACATCTAAATAGTCATATGCTATTAGCATTATTGTATTACCTTTGGTAGCACCTGCACTTATGTAGCTTTATATTATATATATATTATATATAACTTCGCAAGTACTATTGAGTGGTTATTCTTTTGTTTTAATATAGAACCACACACACACCCTCACCCCATACAATACGATAAAGATTCATGAAAATTAAAATAGTGCATATAGTGCATTCTTGCCGATACAGTGGTCACAAATTTTCCAACCAGCTATAATTCAGTCATATATCCCTTCATAACATTTAATGGTGCTAAAACCCGGGAAGAGTGACTGATGTGAAGAGTAAAGATGCTCATCCTGACCGCCAGATGTCCCCTCCAGCATGGGCTGCTGATTATGAAGTTTCCCTCCCAGCCTTTGAGAGACCTCTCAGCGCTGCAGCAGCCTCAAGACAGCGTTCTCCACTGATGCAGTCTTACTATAGCCCTGAGAGGCTCAGCGAGCAACCCTCCGCTCACAAACCAGTGGACCTCATCACTTGGTGCCTATCCAAAGTATCCCAAGGAGTGAGTATACTCAGGGCCCCAGCACCAAAGCACCCCAGACCCACTGTCTGCCAGAGTAGCACCAGAGGTTTCACCTGCTGATACTGGATGAGTTGCACCAGATGCGGGAATAATGCATGGCTTCATTAACAGAGCATTATTAGGGCAACCACATCAGCCGGCATTATGGCGCACTGCTGATCTCATGGAGGTGCCTAACGTTTGAAGCCACAGCTGCCTTCAAGAGATTTGCCCTCAGAATGAGAGCTTTAGTTGGCATGCTTGAACAGCTAGGAGAGACGGGCCAGACTGAGCTCCATTGTGGGTCCCACATCAGCAGACTCATGTCCAAGCTCCCACCAGGCCTGTGGGCCGAATTTATGAGATACGTTCATCCACTCCGCATTCATGTTCCTACTCTCCTCGGCGTCGCTGATGGGCTGGAATTTGAGCTGAAGGTTCCAGAGTATGACTGTGGGACTCTGCTGTGGGAAGGCAAAGATGGTATTGAGGCCAAGAAGGAAAGACGGAAGGACTCAAAGTCTACCAAGACAACTACAGTCCTCCATGGTGCTAAACAACCCTCAAGTGGCACCACTACCTCAGAGAATCCAACTGCTGTTGCAAGTCCCCCAAATGAAGTCACGCTGTCATGAACAAACTGTGTCAATGCTCAGCACTACCTAAACCAGTGCACTAATTTGAGTCAGCTTACAAATGGGCAGCAAAATGCCTGGATCAAGAGTAATGGCTGGTGCTGGCATTGTGCCCATTCTCACCAAGCTGCCCAGTGCTGACTGAAAGCCAGGTGCAGAACCTGTGGAGGCAGCCATCTGAATGGTCTGTATGACCTTAACCCAAGACCAGCACAAATGGATACCTCTTGCTTAGTGAGTAGTACAGCCAATGAAGTGCTCTCTAAACCGGAGGTCCCGCTGTGCTCCTGAAGGTAACCAAGGTCATGCTACACAATGGAGAAAGGGCCATGGAGACCTACGCAATATTAGATAATGGGTCAGAGCGGACTATGCTCCTTTAGGCTGCTGCTAAAGAATTGAACCTAGAGGGTGAGCCAGAGAAACTTACTTTGAGGACTGTGCGACAAGATATCAGAGTACTGCAGGGTATGTCTGTGACATTCATCATCCCCACGCTGGGCAACCACGAAGGACCTTTCAGATTCAGGGGGCCGCAGATCAGCTGGGAACATTCCCAGCCTGTTAAGATGCTTCATCACAGATATAAACACCTAAAAGGTCTCCCTCTGAACCCAATAAATTATGCCCAACCTATGGTCCCCATCAGGTCAGACTACCCCCACCTGATTTCCCCAGTGGAGCCAGTCCAACTCGGCCCTCCAGGTGGACCAGCAACTGTCAAGACCAGTCATTCGCCAACACCTCCAGCCACAGCAGTGTCTGCACATTAGCTTACAGTCACCCACAGTCACCCAATGGCATGTGGTATGTCCTGCCATACACAAATGAAAAGACAGTCACATGGTCTAAGCAGGACCAGGAAGCAGTGGACATGCCTGAAGCTAGAACAGTAAGGGTGGATGTTAATGGAGTGCAGCGCTATGCCACCCCCTTGTCACGCATGAAGGACATGCCCTACCTCCATGCCTCTAAAGAAGCTGTCCTGGCTAATCTGCAGAGCGTTGAAAGATGTCTGCTTAAGGACCCAGCAAAAGCATCATCATATAAGTCAGAGATCTCAAAACTCAAACAGGCTGGGTATGTACTAAAAATAGCAGGTGCTGAGGTACTGAATACGTCCGCTGAATCCTTATCCCTGACAATATAGTGACTCACAATGGGAAAGACAAGATCGTATTTAACTGCTCTTTCACCTACAGAGGCTAGAACCTGAACAAGCTACTTCTGCCTGGCCCTGCTCTGACCTATAGCCTACTTGGTGTCCTGCTGAGATTCAGCTTGCATGTAATTGCCATTAGCAGTGTTTAATGGAGTGCCCATCACTAGGGTTGTGGGTGTGCTCTGACTGCCAGTCCAACGAACCTGGCTCTTTGGCATTGCGGTCAGAGACCCTGTTTGGTACTCCGCAGACCCGGGTTCGAAGCCAGGTGGGGTGACTTCTCCCCTTCGCTACAAATGGTGTCAGAAGTGGGATGGCTTGCTATGATGTCATCGGAGGTGCCTGTATGAGCCATATGAGGGACCCACAGGTTAGGTTGACCCCGGTGTGATGGACCCCAGTGATGGTGAAGCACCAGTATGTGTGGGGCACCCTGGATGGGAGACGTATGGTGGGAGATGCGTGAGGGACACCTGAGTGTGTGAAGTGCATGGCTGTGCATCCCGAAGGGATCGGTGGTGTACAGGGTAAACAGTACAGGGAAGAGCACAGTTCGGTGGATGTGGGGAGTTTGTAAGCAGAGGTGGGGGGTGGGGAGGTGTGCTGACACCAGTTGTGCAGTCAATCAGTGCGGTTACATGAGGGCAAATAACTCGATTATAGCTTTAATTCGACTACCCTCTGCAGGGGGGCAACTGAAATTGTCAGAGTATACATGGCAGTGAGTAGTTCGAATCATTAGCCGAAAGCACCTAGTACCCCGGTACGATAGGCAGTTTTTTAACCCTATGGGCCCGACACCCGCAAAGTGCGGGCAAATTTACACCTATTCTTCTCTGTTGAATTACTTTGGAACGGTACATCATAGCGATATGGCACTCATACCAAACGAAACTGCAGAACCAGGGCTTCACAACGTGTCCTCCCACTTATTTTTGTGATCAAGTATCGGCGAGATATTAATATTAAAAAATTTACCAAAATCTCTCATATTAGCGCTTTGCACAGACATTACTCTCGTTGAAATTACTCGCAAACCCGTGATCGGATAGATAAGGCACGCACATCAGAAGAAAGTACATAATCTCAGCTAAGGCTGCTTGATTATGGAAAAAAATAGAATCACGATTATTTGGGCCAAAACTGAAATCACGATTATTCAAACGATTATTTTGTTTTCCTCAGTAACATGCTTCATTTATTGAAAATGTATTCAAAAACATTTCGAAAAAACATTCTTGTACCTTCGGATTTTCCCAAATATCTTTCTTCATAAACATCTCCTTTGATGTCTAATGTACAAACAGTAGAAATTTTTATGTGTTGTGAGATTGTTTGATCCTGAAATCGTTATCACGATTAGAATTCGATTAATTGAGCAGCCCTAATCTCAGCTGTCCAACGACACCAAGCACATATTATCACACTAACACATCACATTAACACTTGACGTAGGACGCTTTTTCTTGGAGAGTAAAGATTTTTCTCCACCCGGGGAAGGAGGAAAAAAAACACCAGCGGCAGCGTTTTGAACAGCGCCCAGGACCTTTTTTCAGAAACGCCCTGTATCATAGGAATATAATGTAAAACATCCACCCGCATATGAGAAAAAAAACGCCAATGTAGTTTTGCTTATTGCTGAGGAAAGGCGTCACCGACAAATTATACAGGCGGGGGTCACAAGCATGCACAAAACACAAAGTCCTAACCAGCGACGTCGTTAGACCCATTTTAGGGTGGCTTGAGCCACCCTATTTTGTGTCAAAGCCACCCTATTTTTTTGCAGATTTCTAAAATTATTTATATATTTTTTTCTTTTTTTCTCCAAAAACAAATGCAGTAAAGAACTGAGTACGAGCCACCAAGAACGCAAGTTAATCTCAGCACAAGTTTCCGTGTGTTTGCGTATTGTTACTAACTATCAACAACGCAAAATAATCTGAACACAAGTTTCTGTTTGCGTATTAATATGATTCCTATTACTCATTGGTTCTGTGTCAAGCGTCACGTCACGAGGTACGGGGGCATCTGCAGCTGGATAGCAGAGGCGCGGTGCAGCCCTTCTTTTAAAATTCCTCCCCCAGTTTGGGTTGGATGCCGCAGATAGGCTACACATTAACACGGTGAGATTGCAATTTGATGTCAGTGGTTTGCATTTTCTTGACCTAGACTACACTGACCTATGGGGAGTGAGGAAAGACGATATTGTAGCTTTTCTATTTCAACTGTAAATCTGGCATATTACTATGGTGAACAAACCTAGCTGTGTGTGTGGGTTGTACTAGCATTAGTTTTGTCATGGGAAATGATAATGTTTCATTCTGTCTATTCGTTGGCTAGATGGATATACGAAGATATTTTAAGAAAGGGAATCAGCAAGAGGAGAGAGGCGAAGGAGCAGCTGATGCTGAGGCGGTCTCGGTTGAGGTAAAGGTCGAACAACACGAACACCAATGTATTTTGGCTACAGCATTGTGCAACGCATTCCTCAAGTTAAAGACGTTGCAAATGTCGAATTATATTGGGAAAGTTTCCGAACGTTGTGGCCGCCGAACTTTTTTTCCAACAGGCATCTTAGTTTATGTCTGATGTGTCATGCTCATCAGCATGACATGCCTGATTAGAACGTGTCTAACATGAAGCCCCTGTTAAATGACAAGTTAAAGGTCGAAAATCAAGTATGCATTTGCAACCTGTGAAAACACAACACAAATGGCAAGTGAGAGTGATGACCCATGTGGAATGCATCCCAAACTCAAGTATTTTCCCTCTTAGAGTGTCTTGCCCTTATTCTGACCAACTCAACATGAGCACACTGTGATGTGGAAATTGGCCTATGCTACATACAGTGCACAACAAAATATGAACTTCATTTATTAAAACATAGTTTTCTGGCAGGTGGAGGGGGAAGTGGGAAAGGTGAAAGAGGTGCAGGGGAGTTAATCATCCTGATGGCCTGTTTTATGAAGATGTTGGTAAGTGTAGTGTGGTGGTTAGAGAACAGAGTCTTCTGTATAATGTTTACATGATGATGAGTTATGAAGCACTTGCCCTCTTCATTTTGCGCAGGAATGTATGGCACCTACCATTGTTTTTATGGACCTACCATTGTTTTTTAGCACAATCTAGCTGGTGTAGTTTAGCTGGTGAAGCAGCTGAAGGTGTCATGGTCTTAAAATAATGAATTGACTGACAAAGCCTTAGTTGGTGCTCTGAAAATGTTTTCGGCGCGCGCATAGCGCGCAGGCAACACCTTTTGTCCTCAGGGGGCAAGCCACCCCTGTTTCTCAAATCTAGTGACGTCCCTGGTCCTAACCCCAATCCGGTTGACCATATACATTCACCCCTGATTCGATTAACAATCGAGTTATCTCGGGGTGTTAACTCGACTATGGTTGTCCGATTTCTAGTCGAATTAAGGTGTTTACATGAACTCTCTTAGTCAAATTAAGCCAATGATTCGAATTATTACACTGCCATGTAAACCCACTGATTGTCAGGGTTGTTGTCTGAGGCAGGTGGGGGAGGTGCTCTGGAGGTGACAATGTATCGATGGCTGCCCCATTACCAGAGTTGCTGAACCGGTTTTAGAAGTGATTCAGCTCGTTGGGCCTGGAAATGTTGCCATCAGCCTTGCCACCTTTTCCTCCAAGCCCAGTGATGGTCATTACTCTCCGACATACCTCTTTCATGTTGTTATTCTGCATTTTCTTCTCAACCTTCCTCCCGTATGCCTCCTTGGCCTCCCTCAGCCTTCTTTTCAGTTCACTCTGCACACTCCTCAGCTCTGTGTGATTGCCCTCCTTAAAAGCTTTCTTCTTCTTGTTAAGGAGACTTTTGACATCGCTGGTCACCCAAGGCTTGTTATTAGGGTAGCAGCGCACAGTCTTAGTGGGTACAACAATGTCCATGCAGAAGTTTAGGTAGTCAGTTGTGCATGCTGTGACTTCCTCCAAATTCTTACTGTCCTGTAATACGCTCAATTCAGTGGACTCAAACCAATCCCTCAGCGCCTCCTCTGCTTCTGGTGTCCATTCCCTGAAGGTGCGTGTGGTGACTGGAAGCTTTTGTACTTTTGGCTTGTACAATGGCTGAAGGTGAATGAGGTTGTGATCGGAGTTACCCAGTGGAGGAAGCGGGTTGGCACTGTATGCATCCCTCACATTAGCATAGAGGAGATCAATTGTCCTATTTTTCCTTGTTGCACAGTCCACAATTGGTAAAAGTTTGTGAGGGTGGAATCAAATGTAACATGATTAAAATCACCTGTTATAACAAAAAAGGCATCTGTGTGTTGTGTTTAGAGACCTGCCACAGTTGTGTGGATGACGTCACAGGCAATGTCCGGAAGGGCTTGTGGCGGAATGTAAATACAGAGAACAATGGCGTGCGAGAACTCTCTCGGCATAAGTAGTAGTAAGGTCGCAGACTCACCGCAATTAACTCCACATCTTTACTGCAGATGGTCTCCTTCACTGTTACATGCCCAGGGTGGCACCACCTGTTGTTGCTGTATATCACCAGTCCAACTCCTTTCTTTTTCCCAGAGAGTTTGTTGTCTCTGTCGAGTCTAACTGTACTGAAGCCTGGTAGGTCAACATTAGCAGTGGGGACGTTGCTAGTTTTTTTTTAATGAATAATGTTTATTGAATGAAATAGTAATTTTACAGAATATCAATATACAACATATTCCTTCCTTTTTTGGCTATACACATTAAGAAAAACAGAACAACCCCAGCCAATCCCCCACCCCACAAGAAAATCAACTGGGTAAGAAAGAAAAAGAGAGAAGAAAAAGAAAAACAGAACAAAAGAAAAGGAGCCAGCCAGTTAAGGAAGCACAATGGTAAGACAGTGAAAACAGACTGTGGCTTTAGGGAAAAAGAATAAAGCAGGGGTGCTCACTAATTTTTGGCTGGCGAGCTACTTTTAAAACGGCCATGTGCCGCGATCTACTGAGGATGATGATGAAGACGACGATGGTAATGATGAAGATGATAAATCACTCAGAATGCGTTTCATATGTACCTTTATGCAGTTTGTTTATTGATATACATGTTGCATTACACATGCAACATAGTTAAAATACATGCATCCATGCATAAACCTTCACAGCACAACTTTAATGCAATTGTATTATGATATAATGAACGTTTACAGCACAATTATAATAATACATTTGTATTACTTTCGAATGAACCTTTAGAGCACAACTCTAATACATTTGTAATTATCTATTGCCAGGACTTAATTAATCTGAATCTGATGATGACCTGCACTGGAGGGAGTCAGACAGGGTTGCACAGTCCGGAGCTGCTGTGTGTAGTGCACACATTGACAATTTGCGAACACGCCCTCCCTGCTTTCTCCAGCTCCGATGCGAGGTTTCGGAAGTTTCCCAAATCATAGCGCTGCAACTTTGAGGACAGCAATTTTATTTTTCGTTTGAATGCATTAGCTGAGCTGATCATGTCTCATGTCAACCACGCTTTTGTCTTTTCTTGCAGCTCCAAATTAAGTTCGTTCAACATGTTAGTAAGATCAGTTACAGACACCAAGTCTAGCAGCCACCGATTGTCATTAAATTGCTTGTGTTCCACATGTTTAGTGACAGGAAGAAACTCCTTAATCAACGGACAGAGCTGTCGAAATCTCTGCAAGAATTTCCCCCTACTAATCCATCTCACGTCGGTGTGTAGCAAGAGGTCAGAATAGTTAGTAAGCCCCTTCCAAATGTGCACGGAACAGACGTCTTTGAAGAGACCTCGCTCGAATACAACAGGCTATTTTGGTTGCGACATCAACGATCTCTTTCATGCATTTTCCGCATAATGAAGTGACTGCTACACTGTAAACGGCATTTTTATTTTCCTTCACATTTCTCAGTTCGGTTTTCACGGGAAAGTCACTTTTATAGTGTTTATGAACAGTAGGCTATGGGCTAGATACAAATTAGCGAACTAGCAAGGACTCCTTCTTTGCTGCAGTTTTCCAGTAGCCGTTCTAGTTCTTGTTATGATAGCTAACCTAACAAAAAAAATTAGACAAGAGGCGATCTACCAGCACTGCCTTCGCGATCGACTGGTAGATCGCGATCGACGTAGTGAGGACCTCTGGAATAAAGGAATAAAGAGAGCTCAGGTGCTAGGGGTCAGCGGCCTGGGTTTCTGACAATTTATCAAGCAGTGGTTACCAGGTTTGGGAGAATGCTCGTTCCCTGCCTGTGTTGTTGTAGTGTAACCGTTCTAAGTGCAAAACAGTGCCCAGATCTCTAAGCCAATGCTGAAACAGGGGGCAGGCTTCTGATTTCCAATGTTGCAGAATGAAGCGTTTAGCCAAGAGAGTGCAGAGGGAGATAGCTTGTCCTACATAGCCACTGATGGTGGGATTATATTCTACGCAACCAAAAATGGCAAGGATTGGGTCAGGCGCAATCCTTGAAATGGAACGCTTTTGAGATGTAATCAAATATGAGAGTCCAAAATAGAGTCAATTTAGGACATCCCCAGAACAGGGTACCCGTTTGCTGTTTACATTTGTCACATAATGCAGATGTGTGAGGATAAATACTATGTAGCCTGGCTTTGGAGAAGTGAAGCCTGTGTGCCACTTTAAACTGTGTCTGGGGTTTATTGAATTGCCATGAATCATTTCTAAAACACCCTCCCACACTGTTGTGCACAGCTCCATTCCAAGTTCCTGTTCCCAACTATTTTTGAGTTTATCAGTGTACACTTTCTGATGGGCCACCAATATACCATACAAAATAGAGATTGTACCTCTGTTGCCTGGAGTAAGACGCATAATACTGTCTAGAATTTCATGTTGGGGTGTATGTTCATACTGTGGTATATGTGTTCTGATAAAATGTCTGATTTGCAGGAACCTGAAAAAGTGTGATGATGGTAGGTCAAATAACTGTTGGAGATGTTGAAAGGAGACTAGACAACCTTGAGATGGATTCATTGGATCCATTAAAGCAGGGGAGAATGCATGGTTATGACAGATTGGACTATCTATATAGACTTTAGGCAAATGTAGAAAATGCTGGATTTGTTTCCAAATTTTAAGGGAATGAAGTATTACAGGGTTTTTAATATAAAAAGGTATTTTAACTTTAGGAGGGTTATTAAGCAGTGCAGGGAGAGAGGTGGGCCCACATGAAAGTACTTCAATCTGAAGCATGAGGGGGCATCATCTTGATTGTAATGGTACATTGGATGGGCACTGCGCCAATGCAGTAAAACATTAAAGTTTGCTGCCCAATAGTAAAGTTTAAAATGGGGCAGGCTGAAGCCCCCCTCTCGCCAAGATTTTTGTAAGTGTTTTTTGGAGATTCTACGAAATGTATTGTTCCAAATGAAGGAAGATATGATTGAGTCAAGTTTTTAAAAGAAGTAGAGGGGAATAAATACAGGGAGATTCTGAAAAATGTAAAGAAATCGAGGAAGGACAACCATTTTTATAGCATTGATGCGACCCACCATAGAGATGGGCAATGTGTTCCAAAATTGAATATTCTGTTTGAATTGTTGCAATTAAGATTCCCAGTTACTAGAGAGGAGCTTTCGCTGATCGCGTGTTAATGCCAAGGGATTTGAATTTGTCTGCTGCAGTTTTAAAAGTTGTTGTACAAAGGAAGTTAAGATCTACTTTGTCAGATATGGGCATTAGTTCACTCTTGTTCCAGTTGATCTTGTATCCTGAGAAGCTACCAAACGTGTCAATGAGCTGTAGTAGAGGAGGAATAGAGGATTTAGGACGAGAGATGAATAACGTAATGTCGTCTGCAAACAATGATATCTTATTTTTCACCCCCAAAACATCAATTGGGGCAATCTCCTGTTTTGCTCTTATTCAGAAACAAAAACTGCTTTTCAACACCTAGCTTCGGCAATAAACATCGCCCCCTATGACGAAATGTCACAAAATTTAGTACACATGAAAAGAAAGCTGTTTAGAGATGGCATGTCAACTTTGACCACATTTCAGCAATTAAAAGCCAAGATATGGACTTTTGAAGAATTAAAGCTACGTGTTAAATGTTCATTGACGTGTAACTTCGAAACGGTTTATCTCAAGATAAATCCTTTGAAATTTGTCAGCATTGTCTATAGATGGCATATATCAACTTTGGTGAGATTCACATGAATGGCCTTTGACGAGTTCGTTCAGATTCGTTTTCGCAATATTAACATTTCACGGAAATTGTTCTCGTTGGAAGTGGGCGTCGACCAGTGTTGTCAATGCGTGAAGGTCAATAGATTTCACAATAAAAAAAATTGATTGTAAACATTAGCATTCTCTAGATAATAGGCAAAATGACATTTTGTACAATTACAGCGCCCCCTATGGACCAAATTGTATGGCATGTCCTGTGGTTTTAGAAGTATTTGTGCTGATCGTGCATGACATATTTTTTCCAGTTCCCACCTTCTCGGTCCAAGATATTGGCAACTCAAAATCCCAATTTTTGCATTTACCCTTATCACTAGGTGGCGCTATGCTTCAAGTAAGAGTTTATGGGCTGGGTCAATATGCCTCTGTAACACCTACATACTAACACAAAATCATTGTCTTGGGAAAAATTGTTGCCTAGTTATTTAACAAAAACTGTTTTTCAACACCTAGCTTCGGCAATAAACATCGCCCCCTATGTCACAAAATGTTGTACACATGAAAAGAAAGTTGTTTAGAGATGGCATGTCAACTTTGACCAAATTTGAGCAATTAAAAGCCAAGATACGGCCATTTGAAGAATTTTAAGCTACGTGTTAAATGTTCATTGACGTGTAACTTCGGAACGGTTTATCTCAAGAAAAATCCTTTGATAACTTTTTGTCAGCATTGTCTGTAGATGACATATACCAAATTTGGTGAGATTCACATTAACGGCCTATGACGAGTTCGTTCAGATTCGTTTTCGCAATATTAAAATTTCACGGAAATTGTTCTCGTTGGAAGTGGGCGTCGACCAGTGTTTTCAATGCGTGAGGGTCAATAGATTTCACGATAAAAAAAATTGTTCTAAACGTAAGCATTCTGTAGATAATAGGCAAAATGAAATTTTTTTACAATTACAGCACCCCCTATGGACCAAATTTTATGGCATGTTATGTGGTGTTAGAGGTCTTTGTGGTGATCGTGCATGACGTATTTTGCGCAGTTCCCACCTTCTCGGTCCAAGATATTGGCAACTCAAAATCCCAATTTTTGCATTTACCCATATCACTAGGTGGCGCTATGCTTCAAGTGAGCATTCATGGGCTTGGTCGATACGTCTCTCTAACACCGACATATCACAAAAATTTCATGTTGTTGGGTGAAACGTTCGTTGAGTTATTCAGCAAAAACTTTTCCCCGTCTCCCCCTCTTTAACGGACACTGGCACAGCGGGGGGTGGGCCTGGGGGACCAAAAGGCGTTTTCCGCTCACAAACTTCTTGGGCTACATGCCTACAAACATTCATGTCTCCCCGAGTTTCAGTGTCCCGGGAATCGTTGACGAAAAAGAAAAATCGGTGAAAAAAAAAAAAGGGGAACGTTTTGTAGCAACTCCAATATGACCGCTTTCGCTAGCTTCGCTAGCGGCGGTCATAATAATCAATGTATGCTTTGTGCACTGAAGAGAAGAAGGAATAGTCTCTTACAGTTGGGTGGTTGAGATGCCACATGTCAACTATTGAGAAGTATTGAGACGGATGCATGAATTAGATTTTTGTAGGGACTTGGAGAACTGTTTGTCCAGCAGGGGATCAAGTACGCAATTAAAGTCTCCTCCAATTATAACACTTGCGCTGGAAAAATCAGGAACCATATTAAAAACCTTTTGGAAAAAATCAGGGTTGCCAAAATTAGGTGCATAGAGGTTTACTAATGTAATAGGCATAGAGTGTAAGGTACCAACTACAATTACAAATCTACCATTGGGATCAGATCATTTATTACTGACTTAATTAAGGGGATATTTTTCCTAATTAAAATTGCTACTCCCCTTGCTTTGGTAGAAAAGGTTGATTCATATAGTTGATCTACCCAGCCTACCTTAAGCTTCCCTTTATGAGTATGCTTGATGTGGGTTTCCTGGAGAAATATTATATCTGCGCACAGGGACTTCAGATGAGAAAATACCTTTGCTCGTTTTATAACATGACCAAGGCCCTTGACATTCCAACTAACAAAGTTGTAACCCCCTCTGTGCACCTGAGCTACATTTTTATCATGTGTCACTTTATATGTTTATAAAGCATAATAATTGAATGGAATGAGGGGAAAAGGACTAGCAATAATGCTTACAGAAGTTAAACCAGGGTGCAATGGCAATTTCGTGCAGATTAACATAACATTGGTAAAACACATTAGTGTTTAAACATTTGAAAAACACAATCTCTTAAGCAGATTGAAATGACTCATTATGACCGCCGCTAGCAAAGCTAGCGGAAGCGGCCATTATAGAGTTGCCGCGACCATTTTTCCCTTTTTTTTTTTCTTCTTTTTTTTCAGTGAATGTCCGTCAACGATTCCCGGGACACTGAAACTCGGGGGGACATGAATCTTTGTAGGCATGTAGCCCTAGAACTTTTCGAGCGACTAGAAGCTTTTGGTCCCCTGGGGCCACCCCCCCGCTGTGCCAGCGTACGTCAAAGGGGGGGCAAAAGTTTTTGCTGAATATCTCAGTGAACGTTTCACCCAACAACATAAAATTTTTGGGATATGTCGGTGTTACAGAGATGTATCGACCCAGCCAATAAACGCTCACTTGAAGCATAGCGCCACCTAGTGATATGGGTAAATGCAAAAATTGGGATATTGAGTTGCCAATATCTTGGACCGAGAAGGTGGGAACTGTGCAAAATACGTCATGCACGATCAGCACAAAGACCTCTATAACGACAGCATGTGCCATACAATTTGGTCAATAGGGGGCGCTGTAATTGTACAAAATGTCATTTTGCCTATTATCTAGAGAATGCTTACGTTTTCAACAATTTTTTTTTATCGTGAAATCTATTGACCCTCACGCATTGAAAACACTGGTCGACGCCCACTTCCAACGAGAACAATTTCCGTGAAATTTTAATATTGCGAAAACGAATCTGAACGAACTTGTCATAGGCCGTTCATGTGAATCTCACCAAATTTGGTATATGTCATCTACAGACAATGCTGACAAAAAGTTATCAAAGGATTTATCTTGAGATAAACCGTTCCGAAGTTACACATCAATGAACATTTAACACGTAGCTTAAAATTCTTCAAATGGCCGTATCTTAGCTTTTAATTGCTCAAATTTGGTCAAAGTTGACATGCCATCTCTAAACAGCTTTCTTTTCATGTGTACAAAATTTTGTGACATTTCGTCATAGGGGGCGATGTGTATCGCCGAAGCTATGTGTTGAAAAAGTGTTTTTGTTAAATAACTCGTCAACAATTTTGCCCAAGACAACGATTTTGTGTTAGTATGTCGGTGTTATAGAGGCGTATCGACCCAGCCCATAAACTCTCACTTGAAGCATAGCGCCACCTAGTGATAAGGGTAAATGCAAAAATTGGGATTTTGAGTTTCCAATATCTTGGACCGAGAAGGTGGGAACTGCACAAAATACATCATGCACGATCAGCACAAAGACCTCTAACACCACAGAACATGCCATAAAATTTGGTCCATTTGGGGCGCTGTAATTGTACAAAATCTCATTTTGCCGATTCCTTGCCTTCACAAATCACTCCTACACACTACACATTCAAAACCCACATCCATGCCCACTTCCAGGAAATCATTTCCACATAAATTCTCACCTCACAACATTGCTTTACCACACACTCATCACACCAACAGTTCCCACATTTCAGTATACTGCGGCGGTCATACCATGTACCGCTATGCGGTACATCTAGTTTTAGAGTTTCTTGTTTCACGAAAAAGAGCTAATCAACAAGGACACCTGGCATGACCAGCCAGCAAACCATTGAAATACAAACTCAAGGTTAAGATTCCAACCAAACCAAGTTCCATAACAGTCCACAAGATACACAGAATATATGTGCAAAAGGATATTTATGTTGTATTCTCCGTGTTCTTCTGAGTTGGGAGTGACCAACGGTGTTTAGACACAAGGTCCTGACCGAGTAGAGACGTGTGTTGCCGGCCCCTGCGAGAGTGACAAATAGCCTGGCTGGATATCTGAGAGAGGGTTTGAGTTTAAGGCTGTACAGTTCCTTCATTACGTCTCGGTATTCAGAACGCATTTCCAGTACGTCAGGGCTGTAGTCTTCGAAGATCTGAATTGACGTGCCACGATACTGAGGTTTGCCTCGAAGATTGCGGGATTCGCGTATCACCAGGTCACGAGTCTGATACTTGTGAAAACAGATGACCACTGAGCAGGGTTTATCCCCAGTGCCGCGTTTAAGAGCGCGGTGGGCACAGTCCAGCTCAGGTGTTGAAGTGAGAACTCCTTCCCCCAATACCTCCACCAAAAGTTCTGCAAAAAATTAAGTTGAGCGAGAGCCCTCAATCAACTTGGGTAGACCAAAAAATGGGAATGTTATTCCTTCTGCTTCGTCCTTCTAAGTCTAGAACTTTTGCTTGTAGCTTAGCCAAGTCATCAGCCATGGTCAAGCGGCTAGCCTCGAGATCCCTAATATGGTCGCTAGTTTCGGTAGCGGACTCGAGGAAAATCACCCGCTTGTCGTGGTCATCAACTTTCACTCGAATTGTGTCTAGTTTGGATTCCAGTGTTGAAATAGCTGATTTGAAGTCAGTCGAGAGAGCTGCTTGAAGTTCTTCGTGCATTGCTGCTATGGCTTCCATATTCACTTGGATGGCTGCCGAACTTTCTTTGGTTGTATTTTCGTCCTTTTTGGTATTTCTTGCAGGTCTTGTGTTCCTCTTGCTGTCCCTCCATAGTGTTGTTAGTTAGATGTTGTTGTTTCTTAATGGTTTCATTGTGAAAATGGGCTAAAAATAGGATATTTTTAAAGAAAGGTGGGAGCGTGGAGAAAATGTGTCTACTCCATGCTCGCGAAGCCGGAAGTCCCCAGGACGTTGCTAGTTAGCCACGTCTACATCAGGCAAATCAGGCTCGATTCCCTGTACAGCTTTTGATTCCTTAACAGGGCAGTCAGTTCATCTGTCTTGTTCACCAGCGAATTCACATTTCCCATCACGATTGCTGGAACAGAGGTCTTGTATCTCTTCTTTTTCTCCCGTCGCCGAGCTCTCACAGCGACTCCAGATCTACAACTCGGGAAGCAAAACACTTCCTTAGGCATGTTCGCGTGAATTGCACCGGCAAACTTGCGTAGAGCAAACAGCTGATTCCTTGTGTAAACAAGTTTGCTGCTGCCAGGATGTTGTAAAGACTTTTCCATATCCATAGCATAGAATAAAATAACTCCATGTGCAAATTTAGATTGCACTGCAGAAGCATGTGGCAGATCACAACCAGCCGGCGGAGCATGTCTGTGTGTCCATTGAGCTGTGTTTTTACGTGGACAACCACTTGCAGAGTCTCTCCTCCACTGAAAAAGCCAAACAGCTGGTGGGCAGGTCAAAGACACTGATAGCCACAGGTGGGTTCGAACTGCGCCAGTGGGATAGCAATGTCCCCAAGGTCATTATCCATCTGCCGATGGAGGTAAGATATGAGAGTAGCGAGCTGTGGCTCACAGATTCCCAAGAAGACCCCCAGCAACTTGCCCTTATGGACTGCCTCACTCCTACTATGAGGAATATCTACAGTAGGCTGGCAAGGCTATAAGACCCACTGTTTCCTCATAGTCTTTACCATGAGAGCCAAGGTTATTGTGCAGCACCTGTGGAAAAAGGAGACAGAGTGGGATGACCCATCCCTGCCTGAGGATATCCTAAAGGCATGACTCAGTTGGACTTTGCAAATAATCCGACAGATGACATTACCCATGGACAAACCCTAAGAGAACTGGCATGAGAGAAGAGCCATTGGAGCCATGGCCCAGCATTCCTACACCGGTCACCTCAACACTGGCCAACCAAGCCAAAGAGTGAGACTTTGCATGGAGCAGAGCTGTGTAAGGCCACATTCTGTGGTTCCATAACCACTGCCCCTCTCTCCCCTTACTGGATACCAGCCAGTTTAGCAGTTTCAAGGATTTGGTGCGGCAGGTGACCAATCCACTGCTGAGGTCTGAAGTGTTGAAAGGGACATTCTGAGGCTAATGCAAGCAGACTGTTTCGCCAAGGATCTTAAGCATCTATCAGATAGCAAACCTGTCCCTTACACCAGCCGTTTGATTACCCTAGCTCCAGAATATGACCCCAAGCTTCAGTTGATCTGCATTGGCGGTAGACTGCAGAGCAGTCACCTGCTGGAGTCGGAGGCCATTAACTCTGTAGTCCTAGACCCAGCCCACCAGGTGATCAAGCTCATAATTCGGATGGCTGGCCATGACCTTAGTCACCCAGGCTCAGAATGTCTCTTCACAGAACTACGACGGAGATGCTGGATCCTCCGGGGACGTGAGGCTGTGAAGCGGCACCAACATTCCTGTCCTGATTGCCAGAGATGGAGGGCAAAACCCATAGTATCACAGATGGCAGACCTACCCCCTGCATGTCTGTGGTTAATGAAGCCACCCTTCTTCTGTACTGGCATAGACTGCTTTGGTCCCTTCACTGTTAGGGTTGGATGGCGGAATGAGAAGCGCTGGGGCATATTATTTGAGTGCCTCACCACCCATGCTGTCCATATAGATGTCCTGAGTAGTTTGAATCAAGATTCCCTTCTGATGCCCCTTCAGTGATTCATCTCACAAAGAGGATAACCGACAGAACCGCTGTTGGAACGAGATACTCACTTTCGAGGAGGTGAGAGGGAGCTTCACGACTCATTCAAGACCTTGCACTCCACTCTGCAGTCTGAGCTGGCCAAACATCAGGTCAGATTTTTTACTTCAGGAGTGTGTGGGAGAGGGAGATAAGATCTATCAAATACACCCTTTTATGACATTATCCACTGTAACAGAGGAGGTGTTCAGTATTGTCCTAATTGAAGTTGAGGGTATCCTGAACTCGAAGCCTCTAGACTATGTGCCCAGCGATGTCGCTGGTCCAGACCCAGTGATCTCAAACATGCTGTTGATGGGGCGGCATGACCCATGTTTGGGGGCGGCTGTATTGAAGGACTTGGACATTATGTGTGGTTTGTGGTCTGTGTTGGTAGTGTTGTAGTGTGTTAGTATGTGATTGGGTTGGAAAAACATACAATCAGCGCCCCCTTTGTTGGGTTAACAGCGCTGCACGTGTGGCACACGTGTTGTAATGGTAATGCGGAATACGGATAAACTATGCACCTCAGTGAAAAGGAGAGTAAACTATTCACTGTGTAAAAGTGAAACATAAAACATTAAACAAACGCTTCATGGATCTTTTTACATTGATTTAACAATGCCATGCATGCTATGAATATAAATTTTATTTGGATAGTTATATAATAATACAAAAAAGTTTTAATCTTAAGTTTTTTGTAATAAAGATACATAAGTGACATTATAATGGCCAACCTCTCCACCTCCAAACTCTATCTCAGACACAGCTAGGCCCTCCAGCCCTTGTCTTATGTGCTGTATCTGTGCTGAACCTTTTATGTGCTGGCAGGCATCAAAGAGACTCCTGATAGGCACTCACGTACGCTCTTGGGTCTTTCATGATGGAGAGATCCTCTGATGGTCAGATGGTGTAAGTACCATCTATTTCACATGCTTTGTTATAGCACCCAGACACACAGTACCTCCCTTTCGCTTTAGTATGTCTGCTCACACCACAGCGAAGGACATTAAAAAACAGCAGCAAGGAATAAAATTTATTTTAGCACATCTTAAACTGCCTTAAGATTATTTCCCAGAAGAGTCGGCAACAAATTATATTGATTTCCATTGAGAAAATGTTCCTAACTCTCAGCCAGTTAGATACGCCTTCCACATCGCGTTTGAACATCAACTTATACAGCAGTGTGGGTAGCTGCAAATGTGTGGAGACCAGTCTCTCTCCCTCTCTCTCTTTCTCTCCCTCTCTCTCTCCTTCTCTATCCCTCTCTCTCAGACACAGACACACACACACTTCTATCTCCATTAACTGTGTTTACACATTTCGATCTATCCTGTTCAACAGGAGATGCCATCACCAATAGTTTGTTTGCAGGTCACATGCCAGCTGACACGGGACTTACACACCGCCAAAGCGCATGTGTGTGTTTGCGCGCAATGGACTGGCAGACAGAAAGTGCATGTCTGGGAATGCTATTTAAATACATGAAAGGCAAAAATAGTAGAGATGGAGTTGCAAATATTGCTAAAATTTATCACACATGGAATGAATTTCACTCGCCAAACATACTTCTTTAAAAGACTTTTAACTCTTCTAGCTGACAGAACAATATTTGAAACAAATGAAATAGAGAGATCTCATTTCCTTGTGTACTTAAGCAACACGAGAAGCCTTTGTTCCCTGGGTGATGAAATGATAGGGGAAACCGTAGCAACAAGCAAATTTCAGTCTCAGGTATTTTATTAACAAATGTCTAAAAATAAAAATTTAATATTTTCTGTTAGCCCACTCTTTTATAATTCATGACAGCAAACATCTCAGTTTGAAGCTACCAGGTGTTGTGAAATGGATTAAATACTTCTCAGAGCCAGCCTTTGCAGTGTGTTGATTGTGAGTCAGATCAGAGACAGCCACGTTCTTATGTTTAAGAAAGAGGAAAGATGAACAGGAAAGAGGAAGAAAAAATCCTCCTGACACACACAACTGTAGAGTCTTAAGAGGGTGTCTGTAACTAGGTGCTGTGGGTTCTATGAGAGCTGAATTACTTTTGTCACATTGTGGAGTGCAGCCTAGTTCACGGTCAGGCAACAGTTGCTGTGAAATAACTTGCTAAGTTGATTCTGTGAAAGCTCTAAAATGGAAAAAAAAAGAATTGTTATTTCAATAAATTATTTAACATCATCCAAGACTATATGTGAAAAGATTTATAATGACTAACAGCAAAAATTACCACTGGTACTATTTAAATTGTACAATGCTTCAGATAAAAGCATTGGTTAAATGTAACGTAATGACAGGCTAATAAGTCTGACAGGACTTTTGGCTGTACTCCTAATATGCTACATATTTGATTATTTATTTTAATCTTTGGTGGTGGTGCTGGTGTGTGTGTAACGCGTTACTGTACTCACATTACATTTGTCAGTAACGTAGTAGTGTAAAGCATTGCTGTTATAAATTCATTAATCACACTACAGTTACTAATAGTGCATTTGCTGATTATTGAACTTCCCCAGTGGACAGTTGGACACAGATATCTGATACAAATTCCCTGACCCTCCCCCAAAATCCTCAGGTGTACGCTTGCACAATAGTCGTGAAACATGTCCACACGCAACTGTCAGTGATTGTTAAATTCAGGAAAATGGCTAAGCCGTCTACCATAACGTTCGCGGGGTGGAGATATGCTCATTGTTTTTAATGTGTTGACAGACATGGCCGAAGTTAAAGTGCAATGGCTTAGGGAAGAGGAGAAGAGAGAAGCAGTGAGGAATTGTGTCGTGTCGTGTTTTACACTGTGATGTGGGGCCAGTTGCGCCGCAGAATCAGAAACCAGCTGCCATATAGCACTGTCGCTGAGAAGGAGATGTTTGCTTTTGATGAGAATGAAAGAGATACAGATTGCTTCAGCTTTGACACAAAAGCAACAGAGTATGTGAAGTCTCAGTCAGACATCGAAGTCCTTAACCATTTCCCTTATATAAAAAGTATATGAAACTTAACGCAGCAACCCCATCTAGCGCACCAGTCAAGAGGGTATTCAGACTAGACGGTCTCGTGCTGAAGCCTAATAGAAACCGGTTGTCCGATGGAAGACTTCTCATGCAATATGATCATTGTTTTAGTGGGGAGCACCCCCAATGACTTAACAAAGTGCCTTTGCCCTAGACTATACCATGCCAATGAAACGTGTTTATCCTGATATCATCTAATGTGGTTAGATGTCCAGTTATTTTATTTAGTAACACGTTTTATTTAAATGTCTAGTTTGTTAAGGGATTTATGCTGTAGTAGTCTACATGCCAGTCTCTGCATGCTATTTTATTCATTCTATTTTTAGTGAGTGCTGTTATCAAGTTAATCTGTTTTAGACTTTTGGCTTGTTTTTTTTTAGGACAAAAGCCAGCCAGTAGTGCAACACTGATATGACCTTATGCAGTACTCTATAAGTTTCCACCAGCTTTGTGGTGTAGCCTGTTTTCGTTAAATGGCATTTTGCCAAAACGACTTGTCTAACATCGTGCTCGTTGCAAAAGGAATTCAAGGCCGTTGATGGGTAACGTAAAGTAATGTAAGGAGTTACTTTTCATAAGCAGTAAAGAAGTAAAGTAATGCATTACATTTTTTAACAGTAGCGAGTAATGTGTAATGGATTACTGTTTTGAGTAACGACCCCGACACTGGGGTGTGTGTGAATAATTTAATCTCTCTAAACAGCTATAGTTTATCTGTCAATGCTGCTCACAATCAGCTGTGGGCTAAAGGGCTGCTCGCTCTATCTCGCTCTCTCTCTCTCTGACTCTCACTCTCTCTCCCTCTCTATCTCTACACAACATCACATACACACACACACACACACAGAGTCTGTTCATACTAGGTGACATCATTCTAAACTTTTCTCTTTCGTTGTCCCTCAATGGTGGAACAACCTACCAGTCACTACAAGAGCAGCAGCATGCCTCTCGACCTTTAAAAAGCTTGTGAAAACCCTTGTTTTCCAAGACTGTTACCCTTCCTAACAAAACTAATCTCTACTAACCAACTCTTTACCCAGGTGCCTCGTGACGTATGAGTCTTTGTGTGCAGAGGGTGGGTGTGTCTGAAGTGTCCCTCCTTCGGGATACGTACCTACTTACACTCACCTTGTGTGTATGTGTGTAGTCGATTTACTCTGTGTTCCTCTACACCTCTGTTAGCTTATTATGTCCTCCTTTTGTAAGTCGCTTTGAATAAAAGCATCTGCCAAGTCTATTGTAATGTAATGTTATGTCTGTTCAGTGGGAGATATGTTCTCTGTAGCATTGTGAGAAAGCCTTCAAGCAGTCATGTTGTCAAGGCAATATGGTGGAAGCGTTATCAGATGGACTGTTTTCCATACCTCTGTCTGGAGATGTTAGCATCGTCACAACAACTGTTGGCGTGGGAACTGCCCTGGAGCGTCCATTCTCAAAAGCATGGGTCTCCATGTCATGCAGACGCCAGTTCAGGCCCAACAAGTGCATGGCTGGAGAGAAAACACACATGTACTCAGGCACACACACACACACATATACACGCAGACACACACAGAGCACGCAGACCCACACACATGCACGCAGATGCAGACGCGTCTGTATCCTTGATATATATGATACATAAATATGTGGCTGCATGCCAGCACAGTATTTGTATTGATGTAGGAGACACAAGATGCTCTTTGTAAACATCTAGGTGTCGTGTTGCTTTTTAAATTATTTTTAAGTATTGGCCCTCCCAAATAAAGTAATCAAGTGTGTGTGTGTGTGTGTGTGTGTGTGTGTGTGTTTGTGTTTGTGTGTGTTGGGATTTGGGGGGTGCTGTGGTCCTATAGCTAAGGGGGGGATTCATCTTGGGGATTGAATAACAAGTGGGGAACTGTCTTTCTTGCTTATTCACTGTAAGTTGGAGAAAAGTGGCAGCTAAATGCAACAACAGTACAGTTAGCCAGGACACTCTCAATTCAGCTCCTGTAGAATTTTAGCAGCAGTTTCCCTCCGAGCATGAGCAGAGGGGCTAGAGAGTCTGTCATGGTCCTTTCTGACCAGGTGTGAGGTGTTTTAAGGTCCATTGTGTCTCTGCTGAAGTCATCAACTTTATGTTTTCAGCACCTTCACTGCTTTTCTAGATATAGGAGAGGGGAAAGTAGACTTCCCTCCTCATTTTCAGGAAATTAATTACCATCTCCTTCAGCTTTTAGGCACAGGTGGTTGCCCTTACACCACTCAGATTTTTCACCCTAGGCCTGTACACTTGTATGCTGTCTGAAGATTTAATTATCTATAATTAAGTGACACAATAAAGTCTGAAATCAAGACACCAACTATCCAATTTATTAACAGACTGGCCAGATACAGTCCATTAGCTTTTGGGTGACCTGTGAGTGTGTGTTTTGTGTGTACCTGGGAGCTTTGGTTCTGGTCTCTCCCTCTCCCTATCTTTCTCTATTGGTGTATGTGTTTGTGTGTGTGTTTGTGTGTGTGAGAGAGAGAGAGTGAGAGAGAGACACACACAAACAGACAGTCAAACCAACAGATCTGTCTTTGAGTGGGTGTTACACCCCATTGAAACACTTCACTGCAGTGAAGGAACCACTGACTGCTTCAGTCAGTTCAGAAACAGAAACCTCTATCTCCCACCTTCCACATCACCAGTATAGGCATGTCAGAGAGCGAGAGAGAGAAAGAGAAAGAGAGAAAGGGAAAGAGACAAAGATGAGAGAGTGAGAGAGGCAGAATTAGCATGGGGAGAGGACACAGCAAGATAAAGAGGCACAGATAGAGGCAGAGAGAATAAGAAGAGACAGATTAAGGAAGAGAAAAGAAAGATAAAGGCAGAGAGAAAGAGAAGGAAAAGGACTTGCTTCAAAGAATCCATACATCCAGCTCCATACATGTAATAAAGCTCTCTGTAGCCTTTTGTTCTCTCTCACTCCTTTTTCTCCCTTTCTCTTGCCCTTATTCCCTCCACTTTACTTTTTTTAGTCCTCTCTCACTTTAACTCCCTCTCTCTCTCTCTCTGCTTTCCACTGGTATGACTAATTCCACATGTCTCTGGAGATGTTTGTCGGGAGGAGTGAAGTATGAACAGAGCTTAGGAAAACTCCTCTTCAAAGTTGCCCGCATTGTGGAGCGGACAGCGAGACAGCAATCCAGCTCTGGTTTCCTCACTTCCTCTGTATTGATCTACTGGCACTTCTCAAAAAGCTGCGTCTTTCAGTGTGTGTGTGTGTGTGTATTTATGTGTGTGTGTGTTTCTGTGCATGTGGATGTGTGTGTGTATGTGCGTATGAGAGAGAGCGAGAGAGAGACGGAGAAGTGTGTATGTGTGTTTATATGGGTGTGTGTGTCTGTGTGTGTATGAGAGTTTGTTAACAGAATTTCTGTATGTGTGAATGGCAAATACAGCATGCATTTGTTTGCATATGTCTTATTTATAGGTGTAAACACATCTGTAAAGTGTGTGCAGTGGTGTTGCTGTTGTAAATATGATCCATGGTTGTGTGTGTGTGTGTGTGTGTGTGTGTGTGTGTGTGTGTGTGTGTGTGTGTGTGTTTGTGTGTGCGCGCATGTGTGAGTGTGTGTGTGTGTGTGAGTGTGTGTTTGTGTGTGTGCACCCACACATGTGTATTTCTCTTCAGATGATGCTGTGTTATGAATAATTGGCTAAAGACAAAAGAAAATAAGGACAAAAGAGGAGTGGGGTAAGAGAAAGGGCAGAAATATGAGGAGGGCTGGAAAAGACACACAAGCCAGAGATAGCGAAGCCACGGGGGGGGGGGGGTTAGAGGAAGGAGAGTAGAGGAGAGGACAGAGGAGAGGAGAAGGGGGCAGAGGGAGATGAGGAGAGAGAGAAAACACCATGACACCCACAGTCTGCAAACATTGTTATTTCAGAGTGTGGCCGAGGACACGGAAGTACAGAATAAAAACAGAGAGAGAAATGAATAGAGAATACAAAGAGAAGGAGAGAATAACTGAGAGAGAAAAAAACAAGAACGGAAAGACAAAAGGACAGGAGACTGGGAGAGGGAGGGAGGGAGAGAGAGAAGGAGAAGTGAGGGAGCAACACAGACTAAGAGAGAGGCTATTTAAAGAAAAGCACCTGTGAATTGCTCTGGCAGACGATGAAATAGGTGAGCAAAGAACACACACACAGACAATAAGACACACACACACCCAAACTCTTTCTCTTACACTTATACACACATGCATATACGCACACACACACACACACACACACACACACACACACACACACACACACACAGACATACGCATATACCTATGCAGTAGCAGAGGATGATTGACAGCAGGATGGCCACTCCCACCGCACTGAGGGCGGTACATTTCCAGGTGCAGTATTTTGGCGATTTCTTGAACTTGAAGGCGCCCCTCGACAGGGTGCTTCTGGGCAAGGGGCGGGCTGGGTGGGAGTATACCGACCCTGTCGCCATGGCGTAGCCAGGAGCCGCAGCTGCAAACAAGGAGTTGGTGCCAGTGCCCGTCTTAAAAAGGAAGTGTCTATAAAGAGAAAGGAAGTGATGTCACAAGTGAGAAAAAATGAATTGAACTTGACTGTGAGATTTTATCCTTTTAAGCACAAGCACCTTTTCAAAGAAAAGTCATATTGATATTTAACTCTGTTTTAGAACACGTCACAATTACTTTCCAACTTGCATGCTGTTCAAAATCATACTGTTATCACCAGAAAGAACATGTTCAGTAATTTAGTATTCCGATTCTAATACTCATGCTTACTCAGTCAAGTTTTGCTACATCTCACATAATCAAATAATGACCTCTAAAAGGTCCCCCTTTCCCCTTTGTTTCCTTTCTTTTTTTTGCAAATACAGGACCAGTTGCACTATGGCGTGAAATGCATTAAAACTCCCATAATATGACCCAAAACTCGAGCTGGAACTAGACTGTGTCATCTGTCCCTGAAAGTGCTGACGGTTGGGCTGTCTGAGGGTGCAGGGGCTGGGCCGATGCTCCATCCGATATGAGCCCTATCCCGGCCAGACCCCGTCTCAGGTATCGGCTCCCATCCATGCCTGCTTTAGGTTCCTGTCACTGCTTATTCCCCAGCCCATACCCATGGCCCTGTCATTGCCCACAGAGGGCACGAACGCTTTTGGAGGAGGCAGGGTCTGCACATGAGCAGAGATTAACTGGAATATTATCCTCTCTGAGTGTCTTCATGAGTCCGTTTTGTACTAGATTAATTGTGCTTTTGTATGCCCAAGTCAGGTGACAAATGAAAGCGCATGTACATATTAACTACTGAGGAGAAAGCCATTGCGGGTTCAGGAAGAGGGTACTGTATGCTGACCAGTGGGAACATGTGACATGTGAATGTACACATCCAATTACACTGCCTGTGACATAGAACAGTGTGGCATGACAAGGAGAAGGCTGTTATATAATTACTCGAAGCAGTGATAACATTATACAGGATCTTTAGAACGAAGAGCTCATTTGGTGATATGCATGTTGCCTTTATTACATTCCTGTCGCCAACCCACACTGTAAAAAATACTACTTAGAGCCAATTAAAAAGATAAGGCAAAGCGCTATACTGTATGAATCTTTTTACGTTGCTTTAACTTAGCAATGGTGTATGTGTTATGAACATACTGTACATTACATTGTTAAGGTAAACCAACATAAAAAGATCCATGCAGCACATTTACTTCTTGACTTTGAAGCTGGTTCTTTGGTTCATGTAACGGTGACAGAAGTCTGAGCCCTGTCAGATACCTTTTGGTAGTCCGAGATGGTTGGACATTTTAATATTTGTCACCCATCTAAAAATCATTATATTTAATGCTTGCATATGTTTACATCCAGCACATTTATTGCATCAATAATCTAACTGTCATAAAACTCTCACTCCCACATTTTTTTTTACTTTAAATCTATCTAAACCTCTAAACATTCACTTTAAAATCCTATTTTCAGAGATGCTGAGATTTTTAAAAACATCCTCGTAAGCTTTTCTCATTTCTTTTGCGTGCTTCATAGCTTTTGTATATGCACATGGTATTGTATATGCATACAGCATGCAGAGCTACAAAACCCCAAGGTACACTCCAAAGGGAGTAATTGTATTCCACAGACACCTTTTCTCTCAGTTGTCTAGAAATGCCTCGCTGCAAGTCTTGAGGTCACCTTGTACTACAGGCGTTATGCAGTGTGGAGCCATCAAAGAAACATCACCAGAAGTTTGCTTATAGTAAAGCATGCCAGTTTTCAGTCTAATCTACTGACCCAATCATTTATATTCTTGCAGCAGGAGAGCACTACTGCTATCATGAGCAGAGGCAGACAAACCTGCACTTAAATGTAAGCATGTTTAAGTGCGATAAAAATACAAAATTGCAATACAAAAATGTATTATTATTATTATTTACAGTTATTTTATCTTTTGTGCTTTTACATATTGTTCTTTCTTTTATTTTTGATAAGCACTGAATTGCATTGAATCAGCGGCAAGCACAGTAAGCAAGCTGACCAATAACACTATTCACAGAAACTAAATAGGGATGCACATGTGAGTAATAATGTATGTGCATGTCAAAGTTTGAGTTAACTTTTTAGTAACGTTTTTTTTCCAATTTAAAAGAAAGTTTGCCACGTGGCATACTCAAAAATTCATGCAAGACCTTTTATTAAAATGTATAACTGATTAACAATATAATTCATATTTTTTCACATACCGGTAACTTAATTAGGAATTACATGTAAAATAGACATGAATAATTTACACCAACATGGCTCAAATTATGAATTTAAACCCATCATTTACTAACGTTAAATTTAGCGTTCAAAAATATAGTGGAAGGACTTGTCTTTAGTGACCACAGAAGTTGAATAGAATGAAATTGTTGGATATTAGATACTCTTAGATATTGTCTCTCTAACTCAGCAACAGTCTCTAAGAGACAAGCAACTTGAGGGCAGATCCGTAGTAATTGTCGCCTAAATGTGGACACCAGCCATCTCATCCGCTTTAACTGTAATGGGATTAATATTGAAAGTCCACAGTTGTGATTGTGAAGTCGCTGGGACAGGGAATAATAGGCACTTTCATCGCCGTTCATGTCATCACACAAACCATTGCCAATCTTAGAATGCAAATCACGACTAAATCCACCCCATTCACAGAAAGAAAGAAAAGCATACACTACAAGAAGAAGGATATTCTACATTCCCCTTTTGGGGAATTGTAAGATACAAAGATAAAAAAAACACAAAACAATAAAGTCCGCATGTCCCAGTTGTGACTAATTTCGCATGAGACCAACAATTTGCACATGCTATCACATTAGCATGAGTCCCCAAATTCACCATGAAATCGTCTCAGAGACTCGCTGTGCCCTCTCAGACAGGGCGCTTTGGGTCTCAGAAGTACAGGCAAGTCAAGAAGGCCCACTCATTCAGGTAAGCCTCCGTGGGTAACTTTCAATCCTGTCTGCCATTGTCTGGGGCTAGCGTGGAGCTAGTGGACACACACTGTTTGGGATTAGCCATGCTCCGACACACCCGGACTGCCTCGTGTTAAAGCCCCTTTTGCTCCGAGTGAACAAACATGGCCGACGACGAGCTGCCATTTTGAGGCCAAACAGCCCATAATTGATTAGAGTGAGTGTGACGTGGGGCCCAGAATGGCTAAGCTGAGGTAATCCATGGCGGCACTTTTCAAGTGTGTGGGAGCGTTTGCAGGGCTCCATTTAAAGAGTTCCGTCTGCAAGGAGATTTTCAACATTCTGGAAGTGTTGTACCCCCCACCCCCACCACCACTCTACTTCCAACCCCCCACTCCCTTCCACTTTCCCCTGTGTCCAAAAAAGTGTCACTTCTATTGTCATTGCCTTGACATTGGCAACAGTCCCTGAGCAGTCAGGGGAAAATGGTGGCAGGGCCGTGGGGAGTATTCTGGGAAAGAAAGGACAAGAGGGAGCAGAATAGAAAGGGGCTGGGGGTCAGGGGAGGTGAGGAAAGGGGTAAGGCGGTCGGGCTTTGTGTAAAGTGACAAGCGCAAGCTACCTTAAATGTGTGTGCAGGCCAAGGCCAGACTGAATGGAGCACTACTACTTTAGGCTGTGGATACAGTCATTTAAAGAGCGCTGAGTTAATCTATGGGTTCTATCTAAGTCTCTAATGTCAAAAAGGTACACACACACACACACACACACACACACACACACACACACACACACACACACACACACAGTATTACCACACCTGCTTTTACCATTTAAGACTCCTCCTCTCTTACTCCTCCCACTCTCCGTTTCCCTCCCTTTCTCACCTTTTCTCTGCATTCTCTCCATATCTCACCTTTATTTCTCTCTCTCCACTCCCTCCTTCCACTCTGCTTTATCTCTCCCTTCCTACTTTTCTCTTTCTCCCTCTACCACTCCCTTCATCTCTCTCTCTGCATCTAAAACAGCTGTCTGCTCAGTGGGGGTTCCAAGCAGCAGGTGTCTGCCTAGCCCTGCGCTACAGTAACTGGCTGGTATTTTAAGACGCTCCCTTGAGGCCAGGGTGGCACTGCTATTTTCAGGCAGTCCCTTACTCTTGATGTGTAGAGATCAAACTCCTTGTGACAGGTCGGAGAACAGAAAGTTTTCAGCTGGTGAGGTGTGTGCGTGTGTGTGTGAGCAAGCCAAGCAGACACTAATGTAAAATTAAGGAAGTGTGTCTGAAAAAAGGCGGATGCTCCACATTTCTTCCCATTTTTGTTTTTGGCCATCTTTTCTAGCAACTCTCCCAGGACGTCCCCTCTGCAGCAGCACAGGAGGGAGTATCTGGAGCTCCCTGGGTACCTGGTCCACCCTGAGCCCCACTTCAGACACACACAGCTCACACTTCACACACACAATGCTCACACTTCACACACACAGCCCACATTTACACACACAGGTCACCAACAACAATTGACAGGTATTAGAAATGCCACAGAAAAGAGTGATGCCATCCATCCGAATACCGAATACTCAGATTTGAATGTTGTCTTAATGTTGTCTAAAATGAAGTTGAGCAGAGGATCCTACCCAAATCCACCCGACTCGTGTGATAAACCCGCAGTTATCCGTGGATCATCGGTTGACCCGCACATCACTAGTAGCTAGATGCTACTACTGCAATGGTTGAGTAATAAGTACTGCATAGAATGCAGTGCCTACTAAGAATTCGGATGCAGGGATGTTGTTGCTAGTCTTTTCTGTTTCCCTCCCTTGGAAAGGACAAAATGTGTGTGTGTGTGTGTGTGTGTGTGTGTGTGTGTGTGTGTGTGTGTGTGTGTGTGTGTGTGTGTGTGTGTGTGTGTGTGTGTGCGCTCGCACGCATAAGAATCCTATATTTTGTTTGGGTTTCCTCCCGCCATCCCCTGTACGGATGCCGCCCAGCTCTCTCAGGAAGCGTTGCACTGTCTCAGAGGTGCATCCATGCACAACTCTTCCCAGACTCAGCTGGAGCACCTCAGCACATGCTGAAATTCCTCTGACTAATTAACTAAAACCTGAACACACACAGAAAAAGGGGCAGCTCTGGCCTAGTGGTTAGAGGGTTGGTCTTGTAATCGGAAGGTTGCCGGTTGAGCAAGGCATCTAACCCCACACTGCTCCAGGGACTGTAATAATGTAAAAAGAAAACACACACACATATACCCACACACACAAACTCAGACACTCATCCCTTGGGCCTCAGCACATGCACACCATAACACCACTGATCTCTGAGGGAACACACCTCCAGGGTTTCCCAGAGACAACAGCCACACTACCCTTAGCCCCACCTCCATCTCCCCATTCACTCATCTACGGAAACCAGGAAGGTATACACTGTGCAACTTCACTTAGGACTTCAGCTGTCTGCCATTCTCACAGCTGAGCCTGTGTCCTAATATGTTTTTTTGCTGTTGTCCTAATATGTATTTTTGCACTCGTGTTCCTCTTTAGTGCATTTTTCATGCAGGGCGAGTGATGTTTGACGTACTGATGTTTGCCATACACATGCTTCAAATCCCATCCTTACAAATTAACGTATTCCACATGATCAACAGTAATCTTCAAACTGCATTTTCAGAAACTGAAGATTTTACTGGGAAGATTTTTATCTTCCACATTTTGCTTGAAGTGCAAATCAATATAGCTTCTCTATGTATGCATCGGCTTGTTAAGATAAAGTTCAAATATTACTAAGAAAACATGTAGGTCATACAGATTATGTAGCAGAGCTTGCCTGCTAAGGAGGGTGACCGTTGATCTGATCAGGTCTGCTGAGATGCAGGGCAACGCGTGGGTGGGGGTGGGGTTGGGGTGGTGAACAGGAGGGAAGCAGATTCCATTGAAGAGTCTTAGTGTTATTGGATCTTACTGCAGCTTTTCACACTGCTGATCACTGCATTCTACTGCATCGACTGGAACATTGGGTTGGACTCACTGGCACTATTATCAATTGGTTAAAATCATATTTACAACAAAGAAGTGTTTATTGTTGCTATTGGAAACTGTACCTCAGCAACTCTGTCCTTGAGCTGTGGTGTCCCCCAGGGGTCAATTCTATTGAAACATTACTATTCAACCTTTTTATGCTCTTGCTTGGACAAATCATCAAGAACAATTCAATCAATTACCATAGCTATGCTGACGACACTAAAATTTACTTTGTCACTTCATAACTAGGTGTCCCCCCATGTCTTTTATTTACCTCACACTTAGGTGTGCTTGCTCTGCAAGTGGTGTTTAAACTTTTCTTTAAATTATTTTTTTGTTCACCCATTTTTCTGATGAATTATAAGTTCTAGGACCTTTGAGATAGAGACGCCATTCCAACTCTGAAATGTTGTGCCTGAACTGGAGATTTCTGCTTGCATACAACTAGACTGTGTTTATACTACCATCATAATTAGCACGGCCGCTACACTACGTGCATGAGAGGTAAGTAGGGTGCAGTCATCTTTAAATTCAGGTTGCATTGAATGAGACAGGCCGTCATGTCTTAAAGGCACATACTCTCATTCAGAAACAAAACATGTTAACAGGAGACACAAAACACTATTACAAGTTAAGTTTTTAAGTGCAATTGCATGTTTATTCAATGGAATTATTCGCAGAATCTGAGTATATCGTTTCAGCTTCTGTAGGTCACTGGTATACTGCTAGAGTTTACGCTTCTTTTGGTTTTCATAGCACTATTTCCATTGGTTGCAAATGGGGTTTCCTCTAAGGCAGGGGTGCCCACTACGTCCCCTCCAGGCGACCAGTTGATCGCGAAGGCAGTGCCGGTAGATCGCGTGTTGTCTAAAACTTTTTGTTAGGTTACCATAACAACTACAACGGCTACTGGAAAACTGCAGCAAAGGAGTCCTAGCTAGTTCTCTAACTTATATCTAGCCCATACTGTTCATAAAAACAGTGACTTTCCCCGACAAGCGAACTGAGAAATGTGACGGAATTAAAAATACAGGTAAGCGGGCAGCAGTCACTTCATTATGTTCTATTCGAGCGAGGACTCTTCAAAGACGTCTGTTCTGTGCACAGCTGGAAGAGGCTTACTGACTATTCTGACCTCTTGCTGCACACGGAGGTGAGATAGCTTAGCAAGGGGAAATTCTTGCAGAGATTTCGAGACCTCTGTCCGGAGATTCAGGAGTTTCTTCATGTCACTAAACATGCCGAACACAAGCAACTTAGTGACAATCAGTGGCTGCTAGACTTGCCGTTTTTGACTGATCTCACCAACATGCTGAACGAACTTAATTTGGAGCTGCAAGGAAAACACAAAAATGTGGTCGACATGGGCTGCGTTTCCCGATAACGATGGATCTTAGCCTTAAGAGCAACGTAAACGATTGGTCTTACAAACGTTCTTACATTTTCTACGGACTGTTTCCCGAACATGATTGTACGTGGACGCGCGTGCACATCTCCTAAGATCGTTCTTTAAGTCGTTCGTAAGGGCCCTGTCCACGTTTGTGGTGCTGAATGTTACCAGTGTTTCCCCGTGAAGAAGGGCGCAGCACCATAATCACCTAAATCAATTACAAAATTCAATGTGTGCGTTGATGTCAATTGTTACATTTTACAACAGGTACACAGTGATGTAGCAGTTTATTAGAAACCATCCACACAGAAGTCAGTGTCGACTTCTAAAACCCAGCCACAAAATCAATTCAACAATAATTGTTTCACCCAGCTGACCATGTGCTCACTATGTGGCATGAAGCTCCTATATTATACATAAGGCCACTAAAAACACGGAAGGTGGATTGGTGTGTTCAAAATGAAGAAAACACCCAAACCAAATAAGCAAATATTCAGTATGTCGGAGAAATTCTACTCGATGATTTGCGCAGGTTTAAGGCATTGACAGCCGTTGGGGGGATCAGGGAATTTTGCCACACTATCCCTGCTGTTTTAAACACTGCCTATCAACAACGTCTTCACAAATCACGTCAATCCATTTTTGTTATGCCCATGCAACCGTCATGTTCCAAGCATATGATAGTTACATGATAGTTACAAAAAACGTCTTCTGACAACATCTTCAGGCGCACATAGCCTATTTTTACTTCACATCCTCTGGGTGTCTCCACTGTGCCACGTCAGTTAAGATCAATCTTAGTGCTCTACGGTTACTCAGGACCACACGTAGAGTTATGAGTGATCTCACGATGGTTCTTGGCCAAAGGTTTCAGGAAACGGTCCGTAAACTCTACGATGGTGCTACTTAACATCGCTTGTAGTGCTTTCGGGAAATGCACCACAGATCAGCTCAGTTAACAGATTCAAACTAAAAATGACATCGCTGTCCCCAAAGTTGCAGCGTCATGATTTGGGAAACTTTTAAAACCTCGCATTGGAGCTGGAGAAACAAGGGAGGGCGTGTGCGCAAATTGACAATTGTGCGCTACACTGAGCAGATACAAAATGTTCAGTCGGACTTTGACAAACGATTTCAGGACTTTGCTTTACTACTGCTTTAGTCCTGGCAATAGATAATTACAAATGTATTAGAGTTGTGCTCTGAAGGTTAATTCGAAAGTAATACATATGTATTATATTTGTGCTGTAAACATTAGTTATATCATAATACAACTGTATTAGAGTTGTGCTGTGAAGGTTTATGCATGGATGCATATATTTTACTATGCTGCATATGTAATGCACCATTGTATATCAATAAACAAACTGCATAAAGGTACATATAAAACGCATACTGAGTGATTTATCGTCATCATCTTCTTCTTCATCATCACCATCATCATCATCCTCAGTAGATTGTGGTGACATGGTTGTTTTAAAAGTAGCTCACGAGCCAAAAAATAGTGGGCACCCCTGCTCTAAGGAATTGCTTTGGTGGATGTCTGCCAACTAGTGAAGAGGACTGTTGACACAGTTTGACACTCTATTCCAGTGATTCCTAAACTAGGGGTCACGACCCCCAGTGGAGTCGCCAAACTATTTTCTTCTGTCGGAAAATAACATTATTTTGCCAGGTAAAACTAAGAACAAAATAAAATGCAAATAAAATTCAAATCTGCTTTTTTGTATTCATAGGTGCTGCTAATAATGTTTAGCCTATAGACAGGGCTACGGCTCTACCGACAGAAACAATGTAGTGGTGCAAAAAAGAGGGGTAAGCAACATATGTGGCACATAGAGAGACTGACTAATGACAGATAAATGCCTGTTTGTTTAAATTACCTTTGTGTTAATTGGTTAAACATGTCTATGTCATTAATCTGTGTGTATTGAAATCAATTCTGACTACTTTAGACAGTGATCCATGGCTTCTTGTAGGCTAGAATTATGGCCAGCGGTTTTGTTTCTTTTCAACATTCTATTTTGGAATTTTGAGACGGTGGGCTTGGGTACTGTACTCTCAACTCTTACACAATCACGATGGAGAAAACAACCATGAATAAACATTCTGGGGCACACTCTGTGTTAAAAAAAAACAAGAGGGAAAGAGAAAGTGGCAGAATAAAGTTGTGCACTTGGAAACACTGCAGGTAGGATGCATAACGTCTCTGACAGGTTAATGAGGGTAGTGTTGGTTGGCTAATGTTGCTTCTTTATAAGGTTACATTGAGTTGCTAAACTACCTTGCTTTTGAGTTTGCTAACAACACTGTCTGAAATATTTTTATAGATATTGTTGCCAATGGTCCTTCTTTAAACGTTTGATGTCATTCACGTTGTCTTTTTCTGTATTCAACAACATCCATCCACAACCTGCTTATACCTCCATATTGACGTTAGCACAACTAGCAAAACTGTTGCTGTCTGTAGCATGTCATTCTAGTTCTCTCAGCACTGGAGTGGCAGGGGCAGGAGAACTTAAGATTACTTGCTGCTCCCACAACGCAAACTCAACTTTTCCCCACTTTATTAATCAAAACAAAACAGCATTACTAGCCAAATTTCTTGTGCAATTGGCCAGCCTGGAAAATGGACTGGTCTAGCCTGGGTTTGGGGGAAACATGGGGTCAGCAGACAAAGGTTTTTTTTGTGGGGTCGCCAGACAAAAAGTTTAAGAACCACTGCTCTATTTAACACAACAAGCTGTTTTATTCAATACCAATCCGGTCTCAATTTATTTTAGTTCCCTTTATGTTTAATAGGTAAATATAATTATAAAAAGTAAAGTGTTGGAACTTTTGGAGCGACTTTTTGGAAAGGTCAGGCATTTTAGGCTGCAACTTTCCCAAAAAAGGCCTGCAAAATCCTGGAGGGTCTGCTTCAAGTCACTTGTTAACTTTGACATGCCTTTATTACTAACTTTGCCAAGTCTTTATTTAGTCTGTGTTGCTGTACATTTTGTAAGTCGCTTATAATGTATGGCAATGTATGTACATATGTGTCCTAGTGTGTATGTGTGTGTGTGTGATGGGCATGTGTGTGTGAGTATGAATGTGTGCAGTGTATGTAGGCACTGTTATGTATCTGTCTTGTCCATACTGTGTTCTAAAAGTTGCGTGTATCACCAATTGTTCCCGGTGAAACGTTGTCTCGTCTCACTATGTACTGTGTATACGGCTGAAACGTCATTAAAAACCTGCTTGTCTTGAATACTCTGCCCCACTGTGAGTGAGTGAGAAAGTGTGCACGGGTGTGTGAGAAAGAGAGACAGAGAATATTGAAGTCGATAACCATGCAAAAACGAAGAGGAGAGATTGCAGACCCAAAGGGCAGGTACAGGTGAACCAACTGCCATTTTTTTTTATTTTGAATTTGAGAGCTCTCAAGTGATGTCATAATATCACTGTTATGCACTGTTATGCTCACTCCCTCAAGTAAAATAGCTAAACTTAACTATGATACTTGAACTTTTAGGCCAAGTTAGAACTACATGATTTTAGAGATTTCCAGAGGGTCGTCTTGAAATCACAGGTAGGCTAATCACCTTGCCTCAGCAGTTAATTTGCGAGAACATATCATCATTTAAATTCCTTTCAACATCCCGTAAATAACACACATTGCTAAAATAAACTAGCAACTGTACCTGACCTAATTGTATAAATATAGCTTGCGTTTCGGCAGGAACATTTTGCTGCATTTAAATTTGAGAAATCAAAATTAAGGACGGTAGCAACTCCAGACGGTTATAACACTTCATGCCAATAACATAATATTTAACTAATATAAGCACACAATGTCAGGTTATTATGCAATGTTACACGGCAGAAAAGGACTTTAATGCTATTCCGTAACTGCACTTGACTGAACTTTAGCAAGCAGGAATAACCTACCTGATGCACGACTTGGTTGGTGGGTCATAGGCTATCAGATTTATACTTTCCATAACACAGGGGGAGGTTTGTAATATATTGAAAGGAGTGCTTGTTTTGTTTAAAGCGGTGGGGACAAAATTAGAGATGAAAGATTGCAAGTCAGTCACCTACTGACTGTTGCTGTTGTCAAATTGCAATACATAGCAAGAGGAAAAGATACATTTCAGCTCCAGGAGCCATCAGTATTTGATCACGTACACTTCGCCTTGCCCTTCACACAACCTACTTGTGCTTTTTACACAGATATGTATATTTTAAGGTGATATGTCTATCTGTATTAACATTTCGGTAACATCATTGCAAAAGGTCCATTAGCCTGCTGCCCCATAAGAATGTCTGCTGATGCCGCTGTTCCAGATGGCAGCCTGTACTCACAGCTCCTGTCATATCTTTTAAATTTGTTTGTTTGTTTTATTCTTCTCGTTTGTTTTTTGTACCTAGCACGACTTGTCTTCATTGTGTTTTTATTGTCTCTGTTTGTCCCTGTATGTCATGGTTGGGATCAATCAAGTCTGTCTCGCTGTCTGTCTCGCTGTCTGTCTCGCTTTCTGTCTCGCTGTCTGTCTGTCTGTCTGTCTGTCTGTCTGTCTGTCTGTCTGTCTGGAGTTCAGATGCAAAACCCTCTGAACACCACCTCTGTCAACAATGATATAACAATGTTGAGTAAAACCTCTCCACACATAGTATATGTGCATAAAATTATTTTGCTTCAAAACCCGCTGAATACACTGTCAACCTTGTCCTAAATATTAATTTGTAGGCAAAAACCTCTAAACACCATTTCCCTTTGGCAGCAAAAGCCTTTATGATCCTTGAGTCAATGAGAAACCAAGATCAAATCATGTCATCTAAAGTAGTTTGTGTCATTGTGGCGCCTCGTAAGTTTATCTTTTCTGATATACTTGGGCCTTTTGCCCTCATTCATACTGGGCAGATGAGTGGCTGCAGAGAAATGGGGTTGTATTAGCTCATTATCACAAATCTCATCTGAAATCAGGTATAAACATGGGTATAAATGAGACCCCTTCCCCACCCCAGTGTTTTCAGTTGAGTTCAGTTAAGTGATTGCAAAAAATGACCAGTGGTTTTACCTTGTTTTGATGCAATTTGTTCAAAAGCGGTGAATTGGCTGAAGTTGTGTTTGGAAAAAAATATATATTTTTTTTTCATTAACTAATAACCTTTGTATTGATTATAATGTAATAATCTTTATTGCCTGTGAAATTAAATTAACGAACTTGGAAGATAGGAGCCTGACAATTGTGGAATTGTTGATTGTGAGTCTAAACTGTGCATGGGGAGGGGGGAGTAAAGTGCGTAGAATGCAGTTAGGGGGATGACTACCATATGAAGTGCAGAGGTAGAATACGTGATGGGGAGGTGGGATCAAGTGCATAAAGTGCAGTTGGGGTTGGGAGGGAGGACTGGCTATGGTGGCAGATGATGGGCTGTTTGTTGGGTGGGGGGGTGGGGCTGCGTGTGCAGCTGACAGTGCTGAGGTGTTGACGAGTTATTTAACAAAAACTGTTTTTTGACACCTAGCTTCGCCAATAAACATCGCCCCCTATGACGAAATGTCACAAAATTTTGTACACATGAAAAGAAAGCTGTTTAGAGATGGCATGTCAACTTTGACCAAATTTCAGCAATTAAAAGCCAAGATATGGACTTTTGAACAATTTTAAGCTACGTGTTAAATGTTCATTGACGTGTAACTTCGGAATGGTTTATCTCAAGATAAATCCTTTGATAACTTTTTGTCAGCATTGTCTGTAGAATTTGGTGAGATTCACATGAACAGCCTTTGACGAGTTCGTTCAGATTCGTTTTCGCAATATTAAAATTTCACGGAAATTGTTCTCGTTGGAAGTGGGCGTCGACTAGTTTTTTCAATGCGTGAGGAGCAATAGATTTTACGATAAAAAAAAAAGTTGTAAACGTAAGCATTCTCTAGATAATAGGCAAAATGACATTTTCTACAATTATAGCGCCCCCTACGGACAAAATTTTATGGCATGTGCTGTGGTGTTAGAGGTCTTTGTGGTGATCGTGCATGACGTATTTTGCACAGTTTCCACCTTCTCAGTCCAAAATATTGGCAACTCAAAATCCCAATTTTTGCATTTACCCATATCACTAAGTGGTGCTATGCTTCACGTGAGCGTTTATGGGCTGGGTCGATACGTCTCTGTAACACCGACATATCACAAAAATTTCATGTTGTTGGGTAAAACGTTCATTGAGTTATTCAGCAAAAACTTTTGCCGGTCTCCCCCTCTTTAACGGACACTGGCAAAGCGGGGGGGTGGCCCTGGGGGACCAAAAGGCGTTATTCGCTCACAAACTTCTAGGGCTACATGCCTACAAACATTCATGTCCCCCTGAGTTTCAGGGTGCTGGGAATCGTTGACGAAAATCGGTGAAAAAAAAAAAAAAGGGAAAAATTTCGCGGCAACTCCAATAGGACCGCTTTCGCTAGCTTCGCTAGCAGCGGTCATAATAATGTAATAACAGCAGACTAGGTGGCAGTCTACCCATCTTCAAGGCATCTTTATACACAGTTAATAACCTAGGAGCTAGTTATTCCACAAAAGTTTTATTGAAATCTGATGGAAATCCATCATTTTCAGGGGAGTTGCCCAACTTAAGACTATGAATTGCCTGTTTTATTTCAGTTATAGTCAGCTCTCCCTCTAGTAAGGTCCTTTGCTCATTAGTCAAGCTAGGGGTTTTAATTGAAGAAAAGAAGTCCGACATCCTCTGTTCCTCAACAGGTCCATTTTAACTATATAGGTCTTGATAGAAGTTAGCAAACACATAATTAATTTCTCTTTTATCTGTGGTTAATTTATTGTCATTATTATTAAATATAGAGGGAATTAAATTGTTAGACTATATTTGTTTTTTTCATATTTATTCCATATTTCCTTATCAGGATGTAACATGTGCTGTTTTTCAAGAGCCTTAATGTCCTGTTCTAACCTCATCATTTTATCCCTCCTTGCTTTTTTAACTGAAGAACTATACTGAATAAGACATCCCCTTATGTAAGCTTTGAAGGCATCTCAGGTCATTCCAACATCAATAGACCCTTCATTACAACCCCAGAATTCCTTCATTATCATTCTTATATATTCACAGTAGTCGCTATTCTGTAATAGTGAATTGCTAAGAAGCCACCTAAGTGAGCGCTCAACTTTATCTCTACTAGATAAGATGAACTCAATGGGGGCATGATCAGTTACAACAATGTTGCCAATAGAGGACCCAATAGTTTGACCCACCAAGGAACGAGATACAAGGAAATAATCTATTCTAGAATAAGTAGAGTGTGGATGAGAGAAGAATGTATGGTCATGGGCTTGTGGATGGAGCATTCTCCAAATATCCACTAAGCCCAATTTATCTGACAAAACATCCAACGCAGCGCACACAGGGTCATTTATTTGCCTGGGCTTTGAGGACTTATCCACAAATGCATCCCTGACCTGGTTGAAGTCACAATATCTGTATTTCCAATACTACGTATTATTGCAAATTTCGTGGAAGAATTCCGGTTGAGCAGAGTTGGGGGCATAGATATTCACCAAAGTAATTTTCTGACATTCTAAACAAGCATCCAAGGCCACCCATCTACCTTCTTTATCAACATAGTCTTTAAATACCTAGAAGTCAAAGTTTCTCTTTGAAACCTTGACTTCAATATCCTTCATTTCTCCTACTGGAAAATGTACTATAGTACACCTGGCCCACCCAATCTCTTTTCAATTTTAAAGATTCCTCATCATCAAGATGAGTCTCCTGAATAAGAGCAATGTCTGCCTTTTTCTGTTTTAAATAAGTAAGGATTTTTTCCTTTTAATTACATTATGGCAACCCGCTATATTCCATGACACTATTTTACATATAGCCATGAAGCCATATAAACCATATTATAGCACACAGATTGTGCAAGGGATTAGTCTGTCTAACCCACATTACCCCAACACACCTTTCTTGAAAAAGCCCAGAGGTCAAAATAAATTCAGCAGTATACAACAGTAGGCACAACAATTTGAAAGCAAAAAACAAAAAAGACAGGAACAGTTGGGTAGAACTAAACCCAACATAACAAGACTTCTGCAGGTCCGTAGCACTCAATGGTCCCATTTGGTCACCCTCTTCACTCGTTTCTTACACTCCACCCTCCCATATCTTGTATCACAGCAGAAAACGCCATAAAAGTACACTGACAGTCAATAGAAACTTTGAGGTAGAAATGTATGCGCATTTCTACTTGTAGGGGGATTGTAATTATTCATTGTGGATTTATTGATGATTTAGTGCTCGGGTAGTTGAGATAATGATAAGTTGTCTTCTTATCACGGTTCATTGCACATGGGTTGGTTTCTTTGCAAAAGTGGACCAAATACACATTGAGCAACACTCAGTGGGTATCTGCACAATTTGAGGATTGGTTTTGAAAGCCTATATAAAGGCCCAAAAAAAGCCACCATTAGTCCAGGCTATGCTGCATCCATCACATGAAAAACAACTCCAGGCACTGGGTATGGTGGAGGCTGGTTTGAGCTACAGTGAAATAGCCAGGCGTATGGGCTGTTCCCAACCCACAATTCGAAACCTGGTTCTGGCTCTGTTGACAATAGACAGGCAGGTTAACCTCCAAGCATGATTGCCTTTACGTGCCAACATCCTGACCATGGTTCAACTCCAGACACTACTTCGATGGGCTAGGCTTCCACTACAGCAAGAGTGGAATAGGATTCCGCAGGACACTATCCGATGCCTAGTCCAAAGCATGCGCTAACGGATCGCCGCCTGCATCAAAGCAAACAAAGGCCAGGCCATACACGCTATCGACTGTTGTGACTTTGTGTTTGGCAGGTGCCATTTTCTGTTGTTAAGTTTTGAAATTATTCTTAAAACTTTTGATTTTTGTTTCTGTATGCCAATTACCTAAGAAAATGATTCATATGAAAAAAATCCAATTTAGGGTTTCAAAAGGAAAATGATTTTGAAAAATATGGTCTTAAAGTTTTCATTGACTGTGAGTGTATTTAAGAAAGTCATCAGCTACTAGCATCCTAAACCAAGTCAAGAGATATTAACTTTTCTGCATAAACATTGTTCCAAAGCCTTAGCTGTGAACGTTTTGTAAACAGAACAAGCATATGTAAAAATGCTGGAAGTAAGTTATAACGTTAATGTTAAACAACAGAGCCGACATCAAATAAAAACAACATGCAATATTACTATTATATATTAAACTGGACTATAATGTGTTAGCCACTGCCATCAATGTCGGAAGGCACCTGATTGACATTGTCATCTCCTGAGACAGGGGCCACTAACAAATCGTTTAGCCTCTGCTGGATTGGAGAACTGGTGTTGCTGATTATCTACCCAGAAGGTCATGATGGCTGGAAAGTGAAGAGAGTAGACAATATTGCGGTGTTGCAGCAGGCGGTGCACCTCATCAAATTTCCTGCGTTTCTCTTGGACCTCCTGTGCGTAGTTCTGGAAAAAAACGAACTCTCATGCCGTTCCATACGATCTTCTTTTTTTTCCTAGCTGCAGCCAAAACGCTTGCCTTGGCGTTATCATTTAGAAAGCGGACGATGATGTGTCTCGGTCTCAAATCCTCAGCAGATGCTGTGGCAGGGCCCACGCGATGTACTCTAGCAATTTCAAACCAAGCATCCTCTGCCTCAATGTCCAAAGCCTCAGACAAGAGGGTTTTCAAACACCCCTCCAAATCAGGGCCCTCTGTCCCTTCCTTGACACCAGAGATTCTAATATTCTGATGTCGGGAAAAGCCCTCTAGAGCCGTCAATTTTTCTCGCAGTTAACTATTCTGTTTCATTAACTCCTTTCTAGTACAGCTAGCTTTATTCTCCTCGTCTTCCAAGCGGGAGATTCTCGTCTCAGCTTCGTCCATCCTACCACCAAGAATGTTCACTGTTTCACCAAGACTCTCGATACCGTCTTTCACTGCAGTCATGTCAGCAGCTAACTGCTCAAGAATAGATCTCATGGCAGCCAGTTCAGCAGCAACGTTGTCCTTCGATGGGCTTTTAGATCCAACAGGTGGCTCCGCCATTGTAGGTAACGACGGTGTAGCCTAGGAGTTGTGAGTTTTCCCTCGAGTGGCAGTAGGCTGATTACCCGTGACATAATGACTTTTTTGACTCATCCCACTTCACTAACACGACCTAAATCAAAATATTATGACGTTATCGACGATAACTTAGATTTTATGAGGGGTTATGAGGAATTAAAAGCTCCGCTCTAACTTAGGCAGCCATTTTGGACGGGTGTACCACGTGACTCCTCGGAAATGCTCTTTTAAAAGAATTTTGGTCAGACGGAGGGTTTCGCATCTGAACTCTTCGTATGGTGCTTGTGGTGAAAGGGTGTGGAGGCGTGTCGAGTCCATATCGTGACTCAGTCAGGGCTCTTTTAGAAACTAGGGCATCTTGACCTCCAGCCAAGTTTGAGGTCCATCCATTGCAGCAATGCAATAACCTTGGGCCACTGCACACACAGAAAATCAAGACAAACACTCGCTGACATATGACAGCCACACTTACAAAAAAAGTCTGACTCCCAAGTTAAACATGCTGGATGCCTCTGTATAGGACTCTGAATAAAACAGGGCTGCTGGTGAATAGAGGTGCATCATGAGCCCTGCAGAGGTGAGTGGAAGACAGGAGCTCTTAACCTAGCCCACACTTAAGCTAGCTCACTGCTAACACTAAGCACCACTCAGCACCCCTCACACTCTAAACCTCTCTGACTCCTTCTCACACAAGCGCATCTGAAGTGGATTCTTCTGTCTGAGACTTAGTACAAGCAGAGAGAGAAGGAGAGAGAGAGAGATAGCGAGGGAGAGAGAGAGAGAGGTAGAGATGAGGAGAGGGATAAGGGGGGGAGAGAGTGGGAGAAAGAGAGATAGTGAGAAAAACAGAGAGAGAGATAAAGAGAAATCAAAAGAGAAAGAGAGAGAAAGCACTTTCAGGGTGCTGCTTCAAAGTTGTGTATCATTTCCCCTGAACTCAAGCACTCTGCTTGAGGGAGAGGGTTGTGTCTGAGTAGTTCCCATTAGAATGCAGGTACGGTGAGAAATGGCACTACTGCAAAACGGCCCTCGCTATTGTTGTTGTTGCTGTCATTACTAGTCAGTGTTTTCTGGTGGTCTGACAATGGTCATCTATTTAATCTCTCAAAAACAAACAAGAAAAAAAGACTGCCAGCAGTTGTGAGATGTATTTTGCCTTTGAATTAAAAAAATATCTGTCCATTATATTCAGAAAACAACACACCTGTGAAGTCCTACAGGCTTTGCATCAACTCCAACTGTGGATCAACTTTATATGCATTGTATTGTCCTTTGCCTAATTTATATTGTTGTGGTTGATGTGAGAGGGCTTTCAGCGTGGGGAGCGTGGAAAGACAAGCACCTCACAGTAATGGCTGTTTGCAAACACACATTGAGAGTAATGCCTTTGGACGGCTCGCCATTTCATCACTTTAAAAAGGTACTGTGGCTGACAGGACGATGAACTGCTTCTAGTTTGTAGCAAGTGTATTTAAGAACTCATTTTCTGTGTTTTTGTCTTTGCACAGGCTTTCTGCCTTTCAGCTAGACTAAATCCTCTTGCCTTTGCAGATGCCTTGAATGGTTATGATTAGAATCAGTGTGTGTGTGTGCGTGTGTGTATGAAGGAGGAGGAAAGAAGAGGGTAGAGAAGGGAGGATTGGGAACTTGTGAAGTTATTTAGAGTTTTGGGCTCTGATTCCCCAATGCTAAATCTGAACAGAGTACACTGATAGAATAGCTCTCTCTCTCTTTCTCTCTCTCTCTGAATATGCCTATTATAATTGATGACATTGTTTTGTGGCTGTGTGGGGGGAGTGCTGTGCCACGTTGCCACTAATGGCATTCTGATTTTAAATGTGTGATAAGGGTGGGGCTAGCTACCTTTATACCTTTATACACAGAAGAATGTTAGCTCTGCAGTTGATATTGTATTGTGGAATTATCTGACAACGATTTGACAAAAAAAGTGTTAAACCTCTCTCTCTCTCTTTCTCTCTCTTCCACTGTTTCTCTCCTCTGCCCCACTGTGTGACTGATCAACACTGCTCTGATTATATCTTCAGCTGCATCTGGTCATTCACACCCATCTCACTTCTTAACATTTCTGTAGAGACTTACACACAGTGCAGAAACAAGAACACCTGAAAAAACACCAGTACTGTGTGGGATGTCACTACAATGTAGAATCCCCCCTTTGTTATGAGCACATAGTGATTCTTATTATTGAATTGCACTTGAAATTAACATCAAAACACTGTAGGCTACAAAAAGTCGTATACAAAACATCCATAAATTACAATTTCATTATGATAGCATGCCCTTACATGCCAAATGTCCGTCATTAGACGCTATCATTTAGGGAGGAACAATTACCTCCTTGGTTACTGCCTCGAATTCTACAGTATGCTTGATCACGTTCAGGTATGACTGGTTTACTATGCTAAACTACCCTGTAGTTTAACTATGCAAACTATGAGTTGCAGCAAATTGCAAATGTTGAAACTACCATAACATTTTGTTGGCTAATGACAGGGCTCAACGTTAATCCAAATTATGGAAATCAATAATAACTTTACTTGTAACCGTTTTGTTGCAAAGCCAAATCTTATGGTCAAATTAGATCTTGTGTTTGTTGAGCTAAGACCGAATTATTGTTGAGTATAGCAATCGTAGCATCATAGCTAGAAGGCTAACAAACGTAAGAGTTATACCATGATTAACATTAGCCCTTCATTCATGGCATGGATAACGTGATCATGCAGAGAGAACAGTTGCATACCTTCATCTTTTGCTCGTTTCTACACTTCTAATGGCTTTGACCTTTTTCTGTCCATCTCCTTCTGTTTGTCACTCGACAGTCAACATACTGTATTTCCCATCCCCGAACACTGTCACTGCCGACCAGGAGTTAGGACTCACCTTGGTGACCGCCTACTCGTTTTGTATTGCCCTGTTTTATTAGCCCTTTCACCCAATTAAAAGATGTGCAGGAATTATAAACCTGTAAATATATTGGTAGGAATAAAATGTGCGTTATTGGGAAGAAAGCTTATGTGTGACTGACTTCGCTTACTAATTGCAGAGTATTGCCTACTTGTGCATTGCATTTGAGAGACGCAGAGGTGAACTGTCCCCCGCGCCCCCTCCCCTTTGCCCTTCTCTCGCAGCTTCTGTTCACTGGAACTTTTCAGCAGGGGCGCGGGCAGCCAAAGGGGGCGCCAATTTGCCAATTTCCTACACAGTGATGTGATAGATATTAAAAACTTTTTTAGATGATATATATATTTTTCAAGCGCTCGTGAGGCCAATAGCACGGCGCCCTTCACGAAATTGCGCCCTGGGCAAAGGCCCAGCCCGATCCCCCCTAGAACCGCTACTGCCCACAGGTGGATCTACTCCACACTTGGCTACATGCACTACAGTGCTCATGTCTTGAATACTTTTCCATGGGGTCGCAAGCAAATGGTGAAGACAGAAGATGTATAAACAAGAAGTATAAACACACACACACTCACCTGCTCTCCAGGGCCACATTGCTGCCCAGCACCCAGTTCTCTTGCAGCTGCACACATTCTGAGGCACTCTGCAGCTCTGTTGTCTGATTGGCCAGGGCGTGGTTGAGCGAGGTGATTGACGGCGTCTGCTTGTGCTGGTGAGAGGCCGTTGGCAGAGGGGGCGGACTCTGCTGGCTGGACAGTAGTTCTGTCAGGGGAAGAAAAGGAAGAAGAGACTTCAGTGGTGGGACAAAATAGAGGAAAATTGGCACTCAAACTTAGACGCTGGAATGCTAATGGTGTAGATCCAGCCTGTGATGAGGCTGCGTTTAACAAGAGCAGGTGCCAAAGTGACCCCCAGTAATAAGCTGTGATGGTACCCTCACTCAGCCACAGTAACTGCTGGGAGTACCTCTGCGCAGCACAAACTCAACAGGAGAGCCCACTGATCTGAAATAACAGCGCCACCCTGACAGACATGGCAATCATCCAAAGCCTACCTGGTAATTTTAAAGAGTGCTGCACAGCTTGTGATCGCCACACTGCAGCTACTCACCACTTAGCACAGTCACCGGGACATGCGCTGTCACTCGTATGATTGAGGCCACAGGCAGCCAATAAGAGCTGAACAGATGGATTGTTTGACATGAGAGGCGTTATAAAGTGATATGCATGAAGAACAAGACACTGCTTGATGAAACTGAAAGTGAAAAGAAAAGACAAAAATGTTATTATGTTTATTATTTACTGCCAAAAACAAGCCAATGAGATGAGATGTGTGCTGGTATTTCAGATGCCCCAGTGAAACAGAACAAAGCAAGCATTCTGTCAGAGTGGTGAAGATAACCGTCCTGTTCTCTTGTAAATTGAGCCAGTTCTTAATGAGCGCACCCAAATCAAAGACGTTTATAGTTTACTGCGCCGGCCGACAGCTGCGTGCCCTCCAGAGACTTGTAAACATTTTTATGAGATAGTCTATTAGACACTGCCGGTGCCGGCGACTAATCCCACTGCACTTCCAGCCGCGTAAGGAAAAATAAAAGCAGCAACAACCAGCAAAACAACACTGAATAAAACAAAGGGAAACAAACAACAGAGAAAGAGGGAGTAAACCACTGCTTCATTATACTTTTTTCTCATTAGGCTGATAGTGGCTATGCCTCTTGTCTCTTGGTGACTATATTGTGTCTGTGCAGGATGAGCTACATATGTTTTATTGTGTATATATTTGTGTGAATGAGTGTGTGTGGGTGTATGTGTCTGTCTGTACTCTGTGTGTGTTTGTGTGTGTGTATGTGTGCTTGAGTGTGTGATTACTCACACACAGGCACATCTGGGATGTAGTCACTTCAGTACTGAGGGTCAGAGATTGTGGGAAGCAGCTGTTGCTTGATGAGTGCTTAACCAAACCAATGGCTCTAAATAGACTGCAGCCCCTGGACACCCTTGCAAGGCTAATGATGACAGCAGCCATTAGACACACACACATACACACACACACAGGACATGAGAGGGTAAAGGAGAGGAGAAGAGACAAGATGACAGGACAGGGCAGGAGAGGAGAGGAGAGGAGAGGACAGGACAGGAGAGGAGAGGAGAGGAGAGGACAGGACAGGACAGGACAGGGCAGGGCAGAGAAGAGGAGAGGAAGGGATGGGAGAGGAGGGATAGGAGAAGTGAGGAGATGACACACAGAAAAAGGAAGAGGAGAAGCACCCACAGCGAGAGGAGAAGAATACAAACACACACAAACACACACATGGATAGAGGAGAGGGAGGAAAAAGGAGGGGAGAGGAGAGGAGAAGAAGAGGACAGATACAGACATGGGTAGAGGAGAGAGAGAAAAGGAGAGGGGGGAGAGGAAAGGAGGAGGACAGATACAGACATAGGCAGAGGGGATGGGATGGGAGAGAAAAGAACACTGCTCTCTGTCACATATCGCAAAGCATCCTGCTGCTACTCGCTGCCCCACACTAGATTACTGTAAACTGGACCTAGTCTCTAATGTGGCTGGTGAAGCATTCTGCTATGCCCCTAGACAGTCTGGGACATGGTCCATAGCACTCTGCAGCCCCAAGGTTCCCAAGTCTTAAGTCCATTTTCTGCAGAGGTGGAGTTTTTATGCTTTAAGGATTTAAAACGTTTTCTTTTTTTCCACAGAATTCCATAGTACACAGCCCAGGGCATCACTCTAGCTATTAAGTAGCAGACATCTTCACCTCGACATACGCACACACACACATACAATACTTACTCAATACACACACACACACATACAAGAAGTCAGACAAACGCATACACACACACACACAGCAAGCCATCATAGAGGGCATGTGGGTCAGGACCCTGTCAGACTTACTATATGAACCCAGCATCTCTGGCTAACATGAGGACAGCTGTACAATGATAAAGAAATCATTTGTGACATGCTGTCTACCCAATGACAGGCCTGACAGGGTTACCAAAGGGTACGGTATGACTATCTGTTGCCCAGCACCAGGCCACATCTGAGCCGTATGAAACTCTGGATTGTTCTGTGTCTCACTTCAGCAAATAGATGACAGGCCTATTAGGAACAGAGTATGCCTCTCATCACACACATACACACACACACACACAAACGCACACATATGTGCAACCCTCCATTCCAAATTCCTGCCCTTCATTTCACACTCTTCCTATCAATACATTATACTTACTTATGAATTAGGAAGTCTCTCCTCACCTCTACTCATGTGTATTATTTTTATATATATATATATATATATATATATATATATATATATATATATATATATATATATATATATATATATATGTGTGTGTGTGTGTTTGTGTGTGTGTGTGTGTGTGTGTGTGTGTGTGTGTGTATGTGGGCTTGTATATATGAGTTTTGATCCATATGTGTGTAATTTTATTTTCTGCCATATTTTTGTGTCTCTACCCTACCCATGTGTGCGTGTGCTTTTGTGTGTTTATGTGACTACAAGCCTGCATCTACTACAAGTTCTGGGGTGTGTGTAAGAGACAGTGTGTGTAGCCCAGTAAGAGGGCTGACAGGTGACATTCTCACCAGAATAGAATAGAGCTAAAGCTGGACTGCCCTGGCTGGGACATTATGACATACAGATACACACACATGTACACACACGCAAACATACACACACACACGCAAACATACACACACACATGCAAACACACACACACACCAGGGATGGATAACTTTTTTGTCCACCTGCCGCTGTGGTAGGTAGATTTTTAAATCTACCAGCCATTCAACATTTTTACCAGCCACTTTTTATTCAGCCGTTCTGTATATTATAATGCATAGAAATGTAAATATTTCCCAATTCAGGGCTGATTATTCAGTTGTTGTGTTACCAACAGTGTTGGGGTTGTTACTCAAAAAAAGTAATCCATTACACATAACTCGCTACTGTTAAAATATGTAATGCATTAATTTACTTCTTTACTCCTTATGGAAAGTAACTCGTTACATTACATTACTTTGTGTTACTCATCAACGGCCTTGAGCAAAACACATAAATTCCTATTGCAATAAGCAAGATGTAAGACAAGTGGCCATTTAACAAAAACAGGCTACACTACAAAGTTGGTGAAAATCTATAGACCACTGCACAGGGTCGTATCAGTATTGCACTGATACTGGCACTGATAATTTTCATACATGAAAATTAGCTACAGGCATATGGACAGCACAATGACTCACTGTGCTTTAACCGTGCTTCTCTCATATCTAACAGTTAGGAATTGGATATCCTGCCATTCAGTAGGCCTACCATTCTCTGTCCTTACTGAAATGAAACACCATATTTTAACAGGTAGCCTATTTAAAAAAAATGTTCCTAGCAAAATGTCAATCATTTCATTCCTTTTTTTACTTGAACTTGTTAAGCCTTGAATTCTGAACACTCCTACGTTTGATTTCATGTTCTGCCTCAAAATGACGATGGCTGTTGGACAAATGCAAATAAAACTTTTAAAATACAACAAGCACACAGCACTTCTAATATCCAAGAGAGATATGCCCGAATGCCCGAACCGTCGGGGCAACATTTTGCTGTCGTAACTGCTGAGCAACTTGATGAATGTTTTGGCCAACTGATGCGCTGGGACTTGTTTCGTAGCGAACTGTTTTAAGACACTAGGGTACACTATCTGTCACACTACAGAGGACGCACCCTGTACCACAAGAAGTACCGTTTAACACCCCGTACCGTTTAAAAAGATAAGACGGCCAAACTTTTTCTAGCGTGTAGAAATACAGGCTGCGCATCATGGCTGGTGTGCCAGTGATAATCCCTCTGTGTGCCAACTGTGGCACGCGTGCCTGAGTTTGCCGACCCCTGGTCTGAGCAAAAAAAGCTTTCTTAAGTCATTGGGGGTGCTCCCCACTACAACGATGATCATACTGCATGAGAAGTCTTTCATATCTTGCATCGGACAACCGATTTTATTAGGCTTCAGCACGAGACCGCTAGTCTGAGTAGCCTCTTGACTGGCGTGCTAAATCCCCATCTAGCTGTGTTTGTCATATACTTTTTATATGAGGGAAACGGTTGAAGACTTCAGTGTCTGACTCCGACTGCAAATACTCTGTTGCTTTACTGTCAAAGTTGAAGGAAGCTGTATATCCCTCATTCTCATCAAAAGCAATTCTCCTTCTCGGCGACAGTGCTATATGGCGGCAGGTTTTTGATTCTGCTGCGCAACTGGCCCCACATCACGGTGCAAAACAGGACGGCACAAACAAAAATCCTTACTGAGCCTTCTGCACTTTAACCTCAGCAACGTCTCTCAACACACTAAAAACAATGAACTTATCGCCACCTCAGAACGTTAGACAGCTTAGCCATTTCCCCGAATTTAACAATCAAGGACAGTTGCATGTGGACATGTCTCCCGACTATTGTGCAAGCCTGCACCTGAGGATTTTGGGGGAGGGTCCGGGAATCTGCCTCAGATATCTGATCAGACTGTTCACTGGGGAAGTTCAGTAATCCGTATATGCACTATTAGTAACTGTAGTGTGATTAATGAACTTATAACAGTAACGCGTTACGCACTACTACATTACCGACAAATGCATTGTGTGTAGTAACTCGTTACACCCATCTCTGGTTACCAACACGAGATAGGCCTAGCCTAACAATGTCTCTTTTTGGTCTCTGTCAAAGCGTGATTGGCAAGGTTGCGAAACAGGAAATTAAGACAAAGTGTTTCGAAATGATGGTTTGAAACTACATCTTCCTGTAACTACAGGAGTTTACAGTAATACTGTTTCAACGTATCTGTTTAATTGAGCACTGGAGACACACAAAGGAAGTGAAAACTGCATTATTAAGTGGGTAGAAATATATAGCGATATCTACCTGCAACTATAGAATGTACATACTCCATTAGCCTATTCCAACTGCCTTGAACTGCTTCGGACTCACTCAAAGAAAATGTCACACCATCCAAGTTGCTTTATAGTAAAGCTTGCCCATCACCTCCCACCCCACCGCCACAGAAATTAGGGTACCAAGGGTGCTGAGCACTCTCTACTGAGCAGTAATAAGACTTTATCATTACTAGTTTCGCCATCTGAGCAATTTTAAAATATCTCACAATGAAATTCATATCTGAATACAAAACATAATAATGCATGAAAAATGGCTGATGTGTATTTAAACGTCGTTTTTATGTGGGCATCACCTAGTGCTGTTTCTATGTGTTTAGGATGTTTATCTCCAAAATGGTATTCAAATTCACAAAAAAGTTGTTGATGTAACTTCTGATTTTGTTGTGTACTGTTGGATTTGGGCTTCTACTGTGCGTTTATATGCAAGCTTGGCTTATCATGGGCTAAAGTGTCAGAACGATGGGTTAATCTTCTAATGTATTACGTTACATGAGTGCCTGTGTATGCTGTGTGTGTCAGTGTGTGGTCTTTTCAGACCTAACATCAGTCATATAGGCCTGGGACAGTTTACATGCGTATGCACTCTCTTGCGATTATGCCCCCTTGTGAAGATGCTATCCGTCTACTATAGATAGTTATAAACAATCCGTTATGTAATAGGCCTATGTAAAATCTTCAGTGGCTATATGTGCTTCGGAGATGGACCCGTCCTCCTCTGACATCGGTGTTGGTGGCAGTTGACAGATTAGGTAGGTAGGTTAGGATAAAATCACAGGTTGTTTTTTTTAATCAACTTGTGCGCATATGGCGTTATTATCAACGTGATAAGGCAATACTGATGCATTCCCGCTTAGACAGTTAGGCTATAATAATCATGACTGCGCTTTCATTACCGAAAATTGGTGAACAGAAAGTTACCAAGATCATATTTGGAATAACCACACCATTTCAGGATATGTTAAAATGTTAGTCAATTTTTGTATCTTCCCGTCATCATAGTTATATCATAGTCATAGAAAAATATCTACTTAATGTGCCCCAGGAATGGAACTTCCTCAAAATCTTCAGACATCGGTGTTGGTCGCACAATTAGCCTAATAAGCCAAAATCACGAGTTGGTTTGCATATGGTGTTAATATGGAACGTCGGGTACCAACGGCAGGGATATCAAGTGCACTAAAACGGCATTATATAGGAAGAAATCCATGACTCAATTATGCAGCACCCCTGACCTAAAATGTGTTCCGCGTCCGAAAAAACGCTGAGTGTTGTTCATCAATAAATGTGCTTATAAGCACCTGCACTGTCTAACTGTTAGCTACGATACAACATGCGTGAGTGAGTGAGTGACTTAGTGAGTGAGGGTGTGTGTGTGTGTGTGTGTGTGTGTGTGTGTGTCTGTGCGTAATCTGGCAAGTCTCTGTTTGCTTTCGCAGAAGAGTGAGTTACAGGGATCAGACTCAAAGCCAGCAGTGTCAACATCTTCAGTGCCAACACTACTCTGACTGAATGGACCAGCCGCCAGCCAGAAAACTGAGCTCAGAACCAAACACGCTGAAACCCAGACTGTAGTAAGGGAGCACCATAGTCAGACACACAAATACACAATATTGCTGAGTGCCATAGTCAGACCCAGACACGCACACACACAATATTGCTGTGTGTCAGAGGCAAACACACAGACACACACACACACACACACAGAGGAGCGCCGTAGTCAGACACAAACCCAACATATTAGGGATGGACACTAAAGAGTGAAAACATGCTTTTAATAATCCCACACCTCCACCACCAAACCTCCTCCAAACAAGCACACAAACAAATAGTAAATAAATAAATAGAAGCTATAGGATAGGTAAAAGCCAAAAGGGGAAATAGATGAATAAAACAGACAAGGACTTTGAGCATAGCAAGTCTAGCTAGGTGAAAACAGAACATCTAATAAGGGTATGTTCGTAGACAGCCTGTGGTAAAAACAAACCCACAAGCCACTGGAATCAGTCGTTAATCAGCTGTCAAAATTGGGAGACAAAATGCCAGCAGGTACCTGATTTCAATAGCTCGTGGAGTTTGTTTGCAGGTTAGACTCATTGCCAAGGGAGAGCTCTAAGTACCCGGATGTCCGTGATTACGAATAGCATCTCAAGAAAAAAACACCACAAAAAACAGCTACACACCGCAATGCAGAACATACTGGCACATAGGGCAATGTCTGTATCAAAACACAGACTTCCATCCATCCATCCATCTGTGGAGATTAAAACAGACCACATAGTGCCTGACACCACGGAACACTGGCAGTAGTCTGTCTGATTGACACTGGCAAATGAGTGCTTGTCTGTCAGTCAAGGTGCCCTGTACACACAGAAACACAGGGACATCACCTGTCCTTACCTCATGTGCACCTGTACAGAAAGTAAGAAGATGAAAGTAAAGACAAAACAAAGAGAAACACTAAAATGTGCACCAAGTGACTTAAGAAGTAGCCATCTTACAGACCACACCGAATTAATAAAAGCAGACTGAATATTGCTGGGAATTAGTTAAATTAGTAGTGTGTTTTGAATAACCCTATCACAGACATAGCCTGTGTGTGTGTGAAAGAGTTTCATCAAAAGTGCTCTAGATTCAGTCATGACCAGGACAGACATGAGAAGGACTTTATCATCATCAAAAATGATGTGATGCTAGAACTTCAATGATTTGCTTGCTTTATAGTGCTAATCGCCTCTCTCTCTCCCGTCTTGCACCAGAATAAAAGGCCTTCTCCAAAAGAGATGCTCAGTGGTGTCGATAGTGATATAATTTACTGAATCACCCTTTCAAAGAACACACAACTGTAAGACAAGCTGTGCCTTAGAGACCACATTCTGGAAAAAAAAATGGAAAAAAATTGTCTTTTCTTTTTGGTATGAGGTTGAGGCCAGAGCTAATGTTGTCCCTCTCTTGCTCCCATAAGTCCAGTGTCCATCAGAGATACTATCTAAATACCTGTCTGTTTTATTTCAAGACTTCCTCCGCTTCAAAGTCAATGACCAAATTGCTCAATGTCAAGTTTTGAGACCCCATGTGGCCGGATTGGAGTGTGTGTTGTGAATAATATTTTATGACCGTAAGCAGTCTCTTCACTATTCTTTTTAATGCTACTGCACTCCACTCGTGTGGCATTTACATGCAATACTGAGATATAGGAAGCCAGCATGTCATTCAACTAACACGTCACTCAACTCAGCTCAACATGTTACATAAACTGCTAGCGGCGTATAGGTATTGAATCCATGCATGTGTATAAAGGGATTTAAAAATCTAACAAAATACAGGTAGAATAAAATCTAAAAAAATACAGGAGAATAAAATCAAAGAAGCAGTGTGAGCTTGAGCTAATGGAATAAATTACTGAACAGCATGGAATAAATTACTGAACAGACTGACAGAAATGGTGATGCAAATACATACAACACAAATATAAAGCATGAATGGTCACAAATCATTAAAATGCAATGGGAAATACATTTTATGTAAAACATCATAAAATGTGAAATGGAATGTTGTAAAATTCTCAGAGGATTGAATAAAATAATAAAAAATCAAAATCATGACTTGGAAACCAGATTATTATAAATGTAACTAGCTTAACTAAACATTTGAATATATATCAGGAATATATGTTATATATCATTGTTTTTTTTTTAAATTATTATATTTTTTTAAATCCCCCTTTCATTGGAAAAGAGCAGAAACTGAAATAGTGTGAACCTCTGGCCCATGTAATTGTAAAAGCTTTTAGAAAATAAGTCTTTTTCTTATTTTGGTGTTATGTTTATTAGTTGCCACGTTTAACACAACTAGTAAATGTCCAGGGAACTAGAAAATTAAAGTCTCACATGGAATTTCACAAAATAAGCTAAATGGTTACAACTATCTATCAAGTACTACTCTTACATAAGCAACAATTCTTATTCTTATAGAGACCACAATCAATCAATCAATCAATCAATCAATCTATATATATATATATATATATATATATATATATATATATATATATATATATATATATATATATATATATATATATATATAATATATATATATATATTAATTGATTGATATATATATGTTTGTGTGTGTGTATTTCCATAGTGTATTATTAAAATTATTATTCATTCTTCAAGGTTATGTAAAATCTTAAACATTCTTTAAACATCCTCTCTCTAAACTGCACAAGACAGTGAGATTTACATTAATGTTGTAATCACAGCAATCACCACATTTCAAACTGTTAACATTTAATACAATTAGGATCTGTGAATCCACTCTTGACATGGATAGCCAATTTGAAATCTTTCACTTGCTCGTGCAAAAACAACGTGCCGCGATCTGATCAGTGCCATGCAGCTTTTTAAAATAGAAAAACAATTTGTGTCGCATTTGTGTTAGGTTGACTTTCAGTGCTTACCTCCCTGCGTGAGTCACAGTAACAGCAATGGAGTTCAGGCTAATGCCACACCAGGCCCGCTGGCTCACCTTGCTCTCTCTCTCTCTCTCACTGTGATATCACTTACTGTAGGAGGGGTGACAATGGCCCTCCTCAGAGCCCGCTAACGGAGAGGTTGCAGAGAGAGTTGTGGTAATGGTGCGCGCGCACACACACACACACACACACACACACACACACACACACACACACACACACACACACACACTTATTTAAGTCTCTCATTACCAGTGCTATCAGCATCAGTGACAGGAGGCAGCAATAAAAAAAAAAAACACATGTCCAATTAGACACATGTTTTATTAGACACATGTTGTATTAGACACATATTCTGTTTGCTGTGTGCTGAATAGAGTTTTTTCCCTGTACTTTCAAAATAAAATGATACAATAAACAATGCAATCAGGCTGCCTAATGGAACGTAACGAGCAGTGAAAAACACAGCCTCAGCACTCAGGTGTTCTCGATTAGATGGGAATCACTTCGAACTATACAACGAGGCTAGGGGAACATTACAGATCGTGACCTACATTTGAAATGCATCAATTTGAATAGAAGCACACTTCTCAAAACAAATTGGATTTGCTAAGGTGGAGCCTGCGTCCCACTTCTGAAATGTAAATAAATAAACTGAGTTTACTGCCAATACCATCCCTCTCGCTATGGCAACGGGAGTTAAATAAATAAATGAATGCAGATGCAATGCTAGAGATGGTGAGAAGAAGCCCCAGCACACACATCTATATTCTGATCCAGATGGCTATGTGGGAGGATGGAGATGCATCGACCATCTGCACTGTATGATAATTTGAAGTAAATCGATAGGTTTAAGTTATATAAGTGGGCACGCACACACACCCTCTCTCTCACACACACAAGACAAACACCAGACTGTACAGATGGTTAGCTTTCCCGATTCTCAGTTCTCAGAAGGAATCTCGTGAGGTTCTCGTGAGAATTACGAGATAATAGAACTTTTACAGTCAACTAAATACTGCAAGTCTTGCTGTGGGTGGGTCAACCTCGGAAGTGAGATCTTTACTTCAGCGTAAACCTTTGTGGTCCTATGCTGCCCCTAGCGGCGGCAGTGGTAAACACTTCTCGCGACTGCAGGAATCTCGACGTGTGAGAATTAAATGAGCATCGGGAAAGCTAGCCATCTGTATGTATATATATATATACAGAGAGAGAGAGAGAGAGAGAGAGAGAATGGAGCAGATGTGTGCAGAGGCTTTTTCGCTCTCAGACATGCCCTACTTGTGCTGCTCCATAACTATAACGCAATACTTATTAGTAAAATTAAAAAAAATGTATAATATTGAGATTCAGCATTTTAGATTCTGCATTTTATTTACTCAGCATATCTTATTCTCTGTCAATGTTGTCTGAAGTCCCACTTGTTCTGTTCTGTATGATGATGTGTGTTCTTGTTATGTGGCTGTATCATGTGCATCTCTTTTTTTAAATGTTAGCTAGTAAATATTTGCTAACTCACAGAAGGTCAAACAGACTTCAGAACTTCATCAACCATATCTTGGTAAATTTAGCACTTAGCAGTCCATCCAGGAAATGTCATTAGGAAAGTAGAAACTGCCGACCCTTGTCAGTGCCTTTGTTTATATCCTAATAGCCATGACTGAGCTAAGATATCAACTTAGAAAATTGAAGACAGAGTATAGCTATCCTTCTAGTCATATCCTAAGCCATACCCTTAGTCATCATGTAATTAATTCAACTCATTTGCTGGGTAAGGGCTCATTCACACCGACTCGAGCGTGTACAGCACATAACCGTGTGCAGCCTGTGAGTGTATTGTGAGCGTATTTGCATTCACATCGGACATGTCTGCATGTACAGCGTGTGAGCGAGAATTCAGCCCTATAATGCACATGAAAGTGTAAGGTCAGGGCAGACGTGAATTAGAAATCAGATGTGGAAAAGTAGGATTACACTTTATATGGCCAAAATATGATAACCAGTGTTTCTTTATCTGTGTCATTCTATATCATTGGTAATGTATTGCTAAGGAAATTAACAAAACAGCCTCCTTTGTTTGTATGGGGAGGTAGGGGAGAGGGTAGATCTTCCAGTATTGGGGGGGGGGGGCAGTTCCTTTGGCCATGAGCATTAGTTACAAAGGCACTGAGAGACACGGCGATACCCTTTTGGAGAGGCACTGAAAAGGAAGCTGGCATTGTCTGCCAGGGGCTGGAGAGCTCTCACTCACATTAAAAGACTGTTATTGACTCAGGCGTTGTTAATGGACCATGCGTCATAATTGATTCACGCTGAGAGCCCGGCATACTTGAGCAGTCCATTACACACAGCACATGCACACATACTCTCACACACACACACACTTATTAACCTGTACCACAGGTGATAAAGCACACTAATGGACTTCATCTCAATAAATATCCTAAATTCCTACAACATATATGAGGGACTGTGTGTGCGTGGGCGTGTGTGTGTTGGGGGGGTGTATGTGAGTGTGTGGGAATTCATGTTTCTGTAAGCACACCATTTGTGTGAGTATGAGTGTGTGTGGCTGTGTGTGTCAGTACGTGTACATGTAAATCGGTGTCTCACTAGAAGTTTAAGTCATGACCGTGTGCACTGATCTGTTAACTCTAAGCCCTCTCACACAAGCACACACACACACCCACAAAACTCAGTCACCCATAGGCTACATCAGCCCGTTGGATACAGCACAGACGGATTAAACCTATACAGACAAGGTCCCCCCCGTCACACACACAGACATGTGCGCGCACACCAACACACACACACACACACACACACACTATAGCATGCATGCTCGCACATGCACGCACACACACACATTTACAGACATCCCAGATAGCAAACATTTTGGCTGTGGTTTAGCATCCATCTGGCATTTTTTGGATTTATTTTGGCACAGCATTAAGGTTTTGCCCAAACCTTGGCATGTTTATGGTTTATCATAAAAGACTAAAAGGCGCCAGTGATACAGCTGAATTATGGCATATGTCTGGTTAGCCAAAGCCCTGCCATTTGGCTTCATTGTGGTGATTATGGCTTACCACAATATATCAAAAGGCACCAGTAATAAGTCATCATTTGGCTGAGTTATGGCATATGTCAAGTCAACCCAAAGATAAGGATTAATGATAAACCCTATAAGCCTAGGACACTAGGACATAATTCATTTTACATAACAATATAACCTTATGGGCACAGAGTAGCTAGGATATAATGAAAAAAAATAAAAAAAATAAACAAACAAACAAACAAACAAATAAATAAGCCATTTGGCATAGTTATCGTTCCATTCAGGGTAACTTTTGGCTACTCTTTGGCTGGAATGTGGGAATTTGGGAGTTTTGGGGGGCAGTTATGGCTATGTTTTGGAGTTCCATAGTGGGTGTTGGGCAGGTTTAGGGTTGCTTTTGGCCTCCTTTGGTTATAATTTTTGCATTCCTATTTTGGGCCAAAATAGGGCCATGTGCCATGCCCAAACTTTGCCAAAATGGCAAGGCAGTTATGGGCCAAATTTGGGCCATAATTATTTTGCTATCTGGGATGCACATTCAAGCATGCATAGTACATTATCATGACCTCTTTCACTCCTTTTTCACCTGGTAGCCCTGAGTGCTAGGCTAGTGGGGTAGGTAGGGCTGTTTGCTAGGCTAGTGGGGTAGGCAGCCCTGTTTGGTAGGCTAGAAGGGTAGGTTGCCCTGATTGCTAGGCTAGTAGGGTAGGTAGCCCTGTTTGCTAGGCTAGTGGGGTAGGTAGCTCTGTTTGCTAGGCTAGTGGGGCAGGTAGCTCTGTTTGCTAGGCTAGTGGGGTAGGCAGCCCTGTGTGCTAGGCTAGTGGGGTAGGCTAGTGGGGTAGGTACCCCTAAGTGCTAAGCTAGTGGGGTAGGCAGCCCTGTGTAGTAGGCTAGTGGGGTAGTTAGCCCTGTCTGTTCCATCTGCAGTCTCACGGGGCTATCTACATACAGACTAGATGCATAGATGCTACAGCTATATAATGGTGGAGGCTAGTAGCTGTGCCATCATCCCTCCTCCCGGGCTAGCATGGCAGGTCACCCTGTCTGCTGCACCGGCTATCTCACTGTGCTATCAAAGCACAGACATAATGGCTGCAGAGATCTAATGATGGGTGGCGGGGGGTTGTAAGGTGCGGGGTCTTCTGTTTGTGCCATCATTGCTCCCACTGGGCTAGCGTGGCGGGTGACCCTGGCTGCTCTATCGGCTATCTCAGCCAGAGATCTAACAAGAAGCCACTAGCTGTTCCACTCCCCCTCCCTCTGGGCTAGTTAGAGCGATGGTCGTGACTACTGGGAGGTGATTGTCTGCTGTGTGTGCGTGTGTGTGTGTGTGGGTGTGTGCGCGCAAGGAGAGTAATAACTGTAATACACCCTGTCCCACTGGGCTAGTTACAGAGACACCCCCGACTGATCTGTCCTTTCACCCAGCAGGATCATGCTCAGGCTGGGAGACCAGCTGGAGGTGGATGGGTGTGTGTGTGTGTGTGCATATGTGTGAGCATGTGTGTGCAAATATGTGTTTGTGTGTGTGCGTAAGTGTCTGTATATGTGTTGGTGGGGGGGGGAGTGTGTGTGCATACATGCATGTAAAAGTTAAGACATGTACAGTGATCCCCTGTCTATCGCAATAGTTATGTACCAGAACCCCTCGTGAAAATCCACCATATAGCGACACTATATAGAAAACATTTTATTTTATAGTTTAAGCCTTAAAATTGCCCTCCTACATTTTATTTTACAAAAACACTATATTCATGAATTCATACTTAAACACAATTGTCAGGTGCCAAGACATAGGGCTACATTGTAAAACTCAGGCTTATGTAAACACTGTAAAGTAGAAAATGGGAGTTTCCTTGACTTGAATAGAAATGTATGGCAGTGTTGTAGCAAGAGGAAGAGAGACAGGGACAGTAAAGATGAGAGTGAGCCTGAAAAGGAAGAGGGATAACAAAAGAACAGGTAAATACTGTCAGTGCAAGGTACATGAGGAGAGCATGGACAGAGAAGATGAGGACTAAATGGGTCACATGTGAATGACATCGGTTGACTTCTTTAAAAACCCTAGGTTGATACAAAGCCACCATATTGGAAAGGGATGATGCTTACAGTAGCTTTTTTTTCTCCAACAATACTTAAATATGTTTTACTGTGTTTACTGTGGACATGTTTCTAGAAATGGCTGTTTCAATTTTCAGTATTGTAAGTTATATCCTTATTAGTCATGTGTTTTGTAAATGTATTCATGTCGTTAAAAAAAATTAAACCCAGATTATGTCATAGTGCCCTATCATGCTGTGCATTTGTGACATGCACATTCTGTCATTACTATTTTGTTTGAGCACATTGTTCATTTTTTTCTGACCAAAATTCACATTGTGTAGATAGGAGATGACACTGCACCCTTGCGGCATGTCAGCAAAAAGAAGCGGTGTGGTCTGGCACAAAGCTCACCAGATGCTAATATAAGGACACAAAAACCAAGTCCGCCAATGACCAACAAAAACCTGGTCTGTAGTCAGTTGTGCATTGTTGAAAAGCTATATAACGAGAGGGATCCTCCTCTTGAGTGGCTGTTAGGGAACGATGCCTATCCACTAACGGCATGGTTACTGACAAATACATCATGACAACAACTGTGCGTGAATTGCCGTTGTGAGCTAGGTGAAACGTCTTCATGCTCCAAAAGATTCGCTCTTTTGAGTAGCATAAACTAATGATTTACTAAATGAAAAGAAAAAAACTCTGACAAATATTTCACAATGATGCACATTTATTGAGCAATCTGATTTTTTTTTTAAATATGCATATACATATTGTTCATAACCAAAGGGAAATTACATCTTTCACACAAGTAAAAGAAAAAACAGACCTAAAGTAAGTAAGTAGATCGGTCTTCAAAGAAAAATGCTCGATGTCCAAGCAAACCCGCCATTGTAATAGCAACAGTCCATGGAAAAAGCGCAACTGGCTTTTAAAGGGAATAAGACTATAAACTCTGATTGGTTTATTGCATGTTACACCCCAAACACACCTATGATTAATTAGGTAACTTAAGACCAACACTTTTGAACCATGCGCCAGACGCAATGTTCACTTTTCCCGTCGTCAAAATAGCATATTGTCTCGGGATTGCCCCCAAAGCAACCTGCGTGACTACAGACAATGCGCATATGATGAAAATGGAGCCCAGAGTGTTACAAAGTGTTACTCATTTGGCAACAAAATTGGCAGTGTGTGTAGTATTTTGTAAGTCCAGTAACTACTTATTTAGTAAGTCTACTAAGTCCAGACTTAGTAAGTCTATCGTTCAAACCACCGAAGTTGCTAAGGAAGTTAGCAACGACACTTTTGGGAAACGCACCCCTGAATGATAATACTGTTCTCACAAACTTTTCTGTAGCATGCATAGTAACAGCATGCATACATTAATGAAAAAAAAATCCACGATATACAGTAGTGGGACCATGAAAGATGAACTGCGATATAGTGGGGGTTCACTGTATTCATCAGGCCCATGCAGAGTAAGAGCAGGGGGTCCCTCCGGCAGACCCAAGGCCACGCAGGAATCAGCATGACCAAGAGTGATGCCAGAGGGATGCAGGAAACATACACGCATATGAACACACATACACATGCACATGCACACACGGAAAACACAAACACACAAACACACCCACACACATGACTCAAGGACACACAGAGACCAGCACCACCGACAGTCAGCCCTAGGCCTTGTGAGTACCGTGCCTATGACCATATCCATGCATGCGAGTTGGGTGTGCCACTTCTCTGACACACATTTCATGTCATGCCCATTAAAATTTCATGCTGTCCAGGTAAGCAGTCAAAATACAATCAGGTTCTGGTGCATGCATTTGCTTGTGAAACACACTGCTCTGGAAATGGATTTGCATTGAGAGTAATAAAAGAAACAGTAAATAGTGATGAGTGTGGGCAGCATGTCTATCTGCATAGAGCATTCTCTTATATACAGTCTATGGCATAGAGGTTTGCCGAACACCTGAAGCCCTGTATTGAGTGCATCCTGTGGATCATCCACATTGTGAGTATGACAGAACACCACAGAGCATCACACCAGGCTGTCTGGCAAAGTCCACCCGACATTCAGCTTTATTTTGTCGAAGAATCAGAATTTAATCTTGTCAAACCCTGGCAACCACCTAAAGCATGCAGAGAGATAAAAAAAGAGTTTAAAACTGAAACTGAGTCTTTTACACTTTTTCAGCATTTTAAGCTCAACCAAATACTGTCTTTCAGAGATTACTTTTGAAGGTCACCTACTTTCAGAAAATCATGTTCAAAGACAAAATGACACCAATGAAGCTGCCATCTTGTGATTTCAAGCTGTATGGACGTCTGTGGTCTAACACCAGCAATCATGCTGCATAGTGTGCATTGACAGGCAACACAGCATCCTCACACATAGCATCTGTCCCTGGAGTGGAATGACTAGAGCTCATCTGAGCCAGATGTAGGCAGGGTGATTGTGTTGATTGTGTGTTTGTGTGTTCACAGGTAGACTGTGTGTGTGTCTGTACAGAGAGACTGTGTGTGTGAGAGTGTGTGTGTGTGTGTGTGTGTGTGTGTGTGTGTGTGTGTGTGTGTGTGCACATGCGAATGTGTGTGCCCGGATGTGGCCCATCGCCGGCTGTGTTCTGGTGTGGTAACATAGGGGTGTTTTACCATCAGGTGTTTATTCCGATAAGGTGGTACCCCCCGGGGTGATTTCCCTTCTGTTTCTCATCAGGATAATGCCTTGAAAATACAGCTTTAGTCAAATGTGCACCCGATCAAGCGATTTCAATGCCAAGTCTCGCGCCGCAGATTTGCACTGTGGTTAAACACTGGTGTTTAAGCACATCTATCCCACCGTGTGGAGGCAGGGCCGCAACATTGAATGACCCTGACAACATCTGGGTGTACTGTATCAGCTCTGAGCGAGCAGGCTTGCTGTGGGTAATTCATCCATGAAGCGAGAGCCATCACGTCTCTAAGCTGCCATAAGCCTGCTTTATTAGTACAGGTGCCTGGCTTTATGAATGTACCTTACGAAATGTACCTTACGAAAAAATATCCAGTGTTCAGAGCACAACATGTCTTTCAGGATTATGTCTTTATGGTTGCAGGTTGGTCAAACATATGAATCCTTATGATGAGGTTGGCTATGCTGGCTGTGAGGCCAAACAGCATGAAGGCATGCTGTACATGATGGTCCTGCATACAGGTATGGTGCTGTGTGTGTGTGTGTGTGTGTGTGTGTGTGTGTGTGTGTGTGTGTGTGTGTGTGTGTGTGTGTGTGTGTGTGTGTGTGTGTGTGTGTGTGTGTGTGTATGACATTCCTGTCAGTTCTCGGAGACTCAGATTCTGAGCTGGAGTTCAGCACCAGGTCACTACTCTTAGTCCAGTCAGAGACATAGACACACGTGGGCAGAATACAGACTTACAGATACTGAATTTACTGAACAAACACACACATGGGCCAACACACACACACACGAGCACATGCACACACGCATGCATAGGCACAGACACAGACACGCACACACACAAAACACTACACCCTAAAACACACACTCTTAGAGAGGTTAGGTTAGAGAAACACACAGGTTCCACATAAGTACACAGGAGGACAGGCTGAGATTGACGAGTGCTGTCAGTCGTGTGATGTGCCCCTCATTTAGAGGGTAAAATGGTCCAGCTAGAGCAGGAAACACACACACACACAGACACACACACACTGCAGTAGGGAGAAGAAATAAAAATGTGATCGATGACATGTCAGGAATACCATGAACCACAGATAAATCTGACTTCAATTATTTCAGCAATTAAGAAATCCTTTCTTCTGAACAGACAATATTATCTAGGGCGACTGTCCGGTTGTGATATATTAAATATCACAAATTCTGTATGCCTTAGTGTCTGATTTCCATGTATTTATCTGTCCATCCATCCATCCCTCTCTTCCTGCGGAACCCTTCTGTCTCCATTTCTCTGCCATAAGGTCCTAAGCAGTTGTGTCCCCTTTCTGTGGTGAGGTTCTGCTAAAGGTTCCTTCCTGTTAGAAAGGAGTTTGTCATTGCCTCCCTAGTATTTGCTCAAGGGTTCAGGATCTGGCTTGGATAAAGTAGCCTGAGACCAATTTTTATTATTGATTAGTTATGATGGTACAAAAATACAGTAAAATTAAACTGACATGAAGCAAAGCCTCCTGTATGGTAATGATTTCTGATGTGTGTGACTTTTCACACGCTCATATACTTCAGGAGTATCACTCTTCCTCAGACGACATAAGAGCACAAGCGATGAGTTGTTCTTTACAATCTCCATTGTGACTCACTGTGTGCTTATGTGTGAAGTTAGCCGGCTACCTGTCATCCGTACACTAACTGCGTATGTGCCTCCTGTAGCGGTGGGGTCAGTGTAGTAGTCAGGCCTGTCAGAGAGCACTGCAGCTGCTCCTGCAGATGATGAGAATAAGCAGCTTATTACTACGCTGGCATTATGCCTGCCTTCCATGTAGTGTTGTGTCTGTCTCTGTGTGTGTGTGTGTGTGTGTGTGGGTGTGTGTGTGGCAGGTCCTAAAGCAGATAGGCTTGCAAGAGGCTAACCACATGTGCAGACCACAAACAAAACAGAGACAATTACTGCATGTGAAAATGTTCTTCTACCCCGATTGACTCCATCAGTCAATGAAAGAAAGCAGGCGGAAAAAAGAGGGAGTAAGAAAAAGGCCAACAAAGTGACGTAAGTTTGTAAATTAGAAAAAGCCATGCCACAGTTTTGATTACTGGAGAAGTCTCGTTGCAGCACACATTCACTTAGCGAAGTATAGGTAGGCATGTGTGTTTGTTTAGAATGTTTTAGTCTTCTATTTGATTCGCTATGACTGAATGGGCTTTGAACGATTGTAGCCTGTAACTAACATAGCCGAGAACCTGTCATTCTCCCTGCTCCATCTCCTCCACCAAACAAGAACAGCCTGAAACAGGAGCACTAAAGCATTTTTTTCACCAAAACCTGCTAACAGGGCATTCATTAATACTAGAGACCACCACAAAATTAATGAAAACACGATGCAAGCCTGCATGAGCGAGCAAAAACAGAAAGCAATGAATGAAATATGAGAGAACGGAGCCCTCACTCTATAGAGCGTGTGCATGGTAACCATCAGCCCACTTCCATAAAGCTGCTAAAATTTAGCCTATAGGTTTCGAAGCAGTACACATGCCTTGTTTGTAACCTTTAAGAAATCATTCGATAAGCCAAAGCAATATTTGAAAGAAGTGTTCTGACTTGATTTTGCTGTGTGTAAAGAAATAAGGCTGACACATTTAAAAATGATCTGGACACGGCTCTGGCCTTGCATTAAAGGTTGGGTTTTCCTTAGGCTATTGGCCTCAAATTGGATAACCAGTTTTTACAAAGCTAGTCTACACAACGTTCAACAGCACTAGTTGAATTATTATGGGGTCATAAAAAAGTGTCTAAACAAGGAGAATGTACATTGGTTATTAATACAGATATAACAAAGACTCTTTGCTTGTTATATATATTTCTTATGTGTTATTTGCATTGGGTTAAAAATTTTAAATACATGCTTCATAATTACTTTAATGCTCTTTTCATTAAGCAAGATTTCAGCCCATTAATAATTATTCTAATGTTCATCAATCATCAAAACTGATGATTTTTAGTTCAAACACCATTAAAAATAAGTTCAGCAAAAGATCTCTTGTGTGATGTGTAATTTAAATATGTTGAAAACATTTTCAAAGGTACGCATGCGAATCACTGACCTCAGTAGTTTTGCAATCCTGGCTACGGCCCCGGATGTGGAAACCAAACCCTGTTTGTTTAGCAAGTGCTATGGTACATACACTCTTTTCCCAATGAGCAGACTGTGCCCTTTCCAGATTGCTTGATAAGCCTGATCTTCTTGTATCACAGCAACAGTGCAAAAAGAAAAGCGAAATAACACAAAAGGCACCCTTGAAATAATGTTTCAAAAGTTGTTTTAGTGGTTCATCAACTTGTAACTGGGTGAAAGGCACTTCTGAGTTTGCTTTGCTGCCCTCCTTGGGCTATAGCAGCACTAAGTAAGTTTGGAGGAGTGGAGCATGTCTTTGCAGTTCTCAATGAGAGACAATTCCCCTTCAAACCTGTAGGGCGACCGAAGTTGAAAATTACTTAGTGTTGCTTTAAAAACTATTTCTGTTGACCCCTCTCCCCTCCCCGGGTATTAGGCAATCTGTCACTGGTGTGCTCATCTTTGACGGCCAGACATGGCAGGCTGGCAGCCGTCCAACACAAGGGACCTTCAGAGAGGCTAACGCTCTGTCATGCAGCCTAGGATCTTCAGCAAGACTGGCTCATTCAAGACCCTTCTGGAATGTGTCCACATCAACATTTACGCACACACACACGCACGCACGCACACACACACACACACACACACACACACACACACACACACACACACACACACACACACACACACACACACACACACACAAATGAGAAACTAACAATCTCCTCTTAAAGCATTTTAAATGACTAGTGCAAAACATCCTATTGGTCAGGGGCCTCCACCCAAGTCACTGCATTTCTGACAGAGCTTTGAAAGCGCTGAATTATTCTGGAGCAAAACACAGCCCATGACCCATTAAGTCTGTGCAGCTTTGACAACAGATATCAAAGGTTTCCTTTAGAGCCTGTTCTGCCTGGTAATGTATTTATCATGGGATGCACATCTCGCTGCAGGGCTAGCAACGTTAGCAAGTTAGTCTGCGGCCCTTATAGCATTATTCAAGCTGCACTGCTTTGCATGTCAGCTGGTACCGCCCACCATGACATTTTCTTAGCAGGATTTGAGAGCTGCTGAGCTACTTGTACATCATGCTGGACTCTTACGTGTTCCATATGCCCTCTGACTTTGATGTTCCCTCTAGAAATAAATTAATGATCAAGTGCGTGCATTGGAGGAGACTTTGATCTGTCTGCATTGGATGAACGCTGGGGATATTTACTGCGTCAGAATCCTGCAGCATCTCTTAAGGAAGATCTATTTTTAAATGTCAATATCTATAAAATGGCTATCATTACAGAAATAGAAGAAATACGATCAGATAAACACACATTCAGGCAGGTAAAATTAAAGACACACCACATCCACTCCCCATTCCTTTTCCCTTGTCGTTCTTTCTCTCTCTCTCTCTCTTTACCATACCCTCTCTCCCATGAAAACTCTCTCTCTGACTGCCCCTACTCTCTCTTTCCCCCTCCCTCTTTGCCTTCTCTCTCCATCCATCTCCCTCTCCTCTCTTGTTTTCCTGTGCTTGGGTTATGTGAGGGTGTAGTTTTTGTCTGCAGGCTAGAAGCTAGAATTGGAGCTTTTAAACGGGGAGACAGTGAGGTGATCAGAGCCCGCTAGACTGCTGGACTGCTGCGCACCACTCCTGCTTCACTTCGTAAATAATAAATACCCCTCTGCGCTCACTACTCGGCTGCCAGCGGAGCACCAAAATAGCACACGGCTACACAATACGAAGCAGCCAGGCACAGCACTGCACCACACAGCACAGCACAGCATGGGACTGTACAGTATGCATCGGCCAGCGTAGTGTAAGACAGGGGTTTCTAATGTGTGGGGCATTATGTACGTATTAAATGAGTCCAAGACAATTTTCCCTTTGGGACAGTAAAGTTTACTGCATGGTATTGTAGACAGGACAGCATAGAGCCGCATTTACCAGCATGGCGTAAGACGGGACAGTGTAGCAAACAATACATAGTATAAGACTGTTACGACCCGCTAGGCCTTTTGCTCATTCTGTGTCTGACTGACCAACTACTGTGCTGCTGCCCCATGCTAAACATGAGATGGTGTTTACACAACGCCCATGGTCGTCAGTCCTGTAATCAGTCTTTCTGTGTGTGTGTGTGTGTGTGTGTCTAGTTCACACATTCCAGCACTCCAGATCATTCACACCCTCCTTTACAGCCTCACATCACTGATGAAGAGGGGATCAAAGCACAGCGAGTGTATGGGCGAGTGTATGGTTGTCTACATGTGTGAGTGTGAGAGTGTATGTGTGTAAATGTGTGTGTGTGTGTGTGTGTGTGTGTGTGTGTGTGTGTGTGTGTGTGTGTGTGTGTGTATGTATGTGTGTAAATGTGTGTGTGTCTTACTGTGTCTTTTAGACAAGGCAGACATGGAGTGTGCCAAGGGTAGTCCATGGCCACAGGCCCATATAAATGACATCAATAAGGACAATCAAAAGTTTGGGGCTTAAAAGCGATGACTTATTAGCTCTGCTCTTGCTCTTTCCTATTCCTGGCTTTCCACTCGGAGGGCCCCAGGCCATGCCGTGCCACATTCCGGAGGCAAATGTTCGGGAACGGGAGGGAAAAAGCAGAGAAAGGAGCATTAAGTGTCTTTTCATTAGAAAGATCAAAGGCTGGAGTCCCAGAGCGGTGGATATAAAGGAAGTAGGTCGGTGTGGAGACAACGAGAGGAAAGTAAACAAGCGAAAGAACAAATGAACGAGCGTCAAGTCTGCGCCCACTGCAGCACCCCCTCTGACACATCCCGAATTAGATGGAGGCAAACATCGCTAATCGCACGGAGCATGCTCAGAACCAAGTAGGAGATGTGACGTGACGTGAGGTGAGGGCGAGAAGTGGCGAGGTGGCGAGACACTGTGTGTGATGGTTATGCCATGACACTGACACACACACACACACACACACACACACACACACACACACACACACACACTGCCTGGGTGACGGCTCAAGGCTCTCAGTGCAAGTGAGTCACATGAGCTAATGTGGTTCACAAGTGGAGCATGTGTATGTGTGTGGGTTTGTATGTGTGCATGTGTGTGTTTGTAAGCATCTGTTTATCCAGTATCTGTCATAAGATGTCATAATTTAAAGAGATGTCTGTCTAACACGTACACAAAGACACACAGACACAAACACGTACACCGAGGATTAAATATGACAGCATTTCATTGGCAGATGATCATAAATGACACATTTCTTATTGTGCTAGCATCCCAAACAGGATTGATGCCTGCTGTAACCACACAGAAGCCTACAGACCTGTGATTATGTGTGTGTGTTTGTGTGTTTGTGTGTATGTATGTGTGTGTGTGTGTGTGTTACTGTGTTCATTTGTGCATTCATTTGTGAACTTGTACAAGCATTTATGTGCTTATTTGTGTACGTGTAAAACAGATATTGACATGAATGTATGCCTACTGAAGGAAATGGTGTCTACTTACAGCAAAGACTATTAAAGTGTGTGTGTGTGTGTGTGTGTGTGTGTGTGTGTGTGTGTGTGTGTGTGTGTGTGTGTGTGTGTGTGTGTGTGTGTGTGTGTGTGTGTGTGTCTGTCTGTCTGTCTGTCTGGGAGTAGATCTCTGGTGTCTGTGTCTAGTGTGTATGCATAGTGTGTGCTGCTGCAACTGTTATTGTGGATACGGCATTCCAGGTTGCCACAGCTTGCGTCATATTGCATAAGGCTCATATTTATTACGTGAAAGAGGCATTTCTTTTTTTCTGGGCTTTGGTCCATTCTTTCACTTGGCCTCCTGCTGTGCGCGTGTGTGTGTGTGTGTGTGTGTGTGTGTGTGTGTTTGAGCATGCACACTCGCACTATAACACACTGACCATGCAGCATTTCAAAGCCACTAGCATCCCCACAGCAACAGTAGCCTCCACACACACACACACAAACACACACAAACACAAACACACACACACACAGGGACTACAGAGGTTTAATGAGATCATGGATGCCTTTGAAGAGCATATCTGAAGCTAAATTTGAAGTTGAACATCAAGGCTGAGAGAGCAATTAATCAAACAGCTTTTACGCTCGTCCCTAGCCGGACAAAACAGCATCCTTTATCTGCTCCGGCTCTGACAAGCTGAGAGTCAGCTGTACTCTGAAAGCCTTCTCACAGATGGGCAGAATTAAGGTGTGTGTGTGTGTGTGTGTGTGTGTGTGTGTGTGTGTGTGTGTGTGCATCTCTCTCCAAATATGGCTGAGATTACAGGAGCGAAATGATGAATTATCTGACAAAAACAACAAGGTAGAAAAAGATAGCAAGCATACATACATGCTGGTTATACATCTTTAGTGAACGCTCAAGCAGTGTTTGCTGTGTGTTTATAGTTTTTGCTCAAATAGGAATTCAAGCAGATGTTTGTGTGTGTGTGTGTGTGTGTGTGTGTGTGTGTGTGTGTGTGTGTGTGTGTGTGTGAGAGAGAGAGAGAAAGAGAGATAGAGAAAGAAAGAAACAAACAAAGAGAGAGATGATAAACCTATCTAAACATAAAATACAGGAGTCACACACAAAAAAAATATATATAGCTATTTGCCGAAATCAGACCCACTTTCACATTTACAAGCATACAGGCCAATCAAACACAATCCTCATTTTCTATATGGGAAAATAAGCCGAGACAGAAAGAGAGGGAGACAGAATCTGTGTATGTTTATGTATATGCATTTATGTGTTGTGTATATTGGTGTTTTGAACCATTTTTATGTTTTACCACATACAGCTCTGGAAAACATTAAGAGACCACTGCACATTTTTCCTAAAATCAGCATCTCTACATGTATGACAGCCATGCCTTTCCAGTGTCAGTTGAATTTGGAATTTGAGAGAAATGTTGTCAGTACAGAATAAAACATAAATGTTCACTTTACTCACACATATAGCTATAAATAAATAAATCAGAGAAATCATCTTACAGTGTCTGACACTGATCATTTTACAGTGGTCTCTTAATTTTTCCAGAGCTGTAAGTGTGTCTCTACAAATGAGTGTGCGTTTGTGTGTGTGTGTGTTCGTGCACTCATTTGTTGGGTCACTATCGTATCCACCGAACAACTGACTGTGACTGCAAAGATCCCCTTGCACATCGTTGTCATGTTACAAAGCACCACGCTAATGATGGCTAACATTATAGCTGTCACAATACAGTTTGCAGGGCTCAGCCAGGTAAGACAAAAAACCTTTGTGTGGCCTCACCTAGCCCAGGGGATGGTGTGTGTGTGTGTGTGTGTGTGTGTGTGTGTGTGTGTGCACATTCATGCACATTTGCATGCGCACTTGTGTGTGCGTGCATGCTTACGTATGCATAGGCAGGGACAGATTACAGACCTTGTATGGCGGGGGTGCTTTCAGGGGGCCCTCTGGCTGCCCGGGCCCCCAGCCATGCTATAGGAACTTTAATGAAAACGGGTGAGGGGTGGCAGTCTTGTGACTTCTGACTACCAGGGGGCCTGTGATCTCTGGCTAGCAGCAGCCCTAGGGAGGAGGGGGCATACTTTTAGAGGGCCCTCTGATTATGGGGGCCCCTACCAGGGGGCCCTAGGGAGGAGGGTGTACCTTTAGAGGGCCATCTGATTACGAGGGTCCCTACCATGGGGCCCCTGGCTTCTGGGTGGGGGGTGTGTGTTTACAGGCTTACAGAGGGCCCTCTGACTAGGGAGCGGTGGCACATTGGGGTGGAGGCATCTTGTGCAGTCCATCAACAATATATATTTCTCTGTTTCAAAGAGCCTACTGAGTGCCCCCCAGGCCTTTGTCTACAAGGGCTGCTGACCCTTCTAAGGGCATACTTACACTACTCAAGTAACACACCCAAGTGCACTTGACCACCAATGTGTGGTTCGTTTCACCAGTGTGATCACTCTGTTCTGTATATGGTGCAAAGCTGGACATGGTACACATGTAAAGTGATTGCTAACCGTGCCCCAACATGGCTCTCAAACATGACATCAATAATGACACTCCAAATAATAAATATTTAAATTAATTTGAAAAAAGTTGGTGTTAATAACAGGGTTTTTTTTTCAACACATTGGAGAACTTATACGTATACATATATTTTGAATTATACGTACTTATACGAGAACAATACGTAAATCATGGAGTGAGAGCTGTCTTTTCTCATAGTAACAAACAGGGCTGCTGAATAGAAATGGGTTGATTAACAAAAGTGCTTTGATTCAGAGCATATGAATTATATGACATTCAAACTGCATGATCAGTCTGCACTGTTGAGTAAAATTGGACCCGTTCTAATATTTTCTGACTTGTGTCTGATGTTTTTTTCACTCAATGCCAGAACAAGCTTGTTAGCTAACTTTGTTAACTATCTGGATTAATATACAAAGACAGTCCCAACCAGAGATTCTAGAACTCTTTGCCTCAACCGTGGTCCAGTATGGATCAATAAAATGCAGCATGAGTGCAGACCAGGGAAGGGGGGCAACTGTGCACCGGTACAGTAAGGGTTTACCATAGCCCCTCAACCTCCACACAAAGACAGCATGCATTCTTGGTAGTAGACAGTGGCAACCCTTCCCCCACTTTCTCTCAGGCTGTTGCAAAATTGCTACATTGCCCTAAATTCCCATGGGAGGTGCCTCCAATAGTTAACTACTACTAGACAATGGATAGGACACTTTTGGCCATCGAGTCAGAGTTGGTCAGACAGCTTAACTTTGACTTAGTGGATGACTTTGCAAGATCGAAGAATAGAAAGAAACTTCTTTAAGAGACTACTGAAAGATGGGTTAGGGCTAGCTATTGACAGGTGGTTTATTTATACATTATTATTTTCCTTTTTGAACTTTTTGACTAAATATCTGCAGACCTAAATGTTATTTATATTCTACACATGATGACTTGGAGTGGGAACAGTGAAATTAAATTGTATTTCTCCCTCTAGCTGCATAAAAAGTCCACAAAATTTAATAGCAAATTATTTTCAAAATCTCCCTCCCTCCTCCTTCAGTGCATGACACATGCAGGCATTATGAAAGGGCGCAACGTGGTCTTTTCTTTTAATCCCGGTTATAGTATGAGGGCCATTCCACTGTATACTTGTTTATAGCCCATCATATATATTAATAGCTCTACTGTATACTTGTTTATAGCACATCTGTTTATATCCCCCACAAAGAATTAACAACAATGTATTCCTTCATGTTCATATTGCCCTACTTATTGTACATAATTCACTACTGTCTATATTGTATATACTATACATATATTTCTGATTTCATTACCTGTATTTATACATGTGTAATGACAATAAAGTTGAATCTAATCTAATCTAATCTAATTCCACCAAATGAGTCTTGATGGTCAAGTGAGAATCTTGTAACACACAATTAACTACTAAAAATGAGTAGTGGTCCATCTCAGGCTATTTTATTATTTTTTTTATAAAGTTTTCAAGATGAGTATCGTTGATTTTTTTTCAGTCCTGTTACCTAAACTAAAATGACATTTTAAGACCTTTAAAGAAATATCCAACAAACACTTTGTTGTCCATTAGAAAAAATGTACATTAAGAAGTAAGGGCTGGTTACATGTTCAAATTACTAATATTTCTGACAAAAAAAAAAATCACTATATTCGAACCCAAGTTGTATTTTTCTAAGAATGTGAAGCAGCTTTTTTCCTTTTAAAGAACATGAAAAAATAAAAACCTATCCAAAGCTTGAGCATGTACTTTATTAATTGATAAAAAAACTAGTGGAACAACTAGGAATCCTTTAATACAAGGTATGTTCTGTATTGTTGGGAAAAACAATTAAGTAACAGGAGAAAATGGCCGGGTTTCCCAATAAAGAACCTTCTTAACGAGTTAAGAAGGCACTTAAGAAGAGGTCAGCTAAGAGGAAGCGTTAAGATAAGAGTGTTTCCCAAACGCCTTCTTAACGCCCTTCTTACCAACGTCTTAAGAACCGTCTGATCTGCCTTCTTAACTCAAGCGCAATGAGCAATCGATCTCAGAATGGCCGATTGGAGCGCATAGTTACCATAGTAAATTACAAGATTTTAGAGCGCTACTCTAGACTCTATGGTAAAATGCTCCAAGCTGAAGTGGTATAACACTCTGACTGAACTCATCAATAAAATACCGGCTAAAAGTATGACATTTGTCGTCACGACACAAAAACAAAGTGACACATATAATAATACCGAAACAAAGACCAGGGAATTAAAAATGGAAACACAAAATGAAATCAGTATGTCATTTCATTTAATGTGTAGGCTATATTCTTATCTTTCTGATAGAAATCTGCTACATGAGGAGAATATGTGTGAAAACCGAGAAATTGGCGTCCCCTTGTCGTGAACGATAGGGAAAAGGGGGAAAACACGATCAGGAAAACTGGACGTACTGCATTAATATCTCCTTGCTTACTGTCACATTGCTTTACCTGCCTGAGGGGGGTGCTGTTTTCACTGTTTTGTCGCTAAGAAGGGTGTTAAGAGTGGTTCAGAAACTTCTTAGCGATCCTTCTTAACGGCAGGTCTTCTTAGGCTAAGAAGCATTTTGGGAAACGCGGTTGCTTCTTACGGGAGCCTTAAGAAGGGTCTTAAGTAGTACTTAGCGCTAAGTACTTCTTAACTGCATTTGGGAAACCCGGCCATTATAAGTAACAGGAATGAGTGTAAGCTTAAGGACCATCCATAAATTACTGCCCAAACAGCATTTTGGGCAATAGATCTGTGCTTAATGTATATGTGATATCCAAATCAATGCAAAATGCTTAGGCTACATGGGAATAGTAAGACACACCACAATTTATTGAGATTTTATGCCCACTTCAATGTATATTCACAAGGACTGAGTTTTCATTTAAGTAACAGGACTGAGTTTTTAGCATAAAGTTAGCAAAAACATGAAATATAGCTACATGGAGGCTAGGCTAATGGCGCGAGGTAATTTTGCACATTCTAGTGATTTACCAAAATTAATATTTTGAAAATAAACAAAAAACATCTAAGACATAATTTAGGTAACAGGACAGTATGTTGAGATAGATCTGCCTTGGCTATAGTTCCATTATCATCAAGTCAGTGGAAAAATAAATCAGAAAACAGAAAAAACGTCTTCCCATGTCCTTCAGATATTCCAAATGATGTAACTTCCTGGTAAACATGTGACTTGTGGAATGTTCCAAATTTTTCAGAGGGGTAATGTGATAAGGTAACAGGACTGAGTGAAATCCTTGGGACACAACTAAAATGTATATTTTAGCTACAATATTTCACATTCCCAATTTTTTAAATGTATCTAAAGCAAATAAGGGATATAGAATTATATAAAAAAAAAAACATAAAAAAAAAAATTCGGAAGAATTTTATTAACTGTATTTCATGGTAAAGTGTAGTGTTTGAAAGTGGGGACAGGTAACAAATGCATTTATTTCTGTATTCTGGGTAGCATTTTTAATGTTTTAAATTATTTATTTTACATTTTCAATTCAATATTTATGTGGGACATGTTATTTTATAATAAAATGCATTTTACGCCTATTTTACAGCTGTTTTACATCATATTTAAAGACATCATGTCCTGGGGACAGAAATGACACTGATTTGGTAGAATGGCCCATGACTTCTTGCTAAGTCGTAGATGGCATGAAATAAAAGAACGAAAGTTGACGTAAAGAAAGTAGATCTGAAATCGCAGATCTTAACTAAGTAAGACTTTCATAGTATGGGCCAGCAAGACGTCAGAAGGATGGATCACACAGCTAACAACATTTACTGTAGCCACGAAGATTTAAGATACATTCGAAATAGCATACTCTGGATGGTTCAAATAATGTTTATTATGGTACGATGTGGTTGTGCTTAAGCTATCCATTCACTACACCAGTGGTGCTCAAATGTAAGCAGCAACATATTTTAATTATCTCTTGCTATCTCTCGACTGATTAGCATAGCATTTTTGGTGTTTTTAACAGTTGTTTTGCAAATTTTGTTTTTTTTTTGGGCGGGCCTTCGCGAACGCTTTGCCCAGGGGCCCATATCCCCCTTAATCCGTCCCTGTGCATAGGTATGTGTATGTGTTCACGCGTACAAGTGTGTGTGTATGTGTGTGTGTGTGTGTGTGTGTACGTGTGTGTGTGTGTACGTGTGTGTGTGGGATATCTCTGGCTCCATACCCCTCTGCTGGGGAGTGATGGATCCATGCTCTGGGCTGGATGAAGGCCAGTGCTCAGCAAGTTCCCTTGGTGCCACGGCAACAAATGGCGCGTTAAGCTGAGCTATCCATCAGCGCTCTACCTGTCCTGATGCCATGACGACACACAAACACTAGTATGCAGGCAGGTTACCGGGATACCTCATAGGGATGATGAACACCCACAAGCACGTAGATTAACACACACATGGGCACACACACATAGGCACATTTATAAATGTAGACACACACACACAGACATTTATATATTACATACACAACATATATACACAAACACACTCACAAGTAATCTAAACATAACAAAGAAAAAGAGTCACACTAAAAAATATAAAAGTGTAAAAAAGAATAGCGATTTGCACACCTACTTTCACATTTACATCCATACAGGTCAATCAAGCACAGTATCCTAATCTTTCTCTTATGCAGTTGTATGGAACAATAAGCCTTTTGGAGATTTTATTCCTCAACACTGGCTCCCACTCATCCATTGTTGTACACGCACGCACGCACGCACACACCCCTCCTCTCCTCTCCTCTCCTCTCTCCTCCTCTTGTCTTTCCAAATTGTGTCACATTCCAAACAGCGTCACTCCTGTTTCTCTGAGCTCCCCCTGTTCTCCTCTCATTTTCGCCTCTGTTATCTCCCGCCAATCCACTCCTCCTCACACACACACAGCTGTGCCAACACCTCCCCACCTGGACCAGTGGTCCTGTGTGTGTGTGTGCGTATATGTGTGTTTGTGTACAGTATGTGTGTGTTTGTGTGTGTTTGTGCGTATGTGTGTGTGTGTGCGTGTGGGTATGCGTGTGTGTGTGGGCACCCCGTCTGGGTCTCACCATCTGCGTCTGCAGTGTAATACCACTGAGCACACAAAGAAGCTATGCCGATATGAAAGTCAAATACTGTACATAATCTCTGGCCTAAGCACTGTGAAGCATGTAGGACAAGCGGGCCTTTTTAAAATTCAGGGCTTGTATCTTGTGGACAGTGACATGACACTAAACCAGACCTAATATGTATTCAGCACGACTGTTGAACCGTTTCCTCTGTTTGAACTGGACTGTCCCTTACTGATGTGAAGCATTACAGCTGTCCACACACTCACAGAACACACACACACACACGAACAAGGCCAGAGTTGACTTACACCACCAGTGCCAGAGTTGTCACACACATTCAAACGTACACATCCACACCCACACATCCACAAACAGGGCCAGAGTGGACACACACACGCCAGTGCCAGAGTATTTAGACACAGACAAGTGTGCACGTGCGCGCGCACGCACACACAAACAAACACCGACCCTGCCAGAGAGGTCTGGATGAATTTGTCCTTCAGTCAATCACAGTCTACCTCTTATCTGCCCATCTCTCATTCCAGTAAGAGGAGTAGCTTTATTTCTCTGGATCCTTGCCAGTACTGTATGTTTGTAAAACAGTCATAGCAAACTGGAAGCAAATGCAAAAACTGTGTATATGTGAAAAAAGAGCGATAGATACACACACAGTTTAGTTTCCTTGTTTTTGCTTAGCATGGATGATTTAAAGCCACTAAGCCATAGAGATATTAATGTTCAGTACATGCTTAAACATAAGCCTCAGGTTGCATCTATTTCTCTGTCTCTGTATGTCTCTCCCTTCCTCTCTCTCTGTTCTACACAATGCCCTTTTAAAGCACTATTTTTAATTTAAGAGCATGCTGCTAATCAATTTTAGTAGTCTCCAGCAATAAGGAATGGGGATTAGAGATAGAGCCACATATAGCGGTCAACCTTGGCACACACACACACACACCTCCTTTGAGAGTGTTTCATTCACACCACATTAATTACTCTCCCACACCTTTCAAGTGAAATCCCTCTGTCCGTTAGGACATCCAGGGCACAATTTAATTATGACGGCACGTCCCTATTTACTGCTAATGGCTTCATCAATCAGTGTGGATTTGTTTACAATATTAGAGGCAGATTTGTGAATGCTTATGAGTAACTCCATTGCACATGGTGACATTAAAACTGGAGGTTAACAGAATGCAAGCACAGAGATCCAGCACATGACTGCAGGCAAGTCATTTGGTGAATCATTTGATAAAAAGGGCTCAGCCTTAGCCATCAGCCAGCAAGTCTATATGGACTCATCACGAACAGTTTTTCAGTCCCAGACACAATTGACTTCTACTTAAAAATAACAAGTACATCAGATTTTCATAATATTTGACCTCCCGGTCAACCACACAGCTGAAATACTTTCAACCCCCATTTTATCATTTTCTTCATCTCTCCTCTCTCTCTCTCCCATTTTTCTTTTTCTCTTTACCCTTTTCTTTTCAGTTCTATCTCTCTTTCTTTACCTCTCTGCTCCTCTGTCAGGCATTCCCAGGCAGTAACCCACTCCTGAAGTGTCTAGCTAGCACAGTGAGGAGGCAGCCAGTAATTGGGACAACAGCAGCCCTGCGTCTGAATCAGTGCACCTGGGGAATTCATGTCAGACAAAGCCAGTTCTCTCTCTCTCATTTTCTCTTTCTCTCTCTCTCTTTCCCTCTGCCTCCCTCTCTCTCTCATCTCAATCCTCTCTTTTCTATCTCTTTCTCTCCCCTCTCTCTTTCTCTTTCCTGTCTGTCTCTCTCTCTTCCACCCTCTATCTCCCTCCCCTTCTCTCACTCTTCCCTCATTCTATTTCTCCCTCCCCCCTCTTTCCCCTCTCTTTCTCACTGTCTCTCTCTACCCCCATCCCTCTGTCTGTTTTCAGCTAAACACCACTGTGTGCTGGGTCCCATTGGGAACGGCTGGGCTTTCCTACACAGCTTTGACACTATGCACACTCCGCTGACATAGACACACACATAGATACACACACACACTCAAACATAGAAACACACAAACATACAAGTACGTCCACACAAACACACTCAAAAACCCATGAATACACAAGATGGTCCACCCAAAACACTTACAAAACAAAGCATACACTGTAAGGATGGACACACACAGACATACAGACACACATGTGCACGGAATAAGGAGAAACTTTCTGCCACCATGACAGTTGCATATGCACACGTGGATAGCGTTATATATAGCGCAGATAGTTGTGTCTGCATGGTATGGTAAGTAGACGTCTGCACAACACACACGGAAAATATCTTACACTACAACCTGCAACGCAAACGCACATATTCATTAGTGTGTTTTCACACTGGAGAGAAAAAAGCAGTGGAGAGCTGCTGATAAAGTGAGAGCTTGTTCTGCTTCACCCTTCAGCATGTCATGGCTCATTACATTAGCAGCTACAGTATGGCACTGAAAGTGAGCAGCCATCGCTGCTGTATCACTTTAGGTTCAGTAATCAGCTCTCACTGAGACAGACTGACAAATGTCTATCTAGCCAAAAGGAATTGATATTGCTGTAATAGAGTTGCTGGTATACTGTGTGAAGCTCCTTTGTTCTACCTGCAGGCTACCTGAGTTCCACATGATGGCCAGATGAGGCTCAGGTGTCTAGCTTGCATAAGGGGTGGGTAATAGGGAGTGACTGCCTACACCTGGACAGGTGTAGGTATATAAGGACATCTCATCCCCCTTTTTGTTAGCTTTTGCTCCTTTCTCCTTGCTCCTTTTTGCTGATACCCTTTTTTTGAGCACTCACCACACTACATAAACAATCCCGCTTAATGACATCCGACCCACACGCATCCATACATTTTCCCATAGACATTTATTTTTCATGCATTTTTCCTTATTTTCAATAAAGCTGTTTCACTGACTCTAAACCCATCTGTTGTGTCTCTTTAATGTTGCGTCAGTGACGAGCCAAGCGTAACAACTGTGATGTAGTTATATGTGCGTATACTACAGTATGTGCTTTAAAGGGACTTAGGTGGGTTGTGTGTGTTGTGTGATTACTGGTGAAACCAAACACTACTTTCATGCTGTCAATAGTCTTCTATTCTATTCAATTACTGTTATTTTGGCAACACAAACACTACTTTCATGCTGTACATGACAGTGGTCTTCTATTCGATTCTATTACTGTTAATGTGGCAACACAAATGCATAGTTATGCAGCATTGCTACATGAACAACAATATTTGGGACTATGCCTTTGCTGAGACAGAAGAGGATGTAAGATTAAAAAAACAGTCTGAAACACACGTCACTCGCTCTCACATATATGACCTTGAGAGCACAAAAGCACACGACTGCTGCTGTTCTAGGGTGGAGGCTGAACACAGACACACACACACACAGACACACAGACAGACAGACACACACACACACACACACACACACACACACACACACACATACAAAGAGTGAGCAAGACAGATACAAAAACACAAACATGCATTCAAAGGAACACACGCACACGCAATACTGTGGTGGAAATCAGTCACATTTCTCAAAACTATTTGTACAAATAGCAAAACACCATGGATTACCTGCAAAAGCCAGTCTCTTGCTCAAAATCCTTAATTCATCTCTCAAAAGTAAATATCTGTGTCAATGAACATGTCAGTGCCATCAGAATGACAAATCCTTGTGTCATTGTTTATGGATAAGACAGTTAAATTGCTTAGTCATGTTGTCAATATAACAGCGTACTCTGGAGGGATGTTGTGAACTATGTAAACTATGGCTAACGTTTTGATGACAATTATTGTAAATTGTAAGTTACACCTTAGTGTATGTGGGAGATGGATTGCAAGAGACTTGACAAGATTCACATTTATGCTATTATTGTTTGTACTGTAATTTGGTAACAGACAGATGTCACTGCAATACAGAAAGGTAAAGACAGCACTGCACAGCACAAAGGAAAAAACAAAACAAACAAACAAAAAAAAAGCAGTAATGTGAACATAGGACAATCTCCTTAGTGATAACTGTACATGCAGTGTTGTAAGTCAAGGTTCACTAGGGAGCAATTTACCAATTCAGGACAGATTTAGAAAAGAAAGCCTAAAGGAAACGTATAGAAATATGCTTTACATATTATAACAACTTGTTCAACCATTTTGCATGTGAAGACTTACTCGATGAACAAATGCCCCAATGTTATAGGGGGTGAGACTATTCTCATTATAATAAATTTAAATCATGACATAAGCAATTAATAATGTATGAAACAGCAGAGAATTATACATAATCATTTGCATGGATGTACCAAAGCATTTGCAACTTATTTAAAGAAATGAGAAACTGTTTTTTTGATGTACACAAGTAACACAATGATGTGAAAATTGAATAAGTAGTTTTGAGAAGTTAAATTCTAATCTGAGAAATGTACCAAAGCGACTGAGAAAAACTGTAAGAGAGAGAGAGAGAATAGAGCCCAGGGCTCCACAAAGATTCACCCATATCAACAGCCCTCACTCCCTCCAACACACATCCACCCACAAAAATGGAATTACAAGCAAATACAAAAAAACAAATAAGCACACACGAACAAACATGAATGCATGTGAGCACACACACACACATGCACACACACAAACAACCAAACAGACACACATTCATGCACGTGTACACACACACACACACACACACACACACACACAAACAAACACAACAGCACCACGTGTGGACCAATACATTATTAAGAAAGCACAGCACTGGGATCAACAATACTCAAGCCCCCAAACCTCATCTGCAACGTCCCCTGCACCTATGAAATATTCATTCATTCACAAGGACATTTTATTACGGCTAATTTGATTTGTTTCCTTGTGGTCCTGTAAAGAAAACCTGTGCAATCTCCACAGCAAATGGGGCATTCAGACAGAGAAAGGTCTTGTGGTTCATAAAGATCTTTTCCATCTACTATAATGACCTGTAATAACATATCCTATTGTAGGAAATGGAGACTTACTGCTCTGCACTGGTCTGCCAAGTACAGACATGGCTTTAGTAAGAGTTTCTATTCTGTCTGCTGCTACACCAGCGAGACCTTTCTTTAGTAAAGACAGTTTTGGGCGAATCAAGGATAGGAGTGGGAGCAGAAGACAACTTTAAAAAGGCAGATCTTTAATTCAGTCAGTGTTCTTATTTCTTCCCTGATTCTCCTCAGAAACACATCAGGAATATTCCGTTTTTCTGTATTAAACCAACGTACGAATTCTTCCTGGATCCAGCAAAACTAAAGTGTTATTTGCTGAACAACTCCAAAGTACTGATGAGAAGGTGCATCACAAGCCCTGAATAGACTTCCTTTACTGTGCAAAAGTGGACGCTTTTGTGGAAAACATAGTGGTGAGCAGTAACAAACCTGTGTGTGTGTGTGACAGGAAATTATCTTTGCACAACGTGAATTTTAGCAGACAAATAAATAGTAACATGTTCCAGACATTCAACAGTAAATTATTATTTTGTGTCCAAAATCTAGCAGCCACTTTCATATTTTACCAGCTGTTAGGTGCAAATTTCCATCTGTGGTGTGTGTGTCTGTGTGTGCGCATGTTTTGTGGAGAGCCTGGCCTACGTAGAACCTTTGCTTATTTTCCAAAGGTGGATTTTTAATTCACAAGGTTCCAGAAACACACAGGTCTGCTAGAGCAATGCTTGTACGTGCGTGTGTGTGTGTCTCTCTGTCTGTCTGTCTGCCTGTCTGTGTGTGTGTGTGTGTGTGTGTGTGTGTGTGTGTGTGTGTGTGTGTGTGTGTGTGTGTGTGTGTGCAATTCTTGTACTCCAGCAGAAGCTGAATAGGAATTTCTGCATTTTAAGCAATACCTCTTCAGTCTGAATAATAGCCTACCAAGCTTGGAACGCACACACACACACACCCCACAAAAACACACATACACACACACAAACATGTTCAGACTCAGACTCAGAGACACACACACACATTCTTAAGCTGGACCCAATTAATCAACATCGGGCATAAGGTCACCAAACACACATGCACAGCACACATCCACAGCACACACACACATGCTCAGCACACACACACACACACAAGCTGTGAAGCTATGCCAAAGTTTGCTGGCTCTGAGCCTCGTGCCCTTCATCAGATTGATCAAAATTCAATATCGTGATTGTGGCCAATCATTAGAGCAGGAGGCAGAAATAACGACAACAGTCCCTCTGTCACACACCCTCTCCAAGGACAGCTGCGGGGTCCCAGCCACATCATATCTCTCTCTCTCTCTCTCTCTCTCTACATGGTAGGATTGGATTGGGTGTTGCTACCCAACGGGTGGTCTGTCCAAATCCAAGTGCACATAGAGTTCGTGTAATCGGATAATGGTCAGAGATCTGGCCGTTTCCGCTACGCTAGGTGGCGATGTATTCCTTTAAACAAGTGGTGTTAGAACTACTTCTGGTTGACGGCTGCTAAAAACAAAATAAACAAACTATCTGGCAGCATACAAACAAAGATGGCGTTCGAAGAGGTTGACAGAGCAGCATTTGCATACATGTTGTGCATTCTCCTTTGTTTGGAAGTCCGTATGAACGAACAAACAGCGTTTTTGGTTTCCTTGATATGACACGAACTGTGCCGTCGGCGTTTGATATTACAAGCAGTGCATTCCAGTGCATGCGCAGTACAGGAATCCAATATGATCCCGTGCACAAGGCGGCACCAAGCGGATTAACATCGGCTTAAGCCAGGGGTTTCAATCGGATTCGCGAAACCAATCCCGATCTTTAGCCTGTGCACAGAGAGAAAGACAGAGATACCTCCCCTCCTTGAACTGCATGATATAACCGCACCTTGACATGTAAAGCAATTCATTAAAGACAGTATAAGATGCGTCTAGCAGACAAGCGTGAATAATTAATCAGTCCATTATACAGAATTATTTAAATTATAGCTGTATGAGATACTTGCTTTATATTATTTATTAGTGTTGCTGTTAGCATTAGAATTGGTGTGTAGTTAAAGCAGCAACATAAGTCAGGTTGATTTGCATTTGTACAAAAAAAGAAAAGGAAATAGAGAATAGCAGTAATGCTGAGCATATGTGAGGCAAATGTAATATTCAGCTAATTATATGGATCCCCTAGATCCAGCCACTGATCTTCACCAGGCAACCACACAGTCCAAATGTCTCTCACACCTTAGAGCATGCAGACCCTCAGAGAACTAAAACTGCGTATTTATCACATATTCAACACACACACACACACACACACACACACACACACACACACACACACACACACACACACACACACACCCATACTGCACACACACACACGAGGGTGGAGCTAACCCCTTACATTCTGTTGGTTGGTCAACTATTCCCAAACTTGAGGATTTAAAGCCAGAATGATGCCAGAAGAATGCTTGAGGAATTTTATCCAGGAGGAAAGACGTTATTGGCCTACTTCCTATGGTTTTGGTAAGAGCTTAGTAGTAGTGATTGGTTAAAGCAGAAACTATCACCCATTGTGGAGCGAATGAATGGCAATGCAGAGGTTCCAGACACTTTGCACGAAGTGAAACGCAGTGAAATTGGCTGATGCATCATGCCGGGGGATGGGGGGTGTAATTGCTTTCTTTTCAGAAGCCCAGCCATCTCTCTGGGCAGGCCTGGCTTTGCTCACTACACCTCTATCTCATGGCCTCAGCCAGTATAGGTTAGTATTGCTCACTACACTCCCATGGCCTCTGCCCACTGGACACTCAGCTAGAAGAGTCAGAAGACCTGAGGAGGAGAATACGGACTAGTGGTAGTGGTAGTGGTAGTGTGTGTGTGTGTGTGTGTGTGTGCGTGTGTGTGTGTGTGTGTGTGTGTGTGTGTGTGTGTGTGTGTGTGTGTGTGTGTGTGTGTGTGTGTGTGTGTGTGTGTGTGTGTATTTGTGTATGCCGTCTCTGTCGGTAGTGTGTGTGTATGGTGCTCTATTTTTGGGTGTCTTTCTTTATATACTGACATGATGTTTCTTTTGCTTTTGTTCTATGTATTTATATATCTCTTTTTTAAGAGGCAAAGGTAAAAGAAACCTGAATCTCTTTCTTTTTCTCTCTTTATCTCTCTCTTTCATTGTCAACAAAAAAATGTGTCAACTCTGAGAGGACAACAGTTCTTTAGAAGTGTGTGTATTTCAATTCTAGACAATGTAACCAAGTACCTCAGAGCTCAGAGACATGGCTTATGTAACCTGTCGTGTGGTATGGCACCTAAAAAAAAAAATCACATTTCTAAAGTCATACACAGCAAACATAAGCTCAAACGCCAGCAGTGTTAGTAAATCACGTTGGAGTAACTTGAGCTGCTAAATGACATCACACATCAGTGGCTCTGGTGTGACCAGTCAACTAAACCAACAGAGATGTTTCCTGTCAGACTGCCAGCTGGGCCTGGGTGTTTTAAGAACACATATAGACACAAAACTGAGCAGAGGTCCACCACTATCTTTCATGTTCCCCTAAAATAAGCCTTTCCCCCCTGATTTCCATCAGTGGAATGGGGAGCCTGGCTATGTTGGGGAAAATAAACATCACACAGTATCTAGCACACACAAGAATAATAGGTGTGTCCTTAGGACATGGGGAAGCTGAAGCTCAAGGCTCCATTTATATATAAAGTTAAGTGTTTAGAAAAGTAAAGTCATCAGGGCTATTTTGCTATTTTGAAGACACACACTCTTTTTTAATGAAAGCCATTTTCCCAAGGTGTCACTACTAGCTTACTAGTAACTAAAGTGAGAATATTTGCCTATTCATCCTGACAGAGTCAACTGAGTTTAGTCAGAGTCTGCACAGAGCAGCAAAGTCCACCCACAGACCAACCATTGGATTTCAATCAGGACTCTGACCACTCTGACCACTTAAGGAGTCTCTTTTTCCTGTTAATCTGAAGACTTTGGTTTGTTCTTTTGATGGTATGATGAAGAATCATGGTCATGTTACAAGGTGAGTGATATTAATGCTGTATATTGGACTGAAAGTTTTCGCTAATGAGCTCTATGATTCAAGAGGAAGGGAAAACTGTGAAAAAAATGTTGGAGTATAATTCTCTTTAAACTGCACCACTATGAAGAATAAACTGGGTACTCTCAAAACAGGAAGTCCCTGGACATTGTCTATCTGTCTATTGACAGACAATAGCCAGGAATGGATGGATAGACAGATAGATGGATGGATCAATGGATGTATGAATCAATGGTAATCTTCACAGGCAATGTTGTAATCTGTCTGTCTGTCGTTTCCAGAGATTGCATCATCTCCCCTTTAAATTGGGTCCAACTGAACAGAACCCGAGATTCTGTTTCTGACCCTGATCCAGAGTGGGCAGTGTCTGGTGTCTGGTGCTTATGGGCTCAAATCATGTGATTTATGAGCTGGACACACACACACACACACACACGCGCACACATTAAGACCCACTGGAAAAGTGGAGCATCCAAGGGTGCTTGATGATGCATGCTGCGAGGTGACCTCTAAATGACCTCTGTAAAACACTGGCTCTCAAATAAGCACTTGGATGCTGTGGGGTACCAGCAAAATAAGACCTCACACCAGCAGCCACAAATCCTGACCAATTTATCTCAGACAAACACAAAACATATATGCGTACACACACACAGACACACCATCCAAACAAACCTTCCTCATTTACTTAAACTTTACGTAGTCAACACCTACCTACAACCATTTTCACATTGACAGATGCACTATGTCCAAACCCACTTACATACACAGGGGAAAAGAGAGATTAAATCGTCGAAATCTACTCAAATACCCTCAGTAGACCTATCACTGACCCTTAGCCCCCTCAACATGAACACAGACACACAGACACATACACACACACACACAAACACACCCACAGAGCAATTTATCACAACATCCAGCCTTAACCATAGCTGTTTTAATCCACACCATTTAATAAAATATATTAACACACACAGACACACACACACACACACACGAACAATGACATACACACCCCAACACACAAGCACGTGCATACACACGCTTGCATACACAGAGACAATCATGCGTGCGCACACACACACACACACACATACACACACACACACACACACACACAGACCACGCACACACCATGCGCACACCACACACACATCCAATCATGGTTTCTCCACAAACATCAGCTTGCAAACACAAATCCATTGACTATGGTCCAGAGCTGATTAAGACACGAGTCACAAAGAAAGAGAAGGAAAGAGATAGAGAGACAGAAAAAGAGAGAGAGAGACAGAGAGATAAAGAGAGATAAAGAAAGAGAAAGAGAGAGAGCGAGAGAGAACAGAGAGAGAAAACCATCTCCTGTGCACAAAAAAGCAGGCGCTCAGCAGTAGTTGCCAGGAAAAGCACAGACTTGCGAAAGAAACCTTGAACTCTATGTAAAAGCAATCAGCTGAAGAGGAGATGAGATGAAAAGAGAGGGAAAGGAGTGGGAGAGGGGGGAGAAAGGGACCAGAGAAAAGTATGTAAAGCTAAATGGAGGACAGAGAGATGAGAGAGAGGAGGACAGAGGGAGGAGGGAGGGGAGAAGAGAGAGAAAGAGGGTGAAAAAAGAGATGAGAGCCATTGGACTGAAGATGAGACAGGATGGACAGAACCTTAAGACGAAAGGGAACGAGAGATGGCAGAATAAAAGAAAGAGAGGAATGAGAGAGACTAATAGAGATGAGAGGAGAGGAAAAAGGAGGGACTATGAAATGAAAGTGGGAGAGGAAAGAAGAATAGGGGGAAGTGGAAGATGGACTATGTGCAATATTCAGGCCACCTGCCTCTTATATCTCCCGTCCTGTACGTCAACAGACAAGAATACACCCACATATGCACTGACAACCTTCTCAATCAGTGTGTGTGTGTATGTGTATGTGTGTGTGTGTGTGTGTGTGTGTGTGTGTGTGTGTGTGTGTGTGTGTGTGTGTGTGTGTGTGTGTGTGTGTGTGTAATTCAAATACATATTCATGGGGTACACACGTAAGTAGAAGACAAAAGCTGAGGTAAAATGGAACACGGTTCACCTTCATAAAAATGCTAACACATGCACACACATACACACCCACACCCACACACACACACACACACGGCATGGAGAAGCACACAAAGAAAAGCCCATTTCCACATTTTTACTGGCAAAATGGAAAACAAATATAAACACACACCCACACATAGCTACAGGGCGATCTGCGAAAGATAACACACATACATATATACATATGAATACGGAATATCTCTCTCTCACACACACAATGTAAGGATGGAATGAACAATGCAATTTCAAGAGATCGACGAACGCGAGCAAGACTGCTAGAGAAAAGTCAGAGAGGAAAAATCACATGTATGTAGAGATGTGATAAGCGTGTGTGTGTGTGTGCGTGTGTGTGTGTGTGAGAGAGTGAGAGAGAAAGAAAGATTTTGAGATTTAAAAAATATGCTTTCTTTACCATAAAGCTCATACAATTAAGCTTTGTCAAAATTATGTCAAAATATATACATAAATAAATACATAGAGGCGTCTACAAAAGATGCCTAAAGTGCCATTCATTGTTGATGACAGAGCATACTGCTTGTTTACAGCACCACATTGCTTCAAAGGCTTCAAGATCTTGCTCAAGTTTATAGAACCAGAAGTGAACCAAGACCTTAGCCTTAACCAGAGAAGGGAACACAATTGAAACATCATCACCAGTTTGACCGTCAATTTTGTTTTTCCAGCTAACATAAAACATCTTTAGGCAAAAATAAGACAGGTTGTGGTACCCCATGATAATTATCCCAAAAAAAGTTCTCAACAATGGACTGTAGTTTGTTTAAGGGGTCTGGTGGGGGATCCACACAGGCCAGACGATGCCTGAAGAGTATGTATGCCGGACCCTCTTTGCTGCCCCCAGACCTCTCTGTCATCTCTGCTCCAGTGGGAGGAGAGGCAGGTGCTGTACAGCATGTAGTGCACATGTATGCATCTCCCTCCATCTACCCCCAGCCCAGTCCCTACAGGATACTTATTAGATGACTAATAACTCGTGTGTGCGCCAAGAAATGCCAAACCCTGGGGATGCAAAATAAACACCTGATTTATCTGGGAGACACGTACTGTATGTGAGCAGGTTACTTAACACATTTTTTGTTGGTTTGTTTTTTTTTTTTTGATTGCCTAGATAGCCATAATAGTAAATCTTAAATAATATTAATAGCAGATAGCCATAATAGTACATTTTGGGTATTGATGTTGTCAAATGCGTGTATTTTTTTCTTTGGACTCCTTTTGTTATTTATAAAGTAAATCTGTAATAATTCCATAAACCCATTCAGCAGAAGTGGGGGAAGAGATGGTTACACAGAGATCAATAAATATGTGGTCACATTGTGACAGGCTGGGACTAAGATACACTTTCTCCTCAACTGTGAAAACACACAAAGACATCCGGAACACCTACTTCAATAAGTTTGCAAATCTCCATCTAGGGTCCCGCAAGGAGAAAGGACGATATTACCTGTCCTACTTGGAGAAGGAGACACAGCTACTGTGGCTGCCAAATACATTACTGAATGCCATTACAGTTTTTCTCAATTGGTTTGGTACATCTCTCACATCAGAATTGAAATTCTCAAACGTTCTTGTTCAATTGTCACATCATCATGCCATTTGTGCAGATGAAAAAGGCAGTTTCTTTTTGCATTAAACAAATTGCAAATGCTTTTGTCCATCCATGCAAATGATTGTGTACAATTCTCAGTTTTTTTGTACATTATCAATTGCTTTTGTCATGCTAATCAAAATGCTTTGTTATGGGAATCTATCAAATAGTCTCACTCCCCAAAACATTTAGGCTATAGTTCATCACATAAGTCCTCACATGCAAAATGATTTACCAAGACATTTGTAAATATGATCTAAATTGGTAAATTGCTTGAATCTAGACTTTTTTTAATAAAGAGAGTTGATCAACCAATGATCAACAGTTTTCTGAATGAACTCAAGGGAGTTCAATGGAGTTACAAGTTACAATGTCTGACAATGGAAGGAAATTGGACAACAGTGTGACGTAGATGAAAATTTGTGGCCTGACAGACAGGAACGTGAAGAAGCTGAAGAAGCTGAAGATCAGGATTACGATTTAGAATTTGGGGAGATGTTCATATTTTGGGTTTACTTACTGTATGACCTATGTTTATATTTTTGACCTATGTTTACTTACTGTATTTTACCTTTGTTCTGTGCAGTGCTGTCTTTTTTTTTCTTTACGCACTGCAATGTCAATGTCTGCCAATAAAGACGTCATTCTGTAAATGTGAATCTTGTCTTTTGCAATCAATCTCATGCATATACATATGAGGTCAAATGTATAACACTTGTCATCACACCTAAACCACATTTTACATCAAAATGTCCTTTCGAAATGCACTATTCAATTGCCAACATGACAAATGAATTTGACTGTCTTATCCGTACACAGTGACACAATGACTAAACATTCTGATGGCACTGACACGTATATTGACACAAAAACTTGCTTTTGAGAGATGAACTAAGGATTTTGAGCAAGAGACTGGCTTTTGCAGGTAATCCACAGTCTTTTGCTATTTTTCCAAACTGTTTTGAGAAATGCACTTGATCTTCTGCAAATTGCAAGAAAGATTCGAAAAATGTACCAAAGCGATAGAGAAAAACTGTAAGTGACTGACTGGACATACCCACAATATATACAGATGAAGACAACTGCACAGTACACACACACACACACAGGGTGGGTTGGGTGATATGGACCAAAACTGATATCGCAATATTTCTGGGCTGACTGGCGATCTACGATGTATATCAAAAACACAATGAGCAAAGTGTTTCATGTTAAGTTAAGACTGCTCTGAAAGAGCTGTGCAAATAAAAAAGTAAACACTAACACACACAGGGGCACAGCTAAGCGATCTGAGAAAGCTCCATCTGTCTAAACAGTATGAACACATTAGAATACAGTAAGTGGTTTTGATAAAGTGTTATTGCAGCATTGAAAATATATCGATATGGCGATATAGTATCAAATACATACGAGGGAATATCAAAAGGTTTTGAGCCTCACACAGAAAGACCAAGATAATCAGAGTTGTATTGCTTTATTTTTCAACATAGTCACCTTCCAACTCCACACACTTGTTCCATCTAGTTTTCCAGTCATTGATACCCTATCAGTACACCTCAACATCTTGGTCCCCTGACCAGCCCTCCACAGCAGCAGTCAGCTCGTCATCCTCCTCAAATCGCTGGCTCCAAAGGTGTTTTTTCAGTCTGGGAAAGAGGTGGAGGTCACTGGGGGCTAGGTCTGGAGAATAGAGTGGGTGATTTTGTAACCACACTCGCATACAACTTCCATCGCAAACATTCTGAAAACATTCTCGGGACCCATCTTGCGCACACCTTGGATATGTGGAATATGTCATGAAGTATGCCATTATTTGATCCATATGAAAGCCCTGTGGCTTTCTCTAACTCATGGAGAGCGATACAGCGGTTTTCCATCACTAGTCTGTGAACTGTCTCGATGTTTTCCTCTGTGGTACTGGTTAATTGCCGTCCTGACCGGGGGTCACCTTCTAAATTTTCTCTGCCACACTGGAATTCCTTTACCCACCATTTGATAGTTGCAGCAGAAGGGGAAGACTACTGGTAAATGGCAGTCAATTGCTCTTCAGTCTGTTTGGCAGATTGACCCTCCAGTACCAGAAACTTTATCACTGCTCTATACTCAACTTTGTCCATTTTTGCCAACTGACTGGGGGTATGCCCCTTCCGCAATGATCCCACATGAAATCAGTAGCTAATACAATGGTGTACATCAGATGCGGGTGCACTGTAATATCCAACTGTGAAAAATGTAGGAGGCTCAAAACTTTTTGATATCAATGTATTTTTAAACGAGATACGAGGGGATATAATAATGCCCAGCCCTACACACAGTCGCGCACACACACGCCCACACACACACAGAGAGAGAGAGAGAGAGAGAGAGAGAGAGAGAGAGAGAGAGAGAGAGAGAGACAGAGAGAGAGAGAGGGAGAGAGGGAGAGAGAGAGGGAGAGAAAGAAAATGGAATTGAATACAGAACAAGGAGAAAGAAGGAGCAGACCAGCCCTCACAATACTGGAATTAGAACGTGGTAAACATATCCATCTGACCCTTTATAAATCTCCTTCTTGGGGAGACACGCACGCACACACGCACACTCACCACACAGTACTGGAGTGCACCTTCATAAATCTCATTCTTGGGCCTTGCGTCAGACAGACACACACACACACACACACACACACACACACACACACACACACACACAGCCTTGGGACTCACGTCAGAGGTCCCCCTATCTGCCCCACATGCTGTAATCCCTCCAAAACAGCCGTATCCACCAGCAGCCCTTCCAGCCAGAACAGCAGCAGTGCTTTACGGGGAGCTCTGGAATGAATCTGCAATGTCAGACACTCCATAAAGTCATCGCAAGGCCACAGTTAGAGAAAGTCACTAACTTATGCAGAAACTCTATATGACCCAGCAAGTGTGTGTGTCTGTGTGTGTGTGTGCGTGTGTGTGTGCGTGTGTGTGGGGGGGGGGGTGGGGGGGGGTGACAGAGAGACAGAGAGAGTTTGTTTGTGTGTGTGTGTGAGACAGAGAGGATGACACAGAGAGAGAGAGGGGGAGTGAGAGAGCGTGTGTTTATGTGTGTGTATGTGTGTGTATGTGTGTGTGTGTGTAAGATTGTGTCTATGACTTCAGGCCATTGTCAGATAGGACTAGCCATTTAACATTATGGGGTGGTTGGCCCTGAAGCATGGTCACACAGAGGCTGCATCTCTCCCTTCTCTCTCATAGACAGAAAGAGAGAAAGAAAAAAAAAAAGAGAGAGAGAGAGAGAGAGAGAGAGAGAGAGAGAGAGAGAGAGAGAGAGAGAGAGAGAGAGAGAGAGAGAGAGAGAGGTCATATAGAGTTTGCCTGCTGTGGATAATGAGGTCATAAACAAAAGCTCATCAGTCTTTCCCTTTGAAGAGCAGATAGAGTAACTAAACATGAAGAAGAACAAGCGACAGGAAGAAATGGAACAAGGGACAGGAGAAAAAGAAGAAAGAGACAACACAGAAATGCAGGAATGGCACGGTACCAGAGCAAAATTACGGCAGAGGGCCCAGGATGTAAATAGTACTTATTTATTACCTGTCTGTTTCTGTCCTTGCTCCATTTTTACTCTTCTTTTTGCCCTTTTTTCTCTAATTGCTCTTGAAACTATTTAGGAAGTGTGTGAACATTAATATACAGTATATTACAATGTACATACTGTATTATTTTATACATACTGAACAGACCCCACAGAAGAGGAAAGTCACAGAGAGAAATAAATGAACAGACAGAAATGCAGGCATAGATAGATAGATAGATAGATAGATAGATAGATAGATAGATAGATAGATAGATAGATAGATAGATAGATAGATAGATAGATAGATAGATAGATAGATAGATAGATAGATAAATAGATAGATAGATAGATAGATAGATAGATAGATAGATAGATAGATAGATAGATAGATAGATAGAGACAGACAGACACACAGACAGACACACAGACAGACAGACAAGTTCCTTAAAACGCCTTCCAAATATCTTATCTATCTTTTGACCTATTTGGATTTCCCACTGCGAAAGACAAAGCACTGGTTCTTGTGAATTCACAGGCTGACCCTTCTGGCCTACAGCTGACGATTGCTCAGATTAATTTCAGTCTCATGTGGCTGCTTATGACTGAACTCCCCAGTGGAGACTAACCTTGACCCTGAAGCTCTGTGACCCATTGTTGCACTGTTAATTAACCAGCCCTAATCTACACGCGCACATAAATCTTTCCTTTTTTTTTTTTTTTTTTCTTCCGTCGGTGTGGTTGCCGTGTCCAGCTGTGTCCTCTCTCAGCCCGGCGCCTGGCCTTATTAGAGGTGAGTGGTGGCCTACTGTGCAGTTGACCAATCAGCACAGACCACAAAATAAAGCTGCTCTCACTTCACTCCACTGCCCCGACCATCTTGTCACTTCCTGTCCCAATTAGGAACACGCTAACACTCAAACCGCCTTTATTTCCAGTCATGGGCCAAACCTTACACCACAGGCTTCTATACACACACACTAACCTTACACCACCCAGGCTTCTCGATAACATTACATTACACTTAGCAGATGCTTTTATCCAAAGCGATACACACCTGTATGCACACCTGCACACACAGAGTTACACACACCCTCTCTCTCTGTCTCACACACACACATATTCAAATAATGGGAAACATTTTACATCACCCAGACCTCTCTATATGTCACAACAATAGCACATACAGCAGACAATAGTATCTATGCGATGTGGAGTTTAATTAGGTATCCAATTACATGAAATATGATGAAACAGGCATAATGTGGCAAAAGTGTGTGACGCGAACCTTAATTACGCATTTAATTACATGTAATATGATACAATAGCCATAGTGTGGGTTTGGGTTGGGCATGTATCCTGTAAATGTCCTGCATTAATAATTAATGTCTGAGTCTATGTTCAATGACTTAAAGGCCTAGGAAAATCAAAAAAATGCCTCCCAAGTAAACTTCATATATCGATTCTAGGGACATTTTTGTGTTGACTGACGAAATGATGCCACCTTTGGCACAGTAAACAGCGAGAAAACTGGCAAAGAACAGCGCTTAATTTCCGTGCTTTGGATCCAACCGGAAGAAGCAGACGATAAAGCCGTGACGTCATGAGTTCAACACAGATTGTGTTTACATTATGGCTGACCGTACAGTTGACGACAAAAAGTGCGCAGAATTTAGCGACTGGTTACAAACTGATACAACCAGAATGCCACAAATACATCTAGCTTGCTTCCACGCCCTAGCAAAATACTTCAACTACTCTGAAGACCGAAACAGAACTCAATCGGTAATCGCCATTATAAACTTGCCTTTATCCTTCGGGAACAGACACATCGACACCCCTTCAGCGTTTGTGTTGCTGCATCCACCAGCAATACACCCACCAAGTAGCCTACATATTATCACGTTAATTTATCATGTTAAAACAAGGGATCAAATATTTGCCAAGTAATGACTTGACACATTTTTACTTCGCCCATTTTAGTTATCCAGTTATCAGTCAATGCATAATAGCAGAACTTACCCATTCTACTGCTAGCATGCATTTCTGTCAAGACACCTTTCATACAGTTTTGAAATGACTGAAAATTTCTGCATAACATCCATAATCCTGATATAACATCCTTCATTACATGGAACATAGGCCCTTATTTCCGTCAGGCACAGACTACATATTTATCAACATTGATAAGCCACTGAATATCCCACCATCATGGTTCTTATATTGCCAGATTCCAGACAATCTCCTCTATTCACATATGAATATATATGCTAACCAGAAAGCCGATAATAATTCAAAAACTTTACAGAAACTTCGATAGTCGAGACGGAAAACAGCGCAAGTGAATACAAACAGCTCCAGAGTGGTCCAACTCGTGACGTCACACATAGCTCCGGCCACAATGGCCACGCAGAGAAAGAATTCCCCGAGATTTGTCGGCGGGAAGTTCAAAATTCCGCTGTCCTTTTGTTATGCGAAAAGCCGTGACGGCGAATGTCACAGAAAACGGTCAAGGAGTACCTAAACTGTGATTTTGCATGCCATAAGGTGTTGCATTTCACTAGGCCTTTAATGCTGTAATTTAAATGTTGTGTGAAATTAAATCTAATCTAAGTCTAATGATAAATCAATTTATGAGTTATCACAATCTAATGTATTAGTGATATATGATAATAGAAACTTTTTTATTGCATTTATGCAGAAGATATAATTTAGATTCTATAGGAGCTATGTGTGTGTAGGTGTCTCTGTGTGTGCGTGTGTATGTGTGCATGCTGGTGTGCATGTGTGTGCAGCAAGAAAATGCAGTGTTCCTTTAAGAGCAGACATCCTTGCAGACACACACACACACACACACACACACACACACACACACACACAGTCTCTCTCTTACACACGCATCCATGTAGAGGACATAAGAGCACACACACATACATCTACAGAACATAGGTGCAAGTGTTCAGATACACACACACACACACACACACACACACACGTGCGCACACACACACACGTGCGCGCGCGTGCGCGCACACACACACACACACACACACACACACACACACACACACACACACACACACACACACACACACATACACACACATACACTGGAGGGCATAAAAGCAGAATCCTGAAATAGCATAGTGAGGGAATGTCGAAATGGTCATTTAATGGAAATAAAAAAAACTAAAGAGATAAAAGTATAAGTACATAAGAGAAGCGGTAGAGCCAGATTACACAGACAAGAGTTTTACACTCTTCCTACCCTTTCTGTCTGTCTATAACAGTCTTTTGACTTGTTTAATTTATTTCAGAATTCCAACTTCATCGTCCAGTTCAAAGAACTGTTTTGTTGTTACCCACATATTTAATAAACAAAGACAATTTCCAATTATTAATAATCACTGTTGATAACTATGGTACTGAATGTCGTGACTGTAGTGCACACTTGTTTGAAGCAAGTTTAATTCTAATCTGTAATTATTAATGTACCATTAGTACCAACTGTGACAATAATAACAAAAACAATAACAGTAATAATAATAATAACTATTACACATTTTATAAAATAATTTCATAATAAACCATTATTATTATTCCTTAAAACGTTTAATGCCTTACTACATCGATAAAAAATATAATATGATGTGCTGTAAAATTATTTTAATTCGACATCTACAAAATGAAAGTACTGCAGTGATTTTATTAGTGAAATAATAGCTAATAATATATAATACCACTTTCTCAAACAACTGGTCTTTATTCTTAAAATGTTTTAAGAGGCATGATTACATCTCTCTAATAGCCATAATCATTTATTTATGTTCACTGAAGTTCACACTTTTTCAAATCCTTTTTTCAAATCCTCACGATAGCTGCAGAAACATCTGATCCAATTTCTTAATAGTTTTACTCCTCAAGCATTGCAATTTATTACAATTTGTAGGCCTACACAATTCAAGGCAGAATTTACAAAATATTCAGATGGAGATAAAACAAAAGCGGTTATGTCGCTGTTACATCAATTAAATATAGTGTAACAAAGTGTGTAACAATATGTGAGAGTAAGTACTTACTCTGTACCATAGGGTTAGGATTAGTATTAGGTATGTACAGAGTACATAATACTTCATGTTGAATACATTGAATACATAATACTTCATGTTGTTACATGTAAATACACTAAAAAAAGAACCATAAAATAAAGTGTTACCAAAACATCTATATTTACAAAAGCAAAAAAAAGCTGGAGAGTGTTCTGACATAACCATTACTGTACGTTCAGATTGAATGGAGTACAAGCGACAAGAGTGCTGGACATCATTAATTTTTGAGTGAGAGTGACAGCGTGATCGGCAACAAAAGCATTTTTGACATCAGCGGAGCGTTTTAGGCATCTAGAGCATCAGGAGAAAGTTAAACTTCAGTTAACTTTGTGGTAATAAGCTATGACATGGTTCCAATCATAATGTCGACATTCCTCGAACTCTAAACTGGCAGCTGTGGCCTAGTGGTTAGGGAGATGGTCTTGTGATCGGAAGGTTGCTGGTTCAAATCCCGCCCTACCCATGGTTGAGATGCCCTTGAGCAAGGCACTGCTCCAAGGACTGTAACTGAAACCCTGTAAATATCTGCAAGTCGCTCTGAATAAGAGTGTCAGCTAAGTGTAATGTAATGTAAACTACTTCCCCTGATGGAACATTAAAATGTTTCACGTCGTAGCCTACTTTGCTGCTGTAATGCTGTATGCCCAGTGGACTTCTTCAGCTACTTTAACGATTTTACCGTGTTCAGTCTGAACACAGAGTTACATCCTGTATTACTTCTTACTAGTGTTAGCACAGCTACCTAATTATCAACAAACTCTCACACACACACTTGTAATTAACATGGCACCCATGCTGAAGTATTTACACACGAGAGGAACACACACTCAAAACTCAAAATGACAAAGGCGCACACTGCTTTAGCTTCATTGTGGCCCGTCAGAGTATCAGAGGCTGTGCAAGAGCACACAGCTTAGCATCCCACCATTATCTTTTGTCACCACTATCTTCCTTTCTACTTGTTCCAGCACACACACAGGCACGGATGCACACATGCACTTGTAAATGCACACACACACACACACACACACACACACACACACACACACACACACACACAGCTGTGCTACATTTGATGGTCTTGTGACCATCATCTCTCCTCTTCTTCTGACTTGTTCCAGTCCACTGCAAAGAGATATTTGCACTTCCGTCCCTGACATGTGCTCTTTTCCTTACTTTTCTTTTCTCGCTCTCTCACGGTCTTTTTCTCTCTCACTTGTCTCTCCCTTTTTTCTCTCTCTGTCTATCTTCTCTGGCCATGGTAATTGTTCAGCCAAGCGCAGACCTTTGGCTGCCAGAGTGATTTCCCCATGCCTCCGACAAGGCCGTCTTTGATAAAGATAGGAGACAGGATCTGTGGCAACGCCCTACGATGCCGCAAACACACACACTCTCGCAAACACACACACACATGCACACACACGCTCACAAACACACTGTCGGCACATAGAACAGGTGGGTGAAGCCCCCTTCATCACTAAGTGTCTAAGCTTTGAACTACAACTAGCAACCCCCTGGAAACCACTGACCTGGTCAGTCAGTCGCACCACTCACAGAGTTGCTTCCAGCCAGTTAGGAGGCTCGACCCAGGGCTGCACCAATCAGACTCTAATTGAGAGACATTATGAAGGTGACTTTGCTTTGATGTGTTTCTGGGGCTCGTCTCTCTCTTGAGGACCCCTTTGATTAAGTGTGAGGGGCTGTGAGAGTGTGTGTGTGAGGGTGTGTGTTAAAGTGTGTATGAGCGCTTCACAGGAAATCCCACGTGGGGACCAGCAAACTGCAGACACAGAAAATGAACAAAGCAAAAAAAACACACACTGCACCTCTCAGAGACCGGGGAAGCATAAGAAAAGACAACATACACACACGCACATACACTCACATACACGCCCACACACACCTGCACACTTTTTCATAAACACAGCTTCTAAAAAACTACATGCATACATACGCACACACTCACCGCTCTCGTTGTCGGACTTGTTGTCCTGCTCGGTGTCGGTGAGTGTAAGAGCGGAGTTGGAGCGGCTGGAGAGCTGGGAGACAGAGCCGTGCCCGTGGGCCTTCATGCCCCCCCTGCCCCACAGACGGATGGCGCAGTCCGCCGAGAGCCCTCCCTGTGGTTGGGTGTGGTCAGCCCCACCCCTCTCGTGTGATAGGCCAGTCTCGGCACAGAAGCTTAGCCCCCTTCGAGGGGCGGGGTTACATATTCCAAGCTGCCTTAGTGACAGGGTCTGGGCTGGGGGGGTTGGGGGTGCAAAGGAAAAAGAGCAAAAGTCAGAATAGTACTGAGTCTCAGGGGTACACTTTATGCTAACACTTTATTTTACTCTGTTACATCAATTAGGTACAGTGTAACAAAGTGTGACACAATATGTAACATTATGTACTTACACTGTGCTTACATTGTTGCACTGTTACCCACTTTATTTTATTGTCCCTGCTCCAGTGCATCTTCACAGTGTCTAACAACATGTGGCATTAGATACTCACACTGTACCTCAGGGATAGAGTTAGGATTAGGATAAGGGTTAGTGTTAGATATGTACAGTGTAAACAAATAATACTATGTTGTTACAAAAAAATACACTGTAAAAGGCACCCATGAAATAGACGTGTTACCATCTACTGCATTTATGCAGAAAAGATGGAGCAACTTTCAGATTGTGATATGGTATTCCTGTATGAAAACCTACATTATAACAGTAATACAACAGAAAAGTGAGATATTAGCTGTAAATGTAAATCTATACATACATTATTTTATTATTTACAGATTTAGATGTGTTATAGCCTACTATCCCCTAGATGAATAAATACATCTAATGGTTTTAATAGAATGAAACTACTACTCAAAACAGTTAAACTGCAATTTTTTTTAATACAAAAGTATGATGACTATACAAATATTTATGTTGGCAGAAGACTTTTTGTTTAACACTAACAATATATTTTGTATATGCATTTGTATTTAACACAATTTCATATAATAATTATGCAGTAAAATATGTCAAATTATACTACTGGGCAGTCACTGACAGCTTTCCATAAATGCTGAACTGCATGTTCCAGCTGATTTTTATTTTTGTAAATATATAAAAAACATACATTTTTAATATGACTGATGAAAAATATAATTGAGGAAATAAAAGTAAAACATCAGAAATGGCTTACATTTGATATATTATTTTGATATGCATATGATTACACATTAAATTGTGCACATTATTGTTGACCTTTTTGCTATGAAAATTAAATCACCTTGTGATTTATTTCAGCAGTTAAGATAAGTAAGCTGACAGGTATACACAATGAAAATAAATACATAGTAGGCTGTGTCTTTCATTCACAATATAAACATATGCAGTGGATGAAGAACATGCATGCTGACATACCTAAGGTTTAGATAAATAACATTAAGTACAAACCTTTTATATTGCCCTTATTTTTATAGAATTGTAATATAAATGATAAAGAATACATTTATATGTATGTAAATTTATATTATTTCAATTACAATAATTAACTAAATCAATTGTGAGCAGATACATTGTTCCCTGAATTAATAATGGATGATGAGGATGATGATAATGATGAAATATTTTAAAATGTAATCATTTCACACACATGTAGTTGGGCATATTCCTGAACAGGCATTTTATATTTTTTAATTAATTAATGAAATTGCTTTAAAACACCAAATTGAACTATGACTGACATTTTATGATGATATTTTTATTTACTTTTTAACTATAATGTTGCGGGATTAAACAGCAGTAAACTGAAGGAGGTAGACCAGTCGTCACTAATGACATTCTTTGTATGTATGCCACTTATCATATGATAGGTCGATTTGGATTAAAGGTGTACTTCCATCTTGTTTTCATCCATTTTGCGGTGTTCTCTAGTATTAATAATTGAAAAAAATGTTCTAGTGCTTCTGTTTCAGGCTGTTTTAGTTTGGTGGAGGGGGTGGGGCCGGGAGAACGACACGATTTCACCAGAGGCGTGACACGCTCCCTGCAGCTTCCTTTGCCCCACAGTCAACTTGATAGCAGAGTAAGGTAAAGGGGAAAAGTCAACTTGACAGCGCTAAAACTGCACACAGAATGTCTTCGGAGATACAGCCTTATGTGTTTGATCCTGAATCCGAAGAGGAAGGAGAGATGGCACAAGCACAGTTGCTTCCTGACCGTTTGTCAACGAACGTTTCAGAATGGTAATATTTGCATGACAAAACAGTGCAAGTGCCCGGCTAAATGCAGTTCGGTCATTCAACTAGCCTGATAATCTTATGCGAGTCAGTCACAGTCTAAGATCATTTAAAGCCCATTCGGTCAATTTCTCTTATATGCATTTGCACACGTCTACGTCACGCTGCAGGCCCTTTTCGCATTGGGTTGTTTTTCCCGCCTATTGTCTTCTTTTGACTGATATAGAAAATGGGGGTAGAAAAACATTTTGCATGCATATGCATATGCAACTCAGGGTGACCTATCATATTTCAAAAGAGCAAGTACTAAACGGTTTCTCGTGGAAGTACACCTTTAAGTGCAAATGCAAACCTCACCAACCAAAACCTCTGTGCACAGATTCAATGAAATATGAAAACTGATTCAAACATTAATCATTTAGATGCACAATATGACATGAGGCTGAATTGAATACATGATCTAATGCCATTACACACATAATTTATTTATGGCTGTATTATGATCTCTTATATGCCATCATTTCTCACACTTTGCTCCCTTAACACTAGCACAAATATAAGCTGAAAAGTAACTTGTAAAACAATACTTGAGTTTTATTAAAATATTGCAAATAGAGTCAGTCTGGCAATCTGTGGGGCTATGTATTACTAAATTAATGGCACTTGACCCACTAGTCTTACACACATTCACATCTTGGTCAAAATCGCCATTTATTACTAGTTAGTTAATTAGTTAGTTACAACAACAGCACATCAGGCATCACTAATTCATATTTTAAATAAGACATACAGTCTATAAATTGCTTAAAAGAATCAGTAAAACAAAACTAAAATGGCAACCAATAAATATAGATAAAACAATTAAATAGCATTAGGAGAAGCATAATAGTGCCTTAATTATGTTACTGCAGACAAAAAACACCAGCCCAATGCAAAACAATAACAATGTTTTAATTAAATCAAATTAGCAACTTGGACATTGCAATGATAGATTGTGCCACAATATAACTATTATTTGTTTTTCCATATACTTCTATTAAATTATTTTTATACTTTTTGGTCTTGGTTTCAAAAAATAAGGTAAGATTTAATGACAATAAATAAATAACTAACTATACTCATGCAGAATTAGTAAATCAGTAACTGTAAAATAAACAAAACCAAATAGCTAATCATGGTCAGAGTAAAGGAAGGATATCAAATGTTCAAACTAGAGGTATGACCGCCGCAGTGTATTGAAATGTGGGAACTATGGTATGGTAACTTTGGTATGATGAATGTGTGGTAGACCAGTCTTGTGAGGTGAGAATTTGTGTGGAAATTATTTCCTGGAAGTGGGCATGGATGTGGGTTTTGAATGAATGGCATTGTGTGTGTTTGTGTAGTGTGTAGGAGGGATTTGTGAAAGAAATAGGCAAAATGAGATTTTGTACAATTACAGCGCCCCCTATAGGCCCAATTTTATGGCATGTACTGTGCTTTTAGAGGTCTTTGTGCTGATCGTGCATGATATATTTTGTGCAGTTCCCACCTTCTAGGTCCAAGATATTCCCAATTCCCAATCCCAATTTTTGCATTTACCCATCACTAGGTGGTGCTATGCTTCAAGTGAGTGTTTATGGGCTGGGTCGATATGCCTCTGTAACACCAACATACCAACACAAAATCGTTGTCTTGGGCAAAATTGTTGACACGTTTTTTTTAACAAAAACTGTTTTTCGACACCTAGCTTCGACAATAAACATCGCCCCCTATGAAGAAATGTCCCAAAATTTAGTACGCATGAAAAGAAAGCTGTTTAGAGTTGGCATGTCAACTTTGACTAAATTTGAGCACTTAGAAGCCAAGATATGGACTTTTGAAGAATTTTAAGCTACGTGGTAAATGTTCATTGACATGTAACTTCGAAATGGTTCTCAAGATAAATCCTTTGATAACATTTTGTCAGCATTGTCTGTAGATGGCATATACCAAATTTGGTGAGATTCACATGAACGGCCTATGACGAGTTCGTTTGAATTTGTTTTCGCAGTGTTAAAATTTCACGGAAATTGTTTACGTTGGAAGTGGGTGTCGACCAGTGTTTTCAATGCGTCAGGGTCAATAGATTTCACGACAAAAAAAATTGGTTGTAAACATTAGCGCTCGCTAGATAATAATGATGTACAAAATTACATTTTGTACAATTACAGCCCCCCCTATGGGCCAAATTTTATGGCATGTGCTGTGCTTTCAGAGGTCTTTGTGCTGATCGTGCATGACATATTTTGTGCAGTTCCTACCTTCTCAATCCAAGATATTGGTAAGACAAAATCCCAATTTTTGCATTTACCCATATAACTAGGTGGTGCTATGCTTTAAGTGAGTGTTTATGGGCTGGGTCAATATGCCTCTGTAACACCGACATATAAGAAAAATTTCATGTTTTTGGGTGAAACGTTGATTGAGTTATTCAGCAAAAACATTTGGGCGTCTCCCCCTCTTTGATGGACACTGGCACAGCGGGGGGTGGGGGGGGGGTGGCCCTTGGGGGCCAAAAGCTTCTAGTCACTCAAAAAGTTCTAGGGCTACATACCTACAAAGATTCATGTCCCCCAGATTTCCAGTGTCCCAGCAATCGTTGATGGAAAATCAGGGGAAAAAAAAAGAACAAAAAAAAAAAAAGGGAAAAAAATCGCGGCAACACCATAATGACCGCTTTAGCGGCGGTCATAATTAGTGAACACATGAACACGAACAAATACAGTCAGGGTGCACTTGCAGTGAGTAGTATGCTCCTGTGAGCTCGCTATCAGACCAGCAATATGTGCTACTGTGAGCTGCCTCTGTCGTACCAGCAATATGTGCTCCTGTGAGCTGCCTCTGTCGTACCAGCAATATGTGCTCCTGTGAGCTGCCTTTATCACACCAGCAATATGTGCTCCTGTGAGCTGCCTTTATCACACCAGCAATATGTGCTCCTGTGAGCTGCCTCTTCCGGACCAGCTCTGCATCACTGCACCCATCAGTTGCTCCACTCTGAGGAGAGACTGCTGATAACTGACCAGATGCTATCTGAGTCACCTGTCTCATTCTGACACGACCAGCAGGTCATCCACACCACGACCAGCAGCAGTGCTGATAATGAGCTGGGCGTCCGTGATGCACCAGCAACGTCCCAGTATAGTTACCGCCAGTGCTACAACTGTAGTGTCTCATCAATAGGCCTGAGCTGAGAGCTTTATGAAGCCATAAGAGGTTAAACTAACCTGTGGCTGTGGGGCACAGACACACATACTGATGCTGGCCTGTGGTTGGTAACTGACCTACAAAATTTGGTGTAAGCAAGTTTATTAGCGGTCGGATAATGAGAGACATCCCTCTCACTGGCATGGAATTAGGCAGGTCATGTGGTGCCCACCCCTACCTGAAGGACTTCAATAACAAAGTCTCTCTGTTCTAATTGCTGGCCTTGCATTTATGTCAAGCACACTGAACTGCCTTTTCGTTTGAAATGTACTAAATCGTGTAAATAATCTTGCCTTGCCTAAATAACATGTCAATCCTGAGACTGTGCTGTCTGGTAATATGCTTCAAGTGAACGATACAGCGCTGTTTAAAAACACCAAGCTGTGCTGTGCTATCCTGTCAAACGTACCTGTATGCCATGGATCTGTCACATCATACTGGCCTGCTTAATGGTAAACTCTGCATTAGGTCAACTGTTGGTGGGGACCAATTCTGATGTACAGGCCTGTCTCATTATTCTGAACCAGATAATGGTGCTAACGTATGCATCTAGTACGCAAGTTGTCACACACACATACACACACCTGTGGCACAGTGTGGCACTCACCTGTCCCACGGTACTCAGCACGGTCACGGGGCACCATGTCAGGCATGCGATGGCGTGGCGGGTAGAGGGTTTGTGCGGAGGCCTCGTTGTGCTCCAGGGCGCTCGAGCTGTACGTCTTCTGGGTGAGGACCGCCGAGGAGAGCGACGCGTGTTGCCGCTCCCCGTAGCCCTCCATCACTCTCTCCATCCCCCTCTCCCTCTCTCTCTCCATCTCTCGCTCCCTCTCTCCCCTCTTCCTCTCGGCCTCTCTCTCTCCGTCATGCACGAGCGCTCCTGGTTCTCTGGCGCGCTCCCGACGGCCACGGGCCAGCGAGCTGTAGGTCCGCTGCTGCTCTTTGGCCTCCATCACTGGCTACATGCTGCGACGGACCGCCCTCCACACAGCACCACAGGGACTCCTCCACACCCACACGCCCAAACACCTCACAGGGGAGAGGAGAAGAGAGGAACAGAGGAGAAGATAGGGGAGGAAGGAGAAGGGGAGGGGAGGAAAGGAGAGGAGATGAGGAGCATGAGCAAGAGAGGAGAGGAGAAGAGAAGAGAGGGGAGGAGCATGAGCAGGAGAGGAGAGGAAAGGAGAGGGGACCGGAGCACAAAGTTTTAGTTACATGAGGGACTAAAATAATTTGGTAGAATGAAAGAGGTTAGAAGATAAGAGATAATAAAAGTGATGTAGAGAGTAATAAGAACATAAGAAAAAGAGAGAGACAGAGCGAGAGAAAGAGAGAGAGAGACAGAGAGAGAGACATAGATCATATAGCCTTATTAATCCCCATTCTCAATCCCCAATGGCCTCTCACCCCCCCTCCAACCAACACACACTCTCTCACAAATACACAAAGACACTTCAGAGACTATTCAGACATGACCCCATCACCACAAAGTCCCCACCTCTGCTTTAACACACACACATACAAAAATCTATACACCACACAGAAACACATACTCACAGGAGTACACACACACACACACACACAAACACACACATACAGTACACACACACACTTCCCTTACCCTAAATCTGATTATCAGGGCTTTGTTAGACTGGCCTGTAACATGGGGCCAGAGAGTGCTGGCATCACATACCCCTGAACTAATTCATTCATAATGTAATGAGCACGAACAACACTGGGCCCCGTTAGAAAGGGCAAATTATCCATGCCGACTGCCAGCTCAATCGGGGAGGAAGCAGCTAAACAAACTGCCCACGCACTGTGGAGAGAGAGAGAGAGGCACACCAGCACCTGAAGAGCGTTTAATCTGTTTACAACAAAAATAACGACTTCTCCTCTTCTCTAAGCCTCACCCACACACTGCTCGCTCTGATCGCAACACACACCTCATTTATGCACTGCGGTAAAAATCACCTCCATCAGGGTTTATGGCTCCTGCTTCAGGCTTCACGGCCTTTCAGCGGTGGCCAGCACTTTACTGGTAGATTCACCAGCGCAAATGATTTGTCAGCGGCAGTAGCCTGAGCAAGGTAAACAGTAATAGTGTACAGCGCAGGAAGCCTGTGGTCCTTTATTGGGTTGGCTTTGATGACTTGCACACCGGACTGTTTCCGTCAGCTCTGCTGTGTGGAAACAGTGATGTTTTCCAGACCACAGCGATGGTTAGTTGTGTGTGTGTGTGTGTGTGTACAGGCTTGTGTGTGTAAGTGTGTGTATGCGTACATGCATGCGTGTGTGCTTAGTATATAAGTAACTGTGTGTGTGCATGCTTGCAAATGTGTATGTATGTGTGTGAGTGAGTGTATAAAAGTGAGTGCAAGTGTGTGTGTGTGCCTCTGTGTTTGTGTATGAGTGTGCGCGTGTGCCTTTATTATTCTATAAGGTCCACACACTGCGACTCCGAGGGGACAGAGGGCCGTCCCAACTCGCATCATTAGGCCCCCTCAGCCATCATGCCTGACAGGCGGCCCTCACCAGACCACAAAGGGAGACGGACTAGCGATTAGCGTGGAGATGCCGGGCTACGGCTTCTCCTCCTCTGGGTGCAGGAGAGATCCTGTAAGTATTTCCCCTTCTAACGTGCACTTCACATTCTGGTTTAGCTAATTACTCACTTATCTCGACTGGAAGATGTGCGATAATTAGCCAGCCATGATGGGTGTAGACCGGTGGACTATGGGGAGAAGGAGCAGACGCCGGACCCTTGAGGACGGAGTTGAGTATGTGGGATTAGTCACTGGAGCTTGTGAAGGGGAACCGTAATGACCCTCCGGGGATAACCTCCAGTGTCTTAACACCAATGGAGAGCATCGAGAAAAGAAGAAAAAGGGGGAAGAAAGGAGGAAAAGAAAACACAAAGAGGAGAGAAATGTTCCTTAGACATCTCATCCGCATGGAATTCCAGCGGAATGCATTCTAACAGTGCCTCTGAGTTCTGTGTCTGATTCTATAACTGGAACCAGACATGTTCCACTGCCTGTCACCATGGGCATGTCACTTTTCTTCTGCAGACACCTTATACCCTTATGTTACTTTAAGCAACAGTTCAACCTTGTCAGAAATCTCCATGTCCTTCATTTGTCATGACTGACGATGTTAGAGAAGGTTCACAATGTGCTTGCTGTTTACAACAGCATGCTCATACCAAGTGCACATGAATGGTCACTTCATCTGCAATGTGGGCAAAGAAAATGTCATGGTTATATTTTATTTGTCTGCCCCTGTTACATCAATTAGGTACAGTGCAATGAAGTGTGTAACAATAAGAAACATTATGTACTTACACTGTCCCTTAGGGTTAGTGATACGTAGGTACATTGTAAGTACATACAGTAAGTGTAACATATTGCTATAGATACACTAAAACATGAACTGCAAAATATGTGTTAGCAATATAATGTATGGTGCTGGTGATGTGATGAAGACTTTTCAGTGAGCAAGGGAAATATAGTAAGGTACTCAAAGGTTACCGGTGAAGCTGCCCAGCCCATACCTGTGTGAAAGAGAGAATGTTCTATTAATCAAGTCCTGTTGACAGGTCCCCTGCAGATCTCTCATAATTACAGCAAGCCTGATCTGAAGTACAGCATTTTTGGTTTAGGCTTTTATTGCCTCAGATAGGACAGTAGAGAAATGTCAAGAAATGAGTGGGAGATAGAGAGATTCATAGGGAATGGATGGCGAAATGACCTTTGGCCGAGATTTAGCCTGGGTGGCCCCTGGGTTTTTGGTATGGGCCCCTGAGCCAAGTATGTCATGGTGCCCCCTAGGGGACTGGGGGAAACACTACCAGTGACTCAATCCACCTCCCCTCTGTCTGCCACATTCTCAGGCCTATGCACTAAAGCTGATCCAATTACAACAGTCAATAGAATAGAATAGAATAGAATAGAATAGAATAGAATACAATACAATACAATACAATACAATACATTATACAACAGTTAGGTCTGGTTATGAATTTCTGATTGGTCAAGACGTATTCTACGCATCACTAGGAGGTACCATAGGTGACTGATAATCACTCTGCCCAAGTTACAACATAACCATTAAAACTTTACACCAACATTCCATTCCACAAGCGAGAGAGAAAGCAAAAAAATGAAATCGAGTGCATTTATAATAGCAGACTTTAACAAGACACCAAGACTGCAGAACAGCAGCTGTGCATTAGGCCTAGTTAGGACTGTGAACAAGGACAACCATATCTCAGCGGCTGCACAATACAGGGGAATGTCCAAGTCAACATGTATAAATAGACACTTATTGCATAGCAACCACAGACGCCATTAACTCAAACTGGAACTGTTTTGTGGAGCAGAGAATGGCGCAAAATAAAATACAATTAATTAAAAAATGAAAAAAAAAAATGTGTGTATAAACTAATTGTGTTGGCAATGGAACTGTTGAATAAAAGCAATTTCACATGCATGGTCATGGGGTTGGTTAGCGGATATTGCCACGGCTGTGGTTACCTACTACAGCACTCAACCTTCAGCTTCATGCCTGTGGCCGAAGCACAGCCATGGCAATATCCGTGACCAACCCCACTCCCTCTCATATTATATTACTTAAATAGAATAGAATGCCTTTTATTGTGACTATACACATGTACAATGACATTAAAGCAGCTCCTTCTCCAGTGCAGACATGTAGAATATTTACAACATAAACAAATAAATAATAATGCAAAAACAGTACAAGAAAGGAAGTTCTGAGGCACTATGTACATATGCAAGGAATAAATGAGGTTATATACAGTGTGATATGCAATGTGGGTTATTGCACATTAATTACATATTTCAGAGTAAGGATAGTCCTATGCTATGAGTAGTGGATACTTGACAAAGACAGCAATGATATTGCACAATATACAGATATTGCACAGTGTTTAGTATTGAGTAATGAGGCTTTTGATGCTGCGCTTTAGCGAGCCGCAGCACCAAAGACTCCTGAGATGCACACCCCAATTCTCATGCATCCCAGCACAGCCATCAGCCATCTCATCTCATCTTCAGCCTGAAAAGGTGTAAGGGGGAGCTGACTGTGCAGATGTCTTTCAGAAGACAAATATCAACAAGGAAGATAAACCACCATTGTGGACCTGTCTGCAACACTGGGCTTGACACTAGTGTATGTGTGTGTGTGTGTTAAATGAGTGACTGTGTGTGTGTGGGGGGGTATTGTCCGCAACTGGCTGCAACAGTGGGCCTGACCCTGTGTGTGTGTAAGTGTGTATGTGTGTGTGTGTGTGTGTGGGGTGGAGGGAATTTTATGGACCTGTCTGCAACAAAAGCTTGACACACGTGAGTGTGTGTGGGGGTATTTGGTAACAGCAGATTTTATACCAGTGTGTGTGGTGGATAGAGACTGAAACCAATAGGGATGCTGTTATTGAACATCAGCATTTATGAGCATGCGTGTGCGTGTGTGTGTGTGTGTGAGAGAGAGTGTTTGTGAGTGATTGTGTTTCTGCTGTGTGTGTTTGTGAGTGTTTGTATGTGAGTGTATGTGTGTGTGTGTGTGTGTGTGTGTGTGTGTGTGTGTGTGTGTGTGTGTGTGTGTGTGTGAGTTTGTGAGTGTTTGTATATGTGTGTGTGGTCAACTTTGTGATAAAACCCTGATAACTTCCTTTCCCATCAGTGCCCTCATGTGTCCCATTGACACTGGCCAATTCATCACACCTTGCAGCTTACCTGACACACACTGCTGCACTCATCAGGTATAAATCACACTAATGAATGTGTGTCTGTGTGTGTACGTGTGTGTGTGTACGTGTGTGTGCATGTGTGTGTGTGTGTGTGTGTGTGTGTGTATGCGCATGCATGCCTGAGCTTCTCCTACTGCTAGTCATGGTGAGTGTGTATGTACAAAGAGTGCGTAATTATATATTCCTCTGTATGTACATCACATGCTGGCGATAGCTCCTGTGTAATTTACAGTGAGAATTCTCCGCATTATGAGAGCAGGTATAAACTAGGAAGTGTAAATTCCCTTGCTTTTCAAAACATCTGAAAACATGGCATGACATTGTTGAAAGTGCCCTTGTTTGAGCACTGCTCATTTAAAAAAATTTCATCAATTCCATCCACGTCCATTCTCTTGCTGGGAAGGGAGGAAGGGCTGAGAAGATGCACTGAGCTGAGACAATTCTGTCTGTGTTGCCACACAGCACAGCAACAAGTGATGGGTAAGATGGACCCAAATCCAATTATGTTCTTGCTTAAAAAAAAAAAAAAAAAAAAAAAAAAGCTAAACGTAAATAAAGGCAAAATTGGCCAGCTTGCACACACATGGTTACAGAAATATGCCCCCAACAACATGTGCAACAAATCTGTCAAAGATAAGTCCAAGTTAAAAAATGTAAAGATGGCAATATGTTTAGTTTTAAAATGGCATACTTTATACTTACATTTGCCATCACATATTTTGATGGTTGTTTTCACATTTACTCTGGGGAGGACCCAGTTTTACATTAAGGCATCAAAATGTTCAGTTCAATTGGGCCTTTTTAAGCACCGCTAATAACACTTAGGGGCAAAGCACTAATTACGTGATGAACTTCAGGCATGATACATACCACGCAAAATCAAGGCAAACAACGTGTGGTATCTGCAAACTGAGGAGGGCACAAAAATATGTTGCTTTGGCAAATGTGTGTACATCTGGCCCTTAGTTTGTATGAGAGAGAGTAAGATTGAGGTGTCCACTGAGAGCAGTAGGCCACATGGCCTCTCTGACATCCAGCAGAACAGGAGCATTATGAGGAGGTTAGGGTGCAGCAACTTTACTGGGACTCGTGCAGAGAACCAGTGATGCAGCTAAAAGGCACTTTGGCTGAGGAGGGTTTTAAGTTAGCCTGGTAAACCAGCCCCTTTGTACTTCATTTTATTTTGTACAGAGGGTCTGGACCAGATACCGTCAGAAACTATTTCTTGGAGGTGTGGACTCTGCTGAAGTTTAAAACAAGTGCCTCTGCCTTTACCCAATCGCTGGTCGTCACGTATGCAATTAGCCTACCTACGCACTACAGTTCAAATGTAGTGTGTGGTGTGACAGTGTGTTAGTGTGTGTTTGGAGGGTATGATGTATGTAAGAGTGTGTGCGTGTGTGTGTTTGGAATACCAATGCCAAAGCAGATGAGTAAAAATGCTGTGAGCAGACAAAAATCTTCTGACTGAACCCACTTGCAACACACACACACACACACACACACACACACACACACACACACACACACACACACACACAGGGCACGCCTCTGTGTTGAGCTTGAGCAGGACCAAGAGGCCCGGGGCTGAGACAGGGCCAAATGAAATGCGACCGAGAGCAGCAGACGTAGCAGAGTTACTCAGGAGGACAGGATTCTACCTGATAGTTCATTTTACTTACCTCCTTCACCCACACACAAACATAGATAGACAGACATATACACACACTACTGGGACAATACAGCCTCCTCTGTGCCATTTCTGGGAATACTAACATCTCACCACAAATGGGAAAAAGCAGACAACAGTAGAGTGCCACACACACAATGCTAGAGTGCCACCATGACATTGAACCAATAAAGTCATTTATGGCAGAATAAATTGGTTTCAACCTAAGTGACCCATATTCCTTAGCTAAGCACAGGGGGAAATCCTGAGACACAGGAAGAGAGACAGAAAGAGAAAGAAGAGAGGAGAGAAAGAAGAGAAGCAGAAGAAGGGAAAGAACGACACTGTGAGAGAGAGGGAGAGAGACACAGAGGGGTGAACAAGAAAACAAGAGACTGAAAAAAGAAGGGGGTCTAGAGCAAGAGAAGACAGTGTGGTTGAGGAAGTAGAGAGAATGAGGAAGCGTGAGAAGGACAGAGATAGAGAGAGAGATAGACAGAGAGAGAGAGAGACAGAGAGAGAGACAGAGATAACAAGAGAGAGAAAGATAGAGATAGAGAAGGAGAGGCAGAGAGAATAAGGGAGAGATAGACAGAGAGAGAGGGAGATGAGAGAGAAAGAGAGAGAGACAGGCAGACAGAGACCTGGCCCTATGGGCCCCTATTTGCTGAGAGCGCAGAGCAGAGCTACATTGGCTGTTTGTTGGGTAATTACACTACAAGGAGGCCAGGTCTGAGTACCAGTGCACAGCTCTGACCCACCACTTAATAAATAATAGCCATCATTGGTGCACACACACACGCACAAACCCACATACCCACATACCCACATAAGAACCCAGCTAAGAGCTGACTAAAAAGACAAAAGTTTCTTGGGTTGTGTGACAGCCATTAGCCGGCATTCTCCAACATGCTGCCCTTACGCTGGTTGTCTCACTTTCCATCCATTTTCTGTATGTACTGTTTTAAGTTCTCTGGTTCATTACACATCATCATTAACCACCATTTGCCTATAACCTTCTAACAATTGCTACCAAGAGTGCAGGGAAAGGCCTACCGGCATTTTTAAGTAACTTTCATCTGTTTCATTTCATCTGTTTTAGCGATTACTTGGGTTAAAGAATCACAACTGTACAAACTGGTTGTTTCAAATCATGTATATTTATTGGGCTAAAACATTTCTGTATCCGTACTTACCAAAGTAACATGCACTCGCGCACTTCCTGGTTGGGGAAACCAAGGGACTTGTTTATTCACTGTGAATAGGAGGTTTACCGGGGGTTTTGGGGATGGACTATTTTAACGGGGGTGTTTTACCGGGGATTAAGCAAATGTATTTTATTGTGCACAGAAGGGGTTTTGGTGAATGAAAGTGGTTTTGGGTGATTATGTATTTTATGTTTGTTTCTTTAAATTGTTATTTTTTAATTATAATCTTTTTAAGTTGATTAATTGTTTTTGTGAATGGGGCTAACCTGAGGGAGGGGCCGCAGGTAGCATTGCTCTGTATAAGGCCCAGAGCCTTAGTTGGTGATTGAGCGTTGTGGTGGAAGGTTTGTCTTATGCTGAATGTGTATGTAAGCAGCTGCTCAGAGTCTAAAGACACAGTCTGGCAGGCTTGCTGATTTCTTTTTGCTTTTGCTCAGTTTTTGGTTTTATGGTTTTGGGGTTATCACTGTAGACATTTGCAAAAAAGAAAATCTTTTAGCAAACATTGTCTCTCATCTTCTCTGTCGCTGGTCATCCTGCCACAGGTTGAATATGTACTTCAAAGTTAGTCATGAAGCATCACAGACCAAACAAGCGCAACCACAGAGGGCAACCTGGCCGCCCAACTGGGCAGACAGACACACAGCCACAAAGATGAACAGGGCCATGACACACCTGTGAGGGTGCAGTGTCATCTCCTATCTAGACAATGTGGATTTCTGCCAGAATAAAATGAACGATGCGCCTGCACAGAATAGTAATGACAGCACGCACATGCCGCCAATGCACAGTGCGCTGTGGCATGATAGGACCCTATAACTTCCCAAGCACCAGTCTATTTTTTCACACTTTGCTCATGAATGTCCATATTTAGGAATATTCTCAGACAAAAGCCACATCGGATAGTAAAATTCCGAAGAGGAATTTAAATTTAACACACAATTGACAATTAAAGAACTTTTGAAGAGAACACGTTATGATATATGCACTGAAATTCAAAGATCTTTTTTTTACGTTTCTGAAATGTAAATTAATTACAATTCTAAACTAGCGTGCTGTTAATGGGGTAATCGTAGCCTCTAAAGTAGGGCTGGGCGATAAAACGATAACGATATGCATCTCGATAGACACCTACTCGATAACAATAGAAAATGCGTTCAATGTGTTTTTTTAAAGGTGTACTTCCACGAGAAACCGTTTAGTACTTGCTCTTTTGAAATATGATAGGTCACCCCGAGTTGCATATGCATGCTGCATATCAAAATGTTTTTCTACCCCCATTTTCTATATCAGTCAAAAGAAGACAATAGGAGGAAAAACGACCCAATGCGAAAAGGGCCTGCTGCGTGACGTATACGTGCAAATGCATATAAGAAAAACTGACCGAATGGGCTTTAAATGATGTTAGCCTGTGACTGACTCGCATAAGATTAGCAGGCTAGTTGAATGACCGAACTGCATTTAGCCGGGCACTTGCACTGTTTTGTCATGCAAATATTACCATTCTGAAACGTTCATTGACAAACGGTCAGGAAGCGACTGTGCTTGTGCCATCTCTCCTTCCTCTTCGGATTCAGGATCAAACACATAGGGCTGTATCTCCGAAGACATTCTGTGTGCAGTTTTAGCGCTGTCAAGTTGACTTTTCATCCTTTACCTTACTCTGCTATCAAGTTGACTGTGAGGCAAAGGAAGCTGCAGGGAGCGTGTCACGCCTCTGGTGAAATCGTGTCGTTCCCCCCCCCCCCCTCCACCAAACTAAAACAGCCTGAAACAGAAGCACTAGAACATTTTTTCCATCAAAACCAGCGCACAGGGCAATTATTAATACTAGAGAACACCGCAAAATTAATGAAAACACGATGGAAGTATACCTTTAAGAAAACGGCGTAAGTTTAGTCAGAGCCCTGTCTGATTTAGCGCCGCTTTAAATCTTTGTTGCGAAGCAAGCTTGGTTGCATGAGCAAAGGCACTCGTGTAGCCTAGGAACGTATGTGGAGTGACACGATAATAGCCAATCATGTCACAGTATCGTGTTTGGTTGCGCCATCTCTTGTCTCGTAGTTTTACAGAAACAGCATGGTCAAAAAAGGAAGATGAGTGCCACTGCGACGAGCGAGAGCGAAAATGTGGATAAGGTCTCATTCACACCAACTTGAGCGTGTACAGCGCGTATCAGTATACAATATGTTTGTATAGGGACAGAATACGCTCAGATCACGCGTGCGGTGTGAAGAGTCTAATTTGTTAACATGCATTCTGAACGAATACGGACAGAAAACGGCCACGCGCTGAATACGCGGAGTGGTGTGAATGAGCCCTAACAACAGAATGGTCTGCTCACCAGTATGGGAGCTTTTTTGGAGTTTACAAATCTCATCGTAGTCAGACAAATGTTGTCTGCAAATTATGCAGTAAAACTATATACATATATGATAGTTCTTCTCAGGTATCAGGTTTCGCTATGTTTACATTTAACACTTTGCACGTCTTTATAACACTTCAGCTTTGTTAAGCACTTTATTAGCTTATTGATAATTGTTTAGTTTTCATTGTGATCGTAACATTGAACGTGTGTTGACAGTCATTTTGCCTGAATGCTTATTGCCTGTCAGAGGAAGGTTAAGTTAAAGATAAAGATTTTTTCCCTCCTGTTACTTATTTTAAATAGGTCACACAATGTTTCAATAATTATCGATATCGACCGATATGAAACACTTATATCATGATACAGATTTCAGCCATATCGCCCAGCCCTACTCTAAAGATTTACAAAAAGAAAACAAATGGAACATAAAGAAACAGTACTACTGCAATATGGATTTATCTGTGCTTCTTTAAACACTTCCAAAACACTCCTGTATGTCTCACTGCCACACTAGACCCTACTGGTCACTCCTAACTATTTGACAAGACCTGGCAGAGTAAGGGTGAATCTGAGCTTCAAGAAATTTGATAACTTTAATTTCTACTTAAATCTGAAAAGTGGGAGTAAGTGTCGTGAATCCCCAGCAGCCTTTAGCAGGCTAAAATGGAATTTTGTGAGGCCTGTTAACTATGTATCATATGATATAGGTAACATATGTTCCCATTTAGCCTTTTTTCTCTTTACTCATCTCTCTCTCCCTCTATCTGTTCCTCTTTCTGTGCTTCTCATGCTGGTCCCTCTTTTCCCCAGGGAGACTGAACTGAGCTTAAGGACACGCAGAGATGAGGAGAAAAAAAGAGAGAAAAAGAGAGAAGAATCATTGAAAGAGTACAGAAGAGCAGGAAAAGGTGCTCAGAAAAACAGGAAGAGAAAAGGGGAAAACAAGAGGAAAAGCCAGAGGCATTAGATGCTTCGAGTGGAAAAATATCAGCTGAAAAGGAGATGGAGGGAGAGAGAGAAAGAGAGAGAGAGAGAGAGCCAGAGAGACGGACGGGGGAGTGAGAGAAGGAGAGCAGCGACGACAGCAAAGACGACCCTTAGAGAGTACAAACATGGCCTCCGCTCCTGACTCCAGCCCACTTTGACAGCACTGCATAATTCATGCGCTGCGTTCTGGAGCGCTCTGCTTGGCGTGTGTGTGTGTGTGTGTGTGTGCGTGTGTGTGTGTGGGTGTGGGTGGGTGTGTGCGCGTGCACGCTCAGAAGCACTGGGTGCCCACCAAAACAGGGCAGACCGCCATTAGCTACCATCCGCACCCGCCTGACACCAGTGCACCCTGGGATAACACCGCCATTGTCTGGAGGCTGGGAACACTGCTGGAGCACTGAAGATTGGATAGGGCTGTGGTGTGTACATATGGGTAGGGTGCAATGGGTGTCTGAGTGGGTGAAATGAGGGTATTCAGGTTCCTTTCACATCTTCTGATCTGATGTTGGGGAGTTTATAAATATGAGTGGGGGTGAGAATAGCACCCTATGGAGATACCGGCCGAAGTAGAATTGGGTGGGGGTGGGATGGGGGGTGTTAAGATGGCAACGTACTGGGTTCAGCATGAGCAGTAAGTTGACCTATTATACACATCAAAAGTTCCCAACCTCGTTTACAGTAAGATAAAGGCACATGTGGACTCTCTCTCTCTCTCTCGCTCTCTCTCTGTCTGTCTCAAACACACACACACACGCGCACATACACAGATACACACACACACATCTGCGCACACACACACCTATACCAACAGTAGTATTACCATTTGTGTCGTTTGATAAATACATGCTCTGTGCAACAGAGGTTGCTTTTTTCAAGTTTCAAGTGTGCGTTCGTGTAAGGATGGTGTGTCTGTGTGTGTGTGTGTGTCTGTGTCTTTACGAGTGTATGCGTGTGTAGTTTAAGCACTGCACCCAAGAGAATTATGATTTACTGCAGCAAGCTGTCCACATAAAAAGCTGTGATAATACCCCACTTTCCCTCAAATATGCTTTTTCTCAAACATGTTTTTTGTCATCTACAGTAAACAGCAAGTGGAAAACTCAGCGCTGATGAGACAGGGCAGCGGTGAGATTAGAGCGCTCACACAAGACTACACAGGACTAAGAGTGCGGGAGCAGATCACTGAGGTGCCGGTTCAGATTCACTTATTTCTTATTTCAGCTATATCACTATGCATGCTAAATAAACGTTCGCCAAAACAATACTATAATTTATGATAACTATACTGTAAAACATACGGATAACTATACTGTACCCCTCTCACACAAAGCAGCATGTGGGAGGGATATTTTAAGACTTAAACTATAGCTGTTATACTTTGGGAGTTAAGATATCAAGTGTTTAAGCCTAAAATTTTACGACTCCAATTTCTGCTGTGAAGTAAAGAGTCTTGATTCATAGATATATATATATAGATTATAAATTATACAGCTGTGGGTTTAGCTTTTAGCTTCATTTGTACCCAAAGAAATATTTTATTATTCACAACTGCAAATAAATATATGTAAAAAGCCACTTGTCACATCTCATTTTTATGTCACAGGCACTTGTCACATATTATATAGTGTTCAGTACTGTAACAATGACACATGCAAATAATAAGCAACCTAGTCTACTCTAAAATTCTAGGGTAAGCTAAAAATATATAAAACACGTTAAAATATCAGTCAATCAACAAAAAATTGTATTATTATTATTATTATTATTATTCTACTATCAATACTAATTCTAATACTGTATGATTTATCAGTATTACACTACATATGTAAAGGATCTCTCTCTCTCTCTCTCTCTCTCTCTCTCTCTCTCCCTCTGTCTTTCTTCCGCACCACTTCTTTCTCTTGCTCTCTCTCTCTCTCTCTCAATGTGTGCATGTGTGAGTTCACAACTGAAAGTCTTTTATCCTTCAATTGATTTTTGAAAACTTGCTGAGCCAACCATTCCTAAATGTAGTCTTACAGAGCCACATATTTGCCCTAAATAGGCATTATCATTATTACTATTGTTGTTATATATATATATATATATATATATATATATATATATATATATATATATATATATATATACACACTATATATATATATATATATATATATATATATATATACACACACACATACATACATACATATTATGGCATGCCGTTTAGAAAATTAAAGAATATATTGAATGAAACTTAAATATATGGAATGAAACTTGAATATATGGAATGAAACCTGAATATATTGAATTAAACTTGAATATATGGAATGAATGTTTGAATATAGTGAATGAACACTTGAATATATTGAATGAAACTTGAATATATGGAATGAATGTTTGAATATATGGAATGAAACCTGAATATATTGAATGAATGTTTAAATATATTAAATGAAACTTGAATATATGGAATGAATGCTTGAATATATTGAATGAAACTTGAAAACTAACGTCATGCCGACACTAGCGACATCTATTGTTTTGATGTCAGTTGGTATGGTGCAGCGAGAGGAGGTTTGCCATTATGAGCGACACTGCCAAAAATTTAGTTGCAGCAATATTAGGCAATGAAGAAGCAATTAACACCTTGGCAAATGCCTGCCGTTTTACTACCCAAAATACCAACGTTAATTATTACTGCTCTATGGACCAAGAAATACATTCTTTATTCAACAGAGGCAGACATCAGGCTAACTTTCCAAGAGACATGCCTGCGCTCTCACAGGAGGCACCTGCCCCTATCTACAATCTGCGTCCCTATATACACGAAAGGTCCCAAGACAGAAGAGGTAAGGAAATAATTTGTGTTTTAATTGCGGTTGAGAAAAGTTTAATTTCGTTTTCGCTAATTAGTCACATCGAACAACAGAAATATCAGAGATGTTCAATATGCTATTCGGCAGTAATTCGCTAATTAGCGGCTAATTTTACAGTAATACGCTTCTATTCTATTATCTTACTCAAAGAGGCAGAAGGTTAAGGAGAGACAACCCATTCCAGTTGTCTCAGGAGAGATGTCAGTGCATCTAGCACAGAAACATACTCAACTATCACTACATGCACTGACATCTCTCATGAGACAACTGGAATGGTTTGTCCTTCTCCCTCTGTAAGATAATAGAAAAGTTGCTTGTTATTGCTGTAAAATTAGCTGCTAATTAGCGATTAGCATTACGTAAGGGGTAACATCCGACGAGGCATTATACAGTTTTAAGTCAACGAGGTGGAGCCTAAGAACTTAAGTTGACTTAAAACTGTATAATGCACGCCTCGTCGGATGTTACCCCGCTTATGACCCGGTTAATGCCACTCAATTATGTAGAATGTATTTAAAATAATTCTCAATTAACTTAGAGGGTTAACTTAGACTCAGTTTTGCTACAATGTGGCCTACAATGTAGCCTAATATTTGTAACATTAAGTAGAGCGCTACGCAGCCCTCAGTCACTAGCCAAATTGGTTGTCAAGGTTACCTTTCATTTGGTAAGGTGATTGCTACTGCTCATCAGGTGTTAGCTAGCTTGGATTGAGCAACGCGACACATGCAATACTTATTCCAAAACGTTGATTTATTTGTTATTTTCTGTTTAGTTTTTTTTTTTTAAGTTAATGGAAATTGAACTCCACATTGCCATTAATTGTAAAGTTTGATAGAGACGGTTACAGTAGGTACGTACATTCTATTGGGTATTGATATGGAACGGTGCTGAAGTTTTAAACTTTTTTGCCAGAACTACTTTCAAGGCGTGCATTATATACGATTTTACTGCATGCCTAGCAACCAATCAGAAAGCAGCACCACGTTCCAGAGGGTCATAATGCTAAATAGAATGAGTAACATCTCATATTTCTGTTGTTCGCTGTGACTAATTAGTGAAAACAAAATGAAACATCAACCGCAGTTAAAATGCATTAAATTATTTCCTTAACTCTGTATCTTGGGCCCTGTGTGGATGAAGATTGTAGATAGGGGCAGCAGGTGCCTCCTGTGAGGGCACAGGCAAGTTTCTCGGAAAGTTAGCCTGATACACCTGACTTGTGAGGTTCATATGTCTGCCTCGACTGAACAAAGAATGAATTTCTTGGTCCGTTGTGCAGTATAAGTAAATAATTCCTCATTACTTAATATTGCTGCAACTGTTTTGCAGATTTGCTCATATTGGCAAACCTCTAGCAGCAACATAGGTACAAAACAGTGCCGTGATGAAGTCAGTTCTGAAGTTACGGCATGCCATAATATGTATGTATGTATGTATATATATATATATATATATATATATATATATATATATATATATATATATATAATAACAATAATAGTAATAATGATAATGCCTATTTAGGGCAAATATGTGGCTTGAGCTATATTATTATATATTATTATCGATGCCTCATGCATCACAAATGTATTAGAATATCAAAATACATTTTGAAAGCCATACTCTGTGTGTATGTGCATGCCTGTGTGTGTGAGAGGGAGCATGTTCCTGTGTGTCCAAGTGCATGTGTGTGTGTGTGTGTATGTGCATGCTTGTGTGTGAGAGAGGGAGCATGTTCCTGTGTGTCCAAGTGCATGTGTGTGTGTATGTGTGTGTATGTCTGTGTGCACGGGCGGAGCGTCAGGGGGGGCTGAGAGGGCGAACCGCCCCGGGCCCGGGCCCGTGGAGGGCCCGGAGAAAAGCCCGACATACCGCTGTCCTTCGACATTACATTGTCGCTCCCATTGCAATTTGCACCCATTGCAATGTGGCGCAAATAATCGAGCGCGCGAGCCTACACAATAATGAGTAGCATTAGTATGAGTATCATCCAGCAATTGTCCCGAAGGTTCTCCAGCTTAAATGAAACTGTGAATATGTTTGAGGCAATTCACCCCAAAACGCTGCAGCAAGCAGGAGATGCGGAGTTGGAGCAAGCTGCCCGGCGGCTTAGTGAGCACTACAGCCGGGACATCGACCCTAGTTTCCCTGGCCAGCAGCTTTGTTTTAGAACTTCTTTCAAGGACCAGATACCAAAGCAAAATACCGTTGCGGATCTGGCAAAAATGCTCCTTGTCGACCACCCAGCAGTAATTTCTGCATTCAGCGAAATTTGCAGCGCCCTCCTTTTATTTCTGACTCTTCCTGTCACCGTTGCAACCTCTGAGCACTCATTCTCCAAATTAAAGCTAATTAAAAACCACTTGAGGAGCGCAATGGGACAGGAGAGACTGAGTGGACTTGCCATGTTGTCCATAGAGAATAAGAGGGCAAATAAACTGGACATACAGAGCATCGTGGACGAGTTCGCGGAGCGCAAGGCTCGTCGTATGCCCTTCAAGTAGCCTAATGCGCGCAGTAGGCTATTGATGTTTTATTAGCCATGTACAGTATGTCGCCTAATGTTTTTTTGTTTCTGAGATACATGTTCGGACTTAATGTACAAAATAACATAGTTGCACCCCTCCTTTCATTTCTGACTCTTCCTTTCACCGTTGCAAACTCTGAGCGCTCATTCGTATGCCCTTCAAATAATGTGCGCAATAAAGGCTACTGATGTTTATTATGAGCCATGTACAGTATCCTAATGTTTTTTTGTTTGTTTCTGAGTTACATTCGTTTGAAGGACTTTATATACTAAATAACATAGTTGCACCCGGTAGTGTTGAAATTGGTAAAGACCGCAGTTGCGAAACCGCAGTTTGTAGCCTAAAATTATGTTATGATAAGCTTTAATAAAGGGCCCGGTCATTTGCCCCACCCCCGGCCCGGCGCTGACTTGTTCCGCCACTGTCTGTGTGTGTGTGTGTGTGTGTATATATATATATATTAGGGGTGGGACTCGATTAAACATTTTAATCTAATTAATCTTAGGCTTTGTAATTAATTAATCCTAATTAATCTCAAATAACCACATTACCGTATTTGCCCCCAAAACATCTATTTCATAAATGTGTGAAGAGTTCATCAAACAACAACACACACACACACACACACGACTGATAAGTAAACTCATTTAATGGCTGTAATAAATGTCTTTAAAACACGTCTTTAAAAAATGTATTTAATTTCAAAATGGTAAATAAAGATCGGCATAGTGTCTAGTGTCTTCTGCACCGTCAGGGCAAAAGATTGGAGATGCCAGGCACCGTCGGAAATGCCCAGAAAGTGAGCTGTGACTCCGAGGTAGTTACAATTGCTAATGGAGGTCCAATGATCCCCAGTCAGAGCTACAAATGTAGCTTTCTGCAAAATGTCAAACTTTGCTTGCCTTTCGCTGTCGTACAGTTGCAGGATTTTGTTCGAAATTGTTTTTCGGCACATCATTGCAAACTTTGGATCACACGCTGCTATTTGTAGTACACTTTGTAGACCCTTGTCTTCCACAACTGACAGCGGTCTACAGTCCTGGGCAATCCACTTTGCGAGTGCATTTGTCAACGTGTCTAACGTTGACTTGCTGAGTTTCTTCTGGAAACACGCCATTTGGTCTAATTTACACTGCTCACCAGAACCGTTACCTCGAGCTCCAGCAGTTTCAGTGATCACGCCGACATGCTTCGCGTTTAAATGGTATCTCAGGGTTGACGAGCTTCTGTGATAGGCAAACTCTTTTCTGCATAGCTTGCAGTAAACGGTGCCTTTATCAACAGTTCCATCTGTTCTTTTTTTGAATAAAAAATTACCGTCCAGCAGAGCTGTTACGCTGTCAGGCTCCATGTATGTATCTGTGTGTACGTCGGTGTAATCGGCATATCACAACACTGTGTTCTGACAAAGGTTCCGCAACACCGTGCACTGACAAACGTCGCGGGTAAGTAAACTGCGATAAAAAACGTTAATATTTTTTAGTGCGTTAAATATTTATAATTAATTAATCTCAATTAACGCGTTAATGTCCCACCCCAATATATTTAATGTATATATAAAATAACAATAACAGTAATAATGATAATGCCTATTTAGGGCAAATATGTGGCTCGAGCTATATTATTATATATTATTATCGATGCCTCATGCATCACAAATGTATTAGAATTAGGCCTGGGCGATATATCGATATTATCGTAATATCGATATATTTTTAAAGAAGATATGTATTTGACACTATATCGCCATATCGATATATATTTTCAATGATACAATACCACTTTATCAAAACCACTTATCCTAATGTGTTCACACTGTTCAGACAGCCGGAGCTTTCTCGGATCACTCAGCTGTACCCCTGCGTATGTTACTGTTTACTTTTTCATTTGCACAGCTCTTTTAGAGCAATCTTAACTTAACATGAAACACTTTGCTCATCCTGTTTTTGAAATATCGATATGTATCGTATATCGCCAGTCAGCCCAGAAATATCGTGATATTAGTTTAGGTCCATATCGCCCAGCCCTAATTAGAATATCAAAATACATTTTGAAAGCCATACTCTGTGTGTATGTGCATGCCTGTGTGTGTGAGAGGGAGCATGTTCCTGTGTGTCCAAGTGCATGTGTGTGTGTGCACGTGTGTGTGTGTGTGTGTGTGTGTGTGTGTGTGTGAACATGCATTATAGATCTTGCGTGATATGTAGGTGTTATCAGTATAAGTGCAAGTATAAGATGCAAGGTGCACATAAGTATATTACTGTAAGGAAGCCTTCATAGTCTCCTCCCTTTGCCTTCTTCAGAAGAAATGAATGTAGGTCACACACGCATACATCTACAGCAGACACTCAGTACACACACACAGACAACTTACACACACACACAAAATGCACAGAAATGGTCCTTCTTGTCTGAATTTTATGCTCTCCACCTTCAAATTGGTACACAAACAGCTACATATAACAAATGTGCATGGAAACACATACACATTTGCAAGCAAATTACAAAAACACACCCAAAAACAAAACACTGAGTTAATGGAACCACAACCACGCGTATGTGCGTGCATGTTTGTGTGCGTGTTTGTATGCGTGTGCATGCACATTATAAGTGTGTGTGTTGTGCACACGCACGTGTATATCTGTTTGTGTGGGAGAGTATACAGAAGAGTAGTGATGATTTTTTTTTTTTTTTCAGTCTGATTATACCTTATTGTTTAGCACAACTACTACGCTGTTTTATTACTTCTAAAGTGACAAACTGCACAAACACCCATTGGTTGACATGGGCTCATACAGCATTTTGACTAGAAGCAAATTTAGTGTAAAATATAACTATGGTCTCACTGCATGGCCACCTCCATTCTCTCCTCTTTATCACCCTGTTTTCTTTCAATGTCTCTCTCTCACTCTCTCTCTCTCTCTCTCACACACACACACACACAAACAACATTTCCTTCCAGTCTGCATTTTATACCACCACCCCCTCTCTATCCCTCTCTCTCTTTGTATCTTTTTCCTCCCCCTCTTCTCTTTGCTTTTTCCCTTTTTATGCCCCCTGCTACCAAACCTTACCATGTCCCATGCTGGGACATTCACGCAAATGTCCATGTTCCCCAGGAAAGACAGGCAGAGGAGAGAGGAGAGGAAAGGAAGATAAGAGGTGAGAACAGGAAAGCAAGAGAAGGAAAGAGGGCAGGAGATGAGAAAGAAAGGAAGGTATGGGCAAAAGAGAAAAAGAAAGCGAGAGAATGAGAGTGAAAGTGGGTTGATGGAGAAAAACAAAGAAATCAGAGACAGAAAATGAGATAAAGAAAGAGAGGGACAAGGGGGAAGAAGCAATGGGAGAGACGAAGGCAGAGAGGGAGGGAGAGAGAGAGAGAGAAAGAGAGAATAGGAGTGGAGGGGGAGGTCTGGGAGATGGAGGGAGAGAATAGGAGAGAATAAGAGGAGGAAAGGATTCCCAGCGCCTGGTCAGCAGCTTGGCAGCCTGTGGCGAATCGAAGCCCCTTCATGCACACAGCAGGCAGTCTAAGGTCCTCCACCCTCACACCAGTGAGCAGGCTGATAGACTGATACTGTGGTGGCAGAGGAAGACAGAGGGGGGCAAAGAGGAGAGAAGAGAAGAGGAGGAAGGGGAGTGGAGTGGAGAGGAGAGGAGAGAAAAAGAGGAGTGAAAGGACAGGAAAAAGAGGAGAGAAGAGAAGAGGAGGAAGAGAAGGGGTAGAGGAGATAGTCAGAAAAAGAAAAGAGAGAAAGAAAAAACATGGTATCCAGCGAGAACCTTAGAAACATACCAAGCGACACAGATAGAGAGAGAGGGTGTGTGTGTGTGACTGTGTGTTTGTGTATGCACGTGCCTGCACATGTGTGTGCATGTGCCCCCACGCATGTGTGTGTGTATATGAGTGTCAAAAAAAAAGAGTGAAAAGGGGCAAGGAGAAAAGAACGAGAGAAGAGAAGAGAAGAGAAGAGGAGAGGGGGGACAGAGAAGAGGGTTGTAGGAATACTGGGATGGGAATGCGGGAAAAGTGCTCTGCCTGCAGTCTGCTATTCCTGAGCCTCACAGACAGACAGACACAGCATGTACCGCCCCCCTGGCTAGAGGGTATCTGATGTAAAATACTGTATATAGTGTAGATATTCACACTTAACAGATCCCTAATTAGTCTCGCATACACTATTCACCATGTGCTAGAATTTGATTCCTAAAATAACAACTTATTTTTCAGAGAGAACATGTTTAGGTGCGACGAGTTAGAAAAGCGCTTCCTTAACCAGGGCTGTAGCACCGAGCACTTCAGTGTGCATTTTACCCAGCACAAAAAAATGAATTGAATACCTTTTATATACACCTCCTATATATGTGTAAGCACTTCTCAAAACATACAACAGAGAAAGAGATTAATGGGAGTGGTTAGAGAAAGGATTGATGGGAGTGGTTGGGCAGGGTCATTACAATCTAGGTATGAATGATTGGATGTGTTTGTACTCTTTGATTTTCAAATATTTGCATTGTTCATTTTTCTTTACATTTCTGCTTTCCACAATACACACACACAAGCACACACACACACAAAACCATCCACTCCCATATAAACATGTGAACACACATGGCAGGATATAGCTTGTGCAACACGAGAGGCAGCCGTCAGTTCAGCGCTATTGTATCTCAAGCGCTGTGCTTACTGCTCCTAGTTCTGATGGCGTCTTTGATAGAGAGCCAAACGCTTAGCTTAGGATCCAAACATTGGAAAGCAGAGGATATGACACGCAGCTGAAACATATTGTAGTTGGTGTATAATCATCTCAATTAGCTACATGCATCTGTGTCATATTCCATTTTACGCCTTCTACACGAAAGCACTGTAGTAGACTGCCTTGGTAAGACTGATGATGCTTATTACTTTTACCTGAGGGTGTATTTGGGCCAAATGAAACACCATCAAGAGCATGCATGCATCTAAAATGTATTCAGAGGTTTGATGCTGAGAGAAATTTGTTTTGACTCTTATAGAGACAGTAACTTGGGGACGTGTCAGTTACGTGTGGTAACACACACACAAAACACACACACTCACAAACAATCAGGAGGCTCAGCAACGAGGAGAGAGGAAATGGTTGGATCTATATAGGCAGAGTGGCTCTGGCTCTGGCCCCTTGGCTCCGGCTCTTTTTGCATACGCAAGGAGCACTAAGAAACAAAGGACACTATCTGACCTCACTGCAAAGCAATCTGCTATTGATTAGCAATCGGTTATCTGTGAAGTGAAATTGTAGTTCTTTGACAAACCATCGATCTTTCTTTTTCACTCACTCTCTTTCTTTTGTGTGTGTGTGTGTGTGTGTGTGTGTGTGTGTGTGTGTGTGTGTGTGTGTGTGTGTGTGTGTTGTTGTTGCTCTTTACACATTCTACACCTGACCCAAACTACATTGTTGACTGGAGTTCAATTGAATGCTGAGTAAACGTGAAATCCTACAAATTAATTTTTTGTGGATTCATTTGTATCTGAACAAAGGTTTAAACCCTTACAGAAGAAATGTTTTAGGCACTCTTTTAAATAAATAAGCAGCTTGGAAATTTAGGGCTTGTGAACAGACATCAATTTAGAGGTGTCAAACAGACTCTCACACTGTCATAATACTAAATTACTATATTTAAGGCAGAAACACTGCAAAGTTAAACCAGGACACACACAAAATATCTGTATCCTAAATCACTGGCACTGTGACTGGCACCAAAAAGACATAAGACAAAAAACAATCATTTCAGTCTTGTGGCATCATTCTGCCTTAACACTGAACCAATCTCCTTAATCCAAGATCTGCTATGATCTGCACTCATCACTCAGTCATGGCAACAGCAGGTGTCCGGTGGCTTAAACAAAATCTGCCGACATTAGAGGTAAACCCCCACCGTAAAACCCCTACTCCTGTCACATATTAAACACACATCTTGCGTCCGCCAGTCCATCATGAGTACTCGTTACATTCGGATAACCATAATTACTTATGAAACAAGAGAAAAACCAAGAGACAGAGTTTGTGTGTGAATGTGTGTGCGCGAATGTGTGTGTGTGTACATGCGTGAGTGAGTGAGTGAGTGAGTGAGTGAGTGAGAAGGCAGGTACCCTGATGTTTTCTGATCTCTGCCCTGGACACCCTCATCCCAGCTCAGAGAGGAGAAGTGAGGAGAGAAGAGGAGTGAGCGTGCGTAGAGAGGGCCTCAGCGATTATGCAAAATAAACATGCCATAAAAATAATGTGCTGAGTGTCCCTTCTGTGGCGGGTTTCTGTTTGTCAAGGTACATTAACTGTCATTAAATATGCTGTCCTGGGAGAAAACTGAGCCCACTGGCACAACTTGGGTGTGAATTTCACTCACTCACTCCACATACTCACCCATACACACATGCATACATACACACACACACACACACAATGCCTAGATACAGCAGCCATTCAGAAACCACACAGTCAGTAGCAAGAATGTTTAAAAGCAGATGGGGCAGGGAGTGCTCATGCAGTGAAAACACACACACATACACACACCTGTGTCATAGCCCCTGAATTTGTGTTCTTCTAATAAAAGTGTGTGTGTGTGTCTGCCCAGAACCAAAGCAAAATCACAGGATTCTAATTACAAAGCTCCAAAAGAATGTTGGTCATAGATCCACAGGTCAGTACAAGTGGAATGTACTTAACAGCACTGAAAAGAGAATATAGTTAGTTAGTCAGTTAGCTGGTTAATTGCTCTGTGACTGTAGTTATGTTCCATATTTAGGCTGATACTAAGATGGTGGGGTTGAGAAATTTGACAGCAGCACTCTCAGTACAGCAGCCTTTGAAGTTCCAGATTTGAGGGAGCTTGTCTAATCAGCTGAACACCAGTTTCCGCCTCTATCTCTGCAGAGCGCCTTCGGCGGGTCTAGCCCATCCAAAGGCACCTCCGAACAGCCAATCGCTGACGCCGCGCTATGTGCACCCACAAACCCACGAATGGTGGTGTCTTTTTGGGCTGTGCTTCATCCCAGCTCTGTAGCAGCCGTGCAGTGCAAACACTTGAACATATGTGACTGGCCACTGGGAGAACACTCTTGCGCCCACCTTGTATTTTCGTTTCACTTATATATGCTTTTGCCTTGTTTTGTTTAAATCGGGTTTTATCTTTTTCACAAATCTACACGTTTCTCACTGGTGCTGTTGACCTGTGTGTGTTTGCCACTGTTAGCCTGTTCGCTGACACTGTGGGGCTCTGGTGCAGCAGTGTGTGTGTGTCTGTGTTTGTGTAAATCGTTAAGGGTGGTTTCCTGTGGAGACAGCAGCAGGACATAAGGAGGTAGAGGAGAAAAAAAACACCAACTCCAGACTCTATACATCAGCACACATGCACACATGCACACACAGAAAGAGAGAACACTGAGAAATCAACTTGATAAAAACAGTCTGATGACAGAGGTATGTCTAAAATGGTTCACTTACAAGGTGTTTCTTTGTCCACTTAAAAAAGAATTATTGTGTAGGGATGTCTGTCTGATGAGACATCCAGTCCTGTGGATTAGAGAACCATCCTCATTTACCTGCACTTTCAGGCATTTATAGGAACATGTCTGGGGTATTTTAAACTATTGCAAAACCATAGAGCCTGAAATGTTTTCAGCTTTTAAACAGAAAGAGGCTGAAGGTAATTATTCACTAAGGATTCTGGCACCTGCCAGAAAAAAAAAACATTTTGCGACACAGTTTTTCACGCATATTCACTGTTAATGAATGTGTCTGGGTCGGTGAAGTTAACGGCATGCGTCATGGTGTGAATGAGTGTAAGTGAACGTATGCATGCTCTACCAGAACGAACACCTACGAACAGTTTTATGAGTGTAATTCATGCTGAGAAAGGCCATGCTTGGTTTACATGTTTATGAAAATCATATATAGGTCTTATAGGCTATTTGCGCAATTGGGCCTACAAACCGATTCCCCTATAAGTAGTTAGCACAGATGACCTTGGTTAAAACAGGGCAAAATGGTGCAAATATCCTTTTTGATGATATGGCAGTTCTAAATGTACCACCTGCTGTGCCCTTAACTAAATTTGGAAATGTATCTCATACACCCTGGATGTGGACATCTCATCCATGTCGGATTGCAGATCTTTTTGGAGGTGTCCTGTGACATTCCCCTTATATCAGAGATCTTTTTGGAGTCAAGGTAATCAAGAAAACTGTTACACTCAACCGTTATATGACAACTACACACACACTTGAGCGAAGAGGCTTGAAAATCAATAAGCGTTAATCAGGCGTCCCAGGGAGATACTGAGCATAAAAATATGATTCAGTGATCCTGAACTTAAGAATGTTAGTGTATTTGGTTTAGTGGACAAAACCATTTTTTGTCCCACAAAATCCTGAAATTGAATCTAAAATAGAAACTTAGTTGGACATAACAGGCAGTAAACCCTATAGCTGCCTCGGCGGCATTGTTCTTGGATTTGGTAAAACCAGCAATAAAGTAGGTCGCTCATTTTTAATAATCGCGCGCCGTAAGATTACATACTCCGAACTCAGGCCAATTAGGTGTAGTTTGTTAAGGTGTAGTTTGTCACAAACATGGGTCATAGTGCTTTTGAAACAGTCACAAACTTTGAAATATCACCATGTGCCGTTAATGTTAATAAATTTGCGCTGTCTCATGTCCTTATATGAGTCATAAGTCAAGCCTTGTCAAGCCAAAGCAGCATGTAACTATTGCTTCTGTGAAACAACTGTATGATGTCACTGTTTCTGTAAAACAATTGTATGGAAACAATTGTATGATGTGTTCAAAATACTCTGTCCTGTTTAACATTACAGTTGCTAAGAGCATGCGCCCAAGGATCAAGGTAAAGAAATCTAAATATTTTTTACACACATTTAAGGTTGCCTGAACGTTATGTGGAGCCTATTTCACTTTACTGCTTTACTTGCTCTGAAATACACCAGCTGTCTACTTCAACAACCTGTTTCTGCCTTTCAACAAGACCACAGACCAGAAGGTAATGCAAACGAAGTCGGTCGCGGACTCTTCGTCATTTGTACCGATGGAGCGGAGCGGGAATGCTGCATAGACAGAATCTTATGTAAACTTTAGCGGGCCGTCTCTACGGAAAATGAATTGCAATCCACTGTCATAGCCTCCCAAAGAGTCCATCGTTATAGTGTTTGTTTGGACCATATCCCGTCACTCAGGTAACTTACCGTAACCCAGATCAGCATACCATGTGCAAGAAAGTCTACGTTTACTGGCATGATCGCTCTTATTGCATGATCGCTCTTATGGCATGATCGTATAGTCGTTTTATATCCTATACAACACAATAAACGTCATGTCCAACATCTCCCATATATCAAAAAAATCACACTTTATTGTACGACTTTGAACTTCAAAATCGGTTTTAGTTGCATACCTGCTCTGGTCTGCTTTCACAACCACATCGCCCGCGAGCCAGACGTAAACTTTCTCTTCAAATATCCAAACTTGACGAGTACCGGGTCAGTTAGCAAGGAACTTGCCGAGGACGAAGACAAAAATCCCGCATTCACGTCTTCCTGGGCAGCCTCAAAATGTCCAACAGATTCAAACGTTAAGCACGGCGCATCACCCACGGACACAGCCACACAAAGACGCACATATATGTGTACATAAAGCCAGCGGTGGTATAAGGATGATTGAGGGATCAGTGGCGGGTAAACGCGACAGTGTCTGGCACGTAGAAGTTGGGCTGATGGCAAGCAGCACACGTGTGTCTCAACAGCAGCAGCAGCAACAGCAGCAGCACCGGATTGTACCACTCTTCCTTGGCATGCCCAGGCGCGGGGATGTCCGTTGTTCCCGAAGCACAGCAGTGCGTAGCCTGTGTGGGTGTGTGAAAGAGAGAAAAAGAAAATAGGAGGGAAGGTAGCAAAATAGAAGTAGAACTTAGCAATGAGCGAACTGTGCTGGTCTGAACCCAAAGGTGCGCAATGAATTTCGTTACTGGCTAATGGCTTGGTCGTTTCTTTATTCCTTGTATTCCTTATGGGCATCATGCAAGCAAGCAGATGATGGCTAAATGATAGTTCGGGAAGAATTTAAAGACAAGCTTGGTCAGCTTAAGGACATCGCAGTTCATTGTGTACAAGTAAAATTTTATTGTTTAAATAAAAAATGAACCACTTCTTGTGTGTGTGCGTGGATGGGGTCGTGAGTGAGCCAAACATCTGCGCTCTCGGCTAAAGACTTACTCCTGATTATGGACAGCGGGCAGCATGAAACGCAGCATTTGAAAAGCGTGACTGACAGGTTTCAGTGCGCCAGAGTGGTGAGAATAAGCGCTGCTTAATTAGTATCCGTAATCTGTGTGTGTGTGTGTGTGTGTGTGTGTGTGTGTGTGTGTGTGTGTGTGTGTGTGTGTGTACAAGGACAAGATGAAAGGAAGGAAGAGGAGTGAAGTTGAGTCCGAAGAGACTGCTAAAATCAGAGCTGTCAGCAAAGCCAGCGTTGCTCAGTATGAGACGGACAAAGCATCACCCGACAGTGAGGGTTTCAGCGCCGTATCCCCATACCCCCACCCCGCCTCTCTCTGTCTCTCGCCGAAGACCGCATGCTGTGCGGCGGAGTTATCTCAGACAACAAGACCCACTCGGAGCGATTTTCAAGCTTCAGTGTCCTATTATCCGCATCACATCAAAACCTTACCCACTCCATCAAATGTCCCTGGCATTATCAACATGAAAGGCGTTTCTTTTTCATGTTCCATATCTTTCATTAGACGGGGTTGTCCATTGAAGGACGTGGGAATGCAGTGGGGGAAAGTTGCTTGTGGCCAGAAATGCCGCGTTATCTCGGTGGTGGAGGCTCTCCAGGGGTTTTCTCCTGCAAGATATTAAGCTCTTAAACATTAAACAAGTTGTGCAAACCAATTATGAGCTGTGAAAAATTGTGTGTTTTGAATGCATGTGTGATGCGTTATACGTGTTCACATTTATAATGTAAGAACAGACATTTTATCCTTTGTCCCATTTCTTATAGTATAACAACTTTGCACGCCGTTTTGTTACTGATTCTTTATAATTAGTTCTCTTTTATTATTTGAAGCACACATTATGTTGGATTATTCATGAATCACTTAAACACAAATACGGAATGAGGTATTGGACACTTAAGTCAGTCTAACGCAGCAATGAATGAAGCTGATCAGGCATGCGAATTTTTAGGTAAACATAGGCCTATATCACGTTATAAAGTTATTTCATACTATTTAGTCGGAGTTTATCGTCATTTCTTACCTGACAAACATTGGAAAATAGTTCAGCTACAAATCATTACTCCTCCACCTGTTTCTGCCTGTGAAATTCTGACGTTGCCAACTGCGCCCTCTTCTGGTAGAAGGCAATCAGCATTTATCAGAGACCCATCTCCACGTACACCTCCTACTGTATCTTTCCATTATATTTACAACCAGCTGCGAGTGTGGCGGATAGGGATCAGGGGAGGCTTTTGCGCCTAAGGCAAGGCGGAACAAATGAAGAACTGTACTGTGACACCGACAGAAAGGACAGCCACTGTGGCAACATTAATCCCCGCAGCAGGAAATGTCATCCTCTCCAAGCAAGCGCCGCAGTCTGAACACATGTTGAGCTGTAGGCCTACGGCTGTGAATGTACAGTAGGTAACATGTGCATGTCATGTTGTGAGTGTTGAGATTCGGCGTGTACACTACGGGGGAACAGAGGAAGGCGGAAGAAATTATGCCCGTGGAGACAGCGCCTTTTATAGAGAACAAAGTCCCTAAAACGCATTTTTTCCTTTATTGGATGCCGTACTGTGTGGATTATGCTCAACACCAAAGCATTGATTCTTTAAGGCCTTGAGTTGCTAACAGGTAGAGTATCAGTGGAATTGTAATAATCACTGATAAGCATGACCATGACAACCCTCCCATTAGTACATCTACATAAAGATTGCTAACAGCAGAAAACAAAAATCATCTCATGTCATATCTCTAAATTTCAATGATACTATACCTTTCACAAATCCCTATTTATTAAACAAAAGCAACCAAGTTTAATAGTTTAAGAAAACATTGCTTAGAGCTATCAGTCAACTTAAAATGAATACAAACGCACAAGCTAAACAATATTTCAGGACAGCTTTCGATTAGTGTGTTTAAAAAACGAACACATCAAGAATACCCCTTAAAAGAAGCCAATTACAGTTTTTCACAATTGTTAAATCACTTTTTTAACTAGGCCTATCTACAATTTTCTCAAAACTGTGAACACAAAACCCTTGAATATTGTTACAAAATTGAACAATAACATCAAAACACTTTTAACTGTGCTCAAAAGTAATGTTCTCAGATCATCCAGGCAAAATTAAAATCCTGCCGAGCAGTGACTAAACAATAGCCAGGGCATGTACACAAAACACAAAACTTTGCAGTTACTCGAGTGTCCAGCCATCTCAGCGTTCGGTGAGGTACCCGTTAATTTCGCTCCATAACTCACCCCACGCCGATATTCTATGCATTTCACACACAAACACTCACACTGACGAACACTTCCTGGTCCTGCAAACTTTCCTCCCGCCAGGAAACTCGAACCTCTGTGATTGGTATATTTTATCCCCGTTCAGACAACCGAAAGTGACGGATTTAAACCGGGGGTGAAGCTATACTGTTTATCTGGTAAATATTGTATTTTGTGGTATCACCGTGATGTACTTGGCAATATATTTCAATACTACAACGCATATATTCATGGGGAAATGAACATTTTTTGTGCATCTATTTTAATATTGAAAATACTGGGTAGGCTAAATGAGGTTGCCTTTGTCACGTAGTTCACCTGTGATCATGTTGGTTTCAACCAATTGCTCAATCAGCCAATTTTCCAATCAGGCTGTGTGCATTTAAACTGAGCTTTTCTCAGTCTTGGTGTGGAAGGCTTGGCGAGAGCATGGTGCTTGAGGCTGATAATTATGACCGCTGCTAGCGAAGAGGTCATATTGGAGTTGCCGCAAAATTTTTCCCTTTTTTTTTTTTCACAGATTTTTCGTCAACGATTCCCAGGACACTGAAACTCGGGGGGACATGAATGTTTGTAGGCATGTAGCCCTAGATGTTTGTGAGCGAATAACGCCTTTTGGCCCCCAAGGGCCACCCCCCTGCTGTGCCAGTGTCCATTAAAGAGAGGGAGACCGGCAAAAGTTTTTGCTGAATAACTCAATGAACGTTTCACCCAACAACATGACATTTTTGTGATATGTCGGTGTTACAGAGACGTATCAACCCAGCCCATAAACGCTCACTTGAAGCATAGCGCCACTTAGTGATATGGGTAAATGCAAAAATTAGGATTTTGAGTTGCCAATATCTTGGACCGAGAAGATGGAAACTGCGCAAAATGCGTCATGCACGATCACCACTAAGGCAAGAGGCAAGACCTCTAACAGCACAGCACATGACTTAAAATTTGGTCCGTAGGGGGAGCTGTAATTATAGAAAATGTCACTTTGCCTATTATCTAGAGAATGCTTATGTTTACAACAAATTTTTTTTATCGTGAAATCTATTGACCCTCATGCATTGAAAACACTGGTCGACGCCCACTTCCAACAAAAACAATTTTTGTGAAATTTTAACATTGCGAAAACAAATCTGAACAAACTCGTCATAGGCCGTTCATGTGAATCTCACCAAATTTGGTATATGTCATCTACAGACAATGCTGACAAAAAGTTATCAAAGGATTTATCTTGAGATAGACCCTTCCGAAGTTACACGTCAATGAACATATAACACGTAGCTTAAAATTCTTCAAATGTCCATATCTTGGCTTTTAATTGCTCAAATTTGGTCAAAGTTGACATGCCATCTCTAAACAGCTTTCTTTTCATGTGTACTAAATTATGAGAAATTTCGTCATAGGGGGCGATGTTTATTGGTGAAGCTAAGTGTCAAAAAACAGTTTTTGTTAAATAACTCGTCAACAATTTTGCCCAAGACAACAATTTTGTGTTAGTATGTCGGTGTTACAGAGGCGTATCGACCCAGCCCATAAACACTTAAAGCATAGCGCCACCTAGTGATAAGGGTATATGCAAAAATTGGGATAAAGTGCAGTTGGGGTTGGGAGGGAGAACTGATTGATAATGTGTTTCTAAAAGTTGTGAACCTGTAAACCTGTAAAAAGTGTCCTCTTTCTTGGCATAAATTCTTCAAGACTGACCAACGTTTCCACCATTTAGATCTATGGTACGCAAACATGTAAGTCTTACACAAATATGTTAGACCAAACACCCCAAAGCAGACAGATCCAACAGAGAGGCAAGAATGCACCCATGAGAAATACAGGGCTGAGTTTGAGTATGTGTGCGGCTTTTTATGTAAAGATAAAATTCTGAAATGCTTTGCAGAGAGCATGCTTTCAACCCCTAATCTATTAGTTTATTTGCACAACACTATCCTCTCTCTTTCTTACACTGTGCATGTGTGTGTGTGTGTCTGTCTATGTCTGCGTGTCTTCTGTTTTATGAGGCAAAACATAATTAAAGATAAAGTTATAAATACTCTTATCAGTACCCATGGTTAAATGCCTTAATTGCTATCTGTTTTTCAAGGCATGAGTCTGACTTTCTCTGGATTTGTGTGTGCATGTGCGTATGTCTTTTACATAAGATTACCTACATGAATCTTGTTTCTTGTTCTCACACCTGTACTCTTTTAAAGGATCTTTGGCATGATGCTCTAGCCAGGAGCAGGGGTACTAAGATGAAGATGGATCTACAGTCAGTGGCCATTTCCATAATCATTAGAGCGAAAGTGAGTGATCAGTGTAGTGCCACACATGTCATTAATGTCATGCTTAGTCATCACACCCTGGGGTAGAGTGAGGGAGAGAAAGAAAAAAGTAAGAGTGCAAGAAAGATTTAAGGGAGAGAAAGAGAGCAGCCACCATCCGACACTGCAAATTGAGAGAGAGCTTGGGATATAGAGGATAAGAGACGAAAAAAGAAAAACACAGTGTGTGAAAAACTGAGAGGAAAAAAATAAAGAAAAAGAGAGAGGAGAAGATTTGAAAAGTCATTTGCAGCTGATTGCCATGGCGTCCATGTCTGGTGTGCTGTAAATGGGGGCTAAGCAGCCAGTCGTTATGGGAGTGGAGGGACAGGGCTCCTGCAGAGAGGAAATTTAATCGTCCCTCTAAAGCCCACGAGCACAGCAGGCTGGAGAAGGCTGTGAAGCTGATCTCTAGGCATATTACTTTGGACAGAATAAGACACATTTCAAATGTACTTCACATACCAGAATATGCCATATTTGATGTTTATCTGACATACCAGAATAGACCATTTTTTGGACTTTCAGAACACGCCACAGTCGCTATTTATTGCATGCCAAATAATGTGTAACTAGTACATGAAACGTGAAGTGCTACATATTATGTCTATAATGACAATTTCATAACTGTTCTAAAATGAATAAAATGTTTTCCAATGTATGTACAATGTGACATAGTAAAATGAAAATACATATAAATAAATGAAAAATCTCTAAATATTAGCTTGAGAAATCTCCTCATATCTCATCTTGAATGCATTACGCATGATGTTTCAATTTGCAAGGCTGTGAAAATGCTTCTGTTTAATTCATGAGGTGTGTAAGGTAAACCCAACAGCCACACGGGTGCCAGACTAGCACATGTCCAGATCGCTGCTGAGGAAGCAAAAGTCTGATGTAAATTCACATTCATAAGCACTTTGTTTATCCCCAAGGCATATAATCCTGCATGAACAGACAGAGATGGAATAAACACTATCACTGAACGAACCAAATCATAGCACACACACACACACACACACACACACACACAAACATATATCAAGGAGCACTAAAATAAAGTGAGATAGAAAGAGAAAGGGAAAGAGAAAAGAGAAAAAGAGAGCGAGAAAGCAAGGGAGAGAGGGGTCATAGCAGTCTAACATCAACTCACAGAAATAAAAAGAGTGAATACCAAATAAGATATTTCTAGAACCTAGATCTAGATTTCTAGATCCTGTCTAGCATGCAATGAAGAGGTCTTTGCAAGTCCTGATGTGCAGCACATCTTCTGAAGAACATTCACAATCACCACACATCACATCACATCACATAAGTCATCAGGTAGAGACCCTACGTACCCTTTACATAATTGTGTGATACTCCAAGAGGCACTGGTATGGCTACACACACTAAGTAGTAAGACAAAGTAAAAATCAATACTTGGGTTTTGTCTGGGCTCTATGTTTAGAAAAACAGTACCCAGGCAGCTAGTGTAATAGGAAACATCTAAAGGATTATACCTGGCATTGTTTACTGCACTGTTTGTGCAAGTTGATGTTTGTTTTGGAGTATTAGAGGGCCAAGATGGACTATATGCAAATAAGTGGGGCTGAATTGGAGAAATAAAGAGTACAAAGTAAAAAGTGTACAAAGTGCCTAATATTTGGGAACACTGTTTCTTTAGTGGTACATCACTGTTATTATAAATCCCGAAACATTTGTCATGTTTTGACACACCGAACACAGAGATACTCACAGCCACTTTAAAATGATGCAGTGCCCTCTCCACCCAACAGCCACAGTAGCTGCAATGTAAATGGTAATGTCCAGTCGCCATGGGCTTACGTACAGTGGTGCTGTTATAGGTCACAAATAACCCAGCTCATATAACAGACTGCAATCTTCATGTTCTGTCTAGACATGTATTGGGATATGTGCTGCACCCGACTGAAGTGAGGTTTGCAGTGAAGATGCGTGTAATGATCTGTGTGCCTGTTTCAAGATTAGAGAAAGCTGAACAGCAGGGAGTTGATTTAATTGAGTCTTGATGATGTTCCCACTGCACACCGGGCTTTGTTCAAGGCCAGGGTCACCTTTTAGATGGCCAAACTATGCATGTAAACTAACCACCATCTGAGAACTGCCTGCTTTTAAATACTAAACACTTTTAAATGTGTTCCTTCAAAACACAAAAACAAGTCCTGTGATCAAGTTAATAGAGAGCCAGTATTCTGTGACTTTTGTAATGACTAGTTTCAGTACTTCGTAAACTCTCCTACTTAAGTACTGCAAAGTAACGTTAAATGGCCACCACTGAGTTAAATCTACAATGTGAATAAAGGCAAACTGGTTGATGTGAGAGCACGAATTTTAACGTTAACTGCTGCAGATACCCTCAGGCCTGACATCTGCATCATTTTTTTTTTTTTCATCGCAAACCCCCTAACAAGAAGCATAAGGCGTTTATATATTAAAAGAGACAGATACACTTCTATTGTGCCAATGGCCTTGCATTCCAACATGCCAACCTGCCAGTTTGTAGTGCAGAGGGAAAACAGCAGGTAGACTTTGAGACAACTCATGGTGGATTAAGTAGGTGGTAAAGAAACGCAGAACAGAGAGTCAAAGTTAATTTACGTTTAAGGATAGCAGTGTGCTCGTTAGCCCTTGAAGTGCATTCATTTCTTCTACCCAAATGTTATGAAGTCCATTTATACTGTGGGCACACTCTAGTTTTCTTCATATAGAGGCATCCGAAGCTCACAAATGAGGAGTCAATGGGAAAAAATGGGCATGGGGACAAAAAGCAGAAACTGAGAAAATGCACTTAATACGATAGATTTTTCATTTGGTTTTATAAGTTAATGCTATTTTAAAATGCTTCTAGCTCGAGACTCATTTATTCACAGGATTGCTTTTGAAAAAGCTGGGGTTTCAGTGCAATTAATGAAAAAAAGGAGTAACTTAAAAAATCTAATTTTGTGACTATGCCCGTTTTTCCTGTGGACTCCTCATGTGTGATGGGTTAAATGCAAAGATCAGTTTAATTGTATGCATGTGTGTGTGTGTGCTGTGCAATCATTGTGGCAAACTGTTTTTTTTTATTGTTGTCCATCTTTTGATTGGTAAAACAGACTTATTTGTATGAGTTTGTAGAAACTAACTTGTATAGAGCCACTTTATGTCCCATTTCAAGTCTTTTCTGAACTTTCACAACAATCTGGTTAAAAGACATTCTGAAGACCAGATCACAATTGGACATTTCAACCAGGGTGTAAGCCTGCTGCACTGCAAAGGAAGTTCACCCTCAGCCATGGAAATGGGTAGGCTAGGCGGTGTAGCCTGCATGTTCGTGTGTGTGTGTGTGTGTGTGTGTGTGTGTGGGTAAATCAGAAGGGTGGGAGAACATGAAAGGTATGTTCTACAAAGAAGGGGAACTTAATAAAACCTGCAAAGCACTAAGACAGGAGGGAGCTGTCCTTTTGTAAGTCGCTTTGGATAAAAGCGTCTGCTAAGTGTAATGTAATGTAATGTAAAGCTGCCACTGTTTGTGTGTGTGTGTGTCCACATGCATGTGTGTGTGCATGTGCGTGCGTGTGTGTGTGCATGTGTGTGTGTAGTGTAGTGATAGACACTAAGACTGGAGAGAGCTGGCACTGGCTGTTTTCTTCTTTTCTCTTTCTCTCTCCATTTTCTTCTCTGTCTCTTCTTCTGTCTTCCGCTTCTTCTTCCTTCTATTATGCTCTTCTTTCATGCAACCACAAATGACACACCTATAGTCTCTTCTCTCTTTCAGTGAGTCTGCTTCTGTCCTCTTTTGCATTTTACACCCACACACTCATTTTGGCCTTTCCCCAAATGCATTTTGGAAAGGTTCCCTCCAGCATGTGTGTGTGTGTGTGTGTGTGTGAGAGAGAGTGTGTGTGTGTGTGGTGTCATAATACAACTAGTACTACTACTACTACTACTACTACTAATGATGATAATAATAATAATAGCAATAACAATAACAACAATAATAATAATAAAAATATCTGCAGCTACCCCATCTCCCCTTACAGCACAGAGTATTCAGCTAGTCCCACTGATCACAGCAGCATAGCACGACACACTGACTGTGAACGCAATGTGTGATATGCTTAGGGTCCTTGCTAAAGAACAGAGAGCACTGACCACTGCTCTGAGAGTGAGTTGATATCCAGTGTGCCTATGATCTTCTTTATGGCACTGTTCATCTATAGAGGGTAACAAGTGCAGAAAGCAGTCACCCTCAGAATGCTCCTGGGGTATTCCATTATCTCTACAAAGCCACCTCTACTTACAGTAATACCACAGTTCTGGTAACCAAAGCCATGTCCACTTTTTACCAGATCAAAACAATAATTTAGTAATTAGTTGTTCTGTTTCTCTCTCAGGAAGGGTTAACAGAAAGCAAGAATGCTTCTGTCCTCAAAGAGGTAGCACCAGTAAAGTTCAGCCTTTATGCCTGTTTTAGCTGCCTTTTATGCCTGTTGTCCTGTTTGTTAATTTGTCTTTGTTTGATTATTTGTTTGTCAATATTTCACAAATGCTTCTTTTCCAATTCTCATGGAACTTGGAGGAGAGGGCTAGTTCTGGCACAACCAAAATCTGTGTTTGTCCTGAGGGGAATAGGTGGACAATGTGCTGATGAGAAAGCCTAAGAGAGTGTGCCTTAATTTAAAGCAAGTTACAGTCAATAATGAAAGGATCTTAAATTAATTAAACAGAATTCTTTACTATACTCCTTCACTTCTACACTCCCTCTTTCTTTCTCTCTCTCTCTGCCTCTCTACTCTCTATTTTCTTTCTTTCAGACATATCCACTCCAACATTGTGAGATGGTAAAAACTTGACTTTAATGGAATGCAAATAAAAATGTCATCCCAAAGATGTTTCGTGGGGCAATTTACAGTCATCCTCTCCACTCTTTTCTACTGATATGACTGTATATAAGTGAATGATGCAGTCCCATTTAATGTAGTGTGGGCCAAATGAAAGATGTGCCTTTAATGATAGAGCCATTCACTCGGGGTGGCATATTATTGGACCAGGGCCAGGATTGTGCTGTGCTGCCTTCCTGATCAATACACCATCTGTGCTTCATTACTTGAGTAAACCTCTCCTTCACCGCACAGCAGTTCCGCCATTCACCACTCTCTGCACCCAACAAAGAATAATCGCCCACATCAGGTAAAGGCAATTTCCTTTCCTCTCATGTTAACAGGATTTACCACAAAGACACATGGCTGACAATCATTCCAGCGGTTATTTAGCCATAAAAGTGGGTGGGCTCTTTTTTTCTCACTTTGAAACATCAGTTTAATTTAAAAAAAAAAATTTGCAGTTTTAATTTTTCCAAGTGGTATTTTTGTCAGGATGAAGCCACAAATGTCATACAGAGAGGTGACTGAGACTAACACACTGTGTCAGTGGTCCGTTAAATACCTGAAAAACGGATAAATTAATGATTGCTACCAAACACACGTGCCAATACCAATACCACAAAGAGCCCAGTGCTACCGTAGTTGCCTTTCTTTAGTGTCCTTGATCCTGTCCTTTGAGGAGACAGAAATAGCACGTAGGGATGTGTGCAGTTACATATATTGTGCTTGCAACTTGACTCTATTTTCTGGTAATAGAAGCCGAGAGGCAGAGAGGTTTTATATTAAATCATGCATTGCAATTTGGGACGCGTCTTGTTTGTTAACTGTAAGCTAAACTGAAACTAATGAGTTACCTTGAGATAACAGGGTGTAACAGAACATCCTTGTCTCTCGGCAGGGGCAGAAAGGTTTATCTCCGCATGCATTTGTCATCTATGGCAACAACTCTCTTCTGTGACAACACCGCTCGCTGGGAGCCCAGGATGGGACACATCCAGCTCTGACATGACACGGAACGCAGATCAGATGCAGCTGTCAGGCTCCAGCAGAACCACCCTGTGAACCTGACTCTTTCACTTTGTATAAAGAATCTGGCAACACCATACATGCACACACTTGCTTTTTAGTGGGAAAATTCTTTCTGGGAACTTTAAAACTATTGAGTCTGCCTTCTACCAATTGCAAATTCCTAAATATACAACTATAGTTGATAGGGCTAACAAACCTTAAACTACAGTAGTTTAGTAGTACAGTGGTCCCTCGTTATTCGCGGGAGTTATGTTCTAAAAATAACCCGTGATAGGCGAAATCCGCGAAGTAGTCAGGTTTATTTTTTACAACTATTATAGATGTTTTAAGGCTGTAAAACCCCTCACTACACTTATACACTTTTCTCAGACAGGCAAAGTTCACACTTGCAAACATACAGCACTTCAGAGTCACACAGCTGACGGTGGAAGATTTATGTAAATTTTACAAGCTGAGCGCATTCTGTACTTTACAGGAGATTGCATGCACTAAAAGATCCGCGAAACAGCGAGGCCGCGAAAGGTGAACTGCGATATAGCGAGGGACCACTGTAATACAGTTTTCAACAAAATGCGTGTTTTTTTTTTATTGGCCCCAACAGATTCTAAAATCGCTTCTGCACGGAGGCCACTGCAGCACCTGAGAGGCATGGGGCCTTCATGCTTTACCTGATCATGCCCTTTACACCTGTCAGGGCCAAATGGATGTGGGGATAGGCTTTATACCTGGTGCAGTGTGGACGCTGGGGATGGGCTTTATAGCTGGTGCAGAGTGGATGCAGGGGGTGGGTTGTGTACCTGGTGCAGGGTGGATTTAGATTTAGATTAACAACGAAATTCAGTGCACTCAAAAACCTGTTCTATTTAAAAACAAAATATATAATAAACAGATAATAAATAGCAAATCCATTCATACCACACATCTAATACTCAGTATTATAAAACAAAAACATTCATTCAGCACACATCACAACATACAGCCATATCCAACATACAGAGTTGATAAAGCCCATAGAGTCCATATAGCCACAGGCTTAAAGTGCAAGGTGGTGCAAAAAAAAAAGCTCATGTTCATGTTCATGTTCATGAGGTGTGGTGTGCTGTCAGTTCAGAGTTCAGTTTGGTAATGGCTTTGGAAAAGAAATTGGTAATGAATCTTGTACTGCATGTTTTGATGGACCTGCAGCATTTTCCAGCAGGCTCTGGGCGGAATGGAATGGGTCTATGAGGATGCTATGTGTCTTTTGCAGGCAACAGGAGGTGTAGATGTCATCCAAGGCAGGTGGCTGTTGGATTGTGATGTTCTGTGCAGTCTTTATGATTCTCTGTAGGACCTTTTTGTCTGCCAAGCTGCTCCTGTACCACACCAGGATGTCATATGTGATGATGCTCTCTAGCGAGCAGCGGATGTTAAATGCTGCTGTGACAAGTTTACCTTCATGGGTGTTCTCAGGAAGTACAGATGCTTTTGTGCTTTTTTTGACAGGAGTTCAGGTGTTTGTTGTCCATGAGGAAGTCTTGTGACATGTTGTGTTGTACGCCTAGGTCAGCAACATGGTATTAAATGCAGAGATTTAGTCCACAAACAGCAGCCTTGTATATGTTCCATGCTGCTTCAGGTGACACAGCACAGTGTAGAGACCACGGAGATGGTGTAATCTGTTGACCTGTTGGTCCGGTATGCACACTGGTGGGGGTCAAATGTGGTCAGCTTTGGCCAGACCAGACCAGTCTCTCCAGGCCTTTCCAAACTATGGGTGTCAGTGCCACAGGCCTGTGGTCATTGAGTGTTGTTATTGTGGTCTGCTTAGGAACCAGAACTATTGTGAATGTCTTCAGGCATGTGGGGTGTGGGGGCAGTGCATTGCAGCAGTGAGAGGTTAAAGATGTCTGAAAATATCTCACCCAGCTCTGCAGCGCAGTCTCTCAAGACTCCCTCCATGTGTTTACTCTACGCACTGTACGTATCACCTCAGCAGGCTGGATGGTCAGTGCCTGGTCTCCGGAGGCTGGAGATGGCTTGGTCATCATCAAACACAAACAAACAGCACCCAGTGTCATTGTGATTACACGGCACACCACATGATTTTGTGTTTAACCCACCACACACATGAGCAGGGAGCAGCAATGACAGGGAGCAGTGACCCATGACAGGGAGCAGTGTGTGGGGATGGTACCATGCTCAAGGTACCTCAGTGGCATTACTGGCAGTTGATGGATCCGAACCTGCAATTCTGCGGTCACAAGTCCGTTACCTTAACCGCCAGGCAATTACTGCCCTGCTGAAGTTGAAGCGGCTGAAGAACTGGTTCACCTTCTCCACCTTGTGAGCACTGCTGGTGGTCAGGCTGCTGGTATTGTTCTGTCTGGTAATGACATATCCCCTGCCATGCCCGATGAGAGTCTGAGTTGGAGAAGTGAGAAGTATTATTCATTTCTCTGCCTGGGTGCTTTTGCATCCCTGATGCCTTTCTTCAGATTTGCCCTGGCCTCACTGTAAACTTGCATGTCGCTGGAATGGTAAGAAGTGTTACAGTCCTTTAGTAGGAGCAGAACATGCTTGTTTATCCATGGCTTGTTGTTAGGAAACATGTAATGGTTTTGTAATGGTGACGTTTTCCAGGCAGCACTTTATGTAAAACAGTACAGAGGAACAGTATGTGTCTACAGTATGTCATCATCTTTAAAAACAGTCCAGTCAGTGCTGCTAAGGCAGTTCTGCAGCTGGTCAGAAGCCCCCTTAAGCCATATTTGGATCTGTCTAGCAGCTGGCTTGACTGTGTTGATAAGCACAGGGGGCATGTAAATGGCTGTGATTATAACAATGGTGAATTCTCCTGGCAGGTAGAAGGGGTGGCATCTCACTGACAAGTATTCCAGGTCTGGGGAGCAGTAGGTTTCGGTTATCACAACGTTTGTACACCAGTTGTTGTTAGTATAATACAAAGCCACCCTCTACTGCTCTTAGGTCTGTTGTTCTGTTGGCTCGATGTGCTACACGGCCAGCTAGGTCAATAGTCTTGGCTGGGATAGACGGAATTAGCCACTTCACCCCGATTACCAAAACACAGCTATCCTGGATGTTTTTCTGAGTTGATATGATAAGTTCCAATTCCTCAATCTTGTTGGCAGGTGATCTTGCGTTTGTGACAAAAGGCTTGGCAGGGGAGGTTTATGCAGGTCTCTGTCCAACCTGGCTCGTATTCCAGCTCGTCAGTCGTGCTTCTGCATCCTGTTTCCGCGCCGCCTCCATCACTTTCTCACCAGGAGAGTTATCCAAGGAGATGTCGGTGCTCTAACAAGCTCCGATGGGATATTTTGGCGTACTTTTTAGAGAAAACACCATTAAATTGAGTGCTAAGCCGTGCCGCAGCCTGTACAGGCACAGCGACAGTATCTTGCACAATTGGATGCTGGGGGTGAGTTGTGTACCTGGTGCAGGGTGGATGCTTTGGGTGGGTACCTGGTGGATGCGGAGGATGGCTCCGTTTCAAGTGTAAGCAGCAGCAGAGCTTGTGTTGTGCGGGCGAGCCACACCTGAATGCTGATGAGGAAATCAGCTTGAGATGCCTGTGCTCACATTGCAGGGCAGTGTCTTCTTCACGTTTGATGGTGACTCATCTTCAGGCAGGAGACAGAAAGGGAGACAGACAGATGCAGATACTTTCAAAGAGCTTTCGTTTTCAAAGACCCCCCACTGCTCACACTGAAATGAGAAATCTCTGCAGTGGTAGTGCCTAGCCACTAATCTCTGGCTCCTCAGCACGAGACGGCGAGGCCTCAGATTCGTTTAACAAAGGCTAGGCTGAGTTATCAAAGTACATCAGCCACGATCCCACCGTGTCTCGTCTTGCTGTGAAGCTCTGACAGTGTGTGCACGCAAGAGTTCCTATCCACCCCTCCAACGGACACACTCAGAATCCCAAGAGACCACATCCAGACACTGAGAGAGAGGTGAGGAGAGGGAGAGAGACAGAGAGAGAGAAAGAGACATAAGAGAAGGTGACAGAAGAGAGTCAAAAAATGCAGAGAGAAAGAGTGGAGTGAGAGAGAGCAGTAGAAGGAGAAAAAGAGAGAGAGGGATGGGAGAAGAAGGAAGTCACAGGAGGAGAGAAGCAGACAGCTGAGATCAGGTAGGTAAGTCCAGACAGGCAGAGATATCGAGAGAGACGAAAATGGAGAGTGAATGTGAGTGACAGAAAAAGATAAAGATCGACAGAGAGAGACAGAATGAGAGTGGCAGAGTCTATGTGAGTTTGTTCATATTCTCCTCGCGGTCCAGCAAACTGAACAGATCTTGGCACGACCTCCCTTCACCCCGCTCCTCCCTGCGCCTCCCCCTGCACCTCCCCCAGGCATCCCACTGGGTCTCTCACATATGTGGAGCCGTCACCGCCGGAAGCCCCACTGCCATAACAGCGCGACAATTTCTGGTTTAAATTTGACGGGATGCGGAAGACCACGGGAGGCTAATGGCTGACACATACAGGATGACAAGTTCCACACTGCACAGTGTAGGAGGGAAGTGAAAGCATTCCCATATGGAGGCATTTTGTTTGTTAAATGTGAAGGCATTACTCACCAAGAAATTTCTGGCCGTGCATTATGTGCTATCAGTGTTTGAGGTCCGACTGTGTGTTTCACAGGAATCATCAGGAATCAGTGAAAGCTCCCTATCCATTACATTACATTACATTACATTACACTTAGCAGACGCTTTTATCCAAAGCGACTTACAAAAGGAGGACATAATAGCTAACAGATGTGTAGAGAACATCGAAGTGTATGTAAAGAGAATAGTAGAAATTAGTTTTGTTAGGAAGGAAAACAGTCTCGGAAGAGAAGGGTCTTCACAAGCTTTTTGAAGGTCCGTATCTACTGGCAGCCTGCAGCCGGTACAAAATAAGATATTGATGTTAAGTCTCACCAGTAAATCGCATCTGTCTTAGCCAAACAGAATTGACCCTTGAAAAACGGAATAAGAGATCAATGTGAGAGGCTTTTAAGGGGAAAGAGGGAATTAAAAAGGTGGGAGATGTTTCGTATGCGTGGCAGCTGGAGCTTGGCTGGAAGTGGCTAATTTCCTTCACTCATCAGGTGAGATCGCCGAGCTTTGTTCTGCCGCAGCCCTGTAGAGCGACAGTTCATGTGGAGTTCAGATGCACCAGAGACGACTGAGGTATGTGCGTGTGTGTGTGCATGTCTGTGTATGTGTGCGAGTGTGTCTGTCTTTGCTTGTGTGTGTGTGCATGCATGTGTCGTAGGGGAGGGAGGGTGCTTGAGCATCTGCGCTGGTGAATAATTACTGCTTCTTCTCCTCTGATCCGTGTGGATATCTGCTTCTGATTTACATGAAAACAGCAAAATAAACAAGCCTCTTGACATTGCCGCTGAGTGATCCCCTCTCTCAGATAGGTTTGGCATGTCTAAAAAGAAGGGCCTCCATTCTGCCAGCTGGGCCCAGAAGTAATTCCAACTAAACATTGAAGTTGAAAGTTGAGCTGATTATTGATCACATAACTGTATTGAGATATGTTTTGTCTTAAAACACAATAGCTGTGTGAATGTACAAAAATCTAAAACATCTCTATGTTAGTTTCAACATCATATTCATGGCCGTAGCTAGCTATGAGGCCACTGTAATTTGTAGAGCTAAACATGAATTTGTATGCTAAATACAGTGGTATGAGAAAGTTTGGGCACCCCCTCTGAGGTTGTATAATAATGGACTCTGACTTCACACAAAATTATCTTGGTGGCATGTCCTTCATTTGCCCATAAGAGCCAAGTGTTAGCTTGATTTCCAAACACATAGTTTAAGTATTCATAGTATGCAATTGTATGAAATTAAATCAAATGTAAAAAATAGGCTGTGCAAAAATGTGGGAACCCTTGTCATTTTGTTGTTTTGATGGCCTGTAACTAACCATCACAAGATACTTGGACACACAAAGTTGGTTTGGTGAGCTCGATAAGCCATGAACTGAATTGACAGGTGCATCCAATAATGACAAAAGGTATTTAAGGTGGCCAAATGCCAGTTCTTATTCTGTTTGACTATCCTCTGAAGAGCTGGAACATGGGAGCCTAAAAACAACTTTCTGATGATCTCAAAACCAAGATTATCCAGCATTATGGTTTAGGGGAAGGTTACAAAAAGCTGTCCAAAAGATTTCAGCTGTCAGTTTCCACTGTCAGGAAAATGGAAGGCCACGGGCACAGTTCTTGCCCAGAAGTGGTAGGCCAAGAAAAATTCCAGAGAGGCAAAGAAGAAGGATGGTCAGAATGGTTAAAAACAACCCACAGACCACCTCCAAAGACTTGCAAGGATATCTTGCTGCAGACGGTGTCGCTGTGCATCAGTCAACAATACAGCGCAATTTGCACAAGGAAAGGCTGTACGGAAGAGTGATGCAGAAGAGGCCTTTTCTTCACAGTCGCCACAAACTGAGTCGCTTGAGGTATGCGAAAGAACATTTGGACAAGCCAATATCATTTTGGAATAACATACTCTGGACTGATGAAACAAAAATTTAATTGTTTGGTCACAACAAGAGGCGATAGGCATGGCGGCAAAAGAACACAGAATTAGAAGAAAAACACCTGCTTCGCACAGTAAAATTTGGTGGAGGTTCCATCATGCTGTGGGGCTGTGTGGCCAGTGCTGGTACTGGGAATCTTGTTAAAATTGAGGGTCGCATGGATTCCACTCAGTATCAGCAGCTTCTTGAGAATAATGTTCAAGAGTCGATCACAAAGTTGAAGTTGCGCCGGGGATGGGTGTTTCAACAAGACAATGACCCCAAACATTGTTCAAAATCTACCTGTGACAGAGTGAGCCCCACCGTCACGTTAAAGCGCTTGGTCTAAAAATAGCAGCGCAAGGCCATACAAGCTGGGTGCAACACGGACCAACCACACACCAATGCCAGCTAGGGCAGATCGTGGGCAGTCTGCTAACCTGGGTAACAGTGACCAGGGTCCACCAACAACAGGGCCACCCAGAGACATTAAAGCTCAGCCCGTGTGTTACCATTGTGGCCAGACGGGTCACATCAAACCTAAATGCCCCAACCGAAAGCCCAAAGCTATAGAGGGCACTGGTGAGCTGGACAGCCAACAAGAGTCCTTGGTGGAGGTGGTCATCAGGGGACGGCGGCTCAAGGCCCTGATCGACACAGGAAGCAGCCAGACCTTGGTGGGTGCCAGATGGGTGCCAAAGGACACTGTGCAGACAGAGCTCCCTGTTCAGATATGCTGTGTTCATGGAGATGTGAGGTCATACCCAACAGCAGACATCTACATGCAGATAGCAGGGCAGGAGTATCTGGTGACTGTGGGTGTAGCAGAGCACTTACCTCATCCAGTGGTGCTGGGTAGGGACATTCCGGGGCTGGTGCATCTGATGGATCCTGTGGAATGCAACATGGTGGTGACGAGGGCCAAGGCGAAGGAGACGGGGCCAGACGTGTCATGGGACGTATTGCCGTATGCAGACCCTCCACGCAAGACCAGACGGCAACGGAGGCAGGGCCGGTTCAGAGGAACGAGCCTTCCCGAGACACTCCCCCTTCCAGAGTTCGGTGAGCAGAATCCTTTTGATGTACCACCTGACATTAGAGAACTGCAGGCATCCGATGTCACATTAGAATCCTGTTTTAAAGACTTACAGCCAGACTCAGAGGGTAATGCCGAGGGCGCTAAGTTCAGGCTGAAGGAGGGAATCTTGTATTGCCATGGTGATGGAGGAGAACAGCTAGTGGTGCCAAAGCCTCTCCGCACAATGGTTTTAGAGCTGGAACACTCTGTACCATATGCTGGACACTTGGGGCAGAATAAGAGCTGGGACAGGGTAGCCAGGAGGTTTTACTGGCCCAATATCTACATGCACTTGGTAGAGTTCTGCAGGTCCTGTCCAGAGTGCCAGCTGACGGCAAAAGGCTGTGGGGGACTGAAGGTACGAGGTGACGAGGGTTGGAATCCCTCAGGAGGTGCTGACGGACCAGGGCACCAATTTTACATCCAAGCTGCTCAAACAGGTCTACCAGTACCTCGGTATCAAAGGGATTAAGACGACGCCCTACCATCCTCAAACTGATGGGTTAGTCGAAAGATTTAACCAGACATTAAAAAGCATGTTACGCAAGTTTGTTGCAGAATCTGCCACAGACTGGGACGAATGGTTACCATACCTGCTGTTTGCGTATCGTGAAGTTCCACAAGCCTCGACAGGGTTCTCACCATTTGAGTTGCTCTATGGCAGACAAGTGCGGGAAGGAGGCGTTGGAAGGCCAGCCACCACAGAACGGTATGAACATTCTGTCATACATCATAAAAATGCGTGATAAAATGGAGTCTCTAACCGAGCAGGTGCAGGAGAACATGAAGGTGGCCCAGGCAACGCAGAAACGGTGGTACGACCGGTCTGCGAGAGATCGTGCCTTCAAGCCGGGACAGCAGGTCCTGCTGTTGTTGCCCACGACGGAGAGCAGCCTCCTGGCAAAATAGCAGGGACCATTCACCGTCCACAGGAAGGTTGGCAAGGTCACCTACGAAATTCTCATGCCAGGCCGGAAGAGGGATAAGCAGACCTTCCATGTGAACATGCTGAAGGAGTGGAAAGTCCGAGATGTAGCCGTGGCCAGACGGGAGGAGGAGGAGGATCATGAGGAGCAGTTCTTTCCGGTGGAGCAGAGTGCTGAGGTGAGCCCAGATCTCTCTCATCTCTCTCCAGAGTGTCAACAGGAGGCCTGCATTCCAGAGGGCGTGTTCTCTGAGGCTCCAGGACGAACGCAGCTGGTGCAGCACCGGATCCAGCTGAAGGCACCAGGACCGGTGAGACTTCCAGGCTACCGCATCCCTGCTCAACTCCTACCCAAGATCAGGCAAGAAATCGAGACCATGCTGGGGATGGGCATCATTGAGCCCTCTCATAGTGAGTGGTCATGCCCTGTGGTACTTGTCCCTAAAAAAGATGGCAGTTTAAGATTTTGCATTGACTTTAGACAACTGAATGCAATCTCTGCCTTCGATCCTTATCCCATGCCCAGGATTGATGAACTCATAGATCGGCTGGGGGGAGCCAAGTACTTGACAACACTCGACCTGAGCAAGGGGTATTGGCAGGTGCCTCTGGAAGAGGCTACGAAAGAACTAACTGCTTTTAGAACTCCCTTTGGGTTTTTTCAGTTTACAATGATGCCATTCGGCCTGCAGGGGGCACCAGCCACATTTCAGCGGCTAATGGATCAGGTGCTGGACGGGGCCCGGGGGTATGCATCCGCCTACCTGGGCTGCGTTTCCCGAAAGCCCTACGAGCGATGTTAAGTAGTACTTAAGCCTAAGTAGTACTCAACTTCACACTTAGGACCATCGTAGAGTTTACGGACCGTTTCCCAAAACCTTCCTTGGCCAAGAACCATCGTGGAATCACACGTAACTCTACGTGTGGTCCAGAGCACCCGTAGAGCTCTAAGATTGATCTTAACTGGCGTGGCACAGTGGAGACACCCAGAGGATGTGAAGTGAAAATAGGCTACGCGTGCCTAAAGATGTTGTCATAAGACATTATTCTTGTAACTATCATGCAACTACCATATAACTACCATGACATCATGTAGCTGACACAGCAGACCGACGGAAATAAAGAAGTAGCCCAAATTGCGCAAGGGCCTGGAATCAAATCAATATGATTGCAGCCACATACGTCAACTATATTTGATAGTAAGATTGGGCATAATGAAACGGTGATCCTACATGTGATTTGTATGTTCATTACAGTCACAGTAAGTGGGCTTATTTTGGACGTGTGCAGAAAACATGTAACAAAACATCTGAATACAGTGTCCTACATTTAAATCAAATATATTTTTGTTTGTGTACTCAGACTGGTCAGAGATCTTTTTTGCTTACATTTCAATGAGATAAATTATAGATGAGAGATACGCAAACGTTACAAGTTTTGTTTGTCTTTTAAAAATGTATTTTCCTGCATTGAAGCCAACTTTACCGTATGCCCAATGAAGTTCAAAAGAAAGCTCCAACGTCACTTAATAGCGCCAACTTTCAGCTCTAAGAACCATCTTAAGAGCAGGGCACGCGCGTTCACGTACGATCATGTTCGAGAAACGGTCCGTGAACATCAATCGTTTACGTTGCTCTTAAGGCTAAGATCCATCGTTATCGGGAAACGCAGCCCTGGATGATGTAATCATCTACTCCACCTCCTGGGAAGAGCACCTGACCCAAGTCCAAGATGTGCTCCGGAGAATCCAGGCTGCAGGTCTGACTGTGAACCCAGGGAAGTGTGCCATGGCTCAGACCGAGGTACAGTACCTGGGATATGTCATTGGCGGGGGTAAGATCAAGCCTCAAGTTAGCAAAGTCAGTGCAATCATGGACACACCCAGATCCACAACTAAGAAGCAGGTACGTTCTTTCCTTGGGGTAGTGGGGTGGTACCGTAGATTTCTACCCAGCTTTGCTAACCGTGCTGCCCCATTGATTGAGCTAACCCGTAAGTCCAACCCCAATAAGGTACAACGGTCTGATGAATGTGACAAAGCTTTTAACGATCTGAGAAGCTGTCTCTGTAGTGACCCTATTTTACAGAACCCTGACTTCAGCCGGCCGTTCACCATGCAGACGGATGCTTCAGGAGTGGGCCTTGGCACGGTGCTGCTGCAGGGGGAGCCAGGAGACCAGAAACCTGTGGTGTACCTCAGCAGGAAACTCTTCCCACGTGAGCTACGTTACTCGACGGTGGAGAAGGAGTGCCTGGCGATCAAGTGGGCCCTCGAATCGCTGAGATACTACCTGGTCGGGTCCAACTTCATCCTGGAGACGGATCATCGAGCTCTGAAGTGGTTGCACCGGATGAAGGATACCAACTCCAGAGTCACCCGGTGGTACCTCTCGCTTCAACCATTCAAGTTCGAGGTTCGTTACAGGGCGGGTCCAGAGAACGTCACCGCAGACTACCTTTCCCGGGTTTTCGAGGACGAAAAGCCTTGAGGAGGGGGTAATGTGACGGAGTGAGCCCCACCGTCACGTTAAAGCGCTTGGTCTAAAAATAGCGCTTGGGGGCAATTGGAAGTGCTATTGAACATTTATGAACAATGTGAGTGCTATACATTCGTCTGGTGTTGACCAGTGTTTTAAAACTCGTGGGGGGAACACAAAGGGGTTTCGGTGCTCGTAACAAACATTTGTGCAGGGAAAAGGGGAGCCGCTGGGACAGAAGCGGCAGGAGTAAACTGTGGTTGTTTGTTCAAGTTGTGTTTGTGAAACATACTTGTCTCATAACACCTCTCATATCGGCACATTCGCATGAAGCGCACCATGCTGTGTGTCCGGACGGTAGAGAAGACTATGGACAATTTCTAACAAACATAAAGACTCTACTTACCTGCACGGATGTTGCTCCCCACTCGGCCAAGCCGAGGGAATGTTGTCTGACCCTCTTAAGCGCGAGGAAGCGCGAAAATCGCGGAGGGATTACGTTACGTTGCTCAAAGTGGAATGTTGTGTTGATTTGTATTTATGATTTATTTTCGCTGTTTAAAGCATGTAGTTACTTTCTGTTGGTTTTGTAACTTTTGATTTCACAGTTTATTATGACCGCCGCTAGCGAAGCTAGCGAAAGCGGTCATATTGGAGTTGCTGCAAAATTTTTCCCTTTTTTTTTTTATTTTTTTTTTATTTTTTTTTTATTTATTTTTTTCACCGATTTTTCGTCAACGATTCCCGGGACACTGAAACTCGGGGAGACATGAATGTTTGTAGGCATGTAGCCCAAGAAGTTTGTGAGCGAATAACGCCTTTTGGTCCCCCAGGGCCACCCCCCCGCTGTGCCAGTGTCCGTTAAAGAGGGGGAGACCGGTAAAAGTTTTTGCTGAATAACTCAATGAACGTTTCACCCAACAACATGAAATTTTTGTGATATGTCGGTGTTACAGAGACGTATCGACCCAGCCCATAAACTCTCACTTGAAGCATAGCGCCACCTAGTGATAAGGGTAAATGCAAAAATTGGGATTTTGAGTTGCCAATATCTTGGACCGAGAAGGTGGGAACTGCGCAAAATACGTTATGCACGATCACCACAAAGACCTCTAACACCACAGAACATGCCATAAAATTTGGTCCATAGGGGGCGCTGTAATTGTAGAAAATGTCATTTTGCCTATTATCTAGACAATGCTTACGTTTACAACAATTTTTTTTTTATCGTGAAATCTATTGACCCTCACGCATTGAAAACACTGGTCGACGCCCACTTCCAACGAAAAAAATTTCCGTGAAATTTTAATATTGCGAAAACGAATCTGAACGAACTCGTCATAGGCCGTTCATGTGAATCTCACCAAATTTGGTATATGTCATCTACAGACAATGCTAACAAAAAGTTATCAAAGGATTTATCTTGAGATAAACCGTTCCGAAGTTACACGTCAATGAACATTGAACACGTAGCTTAAAATTTTTCAAATGGCCGTATCTTGGCTAATAATTGCTCAAATTTGGTCAAAGTTGACATTCCATCTCTAAACAGATTTCTTTTCATGTGTACTAAATTTTGTGACATTTCGTCATAGGGGGCGATGTTTATTGGCGAAGCTAGGTGTCAAAAAAAAGTTTTTGTTAAATAACTCGCCAACAATTTTGCCCAAGACAACGATTTTGCGTTAGTATGTCGGTGTTACAGAGATGTATCGACCCAGCCAATAAACGCTCACTTGAAGCGTAGCGCCACCTAGTGATATGAGTGAATGCAAAAATTGGGATTTTGAGTTGCCAATATCTTGGACCGAGAAGGTGGGAACTGCGCAAAATACGTCATGCACAATCACCACAAAGACCTCTAACACCACAGAACATGCCATAAAATTTGGTCCATAGGGGGTGCTGTAATTGTAGAAAATGTCATTTTGCCTATTATCTAGACAATGCTTATGTTTACAACAATTTTTTTTTTATCGTGAAATCTATTGACCCTCACGCATTGAAAACACTGGTCGACGCCCACTTCCAACGAAAACAATTTCCGTGAAATTTTAATATTGCGAAAACGGATTTGAACGAACTCGTCATAGGCCGTTCATGTGAATCTCACCAAATTTGGTATATGTCATCTACAGACAATGCTGACAAAAAGTTATCAAAGGATTTATCTTGAGATAAACCGTTCCGAAGTTACACGTCAATGAACATTTAACACGTAGCTTAAAAATCTTCAAATGGCCGTATCTTGGCTTTTAATTGCTCAAATTTGGTCAAAGTTGACATGCCATCTCTAAACAGCTTTCTTTTTATGTGTACTAAATTTTGTGACATTTCGTCATAGGGGGCGATGTTTATTGGCGAAGCTAGGTGTCAAAAAACAGTTTTTGTTAAATAACTCGTCAACAATTTTGCCCAAGACAACGATTTTGTGTTAGTATGTCGGTGTTACAGAGATGTATTGACCCAGCCCATAAACTCTCACTTGAAGCATAGCGCCACCTAGTGATATGGGTAAATGTAAAAATTGGGATTTTAAGTTGCCAATATCTTTGACCGAGAAGGTGGGAACTGCACAAAATACGTCATGCACGATCACAACAAAGACCTCTAACACCACAGAACATGCCATAAAATGTAGTCCATAGGGGGCGCTGTAATTGTAGAAAATGTCATTTTGCCTATTATCTAGAGAATGCTTATGTTTACAACAATTTCTTTTTTATCGTGAAATCTATTGACCCTCGCGCATTGAAAACACTGGTCGACGCCCACTTCCAACGAAAACAATTTCCGTGAAATTTTAATATTGCGGAAACGAATCTGAACGAACTCGTCATAGGCCGTTCATGTGAATCTCACCAAATTTGGTATATGTCATCTACAGACAATGCTGACAAAAAGTTATCAAAGGATTTATCTTGAGATAAACCGTTCCGAAGTTATACGTCAATGACCATTTAACACGTAGCTTAAAAATCTTTAAATGGCCGTATCTTGGCTTTTAATTGCTCAAATTTGGTCAAAGTTGACATGCCATCTCTAAACAGCTTTCTTTTTATGTGTACTAAATTTTGTGACATTTCGTCATAGGGGGCGATGTTTAATGGCGAAGCTAGGTGTCAAAAAACAGTTTTTGTTAAAAAACTTATCAACAATTTTGCCCAAGACAACGATTTTGTGTTAGTATGTTGGTGTTACAGAGATGTATCGACCCAGCCCATAAACTCTCACTTGAAGCATAGCGCCACCTAGTGATAAGGGTAAATGCAAAAATTAGGATTTTGAGTTGCTAATATCTTGGACCGAGAAGGTGGGAACTGTGCAAAATACGTCATGCACGATCACCAGAAAGACCTCTAACACCACAGAACATGCCATAAAATTTGGTCCATAGGGGGCGCTGTAATTGTAGAAAATGTCATTTTGCCTATTATCTAGAGAATGCTTACGTTTACAACTATTTTTTTTTTATCATGAAATCTGTTGACCCTCACGCATTGAAAACACTGGTCGACGCCCACTTCCAACGAGAACAATTTCCGTGAAATTTTAATATTGCGAAAACGAATCTGAACGAACTCGTCATAGGCCGTTCATGTGAATCTCACCAAATTTGGTATATGTCATCTACAGGCAATGCTGACAAAAAGTTATCAAAGGATTTATCTTGAGATAAACCGTTCCGAAGTTACACGTCAATGAACATTTAACACGTAGCTTAAAATTCTTCAAATGGCCGTATCTTGGCTTTTAATTGCTCAAATTTGGTCAAAGTTGACATGCCATCTCTAAACATCTTTCTTTTCATGTGTACTAAATTTTGTGACATTTCGTCATACGGGGCGATGTTTATCGCCGAAGCTAGGTGTTGAAAAACAGTTTTTGTTAAATAACTCATCAACAATTTTGCCCAAGACAACGATTTTGTGTTACTATGTAGGTGTTACAGAGGCATATTGACCCAGCCCATAAACTCTCACTTGAAGCATAGCGCCACCTAGTGATAAGGGTAAATGCAAAAATTGGGATTTTGAGTTGCCAATATCTTGGACCGAGAAGGTGGGAACTGCACAAAATGCATCATGCACGATCACCACAAAGACCTCTAACACCACAGAACATGCCATAAAATTTGGTCCATAGGGGGCGCTGTAATTGTACAAAATCTCATTTTGCCGATTCCTTGCCTTCACAAATCAGTCCTTCACACTACACATTCAAAACCCACATCCATGCCCACTTACAGGAAATCATTTCCACAGAAATTCTCACCTCACAACACTGCTCTATCACACACTCATCACACCAACAGTTCCCACATTTCAATATACTGCGGCGGTCATACCATGTACCGCTATGCGGTACATCTAGTTGTGTTTAAAATTGTTTGCCGAGTTTAATTGGTGTTTGAGCAGATAATTAAGGTTTATTGATAAATTAGTTCCTGAGGGGAGGGATTAAGTACAATATAACCGGTTCCATGGAGTGGTTGAATCAGTCTACTTTTGGCCTCTGATGTGAAAGGAGCTCCCATGTGATTGTCTGCTCTAGACAAGTTTGATTTATTGTATTTTTTTTCCCTTTTTTTTTGTTTAGTTAGTTATTTAGTGTTTAGTTCGTCCTGTTTGTCACCCTGCCGGCAGTCTACAAGAAAAAAATAAAAATAAAATAAAAAATCCTTTTCTGCATGGAAAACCATCATCTCCTGGTAAATTCTTCGGCCGCTCAATCACTCTATCTTACACTACCCGAGCATTCATGCAGAGGAACAAGTACAATGTTTTGGAATGGCCATCCCAGTCCCCAGATTTGAATATCATCGAGAATCTGTGGGATGACTTGAAGCAGGTTGTCCATGCTCGGAATCCTTCAAACATCACTGAATTGCAGAGGTTTTGCCAGGAGGAATGGGCCAAAATACCATCATCCAGGATCCAGACACTCATTGGTGGCTACAGAAAGCGTCTACAGGCTGTTATTTTTTGCAAAAGGAGGCTCTACTAAATACTAATATGATTTTTCTATTAAGGTGCCCAAATTTATGCACAGGCCTTTTTTGTTTTGGGGTTTATTGTTAACCCAATAAACCTAATTTCACTGCTGAAATATGATTGTGGTCATCAGTTATTTGATATATCAAAATTAAGTTAAAACACCCAATGATTGGTGAATATAAATAATGGCAATTGTCAAGGGTGCCCAAACTTTCTCATACCACTGTATTTAACTGGATACAACCAATAAAGATTCACATGTAAAATTTCGCATTGTTAATGCTGTTAAACATTGATATTGTGTCTTCTGTGCCTGTTTAGTGTGTGCGTGCGTGAGAAACAACTGTGAGTGAAATATAAGAAAGCAGCCCTCCCCCTAGAGCATGGTAGCCATCAGCGCACTTCCATAAAGCTGCTAAAATGTAGCCTACAGGTATCGAAGCAGTACACATGCCTTATTTGGGACGTCATACGGTAAGCAAACGCAATATTTCTGAGAACTGTTCGGACTTGATTTTGGTGTGTGAAGAAAGAAGGCTGACACGTAGAAATTACATGGACACAGCTCTGGCCTTGCACTAAAGGTTGTGTTTTCTTTAGGTGATTGGCCTAGAATTGGATAACCCGTTTTTACTAGCCTACACAACGTTCGACAGAATAGAATAGAATAGAATAGAATGCCTTTATTGTCATTATACAAGTATAATGAGATTACAAGCTTCCCCATAATGTGCACACATAAATAAACAAGGAGAGATATGTACAATAAAAACTACTATAAAAACTACTAAGTACAAGAATTAAGTACAAGAATTAACATAGACTGTACAATAACTAATATGATCTACTGTCTGTAAAAAAGTTGCATAGACTGTGCATAGACTTGTGCAAAGCCTGGAGATAAACAGGCACATATCAGCAGCAGGTATGACAATAAAGTGACTGGTGTGACTGACAGCATAAATAGATGGAGGTATCAAGGCATTTTCACCCACCTATCCAATATGTGCAGTAGGCAGCTAAAGAAACAGATGGACTGTCTTGATATTATAGTGCAATTGATACTTAACAAATAACAGTAGGGGGCAACCGATGATCTTTTGCGCAGTGTTGGTTACCCTCTGCAGTCTTTTCCTGTCAGCATCTGTGCAGTTTGAGTGCCACACTGACACAGCGTAGGTCAGCAGGCTCTCGATCGCTGTTCGGTAAAAGGTCACCAGCAGGTTGGTGTTGAGTTGCTCCTTCCTGAGCACTCTCAGGAAGTGAAGTCGCTGCTGTGCCTTTTTGACCAGTGCAGTGGTGTTAGCTGACCAGGACAGGTCGGCAGAGATGTGGACCCCTAGGAATTTGAAGGTCTCCACTCTTTCCACACTCTCGCCGTTGATGTACAGGGGGGCAGGGGCGACCTTGTTCCGTCTGAAGTCCAGGATGAGTTCCTTAGTTTTAGCGATGTTCAGTGCCAGGTTGTTGTCTGCACACCACTCGCTGAGTCTAAGGACCTCATCTCTGTAGGCCGCCTCATTCCCCTCTGTGATCATCCCCACCACTGTTGTGTCATCTGCAAATTTCACAATGATGTTCTCAGGGTGGGTGGGTCTGCAGTCATGTGTGTATAGTGAGTAGAGAAGAGGGCTCAGGACGCAGCCTTGGGGCGAGCCGGTGCTGAGCGTGCGGGCGGATGAGAGGTGGGGGCCCAGCTTCACGTGCTGGGGTCGGTTGATCAAGAAGTCTTTGATCCATGAGCAGGTGGAGGGTGGGAGCCCCAGGTTGGCCAACTTGGGGATGAGGATGTCCGGTATTATTGTGTTAAAGGCTGAGCTATAGTCAATGAAGAGCATCCTGACATAGCTCCCCTTTTTCTCGAAGTGGCTCAGTGCAGAGTGGAGGGCAGTGGTTATTGCATCTTCGGTGGATCTGTTTGGCCGGTATGCAAACTGATGTGGGTCGAGGGTGGGGGGGAGACAGGCTTTGATGTGCCTCAGTACCAGTTTTTCAAAGCACTTTGTGATGACTGGGGTGAGTGCTACTGGGCGGAAGTCGTTCAAGTTGGTTGTGGGTGACTTCTTGGGGACTGGGATGATGGTGGCCGACTTTAGGCAGGCTGGGATGTTGGCTTGTTCCAGTGACAGGTTGAAAATGTCGGTGAAAACTGGAGCTAGCTGATCAGCGCATGCCTTGAGTACTTTGCCCGGTACTCCATCCGGTCCTGTGGCCTTCCTGGGGTTGACGGCACGGAGCACTCGTCTGACGTCCTCCACCTCCACAGTGAGTGGGGATGTGTCTTGTGTTTGTGTGGGTTGTAGAGGGGGTTGGGGTGGTGTGGCTGCCTTCTGAGCTTGGGAATCAAAGCGGGCGAAGAAGCTGTTGAGCTCCTCCGCCAGTGCTGCGTCTAAGTCCCCAGGTGTCACAGCACAGCCCCTGTAGTTGGTCAGGGACTGTATGCTCTGCCACACCTGCCGGGGGTTGTTGAGTTGACCTTCAATCTTCCGTTTGTAGTCTGCTTTGGCGGCCTTGATGCCTCTCCTCAGGTTGGCACGAGCTGTGCTGTACAGCTCTCTGTCACCAGATCTGAAGGCTACATCGCGGGCCCGGAGGAGAGAGCGGACCTGGCTGGTCATCCACGGTTTCTGGTTAGGGTATACTCGGACTGACTTTTTTACAGTGACCATGCCCATGCAGTACTTGATGTATGATAGCACTGTGTCTGTGTATGTAGCCAGATCATCATGTTGGAAAGTCCCCCATTGTGTCAGTTCAAAGCAGTCTTGGAGTCGGGGGAGTGCATCCTCAGGCCCTGTGATAATGGGCTGTCGTTGGGGCTTTGTTTGTCGGCTGAGGGGGGTATATGCTGGCAGCACTGGTTGAATTATGACAGCACTGGTTGAATTATTCTGGGGTCATAAAAAAAGACATCTAGACATTTCAAAGGAGAAATTACATTTGTTATTAATACAGATATAGCATATGGAGGGCCAAAAATGACATAATTAAAATAAAATAAATAAATAAATAAATATAAATATAATAAAATAAATAAAATGACAAAAAATGGGAAAGAAGTCATTTTCATTTACCGCTGCATTTATTTACATTTACATTATTTCCATAATTTACCTATTTTCCATTTTCTGTTTCTATTTATTATGACCGCCGCTAGCGAAGCTAGCGAAAGCGGTCATATTGGAGTTGCTGCAAAAATTTTTCCCTTTTTTTATTTTTTTTTATTTATTTTTTTCACCGATTTTTCGTCAACGATTCCCGGGACACTGAAACTCGGGGAGACATGAATGTTTGTAGGCATGTAGCCCAAGAAGTTTGTGAGCGAATAACGCCTTTTGGTCCCCCAGGGCCACCCCCCCGCTGTGCCAGTGTCCGTTAAAGAGGGGGAGACCGGCAAAAGTTTTTGCTGAATAACTCAATGAACGTTTCACCCAACAACATGAAATTTTTGTGATATGTCGGTGTTACAGAGACGTATCGACCGAGCCCATAAACTCTCACTTGAAGCATAGCGCCACCTAGTGATATGGGTAAATGTAAAAATTAGGATTTTGAGTTGCCAATATCTTTGACCGAGAACGTGGGAACTGCACAAAATACGTCATGCACGATCACAACAAACACCTCTAACACCACAGAACATACCATAAAATTTGGTCCATAGGGGGCGCTGTAATTGTAGAAAAAGTCATTTTGCCTATTATCTAGACAATGCTTACGTTTACAACAATTTTTTTTTATCGTGAAATCTATTGACCCTCACGCATTGAAAACACTGGTCGACGCCCACTTCCAACGAACACAATTTCCGTGAAATTTTAATATTGCGAAAACGAATCTGAACGAACTCGTCATAGGCCGTTCATGTGAATCTCACCAAATTTGGTATATGCCATCTATAGACAATGCTGACAAAAAGTTATCAAAGGATTTATCTTGAGATAAACCGTTCCGAAGTTACACGTCAATGAACATTTAACACGTAGCTTAAAAATCTTCAAATGGCCGTATCTTGGCTAATAATTGCTCAAATTAGGTCAAAGTTAACATGCCATCTCTAAACAGCTTTCTTTTCATGTGTACAAAATTTTGTGACATTTCGTCATAGGGGGCGATGTTTATTGGCAAAGCTAGGTGTCAAAAAACAGTTTTTGTTAAATAACTCGTCAACAATTTTGCCCAAGACAACGATTTTGTTTTAGTATGTCGGTGTTACAGAGACGTATCGACCCAGCCCATAAACTCTCACTTGAAGCATAGCGCCACCTAGTGATATGGGTAAATGCAAAAATTGGGATTTTGAGTTGCCAATATCTTGGATCGAGAAGGTGGGAACTGCGCAAAATACATCATGCACGATCACCACAAAGACCTCTAACACCACAGAACATGCCATAAAATTTGGTCCATAGGGGGCGCTGTAATTGTAGAAAATGTCATTTTGCCTATTATCTAGACAATGCTTACGTTTACAACATTTTTTTTTTATCGTGAAATCTGTTGACCCTCACGCATTGAAAACACTGGTCGACGCCCACTTCCAACGAAAACAATTTCCGTGAAATTTTAATATTGCGAAAACGAATCTGAACGAACTCGTCATAGGCCGTTCATGTGAATCTCACCAAATTTGGTATATGTCATCTACAGACAATGTTGACAAAAAGTTATCAAAGGATTTATCTTGAGATAAACCGTTCCGAAGTTACACGTCAATGAACATTTAACACGTAGCTTAAAAATCTTCAAATGGCCGTATCTTTGCTTTTAATTGCTCAAATTTGGTCAAAGTTGACATGCCATCTCTAAACAGCTTTCTTTTCATGTGTACTAAATTTTGTGACATTTCATCATAGGGGGCGATGTTGATTGGCGAAGCTAGGTGTCAAAAAACAGTTTTTGTTAAATAACTCATCAACAATTTTGCCCAAGACAACGATTTTGTGTTAGTATATCGGTGTTACAGAGATGTATCGACCCAGCCCATAAACTCTCACTTGAAGCATAGCGCCACCTAGTGATATGGGTAAATGTAAAAATTAGGATTTTGAGTTGCCAATATCTTTGACCGAGAACATGGGAACTGCACAAAATACGTCATGCACGATCACAACAAACACCTCTAACACCACAGAACATGCCATAAAATGTAGTCCATAGGGGGCGCTGTAATTGTAGAAAATGTCATTTTGCCTATTATCTAGAGAATGCTTATGTTTACAACAATTTTTTTTTTATCGTGAAATCTATTGACCCTCATGCATTGAAAACACTGGTCGACGCCCACTTCCAACGAAAACAATTTCCGTGAAATTTTAATATTGCGAAAACGAATCTGAACGAACTCGTCATAGGCCGTTCATGTGAATCTCACCAAATTTGGTATATGTCATCTACAGACAATGCTGACAAAAAGTTATGAAAGGATTTATCTTGAGATAAACCGTTCCGAAGTTACACGTCAATGAACATTTAACACGTAGCTTAAAATTCTTTAAATGGCCGTATCTTGGCTTTTAATTGCTCAAATTTGGTCAAAGTTGACATGCCATCTCTAAACAGCTTTCTTTTTATGTGTACTAAATTTTGTGACATTTCGTCATAGGGGGCGATGTTTATTGGCGAAGCTAGGTGTCAAAAAACAGTTTTTGTTAAAAAACTTGTCAACAATTTTGCCCAAGACAACGATTTTGTGTTAGTTTGTTGGTGTTACAGAGATGTATCGACCCAGCCCATAAACTCTCACTTGAAGCATAGCGCCACCTAGTGATAAGGGTAAATGCAAAAATTGGGATTTTGAGTTGCTAATATCTTGGACCGAGAAGGTGGGAACTGCGCAAAATATGTCATGCACGATCACCACAAAGACCTCTAACACCACAGAACATGCCATAAAATTTGGTCCATAGGGGGCGCTGTAATTGTAGAAAATGTCATTTTGCCTATTATCTAGAGAATGCTTACGTTTACAACAATTTTTTTTTTATCATGAAATCTATTGACCCTCACGCATTGAAAACACTGGTCGACGCCCACTTCCTACGAGAACAATTTCCGGGAAATTTTAATATTGCGAAAACGAATCTGAACAAACTCATCATAGGCCGTTCATGTGAATCTCAGCAAATTTGGTATATGTCATCTACAGACAATGCTGACAAAAAGTTATCAAAAGATTTATCTTGAGATAAACCGTTTCGAAATTACACGTCAATGAACATTTAACACGTAGCTTAAAATTCTTCAAATGGCCGTATCTTGGCTTTTAATTGCTCAAATTTGGTCAAAGTTGACATGCCATATCTAAACATCTTTCTTTTCATGTGTACTAAATTTTGTGACATTTCGTCATACGGGGCGATGTTTATCGCCGAAGCTAGGTGTTGAAAAACAGTTTTTGTTAAATAACTCGTCAACAATTTTGCCCAAGACAACGATTTTGTGTTAGTATGTAGGTGTTACAGAGGCATATTGACCCAGCCCATAAACTCTCACTTGAAGCATAGCACCACCTAGTGATAAGGGTAAATGCAAAAATTGGGATTTTGAGTTGCCAATATCTTGGACTGAGAAGGTGGGAACTGCACAAAATACATCATGCACGATCACCACAAAGACCTCTAACACCACAGAACATGCCATAAAATTTAGTCCATAGGGGGCGCTGTAATTGTACAAAATCTCATTTTGCCGACTCCTTGCCTTCACAAATCAGTCCTACACACTACACATTCAAAACCCACATCCATGCCCACTTCCAGGAAATCTTTTCCACAGAAATTCTCACCTCACAACACTGCTCTACCACACACTCATCACACCAACAGTTCCCACATTTCAATATACTGCGGCGGTCATACCATGTACCGCTATGCGGTACATCTAGTTTACAGATATTTTCCCCTGTAATATTTTCATACTGCATATTACATTTCATATTACATACTGTTTCATATGCCGTGCATTTCTTTCTGGCATATTTATTTGTCACTCCTTTTTACGTTTCTTTGTCCTACATTTACATTTATGCCTACATTTATGCCTCGCTATGCAAATGAATTGGGCATCACCCTCTCGCCCATTGGTTTTTAAGCAGGCTAGCGCAGGTTAGTAGATACTGGCCAGAGACGATTTTGATACTGGCAGCCTGGCTGGCCAACAGAAGCTATCCAGCAAGATAGCCTACATCTAACAGCAGTCTTGCACAGAACTGCTTCAGGATTGCGAACTGCAGGGTCTACATGGGCTTATTACTATTGCTGGGTTGCCCTGATAACATTTAAGTGTTGTAATATCGTTCTACAAATGCAAGAAGTGTACTAGTACAAGCTTGTGACCGTATATGTTAGCCCGCTTGCTAGTGGTTAGCTAGTCGTAAACTAACTTTGCTAATTTAAAACTTCGAGTGATTAAATGGCAATCTAGAATAGCCTGGTTGTCTTAAATCAGTTTGTGTTACATCTAAACAACAATCTGTGATGGCACCATCACTTTTGGTCACCCAGAGACTTTAAATCATATAAACACTTAAACGTTTCATTTCCTCGAGAGTCGGCCATGTTGGTCTGACTTTTTTACTCCTGCCTCTTCAGCCAGCGTCATGCACTAAACACATCACACGCTGATGTAATTGGTTATCACATCATTCTTAGTTAAATTAAAGTTCAGGTTTCACCAACTGTATTTCGCCTCCCTCGGGGAATTCGCCCTGCCTTCGCCCTATCAGGCGAAATTTCGCCTCCATTCAAAGTCAATAAGAGCAAGGCTAAATTCGCTGTAAGAAAAATGCACCGTAACTACCATAGTACCCGCGTTATCTCGACCAGCCAATGGGCAAGAGGGTGACGCCTTGCGAGACAGCCTACTTCATTTGCATACCGAGGCAGAAATGTAGGCATAAATGTAAATGTGGGACAAAGACATGTAAAAAGGAGTGACGATAAATAAATATGCCAGAAAGAAATGCAGGGCATATAAAACAGTATGTAGAAAATATTACAGGGAAAAATATCTGTAAATAAATAGAAAGAGAAAATAGAAAAGAAATAAATTATGGAATTAATGTAAATGTAAATAAATACAGCAGTAAATAAAAATGACTTGTTTCCCATTTATGTCCAGTTTTATGTTTGATATATTTTTCAAATGCTTTCCTAAGCACATTTCTGGTGCATTTTTTATTATTTATGTTTATTTATTATATCATTATTTTTATCATTTTTATCTTATCATTTTTACATACGTATTTATTTTTAATTATGTCATTTTTTGCCCTCCATAATAGCAAAGTGTATTTGCTTGTTATATCAAACATTTCTCTTATGTGCTATGCATTGGGTTAAAAATACATGCTTAATACTTATTTCAATGCTCTTTTCATTTAGTAAGATTTCATGTAATTAATTAGAATTTTAATGTAATGTAATGATTAGAGGCGGGCCGTTATCGGCGTTAACGTGCTGCGTTAACGCGAGACTCTTATCGCGCGATAAAAAAAATATCGCCGTTAATCTATTCTCAAAGTTGGGTTGGGAGCTGGGTCTATACTACACAAACTATGATGACTTTCACCAAAGATCTTAGATTCTACAAAGATAAGTCAACATAATACGTTACTATGGGACCAAAATGCCAACAAATTCCTATTTCGAACTCTTAGAAAATAATTTAGTGTGTCTGTAAAGCGAGCGAGCTAGCAAGCTAACGAACTAGCTCTAGCTCATTCAAGTAAACAGTAGTAACTATAACAACATCATGTGCTAAACGCTAACAGCGATTGGGCTCACCTTGAATTTAATACATTGCTGTAGCCCTATAACTTTATATTACTTTGTCTGCTTACACTATAACCAGTAACAGAATCTAGGTGGCTGTTAGTGACAGCTTTCAATTCAAAACATTACGTTAGCGTAGTTCGCTAGCGTTAGCGCGCTAACAACCACATAGTAAGTGGTTGCTGCCTGACCTGAAATAAAGCTAATTTTCTCAAAATCCAAACAGTAACAACTTACACTATTAGGCTTGAAATTATTACAAATAGTTGCAGATTGTGACACATGATTCCAAAAAAACCCTTAACAACTCCAGAAAAACGTAATGACCAATTTATTAGTTAAACTCCACATGTGTCCCATTCAGTAAAACGAACCTAGAATCTGCTCTGCACTGCATAAAGGGGGATTCCCCCCTCCCCTTGCGAAAATAGAACACGGAAGCAAACGGCTCCCTTCCTCAACACTTTCTGCTTTCACCTTGATATTTTAGCGCGGATGTATACCCTACCTCTATATTTTAATGCGGATGTATACTTAGCCGAATTGCACTGAAGGGGACTCCTGTCACAACTGTCCCATGCGAGAGACTTTTTTCTTTAGCAGGCCATATTGTGCAGAAAAGGAGATCTACTTTGCCACCAGAAAATGTGAACAAGCTGGTCTGCCTAACTGTACGTTCACACCAAAAGCGACCAAAGCGACCAGAGCGACGGAAGTCATTGTTTCTCTATGGAGGGTCGGCGAATTGGGCGAACAAAGCGAATTCGCCGGCAGCGAAGCGAACTGGGCGACCAGAGCGAAAAAGAGAAGTTAAAAGTCAGTTAACTTTATGGTAATGAGCTATGACGCGGTTCGGCGAATACCGCGAATACCAATCGGAATACATTGATTTACCAACGTCCGACAATCAGGTGGGTTCGAGGAAACAAACGGTGTAACTTTAGTACCTAGTTCCTATACTTTGTATTAAAAATGGCAGAGAAGCTCATCACAGCAGTGGCAGGCTCTTCGGTTCACTACGACCCAGCCCTGTTTTTCTACAGGGATGCAAACAATTCTAATTAAAAAGTAAATTGATGTACTCAGTCAGCGGCTTAAATAATTCATGAATTACTGTATGAATATGAATATTTTTCAGCTGTCAGTGCATGTAGACATTTTATACTCTTTTATTCCTTTATTAACCAAACATGTCAAAGTTCAAGTACGTCGATGTTTTGCCCTACGCATATACATGTATTGCCGCTTTTACAACTGTTGGTCGGGGAGTTTTTTTTTTGCTGCGGCCCTTTAAATGACTTGAAACGTCATGAGCGAACAAAGCGAACAAAGCGAACTCAACGACGAAGCTTCTTCAGCGACCTCGGCGACCTGGTCGCTTTGGTCGCTTTTGGTGTGAACGTACAGTAAGTGACTGGTGGAAGAAGGAGAAATAGAGCTTGGACTGATTGACACAAAGCTACTGACTGTAAACAGTTCATCACAACTTCTTATGTAGGCTTACAGTTCAAAATCCATGTTTCATGTTTCATTTAGTTCACGTTTAACTAAATAAACAGCTAGTAAACACAAGTACATTTTATTGAACATGATTTATTTCCATCACCAAGTATCAAAGTAGAACAGCTTTTTCAAGCAGTTAGTGATGCATTTTGGAAACAGGAGATGAGCCCCTGGTCTACTGTGCCACCTGGCTTAAGAAACCCGTTCTCAAAGACTTACTTCTAGTCATTATTTAGGTAGCACACATATTCTGAATGCCTTCGGCAGAATTCAAATGAGCCATTTTAATCTAGATTAATCTAGATTAATTTTATGATTAATCTAGATTAATCTAGATTAAAAAAATTAATCTATGCCCACCACTAGTAATGATTGTCAATCATCAAAACTGATGATTGTCAGTTCAAACACCATTTAAGTTCAGCAAAAGGTCTCTTGTGTGACGTGTATTTCACCCCTGTCTATTTAAATATGTTGAAAATTTGTCATCACAGACCAATGTAGTTTTGCTATCCTTGCTATGGCCCTGATCATATTCCATACTGGGTATTGGATAAAATGGACATTTTTATCGAATTCAACATCAAACAAGAGGCAAGGAAATTAAAACAATGAATCAATTAATACATATCAATTATCTAAAGTTAATGAGACATGGATTGATAAGAGCTACAGAAAGAGCGAGGAAGACGTTTTTCTAAAGTTTATTAAAGCTGGTGGAGGTTTTTCATTATGTGGAGAGCTGAGCTACTTTAATTGCATTTGGAAATCAGTGTTTCTCAATTGGCTTCACCAGTGCTGTCTAATTGTATTGCTCAGACTACCTTGTGCCTCGCACTCCAGGGCAGGTCTTTGACGACAAGAGCGGATTTCCACATGGGTCTCTGGGAAAAACTCACCCAATAAACAATCCAATTTCACAAGAGCCATGCTGGCCTTCCTTTGCCCACTTCAGTTGTCTTCACAATAGCCTCTCTCCCTCCCCGATATCCTCTTCACTCTAGTAATCGACATGTTGGATGCCTGCTATCTCTCTCTCTCTCTCTCTCTCTCTCTCTCTGTGTGTGTGGTGGACAAAGGTGTTGTTTACTCCACTTCAGTGATTGATTGTTGGTGCAGCCTCTTGAGATATTTCTAACAGCAGTTCTGGATCTTCAATAATAGTGCATGGTTCTCTCATGTTTCACCAACACGTTTTTGCGTTCCAGAAATCATCTTTAGACATGTTTCAGCCAGAAAAAGAATGTTGTGTGGAATAATTTAGCACAGACTCCTATATACAGTATAGTGGATGTGTGTATCCATCCTGAGTTCATCAAGTGCATGCTTTAATTATATCCTCTTAACAAGATTAACAACTCGCTGGCATTATTTGTATGCTGGTTTGTTCGGAGCTCAGTAAACTTTGCTGTCTTTGCCTTGGGCATTTTTTCCTGATCCGTGCAGACCTACCTGCCCCGCCCTCCCTTGTGTACAGTGCTGGAAGCACCGACATCTGTGCTATAAATTAAATGGGCTCAGTGAGAACAAATGCACTAACGCGTTATGATCACAGATAATTTTAGGTCAGCTGAGAAATCTGGAACTTCTCCAAACCATCTTGTGTGCTAATTAGTGTGAACTTATGTGAACTTATGACAGTAGCCCAAAACAAGGGCCTTTTTATGAGTGATATTCACAAACACGCACACACAAACAACACACACACACACAGGGATGAATACATTCACACACATGCTCAGTAGGAACAATAACACACACTAAACCTCATAAAAACAACTTTGCACACACACACACTTCAAAGCCTCAAGGTCATGGTGTTTATGCCTGTTTTGTATGTAGGTCTTGCTGATGTCGCTTCACACTGCTGGTAGTTGTTGTAGTTGGCTGTCTGCTGTCAAGTTCCAGTAGACTTCATTAATATAGATCTCTCTGCTGCAGTCATCGACCCACTAGACAGTGATTGACATACACATGCACGCGCATGGACGCACGGACGCGCGCACGCACGGACGCACGCACGCACAAACAGATCAATAGCACAGGGCTTTAAGGCCAGTACAAAGAGCATTGGAATATAATATCTCATTCACCTGTGTAATGTAATTCTCTTACAGAGTACATTATGTGCTTTCTTTCTTCCTCTCTTCTTTAAACAAAACATCTGAAACAAAATTGACTGGACAGAATAAAAATAAAAAAAAACGTTTGTGGACAAGGGAACAAGGAAGGACACATTACACTAGGTGTGTGATTCTGAGGATGGAGAGCTGTTAGGCTGACAATAGTGCTCACACTGTTTCCTAAAGTATTTCTGTTTCTTGTGTTCTGAGACATTATGCAGCTAAATGATAGTAATTTGCATTCATATGACTTAATTTCTATTAATCATTCTAGTCCAAGAGGCTGTGAAGAAAAAGATTAGAAATGGATTGGGATGGATGGGGCATCAGAATGACTGAATTGATATTTGCATTCTTTTCCGCGATGGTCTAATTACATTCAGAAGATTTCCTTGCCATCTTGTGCCCAAAACTTTGGCTTTGCCAAGCTTATTTGGTGGAATTGAATTGCCTGTGGAAGATATATTCTGCACAAACCCAAACCTTTCTATTTTAATTCTTACCACTTCCTAATTGTAAATTCTAATTAATTTCCTTAATTTCACTTTCCTTTTGTGTTTAAATGTGTTCAAAACATACTATGGTAAAGCTTACACTTATCTGAGGAATATTCATCCCAACAGATCATTTCAGCGATGTATCATTTACCACATACGTGTTCCACATGCAATAATAAAGAGATTTTCCCATGTCCTAAAAGTCGTCTCTGCTTACTGGGATTGTGAAGACCTTGACTAAAGTAATCCCCATGTAATGTATACAGAGGAGCCTAAATTTAGCCACTGTTTGCCCCTTTCATCAGAGAGATCGCTTCCCCTCTTGGTCCTGTTCCAGTGTATGGTCTTTAGACACTCACAGCTGCTTGGGAGAATGGGATGTAAACTTGTCTTAATCGACTAGTGCTTCTTTCAGGGAGACAAAATGTTCATGTATGGTTAAGCCTTTTTTTCTCAGATCCTTTACACATTTCAGAACACTTAGATTCCACCATCCATTCTACCATACAGATCTCCTATATAATATGCTATTTCTTTATTTAGTCTTAGTATCAGATGGAACTATATTAAGTTCAGCATTCCAAAATACCAATACAAGGTAGTTAACAGTTACCATATCCAATACCATTTCACAGCAAGTTTACAATGACAATTAAAGACATAACATTAACATTTTATATGTATTTATGGCTACAAATAGGCTGCTGTTTCACATTTTGTTTCATATTGTCATTAGTATCATATATTGGTACATTTCATTATGTAATAATGAGAGTGTATCTGATGACAATAAAAAAAACATTGCACCCTGATGATTGATTTCATGATGATGATGATTTATGATAGAAAAACACTGCCTTCTGGCCACTGCAGTTAGTAGTTTAACAGATTCTTTGTCAAATGAGAAAGAGGACTCTGAGTACCTTCTACTGTTCTATGTCTTAAATGGATTTGTGGAAGTCTAAACAACTACAATAATTAATAAATATTGCTCTCCTCAAGACTAAAACTTTTAGATGTTGAAAAGAACCTGAGAAAACTTTATAGAATTTACCCTGGCTCCTCTCAACCTTGTCAAAGACCATTTTAAAGCATTAATCATAAGGGACATGGTATTACACTTTGTAAATAGGTAAACCGTTTTCAATTGTCTATGAATTCCTGCTCTGCTTTAATAGATGATACATTATTTATAGTTGTTCCAGTAAATAAGACAAGACACTCTATTTGAAGTAATGTTTGACTTTATAATTGATTAATAGTCATAGCTGCATAGTCAAAGCACAGCCAGTTTAAAACAACCTGATCACAAAAGAAAACGTGGAGGATGGGGGGGTTGAATGAAAAACACACCCAGTGATTCAATAAAAATAAATAAGTAAAAAATAGTAAGATAATTGAACTCCAATAACTCAACTCTTCACATCTAAGAGCATCAGTATGAGTCTTAAAGAAAACACTACATCACCTCAGAAAGTAAAAAAGACACACCTGAAGTTTCCTCAGCTGCCATCAATAAATACGTTTAAAATGAATAAAGGTCTTTTTTAAAGATGTAATGGGTCAGCTGATCTACACCTGAAAGTAAGCTTGTGTTCTAAACTAGTAAATGTAGGTTTGATGAGGCCAAGGAGTTTTCAGTTCATCTGGCCTTTGGAAGTGTTCAGTGCCCCTTTCCCACAGGGCTTGGTGCTGAGCCCCCTCCTGTACTGTCTCTATAACCATGACTGCAGTCCGGCCCACAACAACAACGTCATTGTCAAGTTTGCTGATGACACAACAGTGGTCGGACTAATCTTAAAGGGATAAGAGGAAGCCTCCGGCAGCTGCACCATGGCGGACAGGGAGAGGGTAGAGAGTAGTAAAGGCAGCACAGAAAATCATTGGCTGCCATCTCCCCACACCTCCTCCCCTCCCTCCTCTCTCCCTCCACCTCCCACTGCCTCAGCAGAGTAACCCACCCTGGCTTTGATCTGTTTGACCTGTTGCCCTCGTGGGAACTACAGGTGCATCAGAACAAGGACTAACAGACACCATGAACAGTTTTTTTTCCCCAGAAGCCATAACTCTGAATCCACACATGCACTGACTCCACAGTCCAACCCCTTGACCCCTGGGCTTCCTTATACCCACCTACTGTGCAATATTAATATTCAGTGTTATTGGAGTACTGTGCAATATCTGTATACTGTATAATTACTGTCCAATATTTAATAATGTGCAATAACTCACACTGTACATAAAACCCTATTTATTCTTTCTACACACACACACACACACACACACAGGCGCACACACACACACACACACACACACACACACACACACACACACACAGATATATATATATATACACCCTCATAACTCTTCAGCCTACCCCATTTTATTTTTTCTCTTTTTCTTGCACTATTACATATGTTAATCTGTGTTGTAAATATTCCACATACATGTCTGCACTGTAGAAGGAGCTGCTTTTAATATCATTGTACTTGTGTGGCCTGATAATAAAAGCCATTCTATTTCATTCTGTTCCATACAGACTTGGACATTGGTAGTCATAGTCTTGATGTAGTTTTTCTCCAGTCCACCACATAAAAAAATAAATGCCTACATTGCCAACAAAGGCAAGTGTCTGGCAGAGAATAAAGACCCTTTAAATGTCACAATGACATTAGCCTCAGCATCAGTTTTCTCTAGGTGGAGCAGTAGACTCCAAGTCTTTTACTTTTCCATCTCCCTATAGGTACCTACTTTAACTGGCACACACACATACACACACACACACACACACACACTTGCAATTAGCTCTGCATCTAGAGTTGTGCTGGCATTATTTAAGAGTTAGTAGTCTGGAGAAGAGCCTAACCAGCACCTCTTGAGACATCACTGTAGATAATGGACGATGCTTCCATCTATGGCAGGATCAGACGCTTGGACTTCATTTATCTACTGGCTATTATTTGTTGTCACATCCAATCATCGTGACTGTGAGTTGATCTGTCATGCTCTTGTGCTTCTTTACGCGCCAGACGCTAAAATGGGAACGCATGTTTCTTTCTTCTCGCTCTATCCCTGGGCAGACATTTCTGACAGTGAGCCCTCTTGGCTTGCGATGTGCCCTATTGGTCTGGAGTCAAGCATCAGAGAGTGATTTGGCATCACTTTGGGCCGGCTGGACGGTTAAGGAAATGTTGGAGGAAACTGCAAAGGCTTGCCAGTGGTCCTGGATGAGATGCATGTTGTTGGCAGGGTGAAAGCCATGGGGGAAAGCGATAGGTAGGTGCTGCTGAGTGGATCATGTAAACGGCCCCAGCAGCCCCAGTCACTCTAATGGTAGCCGGCTGGTTCAGGTTAACCCTTGTTGAGCATCTGTCTGTACGGCTCCAGTTGGCCATCCCCTCAGCTGCTCTGTCCTGTACAGCTCACATGAGGTTGCGTGAATAGCTGTAGTCAGCGGCCAGTTGTGCGTTACTCCTGGGAGTAGGGACTATAAGCCTGAACTATTTACTTGGTTATAGATAGTGTAGGGGTAGGTGTAATAGCTATAGTTTCTCCCTAAGGTGCTCTTCCTACATGCACAAGTACTTTGTGTTCTTTGTAAACTCTTAACCCTGCACTACAAAGCCCCAGCCCCAATCACACCTTAGCAAGCCATCAGCTCCTTGGGTCACCTCAACACCATAAGCCGCCATGGAGCCTTCAAGTTTTTTATTTCAAAAACATTTGAGTTATCTTATTAAATAAACACAAAAGAGGCAAAACTTTGTACACATGAAAAGTTCAACTGGAAAATATTTAGCAGAGAAGCTGAAATCCATTGGCCTATCTTATCCTATCCTATCTTACTTATCAGTGAGATAAATTACAATTGTTTGTGCTGCTGACCATATCTAATTATGTACAGTATAATATAGCTAATAAGTGTTTTTGTCTTAAAAATGGTAAAACTCACCAATGATGTGTTACACACCTGTATGAAAAAAGTCAGCATCATTTACCCTAAGCCTGTGTGATGGAAATCAGGAAATCATATATTTCAGACTTGTATGATATAACTCTTGATTATTTCACTTACACACCTGTATGAAGGACATCAGCATAATATACCTTACACCAGTAGCGGTTCTACATTGAATTACTCCCCGGGCGAGACCCCCTCCGAGCCCCTGTAGGCTACAAAAACTCTTATACAAAACATCCATAAATTGCAATTTCATTATAATAACATGCCCTTACATGCCAAATGTCTGTCATTAGACGCTATATTAATCTATCTTTTAGGGAGGAACAATTAGCTCCTTGGTTACTGCCTTGAATTCTACAGTATGCTTGTTACACGTTCAGGTATGACTGGTTAACTATGCTAAACTGCCCTATAGTTAAACTATGCAAACTATGAGTTGCAGCAAATTGCATGTTGACACTACCATAATAACATTCTGTTAGCTGATGACAGGGCTCAACGTTACCCAAATTATGGAAATCAATAATAACTAAACTTGTAACCGTTTTGTTGCAAAGCCAAATCTTATGGTGAAATTAGATCTTGTGTTTGTTGAGCTAAGACCGAATTATTGTTGAGTATAGCAATCGTAGCATCATAGCTAGAAGGCTAACAAACGTAAGAGTTATACCATGATTAACATTAGCCCTTCATTCATGGCATGGATAACGTGATCATGCAGAGAGAACAGTTGCATACCTTCATCTTTTGCTCGTTTCTACACTTCTAATGGCTTTGACCTTTTTCTGTCCATCTCCTTCTGTTTGTCACTCGACAGTCAACATACTGTATTTCCCATCCCCGAACACTGTCACTGCCGACCAGGAGTTAGGACTCACCTTGGTGACCGCCTACTTGTTTTGTATTGCCCTGTTTTATTAGCCCTTTCACACAATTAAAAGATGTGCAGGAATTATAAACCTGTAAATATAATGGTAGTAATAAAATATGCGTTATTGGGAAGGAAGCTTATGTGTGACTGACTTCGCTCACTAATTGTAGAGTAGCCTATTGCCCACCTTTGCATTGCATTTGAGAGACCCAGAGGTGAACAGTCCCCCGTGCCCCCTCCCCTTTGCCCTTCTCTCACAGCTTCTGTGCATGGGAACTTTTCAGCAGGGGTGCGGGCAGCCAAAGGGGGCGCCAATTTGACAATTTCCTACACAGTAATATGATAGACAATAAAAACTTTTTTAGATGATGTTTTTTTTTTTTCAAGCGCTCGCGAGGCCAATAGCACGGCGCCCTTCACGAAATTGCGCCCTGGGCAAAGGCCCAGCCCGCCCCCCCTAGAACCGCCACTGCCTCACACATCTGTGTGAAGGACCTGACCATCATAAACCTCACATCTGTATGACGGAACTCAGCATCATATACCGTACCTCACACCTGTATGACACCTACGACCTGAAATACACACATAATAACACACAGGCACACACTTCCCTTTCCTGTATACAGTATCTAGAGCACTATACCTGAAGAATGGTACGAACATAGCCACTCTTGCATTATCCCACCGGTCTATTAATTAATTCGTTAATTAATTAATTATTTGATTCATTTAATTAGCAAGTCCGTGACTCAGTGGCACATTCATTTCCCCATTAAATGTGTTTCCACCTAAGGCAAGCTTAAGTATGGAAGTTTGAAGATTATTCTCTACAAAGTGAGCAGGAAGATGCTGAGGTGGGTAAAGCATGTCTGGAGACAGGACTGATGAAACAACGATTTTAAAGGGCAATCTGTTAAGGTGCTGTTTCGCAGAGGAGAACAATGAGACAGAAGTAATAATGCAAAGCCAGACGTTCCCTGTTTTTTTTAATGACTCCTACAGTCGTCTCAATCTACTTGTTTGACTCTGGGTGTTCTTTCTCTCTCCTTCCTCTTTCTTCCTACCCAGGCTGTGTTGTGTACAGTATTTGCTCCCCTGTGATGTTTGACACATTTGTCTTGAAAAGTGAAGCTTCAGGATAAAGCAATAAATAAAATATTGTTGAAACTGTACCTTTTATATGAATAATGCAACAGTGAAAAAAGTGCATTATTGAAGTTCACTTCTCAAGGTTAAGCTAACACTCAAAGTGCACTGTCTCCATTTGTAGTTTCATGTTCATTTAGATAGATGAGGATGGCGATTCTGCAGTGATCTTTTTTTAGTCTTTCCGTTGCCATTATATCACAGTCCCCTGGTAGCACACGCGGACTGCATGTGATTAGATAAGGTGTGTGTTTCACAACACATCATATGCCTCGGCTTTCTCACAGAGGTATGCGTATAAGTCATATAAGCACACGGCGTGATTACCATTAACTTAGCCCAGTGTACAACACCAACTCCAGGCTCAACAAAGGATTGGAAGAGCGTACATTCTCCATTTAAATGCAACTGTTGGATTTTTTGTACGAAGAGTAGCAGATGCAGGAGATACAGCTGTTCTACAGATGTTCTACCAGATGATCGATATCTGACTTACTCATTTTGTTTCCACTGCAGGTTGCTTACCTATCTATCTAACCAATGGCATGTATCAGCCTAGTTATTAGGTAACAACACTAAGTAGAAAAACATTAACAAGCTTAACCTTCAACTGGCATTGCTGATGCTCATGTTTGAATGTTAACAAGTCACCTTATGTACACCCCCCTCTCCTTGCCCCAAGGGTGCTTCTGTACCAGTCCTATGTGTCATCTTTTAACCAATGACCGCTGCATGGTATTGATTTTTGGCTACCCTACATATTAAGCTATTTTAATTATCGTATGTTCAATGCCTTACAGCGCAGAAAGGCCTCACATTCACAAATCCCGGATTTAAATGGTTATACTGTTTAGGTAATGTCAACATGCTAATGTCAACATAGCCAGGATTTGATGCCACTGAACGTTTAATGCCTCTTCCAGTGTGCTATTCCATGTTCTATAGGCTGATGTTCCCCCTCTGTTGTACTCCAAAGTTAAGTGCTATTAAGTTAAGTTAAGTAACTATTTTATGACACTGCACAGAAACCCTTGTGTAAAATACATGACTTGGATGTGCTTTCATTATCTATGTAGGAATATGTAATGATATGTCTAAATATGTACATATTATATGTAAATGTATGCCAGTAATACTAAATGTAAATGTAATGCAAATGTTGGTGTTAACTATGTAAACCTTAAGTTCAACTAACACTCATCTGATATTCTTTTGCTCTGGAAGGGCATGTAGAAAAAAACAGACAACAATACTGTAATACTTCCTTCCTTCCACCATCCAACCCCTTCAGAGGGCGAATGAACATTGCTAAACCAAAACCGATGCAACCTTCATGTGCCTTAGGCCTCATACATTAAAAACGCTTTACAAAGTGTGGCCAAATGTTGTCTTATAAATGTCACCTAGAATCACAGGTGTCCATGTACAGCTACAAAAGTATGATGTGAATCATACAGACACCATGATCATCACTATTCTTATCTCCAAAAACATATTCTTGATGGTGAACTGCCCAACAGTAGCTGAATTCTGACATTTCAACATGGCCATCCAACACAATAAAACTTTTATTCAGATTACTATTTCTTATCACGACTTTTACCAACAAATGCTTCTAGAATCCTTATACATAGACCTTTCCTGAAAATGCGTCTAGTCTATATAGAATGTTCAACAGTTAAAGGAGAACTTCGGTGTAAAATGAAAATTGGCATGTTAAAACATCATACCGAGTTGGTATGTGTACTGAGGAGCAAAATTGATTTATCCCGTTGCATTCAGAGTTTAGCTATTTTTTATCGTTTGTCCCAGAAGGCTAACAATGGAAGTGGTAGGTGCCCTTAGACGAAGCATGACGACTACGCTATTTTTAAACCATTAAAACAGCTCGAAGAAACTCCACACTCCATCGGTAGTACAACAAAGGCTCTGACATTAAAAACGAGGCACTGAGAACTTTGTAAGTGTGCACAACATTTAATAATAAAATAGTTTTGACAGGCAGTATCTTGCTGTAGTTTCTCGTCGCCACCATGATGAAAGTCCGCACAAGTTGATTAACGAACACGAACCAGCAGGAAGAATAGGAGGAGAGGTAGTACAATCGACTCATTTGGACTTTCATCATGGCGGCGACGAGAAACAACTGCAAACTACTGCATGTAAGAACAGTTTTTAAAATAAACGTTGTGTACATTTACAATATTCTCAGTGCTTTGTTTTGAATGTCATAGGCTTTGTTGTACTACCATTTGAGTGTGGAGTTTCTTCGAGCTGTTTTAATGGTTTAAAAATAGCGTAGTCGTCATGCTTCGTCTAAGGGCACCTACCACTTCCATTGTTAGCCTTCGGGGACAAACGATAAAAAATAGTTAAACTCTGAATGCAACAGGCTAAATCAATTTTGCTCCTCAGTACACATACCAACTCGGTATGATGTTTTAACATGCAAACAAAGACACACACAGACACACACAAACGTTGAAATTAATCGTCATCGTGAGTGCTGTGACCAACTGCTCAGATGGCAATCTCAATGACTAACACATTCTTGGTGGTGTATGTGTAACCAAATGCACTGTGGCAGTTTAAAGCAGGCCAAGGCAAACTTACAGGAGAAAACTGTGGGGCAGCTTCACGTGGTGAGGTATGTCCTATGAATAAAATTATAATGGATCTGTTGGTGGTCTGGATTGCGTGACACTTATAGGACGCTACACCATATGTCATGCTAATCAAACTCGTCACTCAAATCTGGGTAATCATTCTCCCAGATCCAAGGCCAAAGTTTCTAGGCACCACCAGAAACTGATAGAGCCTAGACACCATGCCATTGGTTTTTGACTGCACAGAGAACATTTCCTCATTGGATGAATGGGCAAAGATGTCTGCCAGGGGACACCATGTGCAGATCTTAATTGAAGGTAAAAGAAAAATGATGAACGTGGCAGACTGAATGTATGTTGTAAATCAGAAAAAGGTAACAAACCAGCCTCACTAAATATGACCTTTAAATAATGAACTGTTTGCTGTTCCGACTGTGGTGCTGTTATAAGCCTCCCACCAATCAAAAGTGATTTATTATGGAATACTGGAGAAAGTGTATGCCAGTCACAAGATATACTTTTCAACTACTCTCCAAAATTTTGATGAGATGAGAGATAATAGGGCCAAAGCGTAGCTGGCATTGTTTATTTGAAATGTTAGCAAAGAGAACATCATGTAATGACTATGTTTCTGTCCTAGCACTTTCTAAAGTGTGAAATGAAGCGGCGATATCTGGATCAAACCAGGTGAGGAGGCCTTAACACAAGACCAAATATAAAGTTTAAAGTCAGGAACTGATAGGCCGCCATAATCCTTCCTCCTCTGTAAAGTGGTCATCTTAAGTCGTGGCCGCTTGCCTTTCCAAATAATTTTAGAAACCGCTGATTGCAGTTTGACCCAATAAACAAAATTAATCCTCGGTAAAACATTCATCTTAACTACCGAGATACGAACTTGAGTAGACATAGGGGAGGAGAAGCATGCACTGTAAAAAAAATTCTGTAATTTCTACAGTAAAAACTTACAGAAGCTTCTTGTTATAGCATTTTACAAGGTGTAACTGTATATCACAATGTATTTTGGTAAAAAAAATAATTACAGTAATTTAAAGCTGTATCACATTTTAAAATTACAGAACGGTTATGTTTTCACTTGGTTCTGACTGTAAACGATACATAATTACAGTTAAACACTGTTAGTATAAGGCGGTTTTTACAGGACATGACATTTCATGGCGGACGCAGTGGCGTGAACCATCCACCATCGACATCCATCCACCCAATAAAGAGTAAGTTATACATTATTAGTGTACAATATTGAAGACGAATTATGCAGGATTATTCCTGTGGTTATGCCACATTTTTACCTTAAGTAAAAAGCCGGAGTAATTATGATAGTTATAACTGCATGACTTTTCTAACTTTTCACGAGTGAGGCTATTCCTTTTACCTCATGGCTGAAAACCAACCTTACACAGTTCGTCTTTAAAATGTGAAGTACTAACATGCAATATGATTTAACTGGTTTGCACAACTAAAAAGAAAGTTAGTTTGAGAATATTTTTCAAACAAGTAATCCCAGGCACAGCAGTTTAACGTTCAGTATGTCATTCTAAATTTCTAACTCGCCGACAAGAGACAAGCAACCAAGAGAAGGCTGCAAAACCAGCATTTTGGTAAGAATAATGTTTTTTTATTTGTGTGACTAACTGTATTTGACATAATTTTATCCACCTTAGTCGTTTTTATACGGACTATACAGTGTGTGGGACTCAAAACTGCACCGTTTTCTAATGTAGAGCAGCTAGCCACAGAGTGTAGTGACTGCTACTATGGTACAATTGATTAGTATATTGAGCCTAAAACCAGATTGTTGCGTGCTATGAAGGTGTGATGCGATAAAAGATAATTGCCACTGGTAAATACTTAGGTTTTTGGCTTGTTTAGACACTGCTTCCAATTTTTGGTCCTTTGACAGATTCATACAGAAGCAGTACTAAAAAGGGACACGAGGGCTAACTCGGTTAACTCTGATGGGAGCTGTGCACTGCATTTGCTGTGCCGTTAGATCTCGTGGTGGTACGGTCCCGGTCCACTATCGTGGCGCGTCAAGCCGCGTTGCACGCATTCAATTAATTTCCAATGGAGTCCATCAAGTCAGTATGGCCGTCCTCGCAAAGCCTATCGAGATTCCGGTGCGGCGGCTCGGACAGCTGCGACGCGTCAAGAAGTTGGGCTCTGCTCAACTTTATGCAAATTATTCTGGCGGACGCGCCCGCGTTATCCAATGAATGTAGATCACAAGCGAGGTATTGTCATGACGAAATCAGTTCTCGTGAATATGCACCTTTCTCGAGAAAAGAAAACTGTTGTTTTATTATTATTACAGTTTCTATTGGTGAGTATGAGTGAAATTGTATGCTGTAGAAAATCTAAGTACACCGACAGTGTAGTTTCTCTGGAGGTAAAGAAGTCGACCAGCAAATGGAGGGATACTGGTTTGATTCCAGCAGATTTGGGGGCGATGTTAACTGCAAGAACGTGCTATGTAGACACAGCCCATTTTTACATTACATTACATTAGACTTTTTACATGTTTTTAATCAACGCGACTTATAATAGATGACACAAGCCACACAGACATGCTAATGTTGAGCTGTGGTCTTTCAACAGCACTTTCTGTACACGCCTACCTGTAGTAGCGATCCGGCAACACAAGGGGAGGCGGTGCGGCAAGCTATCTCAACGCGCCGCGATAGTGGACAGGCACTGTTACCGTGGTTACACACTGTAGCGTCAACGCCACGCTTCACAACGTTCTATCATTCATTTTCAACGAGAGGCGTGCAACGCCTTTCAAAGCATCTTGGGATCGCGTGAGTGTCGCGTTAAACAGTGGTGTCGCGTGAAGAAGTTGAGCTAAGCTGAACTTCTTGACGCGACGCCAAGGTGGTCAACCAATCAAATACGGGCATGGGGGCGCAGCGGGAGAAACCTCCGTTGGCTCTCTGTTTACATCGATAATTGAATACGCCCACCGAAAGCGTCCCATTCAGCACAGACAGAACGTTTTGCAGCGCGGTTTTGACGCTACAGTGTGAAACCACCGTTAGATGTACCACGGAGATGGCAATGAGTTTGACTTTGCCACTTATGTATTCTGTCCCTAATAGCTGGTATTTGTATTTTAGTTTTGGTTATCTTGATGTCTCCTGGAACATTAATGTTATGTTGGCTGTACATTGACGTACATTGATGTTTTGTCACCAGTTCAAACGAACTAACGTGGAACCATTGTAATTCGCTTCCTGCTAGCGGGAATGCTACGGGTGGATAACCACGATAGTGGTAGATAGATAGATTAGATATGCTATAGTTGTGTTTCAATTAAGGGTCTACGCTTCGGAGTGCACTGCTACGGAGTTGCCTACGTAGTTCTAGCCTACCGTGGCCATTAACCATTCATGAAATGAGACAGCACAGAGCGGTATCTCTCTACGGCTCTGGGACAGCTTAGCATAACAAGAGTTATGAATTTGTAGTTTTTATTTCACCCCAATATTTTTAAAACTGTACTTATCGTACTATCGTACTAACCGTACTATAACTAAGCGAAATGAATTCAGAAATGAGGCCTCGGAGGACCCTGCCTTCTAAATGGGACAGTGCTTGACGCCACATGTAGACCCTTAATTGAGACATAGTGTGTGTACATCAAGGAGATAGTAATGTGTACGAGTTCGACTTTGTCACTCAAAAAGCTTTGTGTACATTGAAAAGTTGTTGTTGGCAGTCAAACATCCGTCATTAGAAAACAATAACAATCCAATCCAGTCAAATCAAGCAATTTATCAGTCTCTTCATCGCTTACAGCTCCACCAAGTAAAGCAGTCTGGAGTGGGACCTTGGTGGAATCCATCTGGAATAAGGTTAGCTGATATTGGTACGATTAATAGGGAAAGGCACAATTAACATTGGGTACACAGTTAAATTGTTTAACATAATCAGCCTGAGCCTAATTAAGTCTGTATGTTTTGCTGTTGAATCCTTTTCCTACAGGTGCAGAGGAAACCTGTGGGCATTAAGCCCTACTGGAGAGGGCACAGTGATAGTCACCACACATCTGTAAAGACAATTTACAGGTAAAAAGAAATGATCAGTTACATTTAGATGGCTGACCATGTTTTAGATTTTTAAATTTCCTGCACTAAGTTTGCTATTCCTGCTGCACTAAGTGTATGGTGAAATACTGGTCTTTACATTATGACACCAGTGATGGCACAGCCAAATGTGATTAATTGAGGTTGTGGTTACTTAAACCTCTGCTTATTGTATTTGTGGTGTTCTTTTCTGACATACTTTTTTCTGTTCTCTTTTTTTGTTCTTTATATACAGAGATGTACCACTGTAAACAGCGTGCCTATGAGAGTGAAACTATAGTAGGATTTACTCGTCATATGAAACTTCACAGTAATGCTCCAAATTGCCCTTTTACCTGTGGTGTCCCAGAATGTTCTCGTTCATTCATAAAATTCGCAGCCTTCAAGTCTCATCTATACAGAGATCATAAGGGATGTAAGTCTCAGGGGAGTGAAGTAATTGAAACACTGATTTGTCAGTTTGAATTTTGTCAGGCTACATTTTTAAATCTGAAGGTTTTTCTTAATCATTTAAAAACCCATATACGAGAGGGCAGGAAAATAAAATGTCCTTTTCGGAGTTGTGACAAAACATTCGGTGTAAAATCTACTTTTGCATCTCATATTTCGCATGTACACAAAAACTGTTCTGCTGCACATTTACATGAGGTGGTGTATAAACAACCAACCCAAGAAGTGCAGATTGGAAACCCCTCTCAAACTATAAGTCAGCCTTTCACCTCTGTCACTGAAAATGATGAACAGCTGGAGACAGGTGAAAGTTATGAGAACGTGGAGAAAGAACTCTTTTTGAAGAACTTATCTATGTTTTATTTGAAGCTTCAGGCTAAATTGCTTTTACCAGCCTTGAAGAGGTCCAAGAAGTTCACGATGTTGCTCAATCGCACCTGTTTTCAAAACTTAAAGAGAAGTTGTCCACAACTGGAGTGCCTGACATGACTGTAACAAAAGTAATCGAGGAACTCACAAAAGACGATCAGCGTTGCAAGTCAGTTTTTAAAAACAACTTCAATTATAATAATAATAATAATAAACTTTACTTGTATAGCACAGTTCATACATGCAAGATGCAGCTCAAAGTGCTTTACAGTTTAGCAGGGTTGTTACAGGACAACATTTCTTGCAGTCCAGCGGTGCCAGAGCAGATGAATACAGTAGCAAACTTGCGTGAACACAGGTAGGCAGTCCTTGTAGGCCCTAGTCAGCAATCTTTGTAGTCCAGTGGCGCTAGAACTATGCAATGCCCTGTTAATGTGGACTCTTATGTGAACATAGGTCGGCAGTCTTTGCAGACCAGAGGCACTAGACGAGGAAAGTTCATTTAGGCGCAGTCGGTTGTTAGTGTCCCCAGGGAGCAACAGGGGTGAGGAAAAACTCCCTGTTTGTTTGATTTGTGTGAATTCAGGAAGAAACCTCAGTGTAATATTCAGATCATGCCAGCAGACTGAATGTGTGTGAATATTTGCAATAAGTTTACATGTATGTTTGCAATGTTACAGCAGTGTATGTGCCAACCGGATGTGACGATGCCCGGGGGCACTTTTTGTATGGTTCTGGTTCTGAAGGAATAAAGCAATGCAGCATGAACGTTCATTCTCGTTTTATTTGTAGCACACAGACCAAGTATAACTCGTAAATACTACACTGGCGACGAGGATGGGATCCAGGCTATCTACCTAACGACTACACCGCTGTTTCCCAAGAGAGTGGACTATAAGTACGGAAGAAAGTTCGGTGCGCTTATCAGCTAGTTGACCCCTACAGTAAATGCTAGTTAGTCATTAGCTAGGCGGTCAATATGATGCTACAGCACGGCCCAGCCGTACCACCGTTTGATACGGAAAGTGAACCCTCTATTGGACCGCGGTGGAACAAGTGGCTTCAACGATTCGAAAACTACACCACGGCTGTGAACATAACTGGGGATGCAAGGTTGAAAGCCCTCCTGTTGCATCTAGCCGGTGAAAGAGTGCACGACATCTACGACACAGTGGCGGGAGAAGGAGACAAGTATGCAGACGTGAAAACAAAACTCAACAACTACTTCTCGCCTAAAAAGAACATCCAGTATGAGGTGTATGTCTTCAGGAAAGCTACACAACTGCCCGGTGAGACTCTGGATGTTTATAATACCAGACTTCGCATGCTAGCTAAACACTGCGAGTTTGGCGATGTGGACAATGAAACAAAATCTCAGATTATTCAGAGCTGCACGTCGTCCAGGGTGCGCAAATACGGCTTGAGAGAGACAAATAAGACATTAAAAGAACTTCTTGAATACGGCAGGACTCTTGAACTGTCTGAATTGCAATCAAAGGGAATTGAAGAGGGTTCCCATCTCGCTGCTGCAGTGAATCAAGTGCGCAAACAGCCCCAAAAGAAAATGTACCAAAAACGTCCAAGCGGTAGCAATTCCCTGTGCAGAAATTGTGGAGGTGAGTGGCCACACATAAACGAATGCCCTGCAAGAGGCAAACAGTGCAAAGCATGTGGGAAGCAAAACCACTTTGCAAGGCAGTGTAGGTCAAAACCACAACCCACAGAGCAGAAAACAGAGACACGGACATACAAGAAAAGCTACAGAAAAAGAGTCAACCAGGTAAAAACACTAAGTGAACCAGCTCAGAGTGAACCAGCTCAATGCGAGTCATTTTCAAGCAGTGATGAATGTTATGCATACACTGTTAAAAGCAACAGAGACACTAAGCAACCACTGACAAAAATCACACTGAATGGAGACACAGTGCCAGCTCTGATCGACTCTGGTGCTGCAGTAAACATCATTAGTGAAAAGACATATAAGAACCTGTGTCTCCAGCCTCGCCTCGTGCACACAGATCTCAGGATACTAGCCTATGGATCCAAAGATGCACTGCCCATCCTAGGGAAGTTCACAGGCAGTGTGGAGGCAGGGAATAAAAACAAAACAGATGGAACATTCTATGTGATTAAAGGTGATGGCTGCTCACTACTCAGCTATCAGACAGCTGATGAACTGGGGTTGATCAAAATTATACACTCTGTTGGCCTTCCCCCGGTGAACCTCACAGTGGCAGATAAGCTTATAAACAAATATCCAGAGCTGTTTAATGGCATCGGTAAGCTCAAGGACTTTCAAGTTACATTACACATTAACCCAAACATCCAACCAACATGCCAGCCACACCGCAGAGTCCCTTTCCATGTACGTGAAAAAGTTGAAGCTGAGCTACAGAAACTCGAAGCTGATGATCATTGAGAAAGTGACAGGCCCAACACCTTGGGTCTCGCCCATCGTAGCACCACCGAAGCCCAAGGATCCTGACAAGGTACGCATATGCATTGACATGCGGCAGGCAAACACAGCCATCCAAAGAGAGAGTCATCTGACTCCTACTATAGATGATGTCATCCACGAACTGAAAGAGAGCCTCACTAGCGAGACCACGATGGCATACTTTGACCCGAACATGGAAACAGAACTCATAGTCGACGCTAGCCCGGTAGGACTAGGGGCAATACTGCTGCAAAAGGACAAAACAAAACAGAAACATATTATTGCATATGCAAGCCAAGCGCTCAGTGATGTAGAGCGGCGCTACTCCCAAACAGAGCGTGAAGCACTCGCCATCGTATGGAGCTGCGAACATTTCCATCTCTACATTTACGGCAAAGAGTTCACAATGGTGACAGACCATAAGCCTCTAGAGCTTATCTGGAACAACCCGAGGTCCAAGCCGCCCGCCCGCATTGAGAGATGGGGACTCCGGCTGCAGCCATACAACCTCAAGGTGGAATACAGAAAAGGGTGTGACAATCCGGCAGACTACATGTCCCGTCACCCAATCTCAACACAGACACACACTAAAAACACTCGTGCAACAAAAGTAGCTGAAGAGTATGTAAACTTCATCATACGCAACAACACACCAAAAGCAATGACAATAGACGAGATCAAACAAGAGACTCTCAAAGACGACACACTACAAAAGGTCAGTGCTCTCATACGCAACAATGCATGGCACACAGTCTCAAAGGACACTGTACTGAGACAATATGAACATGTAAAAAGCGAACTTACTGTGTCTCATGAAAATGACATCATATTGAAAGGTTCCAGGATCGTCATTCCCTCCTCACTTGAACAAAGAGTCCTCCAACTTGCACATGAGGCACATCAGGGAATCACTAGGACAAAGGCCCTCCTGAGAGAAAAGGTGTGGTTTCCACACATTGATCGACAAGCCGAGGCGATGGTGAGAAACTGTTTGGCGTGTCAAGCTACTACACCTGAGACACACAACGAACCTCTGCAGATGTCTCCCTGACCTCCCTGACACAGTCTGGCAAGACGTCAGTGCCGACTTCTATGGCCCACTACCGACAGGTGAATACTTGCTTGTTATTGTGGATGAGTACTCCCGGTACCCTGTGGTGGAGATAATGCACTCCATTTCTGCAAATTCTGTCATTCCTGTCATGGACAAGATCTTCTCAATGCTTGGCATCCCCAGAACAGTGAAGACGGACAATGGCCCCCCTTTCAATGGTGACCAATTTGGCAAGTTTGCGGCCTACATGGGGTTCTGCCATCGTAAGATTACGCCACTATGGCCTCAGGCAAACGCTACTGCAGAGAGATTCATGAGAACACTTGGAAAGTGCCTTCGTGTTGCCCACATAGAGCACATCCCCTGGAAGCAGCACCTCTACACATTCCTGTGTGAGTACCGTGCAACACCACACAGTACGACAACATCATCACCTGCCGAGTTGCTGCTCAGACGCAGGATACATACAAAGATGCCTTCAGTGAGCACACCCATTGGACCAGACGTGGATCTTCGCAGGAGAGACCGCAAGGCCAAAACCAAAATTAAGGTGTATTCGGACACCCGCCAACACGCTACACCTCACCGTCTCCAACCTGGTGACATGGTGTTGTGCTCTCAGCCCAGGCACAATAAACTTACTACACCCTACAATCCAAAGCCATACAGAGTGACCATGGTCAAGGGCTCTATGGTCACAGCGGAGCGGAGTGGACATTGTGTGACAAGAAACTCCTCTTTCTTCAAGAAGCTCAACCCTGACCTGCGTAACACATCAGCAGTGGAAGAAGAGGATGGAGAAGCCACTCCGGACACAGTCCCGGTGTTGGCAAGGTACCCAGCCAGGCCACGCCAGCCTCCACGGTACCTCAGTGACTTTGATACAGCCTGACTGTCACGGGGAGCAGACAGACAGATACAGACCCAATCGCGTAACTTCACAATAGACTTTATTGAAGGGTTCGGGAAACGGGGAGAAAGTCAAAAGCCCGGTAGGGCGGAAAAGTCACTGGTGAATCGCTCGCCGAGGCACACAGGCAGACGGGCAGGGACAGCCCCGCAACCGGGTCCGTGATGAGACAAGCCCAGTAGTGGACGAGCTGTGGTCGGTACCGGGGACAGAAGAGCCGAGCAGAGTCGAGGGCGAGCAGACGTTGACACCGGAGGGCTGGAGAACCAGGGACAGCCAGGGACGGACCAGGGTCGAAGCCAGGAGCAGGTGAGTCATACAGGCAGGAGTTGGCGCCGGAGGGCTGGAGAACCAGGGAAAGCCAGGGACAGACCGGGGTCGAAGCCAGGAGCAGGTGAGTCAGCCAGGCAGGAGTCGTTACCGGGGCAGTAGAGCAGAGCAGAGTCGAGGGCAGGCAGAGGTCGAGGCCAAGGGCAGGAGAGTTGAGCCGAGTCAGGGACAGGCGGAGATCGATACCGGGGAGCTGAAGAGCCAGGGAGAGCCAGGTACGGACCGGGGTCGAAACCAAGGGCTGGAGAGTCAGGCGGAGTCAGGCAGGCAGGAGTCGGCACCGGAGGACTGGAGATACTGACAGACAGACAGGGGAAAACACAGGCACAGACGGGAGACGAGCAACACCGGGAATACACAGCCAAACAGACGCAGAGAAGTCAGGAGTCTAAATAGCTTGCCGAGGGAATACACCGTGGTTCGCAGACGGACTGACAAGGAGTGAGTAAGAGAGGCGAGTATAAGTAGTGGAAACCCCGGGAACTAAACGAGCGTGAACGAGGAGTGCAGGTGAGTAGAATGATTGAATAACTCATGATAATCACAAACCAGGAAGTGCAGGTGAGACGGATGATTACAGCGATCGTGAAGCGAGGAGAATGAGTGAGAGAGATTATCTAATGAGGATCTAAACAAGGAAGTGCAGGTGCAGTGCATAATCAGATAACGCGGGGAAGGAGCAGTAAAACACGGTAAAGTGAACCTAAAAGACTAAAAGGTGGGCAACAATGACAAAACGCACATGAAAAACCCCAAGCCCAGAGCGAAACCGTGACAAGATATTTAAAATGGTTAACAATCGGAATGCCAACAGAGATGCTTGAATTACTAGCAGAATTATTCAAATGAAATAACACAGATTTTGACCAGTTAGTGCTAAAACCTGACATTCTACCATAGGCGCGTAAGTCTTTTTTACGCATGCACTTTTTAAGCACTTTCGTCTTGCGCGGATTCTCCCCTCTGAAGCTCTGCCACTCCCCTAGCGCTTAACTCCGAAATACAGCGCGTAACTCAACATGGGCGTGATATATGTAAAATGAAAGCAACGTCAGTGCCAAGTGCAATTATTACGGCCACCAAGAAAACATGGGACATGGACTTGACTGAATTACACATATAAAAGCAGTGACAGTCCGTGGGAAACAGAGAGGGAAACAAATCAGAGAGTAAGGTGGTGTAGCCTACATTCTAGGCACTCAAACGGTACAGCTTATATTATTTCAGCTCTGTTACAGTGCTCACATTTGAGAACTGAAATCACTCCGATGTTTTGTGTTCAACTGAATGTCAAGACAAACAAGCGATTGTTACCCCGAACGCTGTGGCTTTCAAACCCAACCGCAACAAACATATTTTGATAACCTGTGTTATTAATTGTGTTCTGTTCTGCGTTATCCTTATGCGTATGTGCCTTTAATGGGATGGAGTTCTGTTGTGTGTGTGTGCGCGGAATGAGAAGAGAAAAACACAGAGAAGTTGATGCACTGTTGCACCGTAGTGTTTGTGTGGAATAAGCGTAAGTTGTGGCTAAACAGCAACTCTGTTCTAGAAACGGTTTCTAAGCTTCCTGAAAGTGTCAAGCGAGCCTCGGATCATTACAATATCCATCGCCATATCCATTCAATATCCACTTTGATTTGGCTGTCATTCACTTGAGGTTGTGTGATGTATTGTAGGTGTTGCAAATGTGCAAAGGTGTTGCAAAACGGTCCAGGCGAAACCGCTGCATCCACTCCATGTCAGTGAAACCCAGGATGTTTATCTAGACCTATAAACTACCTATAGCGCGTCTTCAACCTCGGCGTTCTCTCTCCCATTGACTCAGGAGTGTGAGCAGGTACAAGGATGGCATATTGGTTTCTGATTATGAGAGGATGTTGGTCATATTTATATTCACACCAATTACGTAATTAAAAAATAATTAATCCATTCATTCATTGTCGTTTGTTTGTAATTTACCTAATTGGAGAACAGGTTCTTTCGTGATATCACGTGATATTTTAGAAAACTAATTTCATGGCAATGAGAAACGTTGTCCTTCAAAGAATAAGGATCAACAACCAAACATTAGGCCTACTGACTCGGCACTTTGGTATATGTTAAATATGGCAAAACAAATGTTGACATTATAGGCCTAGCCGACATCAAATGCAGTATTTCATTTCGCCTTATAGTGGCGCTGGACCTTACTACAGCCATTTGAGGCGCGTAAGAGAAAACCGCTTAAGTGGAGGGTAGAATGCGCGTAGGGTTCATTTACATGCGACACGACAGGCGCGTAACTGACTGATTTCCGCATAAATGACAGACTTAAGTCAACAGTAGAATCTGCGTGAGCGCAGTTGCGCGCTTTTTTCACTTACGCCGGGTGTTCACTAGCAAGCAAAGTGAACTCCGCACCGCAGAACCCCTATTCATTTCTATGGGACGCGACCGACCGTTAATTCCACTTCTGCAAAGAATTGTGGGTAGGCGGCACGACCAACTCTAGGGGTCCGGCGCGACCAAAAGTTCAGCCATGCTGAACTTTATGCAAATGAACGCGTCCAACACGGGGCGGCTAGCGAATAGCAGATCAACAGTGTATAAACCAGGCATGACGTAGAACAATGATTACAGTAATATTTCACGGTCAACTCACTGTCAAAATGAATGACGAGAGCTTGATTATTGCCGTTTTACTTACCCTGCTTGTATGACCGCATCCTTACATTAGATTAATATTTCTGGTCTTTGCACATGTGTAAATAACATACAAGAAATATTTCCCGCCCTTCCATGACATTCGCGGACCTGATCAGAACTACACACACCCAAGCGTCCGAAGGGGAGGGGGGGATGCGGAGAGACGGAATTCGCTTCGCTTGCTAGTGGACACAGGGCATTACGCGCCCTTACGCGCAGGGGAGAATCGGCCCCGTATAGACAGAAGGTGTGGAATAGACTGAGCGGTTCTACATTGAATTAGTCCCCGGGCGAGACCCCCTCCGAGCGCCACCCCACCCCCCCCCCCCCCCCATCAGTGAAAAAAAAATTATTTGGACGTTTTGTTATGACCACATAGTGATTCTTATTATTGAATTGCACTTGACATTAACATCAAAACACTGTAGGCTACAAAAACTCTTATACAAAACATCCATAAATTGCAATTTCATTATAATAACATGCCCTTACAAATGTCTGTCATTAGACGCTATATATCTATCTTTTAGGGAGGAACAATTAGCTCCTTGGTTACTGCCTCGAATTCTACAGTATGCTTGTTACACGTTCAGGTATGACTGGTTAACTATGCTAAACTGCCCTATAGTTAAACTATGCAAACTATGAGTTGCAGCAAACTGCATGTTGACACTACCATAATAACATTCTGTTGGCTGATGACAGGGCTCAACGTTAACCCAAATTATGGAAATCAATAATAACTAAACTTGTAACTGTTTTGTTGCAAAGCCAACTCTTATGATGAAATTAGATCTTGTGTTTGTTGAGCTAAGACCGAATTATTGTTGAGTATAGCAATCGTAGCATCATAGCTAGAAGGCTAACAAACGTAAGAGTTATACCATGATTAACATTAGCCCTTCATTCATGGCATGGATAACGTGATCATGCAGAGAGAACAGTTGCATACCTTCATCTTTTGCTCGTTTCTACACTTCTAATGGCTTTGACCTTTTTCTGTCCATCTCCTTCTGTTTGTCACTCGACAGTCAACATACTATATTTCCCATCCCCGAACACTGTCACTGCCGACCAGGAGTTAGGACTCACCTTGGTGACCGCCTACTTGTTTTGTATTGCCCTGTTTTATTAGCCCTTTCACACAATTAAAAGATGTGCAGGAATTATAAACCTGTAAATATAATGGTAGTAATAAAATATGCGTTATTGGGAAGGAAGCTTATGTGTGACTGACTTCGCTCACTAATTGTAGAGAAGCCTATTGCCCACTTTTGCATTGCATTTGAGAGACCCAGAGGTGAACAGTCCCCCGCGCCCCTCCCCTTTGCCCTTCTCTCACAGCTTCTGTGCACGGGAACTTTTCAGCAGGGGTGCGGGCAGCCAAAGGGGGCGCCAATTTGACAATTTCCTACACAGTGATATGATAGATATTAAAAACTTTTTTAGATGATTTTTTTTCAAGCGCTTGTGAGGCCAATAGCACAGCGCCCTTCACGAAATTGCGCCCTGCCCCCCTAGAACCGCCACTGCTGAGAAGGGTTTTCTAAAAACACCATGACATCATCTGCAAACAGTGAGAGGTGATGTAGAGGTGAAGTATGCCCAGTTAAAACTTGGACTAAAGGGTTAGAGTACAAAACTTTAATCATTCCAATGAAAGTAATACCAAATACCATGTCAAAAAGAAAGGGACCCAGTTCATCCCATCCGGGCCTAGTGATTTCCCCTTTGCTCTGTGCTGCCACCCTTGATTATTCCATAGTAATCAATTTGTCTAAGTTAGCTAATTCCTCCACTGATAACTGAGGCAAGTTTTACTGTGTTAACCACCTACCAAAGTGGGTTTTGTCCAAAGAAACTTCAGATTCATAGAGATTAGAACAAAAAGATTTCAAAATATTAAGAGAGGGTTGAAGCGGAGTAATTAATCATGCGTCAAGCATTTTAATCAGGCAGAATATTTTTATTCTTATTCTTTTTATTTCCTGTACCAGCTAATCTATTATTTTTATGCCATATTTTTTGGGCTTGAATTTACTGTTAATGTATTGTAAATGTTACACCACCGTTGATGCCTTCTATCATGTGAAGCCAATGCATTGTGCTAAGCGGTGTGCATCTCTAATGCAGGTCCTGTGTGCCCTGACTCTTACATGACATCAAAGCATAGAAAGTGTATAGGGTAAATATATAGGCCTAGAAATGAGTAACAGAGTTAGCCTCTGCTGACACTGACATTACTACGACCTGCTTGTTTTCTCAAGGGAAGCCAAGAAATGGTAACACACTGATGAAGCTTTAGTGAAACCTTGTCAAAGGTTGAACCTTGACAAAAACTGAAACATTGGCAAAAAATAAAAGAAGCAACACAGAGTGTGTGGGTACATTATTTTGAAGTTTGCAATCTGCCCTAGCCTGCACCTCATTGAGAGTGTACATCCTTCCCTATCCTTAGATGCCATTATAATACCAGGGTCTGTGTGCTCTCTGGGGTCAACATGGAAAAGTAAGTCCTTTCAGGAAGAAGAAAACAAGACCTTACCCTTTTAGGTTTTATTTTATTTCATATTTATTTTACTTATTTTAGTAACCAGTCAATAGCACATTATCTCTTACCATAACATAAAAAAATATGTTGGGTATAGGCCTATACATACTGTAAATCATAAATATAACATTAAGTAGTCATAGTCAGTTTATCTGATATCACTGAAAGCTGACTATACTTATAATGCATTTCAAAACTCAAATTAGAATAAGCTACAATTACAGACTTACATTGCAGTTTAACAACCAAATACAGTTTGGTAGGACTACATAAAAATAATATCCTTAAAGGGCTCAGTAACTATGGAGTTGGCCTGATACTGCCCTTAAAGCTCTGCTGATGTCCGTGGCTCGATTTTTGGGAGCCTTGTGAACAACATTTTCTTCAGGTTTACATGTTTTTAGGCTGGTCCTGTAACAGTTGTTATGTAGAAAAATTGATATTTCACATTTCATCCAAAAGGCTTCTTCATGTTCTGTCTTGATGAATGCCTTTTCCTGTATTGATGAGTGTGACTCTTTTGTCACATGATGAGGGGTGTGGTCTACAGGTGACAGTAGGTGAGTAGGTGAAGACTTCTGTACTGGAACAAATGGTTACTTCTGTTTTTAATAGTTAATGAAGGTAAAGTCTGCCAATGTCAGTCTTGTGTCAAGGTAATTAAATAAAATTGACCATGGATAATGTCAATTATCTGGCGGTTTAGTGCTGTCTCATAAAAAAGGCACCGCACAAGAAAGCCACAGGCCAAAATGTCTTTGTCTCCTGAATAAAATCAGTATATGGAGCCAGAGTGTGTGGCCCCTTTAAGTTTACGCCAGTAGCCAGCACCTCAAAAACACTCTTTGGTGCGCGTAATACAATAGTATTTCTAATGCAAGCACTGTGTGGGGATGTCTATTTTGTAACTTACATTTCTAAGCTGTTTTGCAGCATTATTTTTAGAATATATATACAGTGGTATGAGAAAGTTTGGGCACCCCCTCTGAGGTTGTATAATAATGGACTCTGACTTCACACAAAATTATCTTGGTGGCATGTCCTTCATTTGCCCATAAGAGCCAAGTGTTAGCTTGATTTCCAAACACAGATTTTAAGTATTCATAGTATGCAATTGTATGAAATTAAATCAAATGTGTCCCTTGTCATTTTGTTGCTTTGATGGCCTGTAACTAATCATCACAAGATCATTGGACACACAAAGTTGGTTTGGTGAGCTCGTTAAGCCTTGAACTTAATTGACAGGTACATCCAATAATGACAAAAGGCATTTAAGGTGGCCAAATGCCAGTTCTCATTCTGTTTGACTCTCCTCTGAAGAGCTGCAACATGGGAGCCTCAAAACAACTTTCTGATGACCTCAAAACCAAGATTATCCAGCATTATGGTTTTAGGGGAAGGTTACAAAAAGCTGTTCAAAAGATTTCAGCTGTCAGTTTCCACTGTCAGGAACATTGTGAGGAAATGGAAGGCCACGGGCACAGTTCTTGTTAAGCCCAGAAGTGGTAGGCCAAGTAAAATTCCAGAGAGGCAAAGAGGAAGGATGGTCAGAATGGTTAAAAACAACCCACAGACCACCTCCAAAGACTTGCAAGGATATCTTGCTGCAGATGGTGTCGCTGTGCATCGGTCAACAATACAGCGCAATTTGCACAAGGAAAGGCTGTACGGAAGAGTGATGCGGAAGAAGCCTTTTCTTCACAGTCGCCACAAACTGAGTCGCTTGAGGTATGCGAAAGAACATTTGGACAAGCCAATATCATTTTGGAATAAGATACTCTGGACTGATGAAACAAAAATTGAATTGTCTGGTCACAACAAGAGGCGATATGCATGGTGGCAAAAGAACACAGAATTCGAAGAAAAACACCTGCTTCCCACAGTAAAATTTGGTGGAGGTTCCATCATGCTGTGGGGCTGTGTGGCCAGTGCTGGTACTGGGAATCTTGTTAAAATTGAGGGTCGCATGGATTCCACTCAGTATCAGCAGATTCTTGAGAATAATGTTCAAGAGACTGTCACAAAGTTGAAGTTGCGCCAGGGATGGATGTTTCAACAAGACAATGACCCCAAACATTGCTCAAAATCTACCCGAGCATTCATGCAGAGGAACAAGTACAATGTTTTGGAATGGCCATCCCAGTCCCCAGATTTGAATATCATCGAAAATCTGTGGGATGACTTGAAGCAGGCTGTCCATGCTCGGAATCCTTCAAACATTACTGAATTGCAGAGGTTTTGCCAGGAGGAATGAGCCAAAATACCATCATCCAGGATCCAGACACTCATTGGTGGCTACAGAAAGCGTCTACAGGCTGTTATTTTTGCAAAAGGAGGCTCTACTAAATACTAATATGATTTTTCTATTAAGGTGCCCAAATTTATGCACGGGCCTTTTTTTTGTTTTGGGGAATATAGCACATTTTCTGTTAACCCAATAAACCTAATTTCACTGCTGAAATATGATTGTGTTCATCAGATATTTGATATATCAAAATTAAGTTGTGAATTAAAACACCCAATGATTGGTGAATATAAATAATGGCAATTGTCAAGGGTGCCCAAACTTTCTCATACGGTATGTATGGTATGGCCATACTGCATCATATATATATATGTACATACACAGACACACACACACACACACACACACACACACACACACAAACACATACATATATTTTCCTAGTACCCCACAGTGCCTCACAGTATGAGGCACTATGGGTTACCAGAAAACTATATCCAAATTGTAAGGACACAATATAATGGAATAGCATGCAGGGTGCTTCACAGGAGAAACTGAACATCACCATTCAGGATTCGAACTTGAACTCGCCTTTTCTATTCCTGTTGGCTATAGGCAAAACTTAAAGGAGACAATATAGTATCAGTGGAGCCCAACAGACTGGTGACCCCTAATATGCAAATTAATAACAACAGCAACATCAAAAAATAAGACTGGAAAATGGTAAGGTCGAAGAGCTAACATTATTTACATACCTATTGGCAGCGTAATGGATACAACAGGGGGAATGGGGCAAGATATAGAAGCATACATTGGGAACGCAAGGACGGCATACATTCTTCTGAGAAAGCTGCGAACCACAGAGGAAATATCAACGCAAACAGAGATCAAAGTTTTCAATACAAATGTCAAATCGGTGCTTCTGCATGGTGCAGACATAGAAAACAATAGTGGTGCTAGATGAAAAAAAAATGAATTGCAATTTTCAAAGTTTCAATAATAGATACCTAAGGGCAATTATGAGAGTATGGTGGCCAGAGAAAATCAGCTGTGAGCACACACACACTACCTCCAAAAAAAAACTTTATATAATACAGAAAAGGAAATGGAACTAGGTAGGGTGCACTCTACATGAGGATCCAGCTACCATAACCAAACATGCACTTACATCCCAGAGCAAAAGAAAGGAAGGGAGGCCGCATAACACTGGGTGAAAGACCTGGGAAGATGAGATGGAGATAGGGTGACCAGACGTCCCGAAAAATTCGGGACAGTAACGAAATCTAAACTGTTGTCCCGAATCCCGAATCCAGCCCTATGTCCCGAAAATTGCAGTCAGACAGAATACTTAGTAGTCATTTTCTGATAAACATTAAAAAGTGTTCGTAGAGAGATCGAGTCGACTGCACGACTACTGCTGAGAGGCTGACCGTCATGGAGCGCACAGCACCTGCTACAATGTACCTATTTTGTTTATTCTTTGACTTTCTATACAACTCTTCGCCAATATGCATTGACGATAAGCCATTACGATAAATGTTCGACATGGCTGGTGGGAGAAATATAAAAGAATGATAGACTTGATCTTTGAATAAAAACATGTTTGTGACAGGTTTGAAACAGGTTTTATTGTTTATGTAGGCTATCTTCAACCATCAGCGACCCCCCCCCCACACACACATACATAGAACATACATTTATTCTCTATGCACCCCGAAAAACGTCCCGAATTTCAGACAATCCCACCTGTTCACCGTAGATGGAGAAGAGAGGGCACAGTTGGCACACCCTTGTTCAAGCAGCACAGGACAGAGCTATGTGGAAGCACATTGTCTGTGGCCTATGCTCCACACAGAAGCTTAAAAGCATAAAGTCAAGAAGACCAAAAGTGTGCTTGCCAGATAATGATTTGCATTAGTACAGCCTGTTACTGTACAGGGCCTTGTCATTGGTACATTAGTAATGTCAGGTTTCCTTTTCTTTTATTGAATGCGGTCCCTTTAACAGTTGTGTCATGTGCGGTCATGTGACAAAAGTAGGTACCGGTAGTTATGAAGGGAATACAATGTGAACCCATGTTTGTTGACTTTGTTGTTACTTAGTTAACTTTTCGACTCTTGGGCAAAACCTCTGAAATCATGCACTGGCGCTGGGGGAGATTCTTAAAAATGCACTTCATATATTTGTTTGTCCTAACGTTATCTACGTCTCCGTTTGTTGAACCTTCACTCCCGCTAGTCATAAACACTTGGCCATTCCGAGATGCAACTGCTGCAGGTAAAGTTGTATATTACGTTTTCATTCCTATTCCTGTGTCTACAATTAATAAACATATTGCTGATCACAGAGGCAATTATCAGGGTTATTGTTAATTCGTTAAGATAGACGTGCACATTCAACTTGAGACACTCATTCCGCTTTCTTAAAGATTTCGTTTCAGTGGTAATGGTGTTATGGGAAGGGTGCACATGCGCCAACCTTCGCGCAGGCAAGTTTAACACTGACTATAGCTGATATTAGAAGTACGCCACTCGAAAATCAACTCATAACTGTACCTATGACTGAATGTCTTGCACGACCAGGACACGAGCCCCACAATAGCTGTGGTAGTCAGTATGACATGCAGTTCCTTCTAGGTATTGGTCAGCATTATTCACCTTATTCTGACACGCCCATTTTCAAAGTTGCTCGTCTTCCGCGATTGTAACATTACTTCCGGTCGGTGTGCTACAGCAAGTCAGCTATGTTGGAAAACCTTGCAAATAAAGATGGATAGCTTACTCAGAAAGACACCTAAAAAGATTGGATGGAGAGATTGTGCCTCATCACTCGAGGTTAATGAACTCCACTGGGTGGCTGGATAGCATGCATAGCATGCAGCGGTGGGCTGAGGCAGGGGGCAATTTGTCAAAAAATAAATAAACGTGTGTGCAGAAAGGGATTTTTTTTATTCACGGAAATGGCCATTGTATTTTTAACGTCCCTAACTAGACGTTGCTTAGGATACTATTTTTCCAGCAGCATCTTACGTTTAGCTTCTGCAAGCCACCAATACAATAATTTCACCTTAGGCAATGCTGATTAAGATGCTAGACAACCACACGCATAGAACTGCACTTGACTGATGAGCAGCCTGTCGCGCTGTTTCATAGATAGCTACACCTGCACTTGACTGACCCGTCTGCGTCGACAGCAAGTCACTGACGACCCAGCTCTCTACATTTGGCAAAGCGCACGGATTCACTGCACTCTCCCAACATCATAATTTCCTGTGCTATCATTCTCATATGTTAATCTAGTTGTTCTGTGTGCGGATCCTGTGGAATACAATGTTATTTTGCTCAGAAGGCGTTGTATATTTAGTTCGGTCCCGGTTTGCCTATCCTCTGGCTGAGCCAAGTTCCCACACTAAAATGTTACAATGTTTTATATCGTGTTTGGTGACGTTCAGAAATATTACATTTAGAAGCATGGAGCAGTAGTCTAATTGTATAGCTTACTCCGATACTAGATGTATGGACCGGTATTTTAGATCGTTAGATTCCAAGTAACATCAGCTGAGTTGCATTCATAGACAATAGAAGGTTGCATTAGGGCGCATAGTACCCGGAAATAGCGTTACAATACGGAAGAGCGTCACGCCGCCCATGGTCGGTTCCAGAATAAGGTGTCCCATGAAGAATGATACAGTCGAAATAATTATGACCACCGCTAGCGAAGCTAGCGAAAGCGGTCATTATAGTGTTGCCGCGACTTTTTTTTCCCTTTTTTTTTTTCACAGATTTTCCGTCAACGATTCCCGGGGCACTGGAAGTCTGGGGGACCTGAATATTTGTAGGCATGTAGCCCTAGGACTTTTTGAGCGACTAGAAGCTTTTGGCCCCCAAGGGCCACCCCCCCGCTGTGCCAGTGTCCGTCAAAGAGAGGGAGACCGGCAAAAGTTTTTGCTGAATAACTCAATGAACGTTTCACCCAACAACATGAAATTTTTGTGATATGTCGGTGTTACAGAGACATATCGAACCAGCCCAGAAACACTCACTTTAAGCATAGCGCCACCTAGTGATATGGGTAAATGCAAAAATTGGGATTTTGAGTTGCCAATATCTTGGACCGAGAAGGGGGAAACTGCGCAAAATATGTCATGCACGATCACCACAAAGACCTCTAAAACCACAGCACATGCCATACAATTTGGTCCATAGGGGGCGCTGTAATTGTACAAAATGTCATTTTGCCCATTATCTAGACAATGCTAATGTTTACAACATTTTTTTTTTTATCGTGAAATCTATTGACCCTCACGCATTGAAAACACTGGTCGACACCCACTTCCAACGAAAACAATTTCAGTGAAATTTTAACATTGCGAAAACGAATCTGAACGAACACGTCATAGGCCGTTAATGTGAATCTCACCAAATTTGGTATATGTCATCTACAGACAATGCTGACAAAAAGTTATCAAAGGATTTATCTTGAGATAAATCGTTTCGAAGTTACACGTCAATGAACATTTAACACGTAGCTTAAAATTGTTCAAAAGTCCATATCTTGGCTTTTAATTGCTCAAATTTGGTCAATGTTGACATGCCATCTCTAAACAGCTTTCTGTTCATGTGTACTAAATTTTGTGACATTTCGTCAAAGGGGGCGATGTTTATCGCCGAAGCTAGGTGTCAAAAAACTGTTTTTCTTAAATAATTCATCAACAATTTTGCCCAAGACAACGGTTTTGCGTTAGTATGTCGGTGTTACAGAGGCGTCTCGACCCAGCCCATAAACACTCACTTGAAGCATAGCGCAATCATGCACAATCAACACAATCAAGACCTCTAAAAGCACAGCATATGCCATAAAATTGGGCCCATAGGGGCCGCTGTAATTGTAATTTTGCGTATTCCTTTCACAAATCACTGCTACACACTATACAAACACACACGATGTCATTCATTCAAAACCTACATCCATGCCCACTTCCAGGAAATCATTTCCACACAAATTCACCTCACAACACTGCTCTACCACACACTTATCATACCAACAGTTCCCACATTTCAATACACTGCGGCGGTCATACCATGTACCGCTATGCGGTACATCTAGTTAAAGGCAGGACGGTGTGTTGCAGAAACTGGTAATCCGTAGAGTTATCGTGGTACAGGGATAAACCCTCGGCCATAGTTGTTAATTAGTTGTTAATTAATTTTAATTAATTAAAAATGACATTTCGTACATAGAGTTAAAACTAGAGAGAGAGGACTCCCTATCATTGTCTAATCAGAGTTTGTGACTTCGTGGAGGATCAAAAATGGCCGCCAAAACGGGAGCGATGTCAACAAACACAGTGTGGGTCAATTAGAAGACATGCTGTCTGTAAAATGATTTAGGTCGTCAGCTATGGACTAGATTATCCTGAAATTCACAACACAGTGGTGTACAATCATGTCAGCTACACAGAATTGACAAAATAAAAGTTTAAAAAGCCAGTGAAGAGCCAGAAGCCAGCAGGGAAACTGACAATTTGACAGTGTGTATTGAGGACGTTTATCAACATACACAGGACTGTAAGTCGTGATTGCATAATTTAATGTTATAAAATATATTCATACGAGTATTCATACTTATTTTAAACAAATAAGGTCAGCCACTTCGCCGTGTTACACTGATACACCCAATTTGCTTGTTAGGAAGCTAACCGGAGCGAACGCTACATGTTAGAAAATACGTTAGTTAGCCTGCAACATCCTGTAGCCTATATTGCAGGCGAATTTGGCTGCTAATGTACATATCCTGAGCATCAATCAGGTACGTAAAAAGGAAGGCTTCAAAACCATCGTGCTTATCAAATGGTTTAATGCCCTGTGAATTTAAAAGATGTTCAGTAACTGAAACTGTAATCTATTTACAGCAGCCACCAAAAAAAAAATCTGGCAGGTGCTAATTTTGAGCCCTAGCTACTATGCATTTTCAGGCCATTTTAATATTTTATTAGCTTTTTGCATTACAACAGTTCACCTTATTACTTTGACATGCGTCCGCAGTTATTAACATACATCTGGCGATTCAGGCAGCCATATATTATACATTTCTTGTAAAGAAATTGCCAAAAAAAAAACAAGGGCAAACAGTCTCTCGACCTTGGAATTTACACTGTCAGTACAGTTTGAAGATCTTTTTTCTTTATAAATTGACTCAATTCTCGGAAAAATTGTATACTATAGCGTTACCTACCTATGGAAGGATCAGACGCCTTTTGTGATTATTGGTGCAGTTGTAAGAGGCACAGGACTCAGGCATGCTGTATTTGAGGAAGACGATACCATTGATTTCACCATTGATTTAAGCTTCTAGTTACTCAAAAAGTTCTAGGGCTACATGCCTACAAAGATTCATGTCCCTCAGACTTCCAGTGTCCCGGCAATCATTGACGGCCATTCACTGAGCAAAAAAATGGGGAGAGAAAGTCGCTAGCTTCGCTAGCGGTGGTCATAAATATGATTGAATACATTTGACTGGCGTTGCAGAATCTCTGTGGAGGGTGAACAGATTAAAGTAAGTGCTCTGTGAACTGCGCGGAAGGAAAAAGCTTAAATGTCCTCCAATATTCATAAAGTACTAGAATAGAGTAGCATGGCACAGATGCAGAAGATTGTTGAATTCGTAGTCTCATTTATCTTGTCTGATAACGCAGCTTTGAGTTGGTGCAGGTAAATGACATAGAGGCTACACAGAACAGCAACAAGTGGTGCCAGGCAATTAATGGAAAATAGGGTCATTCTGTGTCAAATCAACAAATGGCCGACAGTCACCCTCTCCAAAAAATCTGAAAAAAATCACAGCTGTTTGTACATTCAACCTATGTATAAATCTTAAATATTAAGTCTGTATCACTAATAGCTCCAAAACTACAGCCCTTTGAATTTTCACGTCATTTTGGGAATTCTGGTGAACAAGCCTTTTGCTCAACTTCCAACATTGCTGGCTCTTTTAGTGTTCAACACACATTAGTGTAACTATGTGAAAAGAAATGCATTTTCCTGTTGAATTCAAAAATCAAATCAGATCAGATGTATCTTGTGTAATTCTTCCTCTCCAAAGCTGTGAAAATGGCTATAGATTCAATATGTGAAATGACACCACCACTTTTGAGGGCTTCTCGTTCAAAAAGCATGGGACACAAATTTATCAGATTATTTTTCCCAGTCATAGACGGATTATAATGGCATGCCTATGCATTAACCTTTGTTGATATTGTTTTGGTGTGGAGGAAAAGTGGGACAGGGGAACCGCATTGAGCAGTACTTTCTAAGAAGTCTGCAGAGTAAGTCGGCTGAAGTCCAGCGGCAGGTAGAAAACCACAGTTCACAGGATATCAGAAACCCAGTCTTGGAAGAGAGGGAGGAGGTCAGAGGGACTGAGGGAGAAGGAGAACCTAGCCAGTCAAAAAGGGAGAAAGCCTGGGAGCAGAAAGCTAGGGTTAGTTGGCCACAGGCGAAAGATAAGATGACTTGGGAGTCCGTAGACAGAGACTTGGCAATGGTGTTAGAAGGATTAAAAGGGACAGCCATGGCAAAGTTGGAAAGGATGGGGGAAGTGATCTATAGTTATGGCTTAGATAGGTTTGGAAGTAGTGATAGAAGGAAAAGGGAGCCAGCACAACCTTGTCAGTCGAGACGCCAGAAAGACATTTGTGAATTGGTGTTAAGAAGGAGGCAGCTAAGAAAACAGTGGAAAAGGGCCACAATTGAGGAGAAAGAAGGTATAGATGCCCTGCAGGAAGAGTTACGATGTAGGTTAGCAACTCTTAGGAGAGCTGAGAATCTTAGAAGGAAGAGAAAAGAGAAGGAGCGGGTAAGAACACTGTTTTATAAGGACCCCTTTAAGTTTGTGAAAGGGTTGTTTAACCAGGAAAAGGGAGGGATATTGAGAACCTCAAAAGAGGAAGTAGAGGAGTACTTGAGGAAAACTCATTCAGATCCAGGGAGGGAGGGAGGATTAGGTTTTCCACCTGACATGCCACCTTTGGGGGAGATAGAAAGTCAGATGGATGTTGTGCCACCTAGGTGGAAAGAGGTAGAGGCTGTGGTGAGAAAAGCTAAGGCTTCATCAGCTCCAGGGCCTAATGGGGTGCCATATCGGGTATATAAGAATGCCCCAGGGGTTCTTAGGTTTCTGTGGAAGTTGTTTAAGGTTGTGTGGCATAAGCAGAGCATTCCAACAGCATGGTGCAGGGCAGGGGGTGTGTTGATTCCAAAAGAAAAGGAGTCTGTTAGAATAGACCAGTTTAGAATGATCTCTTTGCTTAATGTGGAGGGGAAAATCTTCTTCAGTATAGTGGCTAAGAGACTTGTGCAATATTTAGAAAAGAATGGGCTAATTGACACAACTGTGCAGAAGGCAGGAATCCCAGGTTTTGCTGGATGCATTGAGCACACTAGTGTAATTTGGCACCAAATTCAGACAGCAAAGCAAGAGGGTAGGGAGCTTCATGTAGTTTTTTTGGACCTAGCTAATGCCTTTGGCTCGGTGCCGCATAGTCTGATTTGGAGTGCTTGTGAATACTTTAGAGTGCCAGTTGAGATTTTTCAGTTTCCCCTTGCTTTTTGTGTGCTGTACAATTCCCAAAATGACCTGAAATTTCAAAGGGCTGTAGTTTTGGAGCTATTAGTGATACAGACTTAATATTTAAGATTTATACATGGGTTGGATGTACAAACAGCTGTGATTTTTTTTCAGATTTTTTGGAGAGGGTGACTGTCGGCCATTTGTTGATTTGACACGGAATGACCCAATAAACACGATAACTTAAACACGAGTTCTGTTATTTCCCAATTCTTCTTTTTTTTTTAATGCATACTTTGCAAAAGTACTTAATAATGAGGAGGGAAAACAAGTTTTACAAATGTTAAAAAATGACTGAAGTATTTGTGTAAGTATTCAGGCCCTTAGTTATAACATTTCTACTGAATTCTGCTGCATTCCTCTTTTATCAGTAGCCTAGTTCCAGAGATGCTCTCCCATCACAGATGTCCTTCAATGCCGAATTACATTCATAGAAGTTACTATAGGCCCACACCTGTATTGGTCTGAGTCTGACTGACCATAATAATAAAAAATAAGTTTTATATAGCGCTCTCCTTGACACTCAGAGACGCTTTACAGGCAATACACAATACACACACGCACGCATGCACGCACATGCACGGCGCACAGTACATGTCCCTCAGTCATCGGAGAGTGCATATACTTGTGTTTCGCCATTCATTTAGTTAGGGCCTGGGTCTCGAAATAGATGTTCGAAGGCATCGCCAATATGGCTGCCAAGTGCAGGGACTTGTCTGAAAGGACTTCGCCATGTCTCCAGCCAACTGTATTAAGCCATTTATCTACAGAGCAACCATTAAAATAAAGCAACTTTGTCAGTTTCCATACCAACCAACATCATTATTGTGCACTTGCACTGTTTATCAAAGCAACTAAGATTTTTGTTTCTAATAGTAGCCAGTGCCACCATGGATACCTTAGCAACAGCCTAGCAATCACTGCCATAGTTACAACAGTTACAGTTTTCATGCACTGTGTAATTCCCTGGAATTACGTTCTGTATTGATGTCTGACTTTTTTTTAAGTTTGCTAAATATAGTGTCATGTAATGTGATGTAATGTAAAGACAGCAAGCTGAGCGATGCTGTCATGAGAATAAAGGTTTACTACTTGGCAAGTCTGGGGGCTTTACTTGAATGGAATGGGAAGTGTAACTAATAGTAATTTAATAACTAAAATATATTTGCAAGTTAAACGCCTTTAGAAGATCCAAATCACAAATACAGCAGGGCCAGATAAGTGCACACACACACCATACTAATAGCTTCAGTTCATGCACAAGACACTTTGCTGGAACTTTGGCTGTCTTTTGCCATCATTTCAATTAGGACCCCAGGAGTGGTTGAAGCACACACACATACACACACATACTCTGTCTCTCTCACAAACACAAAGTCAAGACCATAACCCAACAGAGCACTTCAAGGCCTAAAAAAGCCTTCACATGACACTTCCCATCCAGCTAGTTCCGCTTGACGGATTTTGCCAAGGGGAAAGTTCCAGAAGAAAGATGTGGCCAGCTTGTACAATCATGCATAAGAAAAGCTTATGGCGGTTGTTGCTGCAAATGGTGCTTAACCAAGGACTAGGTAAAGGGTATGAATACCTAAGATATTTTGGTCTCCTACATGTGTTCAATACATTACAAAAACACTCCGCTTGTGATTGTGATTTATTGTGTTAGACTGATGAGGAAAAAAGTGAATCCATCTGATGCTGATTCTGGAACATAATGTTGAAATTTGGAAGGGTCTGGAAAAAATGCACTTTAAATCTGCCAGCTTTGCTTTTCCTGATGCTTGGCTGTTGTCCTTAGGGAACTTGATCATCTCATTTTGCAGAGCAGGTACTTAACGCTGCAGTTATTTTACATGCAGGTGCATCTCTATTCACAGTTGGCGCAGGATGTTGCAGCTATTGTTGAGGGGGTGGGGTTGGTAGTTGTATGTGTGTGCGCGCGTTTTTAGCTCTTGTTTCTAGAGCTTACCGTTTGCTTTTTATTGCCACCAGTTTAATAAGATAAATTAATGTTTGCTTTGATGTCATTCTCAAAAGACAGTCTGCCAGAACAAATGGCTATTAGAATTCAACACAAGGCTTTGACTACAAAGTCACATCAGGATCTGCCCCTGCTTATCTCAAGGCTTACGTCCCGTCCAGGGCGTTGTGATCCTCTAATACGAACCGCCTGGAGACGTCACTCTAAACTTTTCTCTGTCATTTGTCCCTCAATTGTGGAACAACCTACCTGTCGCTACAAGAGCAGCGACATCCCTCTCTACCAGCATTGGCCAGGGGCTTTGAGATTCCCTTGGGCACTAGTCTTATGTAGAGACTGTGACCCATACGTCCACTCACACACAGACAAATGTGTAGCACATTTAAACACAACAGTGACAGTGACACTGACAGTGTCTAGCTGTGCCCAGCTGCTAAGCAAATATGCTAATAACAGCCTTTTCCCCCTGTGTGTGTGTGTATGTGTGCTTGAAGCGTGGCGTGCCCTGCAGAAGGGTGCGAGTGCGCTGGATGCGGTGGAGATGGGGTGCTCGACGTGTGAGTGGGAGCAGTGTGATGGCAGTGTGGGGTATGGGGGGAGTCCTGATGAGGGTGGAGAAACGACACTGGATGCCATGATCATGAACGGGTGAGTAAAGCCATCACCGTGGCAGCAAAATGTGGAACTCCGTCTTCGTAAAGCACCACATTCTAAGAGGCTCTACTGAAACATTCTAATCATCAAAGGTTTGACCGTCTCAAGTTCATAATGTCAGAGTATTAGCGTTGCAGACACCACATGTCTGAAAACATCGGTCACAGTCGTGGTACAGTAAGGTGCATTTGTTTGCCATAAGGTTGCTGAAAAGTTATGAGTTCTTAGACCATGATATACATCATTCCTTTCCACAGATATCATAGGCACACAAAAGGGTGCTATGCAGACCAGTACTATAACAAGGTCGTACTCTCAAGGCTGTCTTTAAGGTTTGCACACACATATAATAACGCTCAAAGATTTAATTTAAACATTCTATAAAATAATGCGTTCTACAGCAGTGTAAGATTCTAGAATTCCACATATCCATATCCATTCTATGGAGCCCAGCATTCTTTGGAATGTTCATGCTTCCAGCACCATTACACCAGTATGATGGTACATCGTTATAGGTTAAACTGCATGTAAGAGCTTATGGGTGAGATCCCTCTGTTGATGTGTTTAGTGTGCTACATGTAGTTCATTCCATTCCTGTACTTCTTTTTCCAATCCTTATGCTGTTGGCTCCAGGGCTGTGGTGTGACATTTATTGTGTGTGTCTGACAAGAGCTATAATATCAAATAACAGTGTTTGACGAAGTGGACTAGGTCAGTTGGTAGACCACTGAGGTCGACATAAGACACAGTCCCAAGGCCACAGCACTCCGTGACTAAGACAGGCTCAGGGGAGAGAATCATAAGATCATCCCCAACTTTGGTCTCTTTCTTGTGAAGCACCTCTGCTATGTGTGAGCAGGCATTCTTCTATGTAACTTAGACTGAAATTGAATAGAGAACTTAATTTTGCAATTGAATTGTGGAAACTGAAATTAATTTACATTTAGCCTAGATTTGATTTTAAAACATTGCAATGTCAGGTTAACTTGGGTGTAATGCACATTCATTTTGAAAGGGAAAATATCACTGTATAACAAAATATTCACATTCATTTTGAAGTGAAACAAATATCACTTCATAGAGTCCTGCTTGCAGACTCTTGGCTGCATACTCCCCTTCCCAGAGGACCATGAGCAACATAAAGCTTGAGATGATAAAATAAAAAAGCAGTCACATCTCTTTCCCTCATAAATGATGTAGGTGCACCTTAGAGTATCTTAAGAATGCAGACACCATGTCTCAAGGCTGCAGACACTTTAGTACACACACACACAGACACACACAATATGCATGTATACACAGACACACACACACAGGTCTTGGGGATGCACGACACAAGGCACAGGTAGTTCTGCATCCAGTGGTGCTGACTGGCTGTGTTCCTGCTTCCAGGGACACTATGGAGGTGGGAGCGGTGGCAGACCTGCGCAGGATCAAGAACGCCATCAGTGTAGCACGAGCCGTCATGGAACACACCACACACACACTGCTCGTGGGCGAGTCAGGTACAGCACAGAGCAGAATACATAGATAGCCGTGGACTGCTAATGCACACAAACATTTGACCAATACTGGTTTAAAGCACCACAGTCCCAAAGTATTTACACACCCACTGCTTAAGGGGATGTTGGGTACACTGTGTGCCCATTTACTGTAACCTGTAATCAAGCCCTGCTACCACCACAGCCTCTGCACTGCCACTCCAGGACTAGTGGGGGCGAAGGGGGTCGTAATAAGTGAACATGTAAAACTAAATGCAAAGAGTAAATGAATTGTAAGAGTAAATGGCAGGGATGAGTCTGTCATGGTTGTAGAACACCAAATCTAGAATCTTGTCAGGATCAAACTATCAGGATCAGCGTCCCTGTTCTGAGCAGCATAGGCATTCCTGCCTGTCAGTCATCGACCTTCGACCACATGTGCAGCATTAGAGTGCAAGGCAGATTCATTGCTTCTTGACCACACAATATAATGGTCATTAATATAATGGGAACGTTAAGGTACTAACTCATTTCCTCTTGTGTGCCTGATCTTATTGCCTTTGTGTCCCCACAGCATCCATGTTTGCACAGAACATGGGCTTCAGAGCCGAGGACCTGACAACCAACACCTCCCAGAGTATGTTTGCCAAATGGCTGAGCCAAAACTGCCAACCCAACTACAGGAAGGTGTGTGAGTTTGTATGTATACATATATATACAGTAATGTGCAAATGTGTTTTAGACAGGTGTGAAAAATGCTGTCAACTAGGAATGCCTTCAAAAATGGAAGTGTTAATCATTTATGTTCATCAATTAACAAAATGCAGTGACGAAACAAAAGAGAAACCTAAATGAAATCATTATTTGGTGTGATCACCCTTTGCCTTCAAATAAGCATCAATTCTTATCAATTCTTCTAAGGAATACTTGCACAGACTTTTTGAAGGAACTCGACTGGTAGCTTGCTCCAAATATCTTGAAGAACTAACCACAGAAAGTCAGGGATTTTGCAGGATTATAGTCAGGTGTATGATCAAACAATTATACCAAATAGTTTGTATATGTCAGAAAGCCTAACCACAGAGGATCTGTTGTTAGTTCTTTCAAGATGTTTGGAGCAAGGTACCAGCCATGTTCCTTCAAACTCTGTGCAAGTATTCCTAAGAAGAATTGATGAGAATTGATGCTCTTTTGAAGGCAAAGGGTGGTCACACCAAATAATAATTTGATTTAGGTTTCTCTTCTGTTCAGTCACTGCATTCTGTTAACTGATGAACATAAATGATTAACACTTCCATTTTTGAAGGCACTCCTAGTTGACAGCATTTTTTCACACCTGCCTAAAACTTTTGCACATTACTGTGTGTGTGTGTGTGTGCACGTTTCACTTCTGAAACACAACACAATGTTTTTAACCTGAGTCTGCTCAGGCTGTACAGATGTGGTTTGCTCTGGGATGCAGCTGTGCATGAATAGGGTGGCCTGGTGTCGGCCCCCTCTCTTGGTGTTGCATATACACTACTCAAAACAATTAAGGGAGCAATCAGAATATATGTTGAGCTGTTCTACACTGGTTTCGACCTTGGTCTGTCTCCTGGTAACTTGTCCAGAGCTGACTTATACTACGTTACACAGCAAAGTGACGAGCATCCCCTCTCTGAGTGTTACCCTTTTTCCAACTGTTGCACTGCTCTGGCCAGCTGGTCTGCTGGATCCAGATAGTGCCTGGCAACATTGGTTACAACCAGGAACCACAAACTCAGCCATATAAGTATCCAAACTGCACACATTTTAGCCATTATGGTATAGAAGGCAACTGTGAATATACTGTAGAGCCGTGCTGCTACAAGGTTTGAGCACACAAGGTTCTGCATGATTTGGCTCAAACTCACCAGTTGACTCACTGAGATACACAGCTAATCAAAACGAAAGAAACAGCTTAAGTACACTTGAATTTATATGAACATTTTGAAAAAAATTGTTTTCTCCCTTAATTTCCCTTAATACGGGAAATGACCACAGGCCTGATCCACGGGGCTCTTGCCTGTTCATAGTGTGGGCGCTGTAGCCAAAGCCAACTGTCCCACATTGCCCCCCGCCCTTAGTGTGGCATATTGATGCGGGGTCTTGAGTGCTTATGTGGGATATAAAAGCTGTTCATCTGGCCAGGGCAGCTGGCGTTGTAAGCTTGGTCCACTGCAGAGCTCTACCCAGAGCTGCCCAAGCAAGCGACAGTCGTTTGGCTCCCACACTCAGTCAGTCCCATCCAGACCTCAAATAATGTCATAATCATTATAAATAGTTATCATTAATGATCACAATGAATAATAAATGGCAAAACTCAGTTTTTATAATCCCCTCAGCATCCACCCTCGAGCCAGTCATCCTGGGAATGGTGTTTGTGTCTTGGTCCATAATCGATGCATGGAGTGGCCACGAGAGAACAGGGGGTGTTTCAGAGGACTCATTTGCATGTGTATCCATGCAGACTTAGTGAACATTTGGAGGGATATTGACTTAATCAGAATCTCAGACGTGTGTGTGTGTGATAAAATATGTGCGATGAAAAGATGCCACAATAAATTATGCATTGTGGGTTTTATGGAGAGGAAGTCAGATTCCTGCATGTTGCCTCTGTTGGCTTTCAAAAGTTTTTCTGTCTGTCTGTCGCTCTCTCTTTCTCCCTTTCTTTGATCCCTCACCATTTCCCCTCTCTGCCCTTTTCTCTCTCCCCCTCTTTCTGTCTTCGACTTCTCTCTCTCTCTCTCTTGAGAGGTGTACTGGCCAGCACATTCTGCTCATGATTCATGGCACTGCTGTTCATTCCCAGTGCATACCACACACATTGCTGCCCACCCCCTGTCCCCAGTACAGTCACCTTTACTAAGTGACACCACTAATCTGCCCCCCCTCCTGTCCCTGGGACACTCATCTTTAATCAATGACATTACACAACTGTGGAGTAATAACTAAGGGGGTGTTCACATTGGCAGTTTTTTAATTACAGAAAACACTTGACCAGAGCGTTTTTTTAAAAGATAAAAAGCCGGCAAGGTCCACCCCCCCCCCCCCCCCCCCAAAAAAAAACGAGCTTTTTTTTTATCCCCATGACAACAGTTCGTTCTGAAAGACAAGTACGTTGCAGCATCAAAGAGGTTACGTTAACTTGTATCAGTGTTAACTAGCAGCTGTTACTGTTATTTACAATGTCGAGGATGAGAAAATTAGCCCTTGTTTTGGTGTTAGATGCCGACGAGGATGGCAAGGAACATTCCTGTTTTGCCTGTATGAAGAACTTCAGTCAGCGTTTTCACTGTGACACAAACTCTCGTTCATTGGTCAGCTGTGAAAAAAGCACTTGACGTAGGACGCTTTTTCTTGGAGAGTAGACATTTTTCCAACTTGAAAACCACCCGGGGACGGAGGAAAAAAAACACAGGCGGCAGCGTTTTGAAAAGCGCCCAGGACTTTTTTTCAGAAACACCCTGTATCATAGGAATATAATGTAAAACATCCACTCTCATCTGAGAAAAAAACTGCCAATGTGAACACCCCCAAAGAAAGCCACTGCTGTCATCGAGATTCTCAAAAGCCAAAGGAAAAGATTTACTTTGACAAAACAACATTGTACATAAATCTGTTGCCTACACAAAGTTGTACTCATCATTTTACTATTTCTTGTAATTTAACAGTGTCCAAAAGCATGCCTGAATAATGTAAATCCTTTCATAATTGCTAGCATAATGAAGAGAAAAAAGGAGTCGCACTCAGGAGCTAGATGCAAGTCAGATAACTGTATTAAGCCGAAAATAAGCCAAACAAAAATGGGGAAACAAACGTTTTGGGGTTCTAGCCCATCATCAGTGTTTCCAATGTGAAATACGTCACCGCTTTTTGGAGAGCTCTTATAGGCTCCGCCGAGTAATCACCATACAGCCCAAAACATACCCAAAATAGGACAAAACATAATATATACAAATTATATACAAACATCAACCATATAGGATCCACAGAAAGTTGTGCTTCATACATTTTGGACACGTTATGTTGTTTATCAAATAAGTCCTTCTTTTAAAGGCCACACCTCCATGTCAATCGGTGCGCGCTGTCAAAGCCATGCGCGCTCACAAAAAACAGCCCATACGCGCTCACAAAAAACAGGTCAAAGACAACTCCTCGTTCATACCACCAGGGTGAAGGCAATTCAGGGTCCAAATCCAGAAACATTCCCTTTGTAAAAGTCTTCTGTTCAGGTCACCACCTCTACGTGCATGTGTGATGTGTTCGATGACAGTAAAAGAGAGAGATGATAATGGGTGGCCAGCTTCCATAAAATGTTGCGCTACAGGAGCTTTATCGTCTCTGCGCCTTATTGCACTGTTATGTTCGATGATACGTGTTTTGATTGGTCTGCTGGTTTTCCCGACATATTGTTTATTGCAAGGGCATGTGATGAGGTATATGACATTGGATGTATTACAAGTGGTGAATTGTTTAATGGAAAATTGTTTGCCAGTTGCTGCACAAGAAAAGGATGTGGCCTTTTTGGTTGAGTTCCTGCAAGCAGCGCACGTTCTGCACGGAAAGAATCCAGTGATATTCCTTAAGCGCCCATCCCTATTTGTTTTTTTGTGGCAGTCCGCTCGTACCAAAAAGTCTCTCACATTTTTGGCACGATAATGGGAGAAGAGGGGGGGTTCAGCGAAGAGGGTACTGCACGTTGGGTCACTGCCTAGAATGTGCCAATGTTTGCGGATACAGTCCTTGATTTGGTGGCTATGTGCTGTATAGGTGGTGGTGCATGCAACTGAAAATTTTTTATCCCGTTTGGGTCTGGGGTCGGTGTTGCGAACTTTTTCCAGGGCATCGTTTAGCCACGTCTGTGGGTATCCCCTTAGACTGAACTGCTTATACATTTTTCTGAGTTCGGATTCAAAGTCGGCTGTGTGTGTACATATCCTCTTTAGTCGTAGGAACTGAGTGTATGGGAGGCCTTTTTTCAGATTGGGTGGGTGTGCACTGGATGCATGTAAAATGCTGTTTTTATCCGTGGGTTTGGTGTATAGAGTGGTGGATAAAATGTTATTTTGCCGAATGACAGTGGTGTCAAGAAATGACACTGACTTAGCGTCAACCACAGCATTAAACTTAATCGAATAGACCATGTTATTCAAATGAGTGGCAAAGTTATCAAATTCTTCTCGTGACCCCAAGAAAAGGCAAAACACATCATCTACAAAACGCTTCCAGAGCACAATGTTATGCAGAAAGGGATTATTGTTAAAAACATACCTTTCCTCCAGGAAGCCCATGAATAGACATGCATAATCGGGTGAGAATCTAGACCCCATGGCAGCACCTTGTTTTTGTAAGTAGAAGTTGTTGTCAAAAAGAAAAAAGTTATTATGGAGTAATTTGGAGATTATTTCGATAAGGAAATGTGTAGGGGGGTGTGTGTCAGTTCTTTGTTCAAGGAAATATGTCATAGCCGCAATACCTTTATCGTGCGGAATGTTCGTGTATAGGGAGACAACATCAAGGGTTGCAAGCCATACGTCCTGGGCCGTGTGATCAATGTGCACCTTGGATAGTTGTTCAATGAAATCATTTGTGTCCTTCAAGTAGGATGGTAGAGTTTCCACAAGTGGTCTCAGGATCCTGTCAACATATAGAGACAAGGGTTCCATGAGGCTGTCACTGCATGCCACGATGGGGCGCCCTGGGGGATTTACTAGAGTTTTGTGGACTTTTGGAAGTGCATACATAACCGGTATGATAGGATGATCATTGGTAAGAAACTTGTGTTCAGATTGATTGATATATCCTTGTTTGTACGCATTCTCCAGGAAGATATCAATGTCCTGTTTGGATTTCTCTGTTGGATTACACGCAAGTTTTATGTAGCAAGTCTCATTTGCCAGCTGGGATTCTATCTCCAAGATATATTGCGCCCTGTCCATTAAAACAATTCCTCCCCCTTTGTCCGCCGGTTTCCAATGTTTCTTCCCCAGTTCTGATAATGTTCTGCGCTCCGCGTTCCCATGACGCGCAGTGCCAGGTTCAGCTAGAATTCTGTCAATATCTCTATCGACGAGATTACAGAAAGTTGTGATGGCCGCATTATTGATAGGGGGGCAGAACAAGCTTTTCTTTCTGAGGGTGCCCGAGGGGTTGAACGGAGGGGTATATACCTGTGTGTTATCTTTGTTGTAGATTTTATGGATCTGTAAAATTTGAACATTTCCACCTTCAATTTAAAGGGGTCAGTGGGAGTAGGGGGGACGTATGATAAACCTAGCATAATAATTGCTAGCATAACCATACTCTAAATGAAAACTTTCATAATTTCTAGCATAGGCATGTACTGCTTGGGCTTCAGTTTCCATTACATTTGTTTTGCTTCTGTCTTTGTTAAATGTCTGAGGAAGTACCACTACAGCAGCAGCAGAATTACTTTACCGACTACAAAATATCCCCCTCCAAAGACTGTGTCATCCACCATATATCCCTGTTGTCCCCACTGTCTGGTCAAAGCATTACAGATGGGATAGCCATTGTATTTTTGAAGCATTTACTGTTAAATGCCTCAATGGGCTTCACTGCTTGATAGCTGTGGGTACATTATATTGTCTAACAAAAACATAAAAGCTAAAGGTTATTGTATAACCCCGGTTCTCTGAGACATTGAGTGGAAAGATCCACCTATGGGAGGGACATCCGCACCCGACCCAAGCAGAAGCAACCAATTGCACCAAGTCTGGCTTGACAGACAGCAGTGCAGTCCTAAGCCACTGAAGCTCCGCCCAGCGGACCGTGGTATAAAGGACGGAGTCGCGCTGCTCCACATCAGTAGACAAATTCGCTTATCGCAAAGCAAACGGGGCAACGTCGGTGGATCTCTCCACTCAATGTCTCAGAGAACCGGGGTTATAGAATAACCTTTAGTTCTCTTTCAACATTTTGTGTTCGAGATCCACCTATGGGAGAGATATGGACAACTCCCCGATTGCCCAATGACCTACTGTGTCTGACAGCCCCGGATGGTCCCTCCATCGAGGTGAATCCTCAACGGAGTGGTGCCAGACTCACCCTACGTGAAAAACACACACATATTTTCCCAAGCGGGTAGCTGGAAAGACGTGTGTAAGTGTTGAATTGTACACCACATAGTCAGCATCTGCCTTAGAGAATGTAACAATTCAGCGAAAAGAAGTGAACAGGGAATAATGAACGAGGCGCTCGTGAGAGAGTCACACAGAGCCTACGCTCAGTACTGAATGAGCTACCGGGGTCTTGGTGACATCAAGACGGTAGAACCTCACAAACGTATCCGGGCTGTCCCAACTGGCTGCGGAGCACACCTGTTGCACAGACACCCCCTGGAAGACCGGCCTATGCTCCCAATGGCTTCGAAGGGCTCGCCAGACAGCGCATCCAAAACCAAGGGGAGGTCCCAAGATGTGATGAGCCTCTTAGAAGTTGGCAAAAAGCGGCGCACCCCTTTCATGTATCTGCGTACTAAGGGGTGTCGTCCCACCGTGTCATTGTTGAAACCAAAGTGACAGGCGGATATAGCCGCTAAATAGACCTTAATAGTAGAGAAAGACTTCCCTTTCTCCATAAGGTCTTGTAGAAAGCCAAGAATGTCGGCGACCGAGCACTGATAAGGCACCACCCGACGCATATCACACCACTTCTCAAAGACTCGCCACTTATAGTCATAAAGTGACCTAGTAGACGAAGCCCTAGCACTCTGCATGGTGGCCACGACGTTAGGAGGTCATCCTAATGCGGAGAGATTGCGCCTCTCACGGGCCAAGCCCAGAACGCCACCCGGTCTGAGTGGTTGTGGTGAATTTCCCTGTTCGCCTGCGACAACAGGTCCGAACGCAGCGGGAGCATCATCGGCTGGGTGTAAAGGAGACGAAATATCTCCACCAACCATGGTGCTTTGTGCCATTTGGGGGCTATTAGGATCAAAGTCAGCCCCTGTTCCCTCACTAGGGCCAACGTAGGGAGAATCAGACACAGAGGGGGGAAGGCATAGAGGAGCACTTTGGGCCAGGGGTGAGCAAGTGCGTCGATGCCGAGAGGCGCGTTTCCATCCAGTAGCGAGAAGTACATAGGACAGTGGGCGTTTTCGCGCAAGGCGAAGAGATCTACGGCTGCTCTGCCGAATCTCCGCCAAATCAGATCCACTACCTGAGGGTGGAGGCGCCACTCTCCGTAAAGTGGATTCCCCCTCGATAGAAGATCTGCCCCCGTGTTCAGTTTGCCTGGGACATGTGTTGCACGTAACGACAGAAAACGCTGATGCTCCACAGCAGCAGGTTGCGTGCCAGGCAATGTAGCGTCGAGGAGCGCATTCCCCCCTGTCGGTTTATATACGCGACTGCCGTAGTGTTGTCGCAGCGGACCAACACGTGACGGCCCCGCAGACGGGGGAGGAATCGCTGGAGAGCAATCCAAATGGTTAGGAGCTCCAAGTAATTTAGGTGGAACAAGCGCATCTGCCCCGACCACACACCGTTCACCGTCCTGCCGTCTTGGGTAGCTCCCCAGCCGGACAGGGACGTGTCTGTCGTTACAACTTTCCTCTCGGATACTGCCCCGAGGGGAGCACCGTGGGAATAAAACTCCGTCATTCGCCAATGGCGGAGATCGCGCGTGGGGTCGAGACGGAGGGAAGAAATCCATTTCATGAATTCCCTCATTCTCAGAAGCCCCAAGGGCAGGATCTGTATGGCAGAAGCCATCAGGCCCTGCAATCTCAGGCATATGCGAAATTTCACTTTCGTTCCTACTCTGAAGAGGGTGAGACAATTCGTGAGCGAACGAATGCGCTCCTGGGACAGGCGAGCGCGAATGGAAACTGAGTCTAGCTCCAACCCTATGAACGTGACGTTCTGAGAGGGGGAGTAATTGCTCTTGGAATGGTTTACCATGAAGCCCAGGGAAGTCAGATGCGTGTGCACACAATGGGTGTCTTGGAGCACTTGATCTTTGGACCTGCTCAGCACCAGCCAGTCGTCCAAATACGTTAGAATTCTGATCCCCATTAGGCGTAATGGGGCCAGCCCCGCGTCCACACATAGGCAGAAAACCCTTGGGAACAGGGCGAGCCCAAAAGGAAGAACCGTGAATTCGTAGCATTTGTCTTGATATGCAAAGCGTAGGAATTTGCGGTGAGGGGGATATATGCCTATGTGGTGAAAGGCATCCTTGAGGTCGATCGATGTAAACCAATCGTTCCTCTGTACTGAGCGAGATAAAGTGCTGAAATTTAACACTTTGAAGTGGTAACGTCTTAAATGTATGTTCAACACTCTGAGGTCCAGAATAGGACTGAGAGAACCGTCTTTCTTCGGTACCAAAAAGTAACGGGAGTAGAAGCCCTGCTGGGCTTCGCTCCGTGATGCTTCCCGAATAGCCCCCTTTCGTAAAAGAGAGTGTATCTCTTCCACTAAGAAATGAGCTGAAGTGACTTCTGTCTGGGAGTAAATTATGCCGCCGAAACGAGGGGGTCGTACGGCAAACTGAAGCCTGTATCCCCTCTCTATCGTCCTGATAACCCACTCCGGGGCGGACGTAGCCTTCCAAGCGGAGAGATGGGGAGAGAGTAGACCTCTGGGCTCCAACGGAGCATAAGGGCACCGCTGTGCGTGAGGAGTGTGCACTCCTGTCCGCGTTGCAACGTCGCCACTTGGTGGTAGAACCAGGGTGGGGGAGTGTCGCGTGAGATGGGCCAGTGGTCCCATACGCGGTGCAATTCTGCCCTCTAGTGGCCAGACCGCGGACTGCGGTGGCCGGGCGCTCATACAACCTGGCATCAGAAATGTTTAAATCATGTTCATACATTGAATGGCTGGAGCCTTTATTGAGGGAACTGGGTGATTGTGGTGGTGTGAACGGTGTGCTTGGGCTGCACAGAGCACGTCTCCCGTCTCGCCTGCGCCAGTGGCCTGTAGCACGGGGAACTGTGCCGTGGCCGTCATGAGGGCATTCACGCGGAGGGGGGAACGCTCCGCAACAGACAGAAATCTTCCCCTCTTCGAGGGGGGAGGAATGTGGAGCATTCCCATTGGGCTGGTCGCCCGCGAACTTGGGCTGAGCTCTGAAGCATCCCGGTCAGGACGGGCGCTTCCTTTTGTTCTCCGCTGAGAACCGGTCCATCTTATTAGGGAGGACCGGTTTCGGGGGGGCGAGCAGCCCTCCCTGTGTTGGGTGGAGGTGCCTGGCGATCGAGGGTTCGACAGCCGGGGGGTCGCCCATGCCGAGGGCGGACATGTCCTTGACCTCCAAACCCACAAGCCCGTGTTTCAGCTCCAGCTGTTCTCCCCAGAACTGTTTCATGTGCTTAGCACAGGCGGGGAGAACAGGCAGGAGCTGCTTTTTGGGACCTGGGGGCAAACCCAGGAGTTTGCCGTCGTACACATCCCTCTCTTGGTCGGCCGGGTTAATGAGGGCCGGCCATTCGATGCCGAGACGGGCGGCAGCCCGCTCGCACACCTCGAGGAGGATGGCCTGAGGCAGCGCGGACGGAGCCGAAGAAGGGGGCTGGAACGGAGGAATGGTGTCCTCGTCGCCAGAGCCTTCCGACTCGTCCATATCAAGCTCACCCTCTCCAGGCAGTTCGCACTGGGGAGGGGAGGGACAGTGAGGTCAGGTCCGGAGTTATCCAGGACTTCTGACCTCTCAACCCAGTCAAGGGAGGCCAAGCCCAGGAGGGTATCAGAGGCGTCAGCCATCTCGTCGTCATCCCTGTCTGACCAAGCCCGTTACTCAGCCCCCTGCGTCGCGGCTACCTTGAGCCGGCGGCGGAGGAGCTTCTTAGGAAGAGCCAAGCAGTGACTGCAGTTCTCCGGAGTGGAGAGCGCGTCTTGGTCGTGTTTGTAGCCCATACAGACAACGCAGAAGGGATGGGCATCCCTGGCTGCGATAAGGGCACCGCATGTGGCCGGGCAGGCGCGCGAAGAAGGCTCCAGGGCAGGTGACGCTGGCTTCGAGAGAGCCATGGTGGACAACAAATCAACTAATTTACCCGGGTCGTACACGCCAGGCGGAGGTGGATCCAGGTAGGATATGTCCTCCTGTAGGCAGTTAAGTACCACGATTAGCTGAGCTAGCCGAGATTAGCCGTATGTAAAAATGGTGGTTAACCAGTTGCAATCTGCGAGAAGCAAATGTCATCTGATGTGGAGCAGCGCGACTCCGTCCTTTATACCACGGTCCGCTGGGCGGAGCTTCCGTGGCTTAGGACCAGGGCTTTGAACCGGTTCAAGGAACGAAAACGAAAACCGGAAACTTTTAGCATTTTGCTTGGAACAGAAACAAAACCAGAAACTTTATAATTTTTTTTGTTCCGGAACAGAAACGCTTATTTAAAAATAATGGTAACCGGTTAATACCGGTTTATTTCGTTCTTTTAAAATTCTGTATAGTCTAGAATCAAAGTCATTCGTCTCCTAACCTAACGTCTATGGTAGCCTACAATGACCCAATGAGGTTCACTTCCAGTGACGTTCAAGATAGACATTCATTGATTGAGAGGGCGGGAAGACCGTCATCAGATGTATGGGGAAAATTAGTTTTAGACACAATATCAATAGGATATATTTGCCTTGCGAATATTAAATCGACTGTCTATGCTTTTGTGACAAGGGTGTGGTGTAGAATTTGGTATTTTTTTGTTATATGGGAAAAAAATGTTGACTACTTTCATAATCGCAATGTTTTGTTGGTTAAATTACCTGACATATGGTATGGGAATTCTTTTTTTTGTTATGTATGGAAAGTTTTTCTTTGCCATATAGTCTACAATAAATGTGAATGGCATTTTTGTTAACAATACCTGGCGGATATGGTAAGGTAGGCCTAATCGCAATATTTTGTTTACATACTGTAGACTAAGCCAAGTTCATCTGGTATGGTCCATGCTTTGATAATTTTTGCAAAATGTTTGAATACAATAAATAGCAAAATTCTTGAAGAAACAATTGTTGTCTGGTTCTATGAAGGTTGTATTATAAATGATCTATATATGTAAGTCACAATATAGCTATAAACTAGCAGTATATAGAATATATGCCTATTGTTGTTAAACAGCTGACAAGGAACGTAATTAACCGTTCCGGGAACGATATTTTTTTGTTCTAACCGGTTCGGGAACGTCAATTTTATGGTGGAACTCAAAACCAGAAACATTAAAATTCTGTTTCTGCTCGGAACGAACCAATTGGCAAAAAATTCTGGTTCAAAGCCCTGCTTAGGACTGCGCTGCTGTCTGTCAAGCCAGACTTGGTGCAATTGGTTGCTTCTGCTTGGGTCGGGTGCGGATGTCCCTCCCATAGATGGATCTCGAACACGAAATGTTGAAAGAGAACTGTCGTTACATATTCCTGCCTTGTGATTCCTATTGTGCATGTTCAGCTCAAATGGAAGTAGAAGATGGGAGTCCTCTCCATTGTATGCTATTGTTGAAAGCCGAAGCAATTCTTCTTGCTAGCTTTTCTGTCAGTGCAAATGTCTACTGTGCCTCTAATAGGAATTACGTTACAGTGATGCTGTTATCCAGAGTGACTTACAGTAAATTAGGTGGCGGGACAACGTTAGATACCTTGCTTAAGGGCACTTCAGCCATGGATGAGGGTACAGGAGAGTGCTGGTTGCTCACTCCCCCACCCACATTTTTTTCCACAGCTGCCTCCAATGAAACTGCTTTATTCAAGCAGGAATGAAACTGCTTCTCTCCTTCACAGAACGTGTCTCCTGATCCCAAGACGACATGTGGACCTTACAAACCCAGCAGTCGGGACCAAAAGACACATCAGCACAGCCACACCAGACTGGACATCCACTCTCACGACACCATCGGTACTGGGCCACAGCAAAGCATTCTGGGAACTGTCAGATATAAATATGAGAAAGTGACGCCTTGATGCACTGTGACCACATAACTGTTGTTTCATTGTGTCAACATATGGTGAAGTGAACCAATGTACCTGCATATTATAACATTTTATATTTTATGCATGCCCAATTCTTTATGTAATATATATACAAAACTATAATAATCACTATATGCATGGATATGCCTCTGTATTTAATGCAGTGCAGTTCAATGGCTATACTTAATCTCACTCTACTGTACCTGTGCCTGGTGTCTACCTTAAGTCATTTGGCTTTGTTCTTTTTTGATTATGACTAGTCAGCATATGGATGACTGTGATTGGCTTCTGTCTTCTGCAGGAATGGTGGTGGTTGGTCATAATGGGAGTGTGGCTGCTGGGACGTCGACCAATGGAGCGAAGCACAAAGTCCCTGGGTGTGAGCCTATGCATGTCACAGATATGAGAAGAAGCCCAAAGCCAGTGTTACCTCTAGGCTTAGTTTCAATGAGTGAATTAGTTTAGCTGAGGAACTGTGTGTGTGTGTGTGTAGCCTGGTAAACTAGGGCCTCGTACGTCATTTTTTATTTTGTACAGAGGGTCTGGAGCGGAGGCCATGAAAAACGAGTTCTTCCTGGAGGTGTGGACTCTGAACTTAAAACAAGTGCTTCTGTCTTTACCTAATCGCTAACGCCTGGTCGTCACGTATGCAATTAGCCTACCTACACACTACAACTCAAATGTAGCACACAAGGTCAACATCATAGCTCACGAACACAGCCTCTGTTCGCTGATGGGATCGGCGTTGCTTGGACCGCTTACATGACCCTCAAGAGATTCCGGTCCAGACCCTCTGTACAAAATGAAATGAAGTACGAGGGTCGGGTTTACCAGGCTAATGTGTGTGTGTGTGTTCATGTTATTTGAATAGTATATTATCCAGCACTGACTGATACATGGTCCTGCTCTGGGGGGTATTAAACAGAGCTTGACTAGATACGGCCTAAAGCATTCCATAAACTTGGAGAGAATAAACTTGCTTGGAGACTAGATGCGATGAGAACACTCAATCATTTATTGGTACAGGTGCATCTGAAATAGGAAGTCACATGGTGTGGTCACATGACAAACACACCTGAGAAGAATCCACAGTAATTAGGAGCACGCCCATTAGCCAATTAATCAATTGGCAGGGGGGAGGTCTGTATGTTTATGATGACTGCTGTTGTGGTCATGCAGCAGCATCAAAATCTCATCACTTCAGTGCTGTTACATTGCAGCCACACATGCAGTCTGCTGGCAGTTGTTTTGTGTGTATGTGTGTAGGGGTGCGCACATAGAGTTGAATACAATACTAGAGTGGACACGGCATTGGCTGACCACACGGGAAAACGTCCGACGCGGCCGCCATCTTGCGTGTGCTAGGCACTCAATATGTAATAAGCGTAGAATGGACCCACCTCTGTCAAAAACGGCTTTGTTCTGTGAAAATATCCACTGACACACTATACAATGATGATATTTGAAATGCCTGACTCTATATGTACGTAAATCGTATCAAAGAAAACGATAATTAACGACAATTAAAACGACACAATATGACCTGTCATTAGTATAAAATGACACGTACGGATCAACAATGAATATACTAGCTAATATAAAATGCCAATTTATTATACAAATCGATATTTGTGTTCCTTACTCAGCACTGCGAGGGTTAGGATTCCCGGCCGGCCGGCAGTCGCAAGATGGCGGCCACGATTGCCATGAGCAGTGCGCCTGTGTCCACTCTAGTATTGTATTCAACTCTATGGGTGCGCACACGTGTGAGTGGTGCATATTTTGCTGCACATCTCGTTGGTTGCTCATGTTTTTGTGTCTTGCCTTGGTGTGTGTGTGTGTGTGTGTGTGTGTGTGTGTGTGTGTGTGTATTGTACTGTGTATCAGTCGGGTTGGAGATTCCCCAATTGCTGGTGCTGGATCTTACGCCGACAGTATGGTGGGAGGAGCAGCTGCGACGGGCGATGGAGATGTGATGATGCGTTTCCTGCCCAGGTTTTTGTCATCAATTTGTTGACTTCTTTTTCCTGTCTCATGCTCAGCCTCCTGCCTTTCAGCTACCTCTAGCAGTTTTGTTTTGATTATATCCGTCTAATGCCTGTGTGTATACTGTTCATTATTAAAGTGTGTGTGCTCGTCCGTGTGTGCACATGTGTGTGTTTGTGTAACGGATGTCAGCTAGCCTAGCACACCTCGGTGTAGACCGTTAGGAAAACCTCCCACCTGAAAAAGATATGCTACTGACTAAGCTAATGGCTTTTAGCTCACTTGGTAGTGTGTCTGTCTCTAAAACTGGAGTTGCTGTGAAGTTGCGCGTTCAAGACTGGATCTGTATTGCACAGGAAGACGTATGTGTTACACGTGGGTGTGTGTGTGTGTGCGTGTGCGTGTGTGTGTGTGCGTGTGTGTGTGTGTGTGCACTCACACGAGCGTGCGTGTGTACTTGTGCTTGTTTTACCTCTCCATCCCTAGTCATGTTGTTGTCTTGATTACATCAGTCTAATGCCTGTGTGTGTGTGTGTGTTCCATCAACCACTCCTGTCCATATTGATGTTTTCTTCTTTCTTCTTTCTTTCTCGAGTGTCTCTGTGTGTGTGTGTGTGTGTGTGTGTGTGTGTGTGTGTGTGTGTGTATGCAAGCCCACAGGCATGTGTGTTTTGCCTCCCCATCTTCAGTTATGTTGTTGTTTTGAGTAGATTTGTTTCTAATGGCGGTCTTATTCTGGTGTTCTTCTCCTTGTCTGAGCTCTGTAGCTTCCTGGCTGTGGAGCTGATGAGAGCCGGAGCGGAGCCCTTGCGTGCATGTAAAGCAGCCCTTGCTAGAATCAAGTCGTACTACCCACAGTTCTTCGGGGCCATTATCTGCAGCAACATTAAAGGAGAGTACGGTGAGTGGAGCACACAATGCTTTGGGAGATTCATTACAATTGCTGTCCACATTTCCAGAGGATGAAAGAAGAGTTTCTGCAGAACTTATGTTAAAAATACAACCTGCTCCTTTTTTTCTATCCTGAAGGAAGGATGGAAAGGGACAGGGACAGGCAGCAACATGGTGCTCAAGGGCACTTCAGCCCTGGATGAGGGTAGTGTTGCTTTCGTCAACGAAAATAATGACTAAATATGGTTGTCAACAAACCTTTATCATGTGATAAAAACGAGACGAGACGAGACTTAAATGCTGGTCTTGTGACGATAACTATAATTAAATATATAATGCAATATAGATGACGAATAAAAACAAGACTAAATTTGGCTTACAAAATAAAAAAACTATGCTAAAATGTCTCTTCGTTTTCGTTGACCAAAACTCGTTTAGGCGGGTTATTATTATTATTTATTTTTTTGAAGTAAACCTATTTGCGTTCCTTGTATCTCAGTTCCGGACTGCAGACACAGACTGATCCCCTTCGCGGCATTATTTAAAAGTATTGCGCAGAGATAAGGACTATGGCCAGCCAGGGGGGGATCCTCTTTGGACGAAAGAGAAGAGACAACAGTTGGACATTTATTTCACAACAATCCTTTCTTCGGGATGAATAAAGTATGTCTGCTCTAAATGTTAACGTAAGGTATACAAGTTAACGCACTGTTTGATTGCTACTCGTCTAAGGTAGGCTGTAGCTTGCTAAAATGCCTCTATACCTCGATACCCCTTTATCCACTATGACCATCTTATCAGACAGGATTTCTTGTAAAGATTCCCGAGTGTCCATGCGTGTATTATTATCATGCGAATATTATTTCTCCAAAACGAAATACCTCTAGCCCCACTACGTAATGTATCACAGGCAATGTGTTAACACCTAGCTAATGTCTTCCAGACATTTATGTTACTTAGGGTGACCAGACGTCCCGGTTTGACCGGGACATTCCCGATTTTTAGTCGCGTGTCCCGAGTCCCGACAAAAGCCCGTCGGGACGCAACCTGCCCAAATTACAGCGATCGCATATACAAAACTGTTAAATTGAAGCCTAATGAAGTTTCCAGTAATTCAGAGTCAATGTGTGTGTGTGTGTGTGTGTGAGTGACAATGGTAGGTGCGCTCTGCGAAATCTTCGCAGTCAATGTTACAATGTATCTTGCAGTATACAGCGGTCGTGTTTTAACGGTTTTCTTCGATAGCAGACTAGACTACTACACGACAATGCCTAAGAGAATGTGCACGCGCATGACGTCACACATAGTGTCCCGGTTTTAGACTCTGGTCACCCTAATGTTACTTCGTGGGGCTAGAGACCTGGGGCGTTTTGGAGAAATAACATTCCTTAAGCATTGATACTAGAGATCTTTACAAAAAATCCTGTCTGATAAGATGACATTGGTGGATGTATTCATGAAGGCAGTTTAGCCAGCTATAACCTGCTTTAGATATGTAGCAAACCAAGTACAACAGGTAGCCTCATTATTATGCTTGTTAGCAATATTCCTCGAGAGTGGTCTTGAATGAATCGTGGCGATCTACGTATACTTCCAAGCTTTCATTATGACCAAGCTACTGATTTTAGGGATGGTGTTTGAGGCTCGTTGGACTTGTTTTTTGCTGTGTACAATCATTACAGTCAATAAGAAGCCTGAAAAGGAACAGGCAAGAAAAACATCTTTTTTTATAGCTCCATGTGTACCTTTTTCACTTCTTTTAACTCATTCAGTGCCAGCCATTTTCAAAGTTGGTCACGTCCCAGTGCCAGGATTTTTTTAACATTTCAGTGTTTTTTCAAGACCCACAGAAAATTGAGTTCTATGTCTGTGTCAACAAAAAACATACCAAAAGAAACTCCAGACTTTCCTTTATCATCAGAAAAATTTTTTTTTGTTTGTACCTCTTTCCATTCCTTAGCAATTGTCTGGAGAACATGGGTGGGTGTAACTAAAAATGCTGATTTCTGACCAAAATACTGAGAAAAACGGCTTTTTGTAACGAGCAACATTTCAAGCAGAAAATGTCTTTGATTACAATTGTTTTTGCTTCAGAGACATCTCAAACATTATGAAAAGTGATCCCATTGTATACTGCACCAAAAATAACGCTGGCAACATTATTTAGCAGCTATTTATGTACAGCACACTATGTTATACTGTAACTGTAGTGCTTCTAGCTCTCCCCCTGTGTGTGCGCGCGTGTGTATGCATGTGTGTGTACAGCAGAGAAGACCTATAAACACGATCTAAAATACCGGTCCATACATCTAGTATCGGTAATAAATGTAATATTTCTGAACGTCACCAAACACGATATAAAACATTGTAACATTTTAGTGTGGGAACTTGGCTCAGAGAGTGGATAGGCAAACCGAAACCGAACCAAATATACAACGCCTTCAGAGCAAAATAACATCGTATTCCACAGGATCCGCACACAGAACAACTAGATTAACACATGAGAATGATAGCACAGAAAATTATGATGTTGGGAGAGTGCAGTGAATCCGTGCGCTTTACCAAATGTAGAGAGCTGGGTCGTCAGTGACTTGCTGTCGGCGCAGACGGGTCAGTCAAGTGCAGGTGTAGCTATCTATGAAACAGTGCGACAGGCTGCTCATTATGCATTACCTAAAGTGAAATTAATCTATTGGTGGCTTGCAGAAGCTAAACGTGAGATGTTGCTAGGAAAACAGTAGCTTCAACATACGTGCTGACAGGATTTATTTTGATCAAGCTAGCAGTGTGCAAAACTGCGAGCAATTGAGCAAGCCAGGTCCAGTGTCTCTTCTTTGAGACAATGTTAGATGATCACATATCCACACTGATACTGGTACTACCCACAGAATGGGTTCCCTTGTGATTACAACTTTGATTTTTGTACACAAGCTAGATCAGATGATTACCCCACCTCCCCTGTAAAAAAACGCAATTGACTCGATAACGCGTCATTGGCACTGGGCGTTACTATCGTAAAAGACGCGTTTTCGCGCCATTGGCATCGAATGAGTTAAGAGTAAAATTGAAACAGATCTGTACTACTACCCTATTCAGGTTCCTATGGTCAATAGGGAATTATGAAATGTCAAATACGTTAAAAGGATGTTAGTGAATGATTCAGAGCACGTCGCATTTTGAATGCCATCACTTATGCCTTATGGTCTTGTGATGCCTATTTTTTTTCTAAAACAATTGTATGTTATACATTCAAACCCAGCATCTTCCGTGTCTGGAATGAATGCAGCCTACAGTATTTTTGAGTCTATAAGGTAACAATAATGTAGTAATAAAAACCTTTTTTACATTGTTTCTTTGACTAGAAAAAAACGTTGGTTTTCTCTATACTATTAGCTACTTGTACTATATTGTACTATATGTACTGGGTTAAATAGAATTGCATTATATACTGGGTTAAATAGAATTGCATTACTAAAAAGTGACAAAAAATAAAATTTCCATTGACTAAAACTAGATTAAAATGTAATCAGTTTTCGGCTGCCAAAAACAACACTAGATGAGGGTACAGGAGAGCACTGGTTATTCACTTCCCTGCCTTCCCTGGGAATTAAACTTGTGACCATAGAGAGTGTAGGAAGAGAGAAACTGTTTCTGAGAAGTGTTGGTAGTTAAATGAGTCAGCTACACATGTAGTGTCACTCAGCCTGTCACCAGTTACTCCTCTGTGCTGTCACAAGACTGTGTCATCCTCACTTCCTGGCTAACCAGCATTGTGTCACCAACATGCATACCATAAAGCTGCCGATAATAGCTTGGGCATTTTTGTTACCAGATGACCCCGCATTTATTTGAGGCATGCGTTTTATTTTCAAGCAAAACGCAATCCACGACAACCTTGTGCACACATATATAGCTTATCATGACCAATGAATGTTCCAATACTCTAAACGTGTGTTTGATAAGTTAAGTAAAGCTTACATTGAGTGAACGTTACCTCACATGCCGGTGTGATGAATTAACAATAATGCAAACATAACATTGGCGATGAGGATGGCAGATATTGCCTGAGGATCAACATGTGCTTTTGGTGCACTTGAGTTGGATGTCCTCAGTGATTACAAAAATAACTGCACACAGTGCCCTTTTGCGGCCTTTATTTGGGACCAGTGTTTATTGCCCAAATGTGTTGCTGACCAGGGCAATTAAAAGGGAACAAGCCTTTATTCGGGACTTGGCTATTATTTTATACAGGAAGGATTAAAAGTAACAAGTCAGTTACAGTTAGCGAGCCTGACTCTGCTGAAGCTGATTTCCAACAGATTCCTGTTCTGCAGCATAAACAACGGATTGATTACACAAGAGTCATACAATTAACAAACTGCACCCTAGAACATTGAATATTAAATGGGTGCATTGACAAAATCATAACCTTCATGTTTTGTCCTTACTACCGCACACCAAACTGTTAATCTGTGTCACCACTGAACCCACTGTCATGTCCTCTTTATCATATACCAGCTAATAGTTTGTGTCATGAGCCATCCCTAATGTTGAAAAACTGTTTCCTTTCTACCACTAAGGGCTCATTTCCACCAAAACACTCTGTCCGTATTCGTTTAGAATGCACGTTAACAGATTAGACCATTTCCACCACACGCATGATCTGAGCGTATTCTGTCCCTATACAAACCTATTGTACACAGATACGCGCTGTACACGCTCAAGTCGGTGGAAATGAGGCCTAAGGGTATGTCAATGATGAAGCTGCCATGTATGTACAGTGTGTCACAAGGGAATTCTTTGCAATTCTCGAAGTGTGTGTTGTTCTCAGTACTATATGCTAACCCATCGTATATCACCGCCAGTCATATTGTGTCTTATGAACCCTCCATAATGTTACAAGAAGACTGTGTCAGTCACCACAGGCTAAACCTATAGGCGCTTTCACACTGCCAGAATTACCCGTAATTTCAGCCGAAATGAGTGGGTGGTCTGTTGCGTTCACGCTGCCGACACGGGGTGGCGTGTCCAAACAACACGCCAATTCGACCCACCTCGGACCCTACACTTTTTTGCGACCCGGGGTGTGCGTGAACACGAGACGGGGCGTGGGGTGTGGTATGGTGAGGTTTCACAACAGCCACCACCCACCGTCGGGACTTTTAAAACGGGAGCAGAACTACAAAAACACCAACAAGGAGTTCAGAGGCAAACTGCAAACTGTCTTTCGAAATATGCTGTTTATTTGGCCTAAATCATATATAACTCACCCAATGTGAGTTCGTAATTTGTTTTTAATTTAGACGCTGTACATGTTTGTTGGCCAACAGTTTTATCATGTAGGCTAAATGTGCAAGGAATAATATCCCCCATTTCGGTGTTGCTTGAAAGTGCATGATTTTGAGTAAGAAAAATTGCGAGTTCACTTCCTGTTACCCCGGTAGTCGTCATTTTAAACCCCGTGGTCGCGGGAAACTTTATTTTAGAAACACACAACAATGACATGACAATGGAAACGGTAGGGTAAATGCTATGCCGAACATTTTATGTTAAATAAACAGCATATTTTGAGAGACAAATCATTGTGTTGTGTGCCTTTTAACCAGGAGAGTAAATGTTTGAAAACTGTAGAGTAATGTTGATGTTTGATGATAGCGCTACTGTTTTGTTAAGGAAACATGTGTCCATGGTGCCGTGTACAAATAGCTACAGTAAATCGGCATCAAATGTATTCTTTGCATATATTTGCAATCCCATGTAAGCATCCAGGTGCAGTACAGTACCATGTCATTTGCCCTTGAATGTGTGTGGACATGTGTCCAGAGCGCATCCATCAATATATCTCCATATATTGTGAATATCCCGAAATATGTGACTGCAAATATCCCCACAAAGACCAATATCGCCCAGTGCATCTTCACCCTAACTGTTGTGGGCTTTTTTGACGTGGGCGAAAATGTGTGGATAGAGTAAATTATTTAATGATAGCGCTATAGTTCACCTGATGGTGCCGTGTACAAATAGCTACAGTAAATCGGCATCAAATGTATTCTTTGCATATATTTGCAATCCCATGTAAGCATCCAGGTGCAGTACAGTACCATGTCATTTGCCCTTGAATGGTTGTGCAAAGAGCCAGCAACAACTCTGTGCGTCTCGCCATGGTTGTTTTAAAAAACTGAATGAACACTTTGCAGACAGGTGTATTTACTACGATGCAAGGGTCATCGCGTCATTGTACACGCCCAGCAATATGCGTGGCGTAATGTTACAGTGCCACTGGGCTACGCCTCCTCAACCCACCTTTTCAGACGAGGGTTCAAAAACACGCCGTGCGTTCACGCTGCCGCACCGGGTTAAATTAGCGTGTCGTACCGTGTCGCCACCCCGTGTCGAGCAGTGTGAAAGCGCCTTATGTATCCCTGATAAACCCTCTGTCTAGTATTTGTCATGAACCATCTGTAATGTCACATCACAAGACTGTGTTGTCCCCACCACCCCAAACTAACCGGGCACTGTATGTCACCAACTCCCCGTAAATGTCAAAAGACTGTGTGTTGTCCTCACCACCCCAGACAAACCCGGTGTGTGTGTGTGTGTCAGTGATGAACTCTCCATAATCCCATTAAGCTGTTTTTCCGCCCTCGCTGCTCTGATTCTTGGGGTTGGTTCCCCGAGTCTCGTCCTTGTGTTGGAGTTCGTCTGTGCCAACATCACTGCCTCTCCTGCTGATGTCAGCACAGTTGGAGCTAGGAGGTCTTGTGTGTGTGTTTAGAGAGAATAATAAGAACTGTGTGTGAGAGAGGGAGAGAGACAGAGAATAGGAAGCCTCACTAGAAGGAACACTTCTAAAACTGGCCTGCCTGCAGGGTGGTAACAGAATGGAAAGCACTGGAAGCCTAGTGACTCACTCAACAGTGTGAGAGCAGGTGTGTGTGTACGAGTGAGAGAGAAAAGAGAGAGGCAGTAAGAAAGGGATCAAAGTGGAAAGGGGGATAAAAGAAAAGGGGAAAAGGGTGGAAATTAGTGATGTGAATCCAGTGACACTTTCCGCTCTGTGTAAGAGCTGAGATGAGAGGAGGAAGGACTAAGAGAGAAAATGCAAAAGCGGCACCTTTGGGCGATGAAAAACTTAAAGCAGGTGGCAGAGTGCTATAGTAGTTTACAGTGTGTGATTTGTCACCAATGAAAATGGGGCTTTCTGCTTAGACCCAAAGTGTAGAGCTCTACACTGGAGTGAATATCTTTGAGCTAGGGCTGTGGTGAGTGGATTACACATAGTGACATTCTTTTATTGCCTTATCGCTATACAAATATTCCACAGGTGCAGCCTGCAACCGTGTGCCTGGATTCAGTCAGTTTCCATACATGGTGTCTGACCCCCTGACCGGCAACCCCCTACTGAAGAAGGTGGACTGCTTCTGAGCATCATACTGTGGGGGGATTTTATGTTTGTGTTTTATGTTTGACTTTCAAAAACTCCTGTGAGTTTTTTTTATAAATTAATTTTTTTTTTTTTTTTAGAAACAATCTTTTTAATAACAGACACATTGTGTTTTTATGTAAACTGAGTGCATCATGGCAAAGGTCTGTAATGTGATTAGACAGTTTCCACATAAGATTATTTTGGCAATGATTGACTACTACACCCTAATATGCTAATGTCTAAACTAAATTCTCTGTCTCACCTTTACTGTTATAAATTTTACTGGAAATGTATTTTAAAAGTGCAATGCATAGTCAAATATGTAATGAAAAAAACCTGAACTTTGCCTTGTATTGCACTTGTATTGTATATTACATTTTATTGGAGACATACTTAAAAAAAAAAAAAAAAACATTTTAACACACCATACTCCAGTGTCTTGTATTAGGCTGGTCAGTCACCCATCTGGATCCAATTACAACCGTGATGCTTGAAACAGGCGTGTTGGTGATCAGATGCCAGAACGCAACTGAATCTAGTGAGTGTGGAACAGGGCCCCAGCGAGCCTCAGCCGCCGGTAATGGAGATGCGTGCAGTTCTCCGCAGGGTTCCCATCCTGCTGGGTCCAAAATATCTCTCTATCTCTCTCTCTCCTCCAGGCATGCCCTGATGCGTGCGATCCAAAATGGCTGTCAGCCTGTTTCCCATTCAGGCGGTAGCTCACCTGACGTGACTGATCAGCCTGGTGAGAGGCAAAACTGCCTGTTCCTGGTCAGTCAGAATGACAAGCTGTAACTGGTCTGTCCACTACATGGGTGTGGGAGTGTGTCTCTGTGTGAGAGGAGGTGAGATCTTTTCACACAAGCTGCAACGACGTTGGTCTGACCACTACATGGGCGTGTGTGTGTGTGTGTACTGTACGTGTGTAAGATCTTTCCACACTGTGGCCTGGTGTAAATCAGGTCGTCTGTCAGGCCTCCATACAGGAGCCGTTGGTGGCGGCCATGAGACATGGCAGCTCAAGCTGTGCGCTAGAAGCTCTAGTGCGTGTGAAACAAGGCCAGCTTCATACCTCTTGATTAAAATAAGGCCTCTGCTTGTGAATGACCAGCATTACATCATTTAAAAACAGGACAACAGAAAACATTGCTCCCTCCTGAAATCTTCCGTGTTAATTGTTCTATGCATGTGGAGGTGCAACAGGCCCTATGTGTGGTCAGAATCACAAGCTGCAACCACTACAGGGCTGTGTGTGTGTGTGTGTGTTTAGCAGCCGAGCAGGATGTTGACTCCTGGCCCGTTCTCGGCCCACTGAAAGAAGTCACACTGCTGGCCCCTCTTCATGGGGCAGGTGTAGAAGTTGCGCCCGTTGTTGGGCCCCGTCTTCAGCACGGTCCTCATCAGGGTCCGTTCGCCGTGGTTACAGGAGGGGAAGTGCAGATCTGCCCACTGTGACAGAAGAAGTGAGAGGAGAGAAGGGGATATTGAGAGAGACAGAGCAAGAGGAGGACAATGAGGGAAAGAGTCAAGGAACAAAAGATGAAAGGACAGACACGACACGAAATAACAAAAACTGAAGATGTCAACGAAAGGGCAACGCACTCCCCCATCCCTTTGTGTACTGTGTCCGGTCTTCAAGATAGACTTGTTAAAATACAATGTATCCCATCTGAAAATGTTTTTTCCCCCCTGACAAACGCTTTAATAATGCACTCCCTTCCTCGGTCTCTGATCTACGTGATGTGTCCATCCTGAGCATACCTGACAAGTCCTGTGGCTTTGGCCAAACTCACCTCAAAAAAGTTGCACTTGTTCTCACGCGGGAGTGAGCAGCAATAAAACTGCCTGCCACGGTTCTCGCCGTCTTTGTTCACCACCCGTAGCACGCAGGGCCGCCCATGAGACGTGCAGCAGGGCATCTTGGGAGAGGAAGAAGAGTGGCTTTCCTGCTTCCTGCGTTAACACATGAAAACATTGTCAGAGTTCCCAGTCATGGAAATCTTGGAAAAATCATGGAATGTCAAAATTCCATTTCCCAGGCCTGGATAAGTCATGAAATGTAGTAAATTCAGGCATCGTTAATTTGAAAAAGCCATGTAGTTAGATTTTGTAGGGTGCAGGTCAAATGAAAATCAGTAGTGTATGCAGCAAAGCCGATTTAGTGACCATTAACATGCTCAGCATGCTCTGTGTGACGTATCTAATGTAAACAAGTCGCTACTGAGCAGGCAATGATATTCTGGTATGTCCCTCTAGGCAGATTTTTGCTTTGAGAGTAAAGAAATAAAATAATTCTGTTTAGTTGTGAATTCATCCGTTTGCTCATTCAGTTCAATGATTCTACCAGGAGTGAGTCATCACACAGCCTTGGAGCTCTATGCAGTAGCACCGTGGCAATTAGCACTACTTTCATCTGTGCCATCATCCCTCACCATAATTATCACTTCCATCTATTTTAGGGTCTTGTTTGTTCTTGGCTTAAATATAAATATATAAACACAAACAATACTCCTCGTCTGACTGGCAGTCATTTGTACACCCTATTTCACCTTATTGTACATTATATACTAAGATTTAGTGCACTCACCTTGTGCGGCTGTGATGTTGGTTTGTTGATGTCACTGGGTGGACCGGAAGGGACCCACCCTCTGTTCTCACCCTCTTACATGGCTGGGTGTAGGACCTGTCCACATCTCTTATTGACCTCGCCATTCCAGTACTGTCGCCATGGCTACCTGCCCACAAGGCACTCTGTGTTATCCTGTTGGCTGGGGTGAGTGGTGCTGTGGTGTTGCGTTCACCAGGGGGTGGTGTGCTGAGGTCAGACAGAACCAGAGTGGTGTGGCCAAAAGCAGCGCGCCAGTTCATCTTTAGCTCCTGGGCAGGCTTACTGAAGGGGATGCACGGGTACTTAATCAGGTGTGTGGAGAAGGCTGCTGAATCAGACTGGTCCTGCTGGTTGGGAGGTGGAACTGCGTAAGAGATGGGAGTAAAGGTGCAAGTCAATGGGCTGTGATAAATGCCAGGTTCATCTCAAGGTCTTTTAACTAAGCACAAGATGAGCTGGCAAAATATTATTTAAACTAATGCAAAACTTCACAAGAGAATTCTAGAAAGAATGTTCAGCAACTCAGGCATATTAACTCCAAGCAAGTGGTAAACCTCCAAATAGAGGGGTCTTATTCTAAACATAGATACAAGCCTCTGCTATTAGGAGATTTACCACTTACTTTGAGTTTACTTATCTGGGTCAGTCAGTGAACACATACTTGGAATACCCCCTGGAGTGGTGCATATGCATGTGAGCTCACTGACGTTTCACATAAAGTATTTGTTTTAGCATCGCCTCAGGGATGCCAAGGGGTTTCCTGATAAGGCTACCTGCCCCATTCCATGCATTCTCCACTAGGTGTTTCTATATAATATAGCTCAGCAACATTAAGATCATGTTTGTGGCTGCCTGAGGATAACAAAACCACTAACAAATTAATGTTAACTACTTCTGGGGTCCAAACATATCTTTATAGGTTCCCTTTAGGGAATAGGGAATTCAACTGAACTGGAAAAAGGAGAAATGTTTTATCACAAACTTGTAATGCTTATCATCACAGTTCATTATATTCACTTTTGGAGGTGTACTAAATAAGATAAAAATTATTCTGATGATCCAACGCATTTAACCAAGAAAAGGACTGAAGGCATACATGGCCATGCATTACCTTAGGTGAATTTTACTGTGTTGTTGCCTTAGTGGGAAAGAAGTGAAAACATTAGACAAAAAAGGTGTTTCTAGGCAGACAAAGAGATGTCTTCTGGGGGAATAGTGTATCTTAGAGGAGGTTTGGAGGTTTAAAACCTGAAAACTAGAGCATGTAGCACTTTACAGACATGGAAAAACAAAAGCATCTGACGTCTCTTAAGAAATGCTGAAATGCTCCAGACTGCAGACAGTGAGGGACAGAATCTAACTGTCCAATGGCCACTTACCTTCAGGTCGTGGGGTCAGGCAAGCCTCACAGGACTTGTTGATTGGCCGGTTGATGAGGGTGCAGAGATGACAAGCCCACTCCTCTTCCTCCTTCTTCCCCACATGATCACTGGTCCCACTTCCTTGGTAAGCCCAACCAATCAGAGTGTTCCGGGTTGGGAGTTTGCTGGGAGAGTACACAGTACAGAAGAGCTTGATTGACAACTGTAAAGCGTGGCTAATGAAACTCGTGCGTAGCTGACACTAATAATAACAAGGGCCATTAATTGTAAATAAATGGCAGGCTGTCAGAGGTAGGGTTGAAGACTAACTGCTGATTAGCAAAACAGTCGATTAATAAAGTTAATGTGACACGCGGAACATGCACTGGGTAACAGATGTAGTGCGTCACAGATCTGTGCATCTGCAAGTCCATTAACGCTGTTCACTGGAGAAGCAGTACTACACTCGCTCAAAATAAACAACATTTCTCCCCCATGTTGTTACTGTATAACAGTTTTAATTAGAAAATCTGTGAACTTTGGCAACTCTTCTATCACTGCAAATTCTTTGTAGCACCACACCTGCTTTCCCCACAGGAAAGACATGACAGAGAGCTCATCACACCATTGAAACTTTAGTGATAGACATAAGACCTCTAATCGCAGGTGATAAAATATTAGCTGATTTGTGTGTGCATGCATACGTGTGTGTCTGTGTGTGAAAGAGAGAACTAAACACTGTGCATATATGTGCAGTGCAGTATGTGTGAGAGAATTGTTTTTGTCTGTGTGTGCACATGGGCCAAGAACTAAACCGCAAACCCATCACACACATCGCACATGCAATACCACAGGACCCTACACACCCACTCACCAACATTTCCAACTCCTATCAGGAAGAAGATACATCAGCTTAAGATGCAACAAAGCCCACTATAGCAGAAGCCTTACAGCAGGGGTGCCCACTATTTTTTTGGCTTGTGAGCTACTTTTAAAACCACCATGTCACCGTGATCTACTGAGGATGATGATGATGATGATGGTGGTGATGAAGATGATGATGATAAATCACTCAGTATGAGTTTCATATGTACCTTTTTGCAGTGTGTTTATTGATATACATGCTGCATTACATATGCAGCATAGTAAAATACATGCATCCATGCATAAACATCCACAGCACAACTTTAATTCAATTGTATTATTACATAATGTTGTGCATTTACAGCACAATTATAATACATTTGTATTACTTTCGAATGAACCTTTAGAGCACAACTCTAATACATTTGTAATCATCTATTGCCAGGACTTAATTAATCTGATGATGACCTGCACTGGAGGGAGTCAGACAGGGTTGCATAGTCCGGACAGTGGCTGCTGGTAGAACGGTATTTGGATTTAACCAGACATACTATACATAGACAGAGCATGGGGCGTTACTGCCAATAGGCGCTGACGAGACATGGAGCCGCCATCTTGGAGCGGGGATACGCTCCATTCAGCTTAATCCGTTTGACAGGACAAATGAACTGTTAGCGCATTTTATTAACAGTACCTCGCTAAACACTACTATTTTTAAAATGGCTGTATCGCTAGTAGGTTATAGTATGCTATAACAAAGGCTTCTTGTATAGTATGTCTATGGGAGTACTTACATACACAATCGTTGGGTTTCACTTACTTCTCTCGCCGGCAGCTAACTGTTAGATTTGGACAGGCGCCAGATTTTACGGTGACGTCATACACGCGCCTATCGTTCAGTGTAGTCCTTTATCAGCTTTTTAATTAACATTAAGATCAGATCAGTGAAAAAAAGAAAGTATGACAACCTGAATCGATAGAACTGCCCAGCATGCATATCATATGAAAGCCACTATCTTAACTTTGGAGTGTGAGCCGAAATGTAATTTTTTGAAGAAAAAATCCCATTCATTTCGATATAGAGGTGGGGAACGCAACCAGCAGGGGGCGATGAGATTACTTTCCCAAACAGTGACTTCCCCCCGAAAAGCGAACTGAGAAATGTGACGGAATTAAAAATACAGTTAAGCGGGCAGCACTTCATCATGCGTTCTATTCAAACGAGGACTCTTGAAAGACGTCTGTTCCGTGCACCCTTGTTTTAACGTGATAAATTTAGTGCAGTATGTGCTTGGTGTCGTTGGAAAGCTGAGATTCTGTACTTTCTTCTGATATGCGTGCCTGTCTGTGATCACGGGTTCGCGAGTAATTTCAACGAGAGTAATGCCTGTGCGGAGCGCTAATATGAGAAATGTTGGCGATTTTTTTTTCTTTAATAATATCTCCCCGATACTTGAACGCAGAAATAAGCGGGAGGTCACGTTGTAAAGCACTGGTTCTGCTGTTTTGTTTGGTATAAGTGCCATCTTGCTACTGATGTACCGTTCCGGAGTAATTCAACAGAGAAGAATGGATGTAAATTTGGACGCATTTTGCGTCCGTTGGGCCCATAGGGTTAAATCCATAGACATACTATACATATGAGTATTTCATTCGCTGGACCCGCACGATCCGTATGCGCATGCGCAAGATGTTCGCCATGCGCAGATGATACGTGTTTTCTTACGACGTTTTACGACCCTGCACGATCTGTTGCACTTTTGCACCGCAAGTTTCATTCATTCACAATCAGTACAAAGAACGACACAAATCGAAAATTGAGTTGTAATTTCACTTTCTTCTGTATTTCGAGGCACCGTAAATATACAGTTAATTGATTATCATTCTATGACTGTGACATAAATTGTTCAAACCTTTCTGTTTTATAAATAATTCTGTTCAATAAACAGGTAATGTATGCTTCGGGTATGTTCCCTCACGTTTCATTGGGAGTGGGACAGGTCAAGTAGGCCTATAGCATAGTAAAAGGGCTAAATGATCACATTTTTGAAGGAACTTACGACCGCCTGGCTGAAGCCGTAAATAGGGAGACCAATCCATAGCAAGTTTTGCAAAAATAATTTATTTAAATATAGAAAAAGTTAGTAAATGGGGGAAAAGCAAGATTGTGGTGCAAAATGTGTCTAGTAGGCTATGAGCGAAAAAAAAAGAGAGAAAAAAACGTGCAGCAACGGAGTTCTGGCAGATGATGGGGATGTTCTGCAGCAGACCAATATCCCCAGAGTGGCAAGCAGGAGACCCAAGAGCCAAAAGAAAGCGAGGGAAAGCAGCCAGCCTTCTTATGCAGGTACCAATTAGGAGTCACACCTGTACACCCAGATTCACACTGGCAGGCTGCAGCCTGCTGGACGAACATATGAACTACAAAATGGGTAATCAACTTTATTACCATTACTTTATTACCTACGTTGGAATGCATTTTCCTGATATCCAAATAACATGTCCACAGTTGTACACAATCCAAAACCAAACACATTGAAAAACAGTGGCAGGTCAAAAGGCTTGTCACTACTTCAGCATTCAATACATCCACAGGAAACATGGAAATATGTTCAACTTCTTTCTCTGGTTGAAGGTGACATACGCTTATATGATATGCAATCATTTGCTAACGTGAGTTGTATGTTTTTGAAACGATTAGTATGCCTTGCAACTCGCTTAGCCCTTTGGAGACTGAGCCGAACATTCCATTTTTTCAGACATGATGCACTCCTTTCACAAAAAGGCTTGTTGTGTGGTTATATTACATGGCAGAGAATTCACCCACCAAATTAATAAGGGGAAATAGACCTTTCAAATGATATAACATGTCATAAATACATTTAAATGTAACACACATTATTCAGAATTTTGTGATCTGCACAAAGAAAAAATCTGTATAAAATTGTGATATTTTGTTCAATAGTTATGATAAATTTACTGATAACAGTACCTTTTTCCTTAGCAAACAGAATGTTATGAAAACCGAATGAGTCATTAAAACCATCTGGCATTTTTTACCTACTGTACATAGATACTAATGTAATTTAATAAAACAAATGTGAAAGCGAGGTAAAGACTTGCTGATGGTGATTGCTTGTCCGTATTCTTTATTTTACTTCAAAACCAAAATAACAGACAATAATACATGATTTACGTTTTAGAAAGACCAAAAGAACTTTTATTTTTTAATAAATACCTTACAAAAGCTAATAAACAGGAATACTTTTTTTTTGTAAATACCATAAACATTTACAGACATATCAGGAACATCATTACAATAATAATATGACAGTATAACTAAAATTGAACAAAAGATCTGACCTGTCAACACAACCCATGTTTTTATTATAGTCATTATAGCCTGTCCCATGCCATATCCTTCCTTACTAATCAACGTACCTATGTAGGCTATAGTTATTTACATTGAGGAAATTGGACAGGCATGTGACTGCACATAGGTCTGTTCACTTGGCCAGTAAAAGACCTCCCACTATGTGACAAAATCTCATGTCTCCACATCCTACCCTTCATTTCCACCTCTTCACATCTTTAAAATCATTTGAAAATTGCTCTCTATTTTTCTAGGCCTATGGCATGACAGGGTATACATGCAAATTCATTTGATGGCCCTTGGTATGTCTGAGCAGGAGGGAAACACAAACAGAGAAGCACTCTCTGACCTGTTAGGGAATGGCTAACCAAATCCAAAAGAGATAATTATTCATGAGAATAGTAATGGAAATGTAGATAGAAATATAAACTCACCAAGACTACTGTTATTTAGGCTATACTGGAACAAATACTCGTGTGCACACAGGAATGTGCACATGCAGGCGCATGCACACAAAGACACAGAAACACAAATCTAGCTAAGGATGATGGTGGGTCACTCTCCACCTCCTTATCATCCAACAGCTGTCTGTCCAGGTGGTCCTCCTCCTCTACATCCATGCCTTCATGGTCCAAGTTGTGATCCACAATGACTTTGCGCTCATCCTCTGCCTCCTTTCCGTGCAGATGGAACACTCGCTCTCCATGCATCTAAGAAAAACAAACAAAATACATAACTTAACCTCAACCTGTCTTACTCCTCTCCACATCACACATACCTTTCATTTATCTGTCTTGTGTCTTTGCATATCACATCCATTTTGACAATCACTTGCCAAGACCAACCTTTACCAAAATATTGGTGCACTAAAGGACTGAACATTTGTTCTCGCGTGTTTGTGTTAACAATTAAGTATGTATAGGATCAAACAAGATAGCAAAAATGACTGATAAAAACTTGACCAAAGAAATCTACTTCATAAATAGAACTTTCATGCTACTGTATAGGTGAAATGAGATTGTGCAGCTGAGTGACTGCAAGGAGGACGAGAGATGCATCATGTTAGTGAGCTATAAATTATCTGTAATAGCTATCACTTTAGCTAGCAAATAGACAACATACAACCTAACTAGTCATTAGACACCACTGTAAAATATTTACTGTGATGCTGACATTGACATGGTCAATCTATGGTAAATAACAACTTGCATATGCGCTCTCACCAGCTCGGATTTTTCGAAGTCGTGGCAACTAGCGCTCAAAGCAGGTCGACTGGTCAGCAAGTTCACTGACAGATTATAATATTCATACATATATATATATATATATATATATATAGTATATATATACAATATATACATGTCAAGCCACCATTGTCTGACACATTTCGACTGAATTACTTATTATTTTTGACATATAATCTTTTAGATTACATATTATAAGCCTGTGGGTGAATATATGTTTGAGAACGAAGTTGACAAATTAGGAGAACCTATCCTATGCTATGTAGCGTATCCTATGCTATGTAGCGTAGCTGCAGTAGATCTGGAAGGCAGAGCTAGTTTGCTATGCAACTACAGTATTAACGGGCTATTTCGCACAATCTTCAAGGAATCTCAAAAACATTTATCCTAGTGGTAACTATAGCTTGTCCTACACTTGTCAGTCATACAAAAGCCTACAAAAAACGAAAATGAGTAAGGACAACGAAGTGCAGTTTACTACTTGATTATTTACCTACACAGCCTGCTGAGCCAGCCAGCCCACTCGCGGTCATTGACTGTATGGGTCATATAATCATCAAACTATGACAAATGAGTAAGGACTGCTGGCAAACAAATCAAAAGACTCTTTTACCTCAGTTGATCCGATGTCTTTTCCCTTGAATGATGTAAAGTTGAACAATAACAGATGACCGCTGACATGTCCATGGCACTCCTCCTCCCGATGCAGCAGTTTCTCTTCAAGTAGCAAAAGCAAAATACTGTAGTTCTCGTGATTATTTCACTTATTCACCGATTACAGTTTTCCAACAACAAAAAACACAGATTTTTTGTAAAAGTTAATAAACAGACTCTCTGCAATAAATAGGTTAAAAGAACCACAAATATAGATATATACAGTAACTATATCTATAAAATAAACCGCCAGAGGTTTTGGTTAGCCGTCAAGCATTTCTGTGCCGTATGTCTGGTACAGATCGTGCAGGGCTTCTTGCAGATACGTCATTGTGAGCATGCGCGTACTGATCGTGCAGGTCCAAGCATAGACAGAGAATGTACTGAGGGATGGCGTCGTTTTCAATGGGAGCCGTTGAAGCACGATTTTGAGGTTTTTAATTGGTCACAAGGCAACTGCGCAAGCGCGGGGTGACGTACGGTCACGTCGGCCAGCGAACCCAAATACTATAAATTGAGTGGTAGATGCTCAATCACAAATCATACAGCGTACGATAATTTTCTTAATAAGTATTCTTCTACCGTTATAGCTGCAATCACTTAGTGGAATGGGGGGGGGGGGGGTAATATTGTATGTGGGGACTTGATTCTTCGTCAACTAACTTTGGTTCCAGGCAGTCTTGCAAGCCAGCATGTCAAGGGAGCTAGCTAGTTAGCATGTAAACTACAAGCTATAGCGTGTAGCTTAGCTTAGCAGTCTTTCTCAATTCACTTGCATCGAATAGTAAAATCCATAAAGATAGCGATTCTGCTTACAAACAAATACCAAGTTCTACGCGTATTTTTCGGGAAATAGTGATGTAAATGTTTCCCCAACATGAATAGAAAAGTAAACGAGCATGACTGTGGCTACAGCTTGTTATCCAACCAGTACGGTAAATTTTCTCCTGTGCGACAGAAGCTCACTAGCCGTCGCATGATTTATGGCGTCATTTTTAGCATAATTTCAGATACACGTTTCTTACAAGGCAATAACATGACAGATTTCTGATCGAAGCAAATATGTTTTGCTGTGCCCTCTCCGGTTTACAACAATGCCAATATCAAGGTACGGATGGCTTCTCATGTAAAGTTGTTTGATTTCAAAGTGACGCTAAAATGAATGGAAGTCAACGGAATGCTAGCGTTCCTACAAGTTAGAGAACTAGCTAGGACTCATTCTTTGCTGCAGTTTTCCAGTAGCCGTTCTAGTTGTTATGGTAACCTAACAAAAAGTTTTAGGCAACCTGTGATCTATGGATCTACCTACCCTGGTAAACCCGCCCCTCGTACTTCATTTCATTTTGTACAGAGGGTCTGGACCGGAATCTCTTGAGGGTCATTTAGTCGGCCCCAGCAATACCGATCCAATCAGCGAACAGACTAGAGGGTGTGTTGGTTAGCGGTGATGTTGACCTTGTGTGCTACATTTGAATTGTAGTGCGTAGGTAGGCTAATTGCATAAGTGACAACCAGGCGTTAGCGATTGGGTAAAGACAGAGGTTTGTTTTAAACTTCAGCAGAGTCCATACCTCCAGGAAGAAATGGTTTCTGACGGTTTCTGGTCCAGACCCTCTGTAAAAAATGAAATGAAGTACGAGGGGCTGGTTTACCAGGCTACGATCTACCAGCACTGCCTTCGCAATCGACATGTAAAGTACCCACTTGTCTTTATGCCCCTTGAGAGAAAAAGAAGTCTAGCTGCTTACAACTTAGCTCATTTGACTACCATGATCTAGATGAATCAGAATCTTCAGACTGTAATTGTGAATGATGATGTGTGAATATAGGCATGTCCATGGAAGTCTATGTAAGTTTGTGGATGAATATGTGTTATATGCTGAATTTCTTTTTGTCTTTGTTTCTGCTAAACGAGACCAAAATGCAAAGGAACTGTAAAAAATGTTCCCAGGGAGACCATACACAAACTAGCAGTACAAGCTCCACACACCGACACACCCCTGAGACACAGGCCAACACATCTCATCTTGCCAGATAACACATTATCTAGCCTGCCTAGTTTTACCCTGGTAGACAAAACATTGTGTGCATCTAATGTAACTGGCTCACAAAAGTGAAACAGTTTCTTTCCACTATAAGCTTTGGGCATCCAGTCTGAGTCTACACCAGTGGACATGCTCAGAAAAGTTTGGACTTGAGTGGCAAGTTCCACAAGAGATTACAATCAAAATGTACCAATGCACTGTTGCCAGAACGACTAACCCAAATCATTGACTATTCCATCAACAGATGGGACACTTGAATAGATTGCATTTTAATGGGGACAATGAATAAATTAACAGTCAAGGCAGAGGAATGCTTATGAGCTGCTGTGAGCAGCTCATAAGCATTCCTCTGAGCAGCTGTCTGTCTGTGTCTGTCTGTCTACTACACAGAACACGAGTTCAGAGCAGTGGGCAGAGCTGCAAACAATACCTGTCTGTCTATCAGTCACATACAATACGACTACAGAGCAGTGGCCAGGCCTACAGACAACACCTGTCTGTCTATCTGTCAGTTACATACAGCATAATACTGCTACAGAGCAGTGGCCAGAAGCATAGACAACAGGTGTCTGTCTGCCTCTAAGTCACACAGGGTAGGATTACCACAATAGCCAGATTCATAGACCTAGATAATTGCTTCAGAGTGTTGCTGATGTCAAGACTCATTTACAATGGCTTCCATGTCCAGGAAGCTGTCCATGTGGGTGAGACCAGGGTGATGCTTACTGTCTTTTTCTTCTATGGACATGAATGGGAAAATTACACTGAGTAAACTCAGTGTCATATGGGCTTATATGGGCAGTGAATAAATGATCATGATCAGACATGTTTTGTGGAGTATGTTTCCATTTAGAAAATAAACAAATTGCCTTCCAGTCCAAGGTTCTAGATCAGTGTCCAGAACAGACCACTCCAGGCCCAAATAATTCCAGAATGTTATGTTGGATGTTGAACAGACACTGTCAGAGTTCTCCCCAGAATTCTTATCAAAGTATCGTCTGAGTTCTGGAAAATGCAGTCAGCTCAAGGACTCCTGGGGCACATTTCCTCACAAAGCAGCCTTACAGGGCAGCAGAACAGAATAATCTCTCTCTTAACAGGAGTAAACCTTGAGCATGACTATTTGGTTAGAGAGAGAAAAAAAATAGAGACAGAGAGAGAGAAAGAGAGGAAGGGAATGTGGAAAAGAGAATGGGAAAGAGAGAAAGAGGAGAACGATAGAGCAAGAGAGAGCGAGAGAAGTGGAAAGAGAGAGGGAGAGAGAAAGAGGGAGAAATAGAGCAAGATAGAAAGAAAAAGAGAGGGTTGGTTGCCCTTCATCTCCACAGAGAATGTGATTGGGGCCTGAACTGTCCGACAGCGGCTGCTATCTGAGCAATGGTGGCACGCTGCATAAATGAGTCTGCTCTTGGTCTGAAGAAACACAAAGCCTGCTAGTGGCCCTGCGATGACTAAATCAATGCACTGCGATTATCCCCATTTTTCTTCATCAGCATGCCACCCTCCAAATGGGACTGACTCGTGGAGTGTGAGGGGGACTGTAAATTATGTTTGTGCGTGGCTGCTTGCGTGCGTGCGTGCGTGTGTGTGTGTGTGTGTGACAAAGAGAAAGAGAGAGAGAGAGAGAGAGAGAGAGAGAGAACACTATGAATTATGTATGTGAATGTGCCTTTTAAGTGTGAGAATGGATTGACCTGTGTGTGTTTGTTTACACATGTATGGTTGTACAGCTCACCTGATGTTCACCTGGTTTGGGTCGGCCTTCTGGCACAGTGGGCAGAAGTAGGTCATCCTGCCGTTATCACCTAGGCGGCAGACGGTAATGCTGCCGCTGCACTGGCCACACTGTGGCCGCTTGTAGACCTTGTAGTGCCTGGAGAGGGCAGACCCAGTCTTGCGACACTGGAGGTGGACACAAAGCCCAATGGTACAGTAAACAACAACAAACTATTCATATATATTGTATTCATATAACGCCTTTTAAGTGGTTTATAGTGAAGGGGGACCTCACTAACAACCATCAGCATATAGCACAGAGGATGAAACTATTAGCACTTATAAATGGCACGCTAGCAATGATCCATGAACAGTGTGCTTCCTTCATGGCCTTTTACCACAAAGTTGGTTAAAAGACTTTATTACAATCCTGTTTAGCATATTTAAGTATTTCTGCATACTATGGAGAATACAGGCTATACATAATTATATTTTGACTTTGACCATTTCCAGTTTTACATCTTCTATAGTACTGCATCAGTTGTATAATTGTCGTACAGATGGAAAAACAAACAAAAAGTCTGTTTCCTTTAAGTTACCTTGTAAAAGAGCAACGCAAAGTCCCGAGTCATTTTGACCAGATGGCGTACCTGTTCACCAGACAACTGGTACATCTGTGACACAAGAATGGGCATGTTAATTATCTGGCTCTGTGCAAGTGTGTGTGGGTGGGTGAGTGGGTGTACACACAGAGTCAGCTCTGCAAAGACTGTTTGTATTTGTCATACCTCCACAAGAATAAACTACTTACATATTCAAATAAATAATTGGGTAAATAAATAAATAATCAAATCAAGGATAACCCTCCAGTCAAACGCAGTGAACTGTGCTGTTCTCTGGTGAGATGTTGCAGCTAAATCCCTGCTTGTTCAAAGCATGCAAAAGTGCGTTGGTGTTACACTGACAAAAGCTTCAACTTAAGGCAGGAGCAGACTAGCCTGGTAAATCAGCCCCTCATACTACACTGTATTTCATACAGAGGGTCTGGCTGTGGTTCCATTGACATGGTTATCTCAGGCAGGATTTTGCCAGACCAGTCAGCCAACTGAGGGAGTGTTTGTTAGTGATGACGTCAACTTTGTGAGCTATATTTAAGTTGTACAAAAAGAAGTGTAGTACAAGTGGCTGATTTACCAAGCTAAGAGCAGACACCCCCAGCCTGATTAAACCCATGACCTCACAAATCCACCCCAGAAATCATCCAGACCACACATCATGGAGAAGGAACACAGAGACGGAAAACAGACGGAAAATAGCCTGGAGTGGTGGTGGGGTGTCAAGCAGAGCAGACGGTTACCTTGATGGCAGGGTGCAGTCCGCTATCAAACAGGGCCTCGTTCTTGATGATGTTGCCTACACCGGGCAGCACCGCCTGGTCCAGTAGAACGTCACAGAGCATGCGGCCGCCCTCTGCCCTCATCGCCCCCTCTGCACGTGCCGCGCTAAACTTGGGTGAGCACACGTCCAGACTCCCCATCGCACGCACTCTCTGCTCACAGTCAGCCACCAGCCTGCCCACACACACACACACACACACACACATACAAATGCAAAGGCAAGTAGACATGCAAACATTGACATACAGATAAGGAGACACAAACAAATATCCATTTGTAAATGCAGTGATAAACATAGACATACACACACACACAGCTTAAAATACAAAGGCAGGTATACAGTATGCGCACACACTAATGATAAGGAGACACAAATAAACATCTACTTGTAGGTGTAGTAGATGAACATCCACAGACACACCATAAAATACAAATACACACAGACACACACCCCAACACATAAGAAGACACAAACACACATACACTTGTAGGTAGAGTGATGAACATCCACACACACACATACAAGTACAGCCACCAGGACAAAACAGACACAAATGTTAACCAGTCATCGGAGAAGCCAAAAATTCCACAAATCACAGCTGAAGTCAAAATGTGTGTGTGTGTGTGCGTGCCTGTGTGCGTACATGTGTGTGTGCGTTTGGTTGGTTATGTTACAGAGAGATCAAAATATATTAAAATTAACTCAGAAATATCTGTGTTTATATAATTTCCTGAGAACTAGCGATTACTAAAAAATCTCACCACTTTACATCACATGCTTAAGGCACCAAATGTAATGAGTGGGGATAGAGGACACTACACTATATAGACACAAATGAACTGATAAAAGTGTGTCTTTGTTCTTCTGCTACCTGATCTCCACACTGGAGTCATAGAAGCAGATGCAGTCATTGGTGAGCTGGACTACCACTGTCGGCAGAGAGCACCGTTGCTCTTTCCTCTCTCCAGCCGGGTTGATCCGCATCGACCCGTTCATGCCAAAGTGGACTCTGCAGAAGGCAATGCAGACAGACACATATACAAATATATAAAAGACAGACTCAAGTAAAGTGATGAGATATAATTTGTTTTGGCTAAGATGTGTTGGGTTTAGGGCAGTGTATTCCAAGATCTTTATAATAGAAATGAAAGTCGCATGATCTCTGCGGACCTTAGGCACAGAGCAGTGATTTCATTTAGAGGGTGAACTGACATCAATACATCAGTGTGTGAAGAATGTCACCCATGAAGGCTTACCTAAGTGCCCTTTCTCCAAAGTACAGAAACAACTCCTTTCCCAGCGTGTCCACCCCAGTGAAGGAACATCCACAGAAGGCTTGGTACGAGCTCCTCACATTTTCTATCTACGAATCAACACATTTCTTTACCATAAAGCAGGGTTCAAGCCAACAGATCATGCACGTCTGCTTGCTGACCGAATACTAGTCTTACCACTGTACCTTAACTAATAATCTTTGCATTCGAAAATATTACGCTTACCCTACACATGACAGACACTTCGATAAAAGTTTATACTATAAATAATTTTAAACATTATCAAAAAACACAATGGTGCCTGAGCTATTTAACGCTCTATATTTCCTAGAAATCGCTGTGACTAGCCTGGCTAACCCACTGCTTGTATACCATGTAATTAGCTTACAGACGATGGTGTTGTTCCTCCACGAATTTCTTTGACCTTTTGTCCTTTCTGAACTTTTGAGCGGGTCTTTTCGCCATTCAAAGTGCATCCTGGACCTTCCACCATTTTACACTACTATACGGGAAAACACGATTATTGACAAGACCAAAATAATAGCACTTCGCCCGCCAGAAGATTCAAACGCGCACCACAGATGATGGCTCCCCAGTGCACATGCGCACTTCCGTGACACAGACGTAACAAACTAGGCAAATATATATATATATATAGCAGCTATCCTAAACGTAGATAGATGAACTTGGACTCATCTCTACAGTTTGTCAAATATGGTTATAACTTTGTATATTTTGTATTTTATTCTATTCAGTCAGCCCATTTTTAATAGGCCTATAAGAATAGTGGGGTCAAGTTGACGTTGTCAATGTAGCCTATAATAATCCAATACTACCATCTGCTGGCAATATGTTTTGGTTGCTATGTCTGCGCCTCAGGCTACTCCCGTTTTATTATTAAACTTTACGTTTTGTATTGTAAACATTTGTGTTCTCTGCTCAATGAACAGGAAGCACTTGCTGTCATAACATAGGATCTGTAGGCATGGGCATAGACATACTATATGTCTATATAGTATGTCTATGGGCATGGGGACTACCCTGATACAGAAACCCAGTGACCCAACTCGGAGCTTATGGGGTACACTTCGGACGCCCCCCACCCCTACCCAAACATTCGACCCATTGACGGAGCCATGACTGAGTCTTCCGATCACAAGCCCTTCACGGCACAACTTTCCAATGTTTACTTTACAATCTTGGCGCTATTTTGCTTTAAGCTTTTCGTCAGAATCACGCTAAATCTTCTGACGTACTTCTACATTATCAGAGGGAACCGTAAAGAAGCGGCCCGAATATCCGCAGAGTTCTACGATTATGGCCCAGGACAGAGTGAGTAGGCAGCCAAAATTACATAGGGTCCTTTAAATTGTTTTACGGTTTCATTTAATATCTGACCTGGTAACACTAACAGTGTCGCTGTAGTAAGTTTACAGGTTCCCATATACTTCTTTACTGACAAGAGGACCCATGTATAGCCTACACACAAAACACATTTTAAAGAACACGTTTTAAAGACAGCCAAAGTAGGCTAGTCTAGGTCAGACGAGCCCAATGCTGCCAATCTCCCTAAACCCGGCTTACAGTTCATCGATAATTCAGTTGCTATGCATGCCTAATTGTCTCTGCATCGTGTTTCATTGTATCATGTCAGTCGCAGTTCAGTGCGCTTTTTTGGACATAAGATGTACCAAACGTGGGTTAAGTATCCCAAGCTCAATGGTAGCAGACCGTAGCTGTCTCTGCAGCTATGGCCAGGTTATTTATATGATGCTCGTGCGCCCCCCTAGCGTTTGGCCTATTGCGCGAGCATCGAGGTCACCATAGCTCACAGCCAATCTGTGCGCGTTCAGGTGGTCGTGATCGAGGTCTCCGGTCCTCGGCGCTGCTGTATGAAAGACTAGATCAGAGTCGTGGCCCGCTGGCATGTGACAGACTGAGGTACCAAAATAAACACAGCCCGCTACACCACGGTTAGAGCTGTGGCAGGAAAACACAAACAAGCAGAGAGGAGTAGACTGCAAAACAAGCAGCACTGGTAGTAGGGGTCTTCAAAAGGGAATAAAGGGGACAAAACTAGACTGGCTGTGACAGTGAAGGTCCTACTGGGCTGGTTGTCAAGTCAAGGTTAGTTTTAGCTTGTGATATTTTGTATTAGGCTTCTAAAAGAAATAGAACACCATTTGTCAGAGCTACAGCATTATAAATTGTATATAAATATAAATAAATTTGATTTATAAGAAATTCATGGTTACAGCACTTATACACAGCATGTAGTCATTAGGGGCAGAGATCTAGTTATGGTTGTTACTGTCTCCAGATATTCAAGTTTCAGGCCTCTTGTTTCTACTCTTCTAAAAGACTGTTTTGCAGTCTAAGGGTTAGGTGACCATATTTTAATTACCGAAAACCAGGACGCACTGCCTGGCAATGACATACTCAAATGATACTCAAAGTTAAATAAAGGTGCCTTATATTTTCAATGCATTTAAAGTATGCCTCCTCTGTATGGATAGAAAATTGTTACATTACAAAATACTGTCTGTAATCAATAGGGACTGTCCTAGCCTGTTTGGTGCTCTGGGTGAACACCCACTCTGGTGAAAATGGGACATTTGGTCACCCTACTATCTGTGCCACTGTTTTAGGGTGTAGGGGTAGGTAAGACTGTTGTTGGTAACTCTATGTTAGAAGGACTGAACTGAAATAAATGGCTGTATGGCTTGGATATAAATATTTTTAGGTTGCTGTGGCTTAGATTTGTTGTAAACATAATCTGTAAGCAAAAGCCAAGTATTTACATAAAAAGAGCCATAGGAAGAGTCTATGCCTTATGCGTGTCCTGAGTCTGCTGCTGGTTTCTCAGTAAACCAACGATGAAGGCAGGTGAGAATGATGACGAGGATGTATGGAACGCCATGGCGGTTATTCTGGATATCGACTCAGGTGTGTAATTGCTGGCCCTAGTCAGCCATCCTGTACTTATCATTCAGAGTACCTGACATCAACACTTCTCTGCTGTGCATAAGCCAGGTCCCTAGCTACCACATCAGATCACAGACTCACACCAGAGTCTTACTTGGATTTTGTTAGGAGTGTCAGGTGGACTTTATCTGCACTGCACTGACAGATAGACATGAGTGCCTTTTGGAATTTATCTTAGGTTTTAATCAGCATACAGAATGTGTGTGCATGTGTGTGTGTGTGTGTCTATTTGTGTTTGTGAAAATGACATATGAAACTTAAGTGTGTGACCTGTGTATGTTACTGATGTGGGTGGTGTGGTTTGCAGGGTCGTGGGCAGATAGAACTCCCCTCCATGATGCTGCCTATCAAGGAAGGCTACTGTCCCTTAAGACCCTCATCAAACAGGTAGCAAAACACAACACAAGCAAACAAACAAAAACATGAATAAAGCAACAATGAACACATTTCCTGTTGGATAAATATAGCCTGTGTTTTATTGAAATGTATACAGTTAAAGTATGTAAGGCTGTGTATAAAATGTGTAATGAATGCCAAGGGACTTTTTCATTTGAACTTGTTACACTGAAGAGAAGTAGATAAAAAATGATACAACCAATAATGCCATTTTGGAAAGTTTACAGTTACTGCTAATGCTTGTTTTATGTATGTGTGCATGCGTGTGTTTGTGTGTGTGTGTGTGTGTGTGTGTGTGTGTGTGTGTGTGTGTGTGTGTGTGTGTGTGTGTGTGTGTGTGTGTGTGTGTGTGTGTGTGTGTGTGTGTGTGTGTGTGTTGACAGGGTCACAGTGTGAATGCCCTGACAATAGACCATGTGAGCCCTCTTCATGAAGCCTGTGTTGGCAACCACGTATCCTGTGCCCGAGCCCTCATTGATGCTGGTGCCAATGTTCGTCCTTTTTTAGATGTGTTTTACACATGTCTGTGCATTTCAACAGGTTGGGTGTGTGTTTGTGTGTGTGTGTGTGTGTGCATGTATGTGTGCATACCCAGGTTAACAGAAGCACCATAGGTGAACTGTTTGTGTGTGTGCAGAGGTGGACAGTAACTAAGTAAATGTACTCAAGTACTGTACTTAAGTACAGTTTTCAAGTATCTGTACTTTACTTGAGTATTAAACATTTTGGCAACTTGTGACTTTCACTTCACTACATTTTTAGGACAGATATTGTACTTTTTACTCCACTACATTTGAAATGTGCATGAAGTACTCATTACATTGATGAGAGATGGATACCCTCAACTCCTGTTTAAAAAGTATGATCAGTACAGTTCCAGTACAAGTTACATTGAAACATGGCTTTGAAGTGATTTTGCAATAATGTGATAGATCTTATTGAAGTCTGAAGTGTCTTTACTTTCAGTCACTAAATTTGAACTTGGCAATGATCATGATGCAATGGCAGATAATGACAATTCTTTATCAAAACATTCGTGACTATGATAAAGTTGGAATGAAAAAAGACAATCAGTTCACCACACATCTTTGCAACTAAACATTACATTTACCACTCCAATGAAGTTATTCTGGTTGTGTTCAGGTGTTTCAGATTTGTTAGTAGAGAATGAATAACAATAGTAATTCCATTGATCGTTTTAAACATTGACTAGGAATGACATTCTCCCAAATATTTTTTTAAACTACAGAGCTTCCCCAAGTACATATTGTTTTGTAATTTACACCGTTATCCTAAATTCCGGCAGCTATACATGGACCTACTTACAGGGAAAGAAACCAGCAAAGATCATTTTCAAAGACTAGGCTCTTGTTGACTGCAATTATCCTTATTGGAAGTTTATTTGCATCTAAATTAGTTTATATTAGGGTAAAAGGCAAAAACCCTGTATAATTAAGCAAATAACAATGTCAGGTAGGCCCAAAAATATGAAAATAGTGATGTTGTGTATAAAGAACTTAAGGTCAGGTCATGTTTTAGTGACCTGTCTGTGGCCACACATTATCAAAAAAGAAAGAAAAAAATACTTGTACTTTTAATACTTAAGTATTTTTAAAAACAATTACTTCTGTACTTCTACTTGAATAGAAAATTGGCATAGCAACTTTCACTTTTAGTGGAGTAATATTTGACTAGGAGTATCTATACTTTGACTTAAGTAAAGGAATTGTGTACTTTGTCCACCTCTGTGTGTGTGTGTGTGTGTGTGTTTGTGTGTGTGTGTGTGTGTGTTTGCGTGAGTGTGTGAGTGCGTACCTGCATGCATGTGTCTGTGTGTGTACTCAGGTTAACACAAGCACCATGGGTGACATGTTTGTGTATGTTTGGTCGCAGGTGAATGTGTGCACTATAGATGGAATGACGCCCCTGTTGAACTCGTGCATTGTGGGTAGTGTGGCATGCGTGGAGTCACTCCTGGAGAGCGGGGCGAGACCCCAAGCTGCAGCCCCCTGCCAACCATCCCCCCTCCATGAGGCTTGTGCCCGCGGTAGGTCTCACGCACACACAATCCATACACGCAACCACGCGCACACAGGCATAACCCTTTACAGACACAAACACACACATACACACACACACACACGCACATACACGCACACACAAGCATATCCATACACTAACAAACCACATAATACCCAGCAGTGCACACCAGAAGTGTGAGAGGGAGCCATAGACTTACACACAAGCATACTCATGCACTCACACACAAACATATTCACACATACGCACATAAACACACGCCACACACCTCATACGACCCATGACTGCATGACTGCACCACTGTGGTTGGCAAAATTATCCCTAGATGTTAACACTGACGACCCCGCTATCATTTACTGATCATAGTAATCCTTTACAATTACTCAAAAAAAGATGTAAAAGAAGAAAATATTCAGAAATAAAATTTTGTTAAAATGAATATTGTAAGCAAAACATTGCCAATATATTTTTTTAAACATTTTTTGGCTTTGGGTGTTTTTACTTGAAGTTTGACACTATTCTGAAGCTTCTGATTTGTTCTACTGTCACATCTACATTTGTAGTGCCAACTTGCCTCTGAAGCAATGGCGGTTTGAGTTTCAGTTGCTAGCAATGTCAGGTAAAAAATAGAAATGTGTTTCGTTGCTGGCAATTTAAAATTCTTGTTCTCTGGCTGTTATGTTGTCCACATCAAACTGATCTATAGTCAACCTCAGGAAAAGAACATAATGTAGGCTATGTAAATGCAGCTTACCAAGCGCATGTTATGCCTACTGCAAGCAGTCATGTTAAACAAAGCAGGGAAGACATGCCTCTAATGTGTACTGAGATGACATATTTCAGCTGCATATTTTGCCTGTTTAAACCAAAAGCTTAACTTCTATTTTAAGGCACTATGTCCAGTCAACGTTGAAGTAATCATTTGAGGAGCCAAACAACACTTTCACTATTGATCCTATTGGCAGAAAATGTGTTGCCTTCTTTAAATAGGCTAAGGATATTTTTGTCTTAGGTTTGATGTTAGCACTCCTGACTTGCTATGTTATGTTGAATTTTCAAAAATGCAGCAGCTAACTCTGTAAGCGATGCAGCTTCAACACTGTTGTTGTATTACAGTGTCTTCAGTTGAAGGTACTGCTTTTATGCTACTTTGATGTGATTTGAAAATTGAGCAGAGTAAGTGATAACACATTAATAAAAAAAAATCAAATACAAACTACTGTTGTACTGTTTCAAAATGAGAAAATGGAAGATTAGAAAAAAAAGGTTAATGGTGTAAAATATTAATTTAGGAAATTTAGGAAAGTAATTAAAAGTAATTAAAAAGTAATTACTCTGAGAGAGTAATCAAAATAGTTACACTACTGTTACATTTAGATAGGGTAAGTTCTAACAATAACGAATTACATTTTCAAAGTAATCTTCCCAACATTGAGTACAGAGTTTTCAACCTTCCCATTAACTGTTCTCACCCTAAGATGGTTGCAGGCAATGCCTATGGTATATCGTGTACTGTGTGTGTGTGTGTGTGTGTGTGTGTGTGTGTGTGTGTGTGTGTGTCTGTGTCTGTGTCTGTGTTTGTGACTGTGTTCCCCAGAGTGCAAATGTTGTATTCCCTTAGCTAGCAAAAGAAAGCATTAGAATTCTTTATGTTTCCCTTGAGAACAGTTTCTGCCCCAACCAAGTAAATGATGTTTAAACTAGATGTACCGCATAGCGGTACATGGTATGACCGCCGCAGTATATTGAAATGTGGGAACTGTTGGTGTGATGAGTGTGTGGTAGAGCAGTGTTGTGAGGTGAGAATTCCTGTGGAAATGATTTCCTGCAAGTGGGCATGGATGTGGGTTTTGAATGTGTAGTGTGTAGGACTGATTTGTGAAGGCAAGGAATCGGCAAAATGAGAGTTTGTACAATTACAGCGCCCCCTATGGACCAAATGTTATGGCATGTTCTGTGGTGTTAGAGGTCTTTGTGGTGATCGTGCATGATGTATTTTGTGCAGTTTCCACCTTCTCGGTCCAAGATATTGGCAACTCAAAATCCCAATTTTTGCATTTACCCTTATCACTAGGTGGCGTTATGCTTCAAGTGAGAGTTTATGGGCTGGGTCAATATGCCTCTGTAACACCTACATACTAACACAAAATCGTTGTCTTGGGCAAAATTATTGACGAGTTATTTAACAAAAACTGTTTTTCAACACCTAGCTTCGGCGATAAACATCGCCCCGTATGACGAAATGTCACAAAATTTAGTACACATGAAAAGAAAGAAGTTTAGATATGGCATGTCAACTTTGACCAAATTTGAGCAATTAAAAGCCAAGATACGGCCATTTGAAGAATTTTAAGCTACGTGTTAAATGTTCATTGACGTGTAACTTCGGAACGGTTTATCTCAAGATAAATCCTTTGATAACTTTTTGTCAGCATTGTCTGTAGATGACATATACCAAATTTGGTGAGATTCACCTGAACGGCCTATGACGAGTTTGTTCAGATTCGTTTTCGCAATATTAAAATTTCACGGAAATTGTTCTCGTTGGAAGTGGGCGTCGACCAGTGTTTTCAATGCGTGAGGGTCAACAGATTTCATGATAAAAAAAAATTGTTGTAAACGTAAGCATTCTCTAGATAATAGGCAAAATGACATTTTCTACAATTACAGCGCCCCCTATGGACCAAATTTTATGGCATGTTCTGTGGTGTTAGAGGTCTTTGTGGTGATCGTGCATGACGTATTTTGCGCAGTTCCCACCTTCTCGGTCCAAGATATTAGCAACTCAAAATCCCAATTTTTGCATTTACCCATATAACTAGGTGGCGCTATGCTTCAAGTGAGAGTTTATGGGCTGGGTCGATACATCTCTGTAACATTGACATACTAACACAAAATCGTTGTCTTGGGCAAAATTGTTGACAAGTTTTTTAATAAAAACTGTTTTTTTGACACCTAGCTTCGCCAATAAACATCGCCCCCTATGACGAAATGTCACAAAATTTAGTACACATGAAAAGAAAGCTGTTTAGAGATGGCATGTCAACTTTGACCAAATTTGAGCAATTAAAAGCCAAGATACGGCCATTTGAATAATTTTAAGCTACGTGTTAAATGTTCATTGACGTGTAACTTCGGAACGGTTTATCTCAAGATAAATCCTTTGATAACTTTTTGTCAGCATTGTCTGTAGATGACATATACCAAATTTGGTGAGATTCACATGAACGGCCTATGACGAGTTCGTTCAGATTCGTTTTCGCAATATTAAAATTTCACGGAAATTGTTCTCGTTGGAAGTGGGCGTCGACCAGTGTTTTCAATGCGTGAGGGTCAACAGATTTCATGATAAAAAAAAATTGTTGTAAACGTAAGCATTCTCTAGATAATAGGCAAAATGACATTTTCTACAATTACAGCGCCCCCTATGGACCAAATTTTATGGCATGTTCTGTGGTGTTAGAGGTCTTTGTGGTGATCGTGCATGACGTATTTTGCGCAGTTCCCACCTTCTCGGTCCAAGATATTAGCAACTCAAAATCCCAATTTTTGCATTTACCCATATAACTAGGTGGCGCTATGCTTCAAGTGAGAGTTTATGGGCTGGGTCGATACATCTCTGTAACATTGACATACTAACACAAAATCGTTGTCTTGGGCAAAATTGTTGACAAGTTTTTTAATAAAAACTGTTTTTTTGACACCTAGCTTCGCCAATAAACATCGCCCCCTATGACGAAATGTCACAAAATTTAGTACACATGAAAAGAAAGCTGTTTAGAGATGGCATGTCAACTTTGACCAAATTTGAGCAATTAAAAGCCAAGATACGGCCATTTGAATAATTTTAAGCTACGTGTTAAATGTTCATTGACGTGTAACTTCGGAACGGTTTATCTCAAGATAAATCCTTTGATAACTTTTTGTCAGCATTGTCTGTAGATGACATATACCAAATTTGGTGAGATTCACATGAACGGCCTATGACGAGTTCGTTCAGATTCGTTTTCGCAATATTAAAATTTCACGGAAATTGTTCTCGTTGGAAGTGGGCGTCGACCAGTGTTTTCAATGCGTGAGGGTCAACAGATTTCACTATAAAAAAAAATTGTTGTAAACGTAAGCTTTCTCTAGATAATAGGCAAAATGACATTTTCTGCAATTACAGCGCCCCCTATGGACCAAATTTTATGGCACGTTCTGTGGTGTTAGAGGTCTTTGTGGTGATCGTGCATGACGTATTTTGCGTAGTTCCCACCTTCTCGGTCCAAGATATTGGCAACTCAAAATCCCAATTTTTGCATTTACCCATATCACTAGGTGGCGCTATGCTTCAAGTGAGAGTTTATGGGCTGGGTCGATACATCTCTGTAACACCGACATACTAACACAAAATCGTTGTCTTGGGCAAAATTGTTGACGAGTTTTTTAACAAAAACTGTTTTTTGACACCTAGCTTCGCCAATAAACATCGCCCCCTATGACGAAATGTCACAAAATTTAGTACACATGAAAAGAAAGCTGCTTAGAGATGGCATGTCAACTTTGACCAAATTTGAGCAATTAAAAGCCAAGATACGGCCATTTGAAGAATTTTAAGCTACGTGTTAAATGTTCATTGACGTGTAACTTCGGAACGGTTTATCTCAAGATAAATCCTTTGATAACTTTTTGTCAGCATTGTCTGTAGATGACATATACCAAATTTGGTGAGATTCACCTGAACGGCCTATGACGAGTTTGTTCAGATTCGTTTTCGCAATATTAAAATTTCACGGAAATTGTTCTCGTTGGAAGTGGGCGTCGACCAGTGTTTTCAATGCGTGACGGTCAATAGATTTCACGATAAAAAAAAATAGTTGTAAACCTAAGCATTCTCTAGATAATAAGCAAAATGACATTTTGTACAATTACAGCGCCCCCTATTGACCAAATTGTATGGCACATGCTGTGCTTATAGAGGTCTTCGTGCTGATCGTGCATGACGTATTTTGCGCAGTTCCCACCTTCTCGGTCCAAGATATTGGCAACTCAATATCCCAATTTTTGCATTTACCCATATCACTAGGTGGCGCTATGCTTCAAGTGAGCGTTTATTGCCTGGGTCGATATGTCTCTGTAACACCGACATATCACAAAAATGTTATGTTGTTGGGTGAAACGTTCACTGAGCTATTCAGCAAAAACTTTTGCCGGTCTCCCCCTCTTTGACGTACGCTGGCACAGCGGGGGGGTGGCCCCAGGGGACCAAAAGCTTCTATTCGCTCGAAATGTTCTAGGGCTACCTGCCTACAAAGATTCATGTCCCCCCGAGTTTCAGTGTCCCGGGAATCGTTGACGGACATTCACTGAAAAAAAAAAAAAAAAAAGGGAAAAAAGTCGCGGCAACTCTATAATGACCGCTTTCGCTAGCTTCGCTAGTGGCGGTCATAATAAATAAGGAGAACCCAATCAGTGGGTAGAGACTTGGGCTGGAGAACGGCACTTAGGTTTTCTCCAGTCTTAATGGGGAGGCAGTCCCCTAGGCACACTCCCCAGAGCTACACACAAACAGATGCTTAATGCATCCTGACCCCAGAGCACACACCACTAGTCCTAACACCCTGGAGAGCTGACACCCTCCAAAAGGGGTGTGTGTGTGTGTGTGTATGTGAGTGTGTTTCAGATTGTCTGTGTGTGCACATGTGTGGTCGGGTGTGTTTGTTTGTGTACATGTGTGTGACGGCTGTTCGGGGTGACTCCATGTGCCACATCACACAGCCATACCTGCCATGCATTTACACCTGAGCACAGCAGAGGTGATTCACTAGGACATCAATCCAGTAAAACATTGGGATCTGACAGCCACTCCAATACTAACGCTCTTCTGCAGGGTTCATTCATTCATTCCAACAAGCCTCTGCTCAATACATTAAAGAGCCACACACCCCCAGTGGCCTCCCAGGCAGTTATGGTGATGAATAGAGTAATAGCCTAGTACCTTGCAATAAAGAGGGGGAGGCCACAGGTGGGCATCCTGGTCTACTAATAGACAGGACCTGCTGGGTGGGGTGTGTGTGTGGGGTAAGGGGTGTGTGTGGGGGTGGAGGTGTGTTCGATCAGTACTCCTGTGGTCCAGAAAGGTCGATAGCCTCTCTGCCTCATCTCTGAACAGCGGGGGTTGGGATGGCCTTCTGCTTGGCCAGGTGTACACATATACGCTAATACACACACACACACACACACACACACACACACACACACACACACACACACACACACACACACACATGCACACACACACACACACACACACACACACACACACACACACACACACACACACACACACACACTTATACACATGCACACAAGCACAGACACATGTAACACACACACAAACACATTGAATCACACTATGTTGGCTCTTTTCTCCAGCAACAGTCAGCCCATAGTCCAGCGAGCAGGGCCAGTAAGATTCACCGCCCAGCACCCAATCCTGAGGATGTGTGGGATCGCCATGAAACAGTGTAAATTGAGTCTCTATAAAGATGCTGAATAGATCAATACATTTTGTGCTATTGAGGGACTGCTGTGAGGTAATGATGAGTCATTTATGTGTACCACAACACCTACACACACACACACACACACACACACACACACACACACACACACACACACACACACACACACACACACACACACAGAAACCACTGTGTGTGAGCCACAGACCTGGTGTGTGTCCCTGCAGGTCACAGTAGGTGTGTGGGCGCTCTGATCACCTGGGGGGCAGATGTGGACATGGATCAGCAGCTCAGGGGGACTCCTCTCTACACCTGCTCCCAGACTGATCACCCCGTGTGTGCCAGGAGACTGCTGGATGCAGGTACAACCCCCACAATCCCACAATGCTCCTCTCTAACATCAGTGAGTCTGGGACTGTCTGCTCATCTACTGGAGCTTTATTATTTCAACTTTATCATTTCAACTGCAACAGTAACTATGTTATATCAGTGGAAGATACTGAAGTTAAACCTAAAGTGTGATCTTTAACCTTCCTCCTGACACCTCAAGAGAATACACTACTGACTGAGTTACAGTTTTTCTCTGTGTTTACACACATTTTCTGAAAGCATGCTTTATACTCTCAAAACTCTACACACAAATAAAAAAACATACACACAATGGGCAATACCCCTCAACTCTCCTGCAAAAATGAAACTTGACATTCAAAACAATGTCATTTTTTTCTCAAAATGCTATTTTGTTTGTCAAATGACACACAAACAATCATATGAATGGACATTCTTAAGAACCAGTTTAACACTGATGTGCTTAATGTGAAACACTACAATGAATGGAAAACACTTCTCCATTCATCATAATGACTTAGGCTTTTTTTGTTGTGTTATACTTACTACAGACAGTACATACATAAGTGTGTTGTAAAATATTTTAGAATATTGTTTTTATGCTCAGAACACATAAATACACAGTAACAAATATATTTTATTTTTCCGGAAAAAAAAAACAGCGTACACACTGTGCATCCCAACCAACACAAAGCAGCATCTACAGTGGAAGAATGTACATACTGTTACACAAAAACTTATGCTGCATCCTCTCTTCTGTTTCAGTGTGGCCACAGCACCTCATCCACATCACATGCAGTGTTTTCCTTGGCCAAGCAGTGGGTGAAATGTTGCCTAGCATGGCGAATCCATCCATAAAAAGCATCAGTTGCTGTATCTCCACATGAGTCTTCCATAGCTTTAATTGCTACTTGTAAAATTGTGTGAAAACATGTTTGCCCATGTGATGAGTCAGTGTGCATAGTGGGGCAATTGACTTTGGAATTTTGAATGACAGTGTTTTCCTTATGAAAACAAGAGATTTTCTCCATGAAAATTGTGCCAAATGTGTGTAGCGTTCTCAATTATTTACACACAAATCCTTGTACTTGAGACACAATGACCACATGTAACACATGCACATGCACTCAAACTGCATTTATAAAACACACTTTTTTCAAAACAGTACGCACAATTCTCTGCAATTTGCACAATTTTCATGAAGAACATTTCTTGTTTTCACAAGCAACATACTGTTTTTCAAAATTCTAAAGTCAACTGCCCTACTATGCACACCGACTCATCACATCGGCAAACACCTGTCACACAGTTTTACAATTACCAATCATAGCTTTTGAAACAGAGGCAGAGCCAGAGCTAGAGGAGTGAGAGTTAGAGGAGGAGGACCGGAAAGACAAGGATGGCAAAGGACCATAATCTCTGATGAGATCTGAGCCACTTTGGATGACCATGTGGTCAACAAATTATATCTCCCTCTATATTATATATTCCTCAACCCAGTTGAGGATTTTTTTCTGCCTAGAGATGAGTGTATGACCATCCACAAATTATTACATTACACTTAGCTGACACTCTTATCCAGAGTGTCAGCTATATTTACAGGGTTTTAGTTACAGTCCCTGGAGCAGTGTGGGGTTAGATGCCTTGCTCAAGGGCATCTCAACCATGGGTAGGGTGGGATTCGAACCGGCAACCTCCGCACTCAACATCAAAACAGTTGCCACCGCAAGATTGCTGTATTTCCTGCATTTGCAGAATGTACACATGCATGTACTCCTCCTCCAAGCTATGTAAGACACATAGAGATATAGCAATTGATGCTTTTCATGGATGGATTCGCTGCTAAGGAGTGATTTGTGAAAGAAATAGGCAAAATGAGATTTTGTACAATTACAGCACCCCCTATAGGCCCAATTTTATGACATGTACTGTGCTTTTAGAGGTCTTTGTGCTGATCGTGCATGATATATTTTTTTGCAGATTTCTAAAATTATTTATATAGGTATATGTTTCTTTTTTTTCTCCAAAAACAAATGCAGTAAAGAACTGAGTACGCAAGTTAATCTGAGCACAACTTTCCGTGTGTTTGCGTATTGTTACGAGCTATCAACAACGCAAAATAATCTGAACACAAGTTTCTGTTTGCGTATTAATATGATTCCTATTACTCATTGGTTCTGTGTCAAGCGTCACGTCACGTGGTACGGGGGCATCTGCAGCTGGATAGCAGAGGCGCGGTGCAGCCCTTCTTTTAAAATTCCTCACCCAGTTTGGGTTGGATGCCGCAGATAGGCTACACATTAACACGGTGAGATTGCAATTTGATGTCAGTGGTTTGCATTTGCTTGACCTTGACTACACTGAGCTATGGGAAGTGAGGAAAGACGATATTGTAGCTTTTCTATTTCAACTGTAAATCTAGCACATTACCATGGTGAACAAACCTAGCTGTGTGTGTGGGTTGTACTAGCATTAGTTTTGTCATGGGAAACGATAATGTTTCGTTCTGTTTATTCGTTGGCTAGATGGATCTACGAAGATATTTTAAGAAAGGGGGTCAGCAAGAGGAGAGAGGCGAAGGAGCAGCTGATGCTGAGGCGATCTCGGTTGAGGTGGAGCCTGGAGGTCGAACAACACGAACACAATGTATTTTGGCCACAGCATTGTGCAACGCATTCTTCGAGTTAAAGACGTTGCAGATGTCAAATTATATTGGGAAAGTTTCCGAACGTTGTGGCCGCCGAACTTTTTTTCCAACAGGCATCTTAGTTTATTTAATTTTGTTGGGCGTCTCAATGTGTGATGTGGCATGCTCATCAGCATGACATGCCTGATTAGAACGTGTCTAACATGAACCCTCTGTTAAATGACAAGTTAAAGGTCGAAAATCATATGCATTTGCAACCTGTGGCAAGTGAGGGTGATGACCCATGTGGAATGCATCCCACTCTTTTTCCCTCTTGGAGTGCCCTTCTGACCAACTCAACATGAGCACACTGTGATGTGGAAATTGGCCTATGCTACATACAGTGCACAACAAAATATGAACTTAATTTATTAAAACATAATTTCATTAAACAGCCATATAATTACTTTCTTTTATGCTGTAATACTAATAGTACTTTTGGGAAAATATGGCATACATTATATTGATATGATCTGACACACACACACACACACACACACACAGAGAAACAGGGTTATTGCAAAGCAGCAGAGTGCGTATTACAAAGTAATGTAAAGTGAATGGTGCAAAAAGGTATATTGCAAATAATGTGGCAGACATATGGGGGGTTTACACCAAGTTTTCATTCCTGGCTTAATGGCCACTTAGTGGTGCAGATTTCTAGTTTTCTGGCAGGTGGAGGGGAAAATGGGAAAGGTGAAAGAGGTGCAGGGGAGTTAACCATCCTGATGGCCTGTTTTATGAAGATGTTGGTAAGTGTAGTGTGGTGGTTAGAGAACAGAGTCTTCTGTATAATGTTTACATGATGATGAGTTATGAAGCACTTGCCCTCTTCATTTTGCACAGCAATGTATGGCACCTACCAGGGCTGGAATTTCGTCATTTTAGGGGCAAGGCCACTTGGGCCTTTGTGTTGTCAATTTTGTGAAGGGCATCAGGGCCACTGTGGCCTTCTGGCAGATATTTTTCAAGGGCAAAAGGCCTCATGGCCCTCGTGAAATTCCTGCCCTGGCACCTACCATTGTTTTTATTTGTATTTTAGCACAATCTAGCTGGTGTAGTATAGCTGGTGAAGGTGTCATGGTCTTAAAATAATGAATTGACTGACAAAGCCTTAGTTGGTGCTCTGAAAATGTTTTCGGCGCGCGGGCAACACCTTTTGTGCTCAGGGGGCTAAGCCACCCCTGTTTCTCAAACCTAGTGACGTCCCTGTTTAGTACACATGAAAAGAAAGCTGTTTAGAGTTGGCATGTCAACTTTGACCACATTTGAGCAATAAGAAGCCAAGATATGGACTTTTGAAGAATTTTAAGCTATGTGGTAAATGTTCATTGACATGTAACTTCAAAACGGTTTATGTCAAGATAAATCCTTTGATAACTTTTTGTCAGTACAGCGCCTCCTATGGGCCAAATTTTATGGCATGTGCTTTGCTTTTAGAGGTCTTTGTGCATATCATGCATGACGTATTTTGTGCAGTTCCCACCTTCTCAGTCCAAGATATTGGCAATACAAAATCTCAGTTTTTGCATTAACCCATATAACTAGGTGGCACTAAGTGAGTGTTTATAGGCTGGGTCGATACGCCTCTGCAACACCGACATATCACAAAAATGTCATGTTCTTGGGTGAAATGTTCATTGAGTTATTCAGGAAAAACGTTTGGGCATCTTCCCCTCTTTGATGGACACTGGCAAAGTGGGGGGTGGCCCTTGGGGGCCAAAAGCTTCTAGTTGCCCAAAAAGTTCTAGGGCTACATGCCTACAAAGATTCATGTCCCCCAGACTTCCAGTGTCCCGGCAATCGTTGACGGAAAATCGGGGGAAAAAAAAGAGAAAAAAAAGGAAAAAAGTTGCGGCAACACTATAATGACCGCTTTCGCTAGCTTTGCTAGCGGCGGTCAGAAATACTTTACAACACACTTATGTATGTAAGTGTAACACTGAACAAAAAAGGCCAAGTCATTATGATGAAGTGTTTTCCATTCATCTGGTTGTTATAAATGTATATTCATATGATGGGTTGTGTGTGTCATTTGACAACAAAATAGCATTTTGAGAAGAAATAAAAATGTTTTGAATTGTGTAGGAGAAGTAAGGGGTTTTGCCCATTGTATGTTGTGCTTTTGTATTTGTAGAGTTCTGAGAGTATGAGGCATGCTTTCAGAAAATGTGTGTAAACAATTGAGAAAAACTGTAACAGAATTTGTTCAGGGGGTTGGTGCATGAGTTACATGTTGTGGTCACTGTGTCTCAAGTACAAGGATTTGTGTGTAAACAATTGAGAAAAACTGTAATAAGCCACCCAATTAGCTCACTTGGTAGTCTTCCTCCCAATCTAAAGTTAGTGTGAGGTCATGGTTTTGACCCTGGGGCTGTATTGCACAGGAAGACCTCGGTGACACTTGTGTGTATGTGTGTACATCTCTCCACACCTCAGTTCATGTGTGTGTATGTATGTGTGTGTGTGTGTGTGTGTGTGTGTGTGTGTCTGTCTGTCTGTCTGTCTGTTTGTTTGTGTGTATATGTATATGTGTGTATGTGTGTGTGTGTGTGCGCGCGCGCGTGCACAAATGTGTCTGTATGTGTGTGTGTGTGTGTTTGTGCATACATACGTGCGTATGTGTGTGTGTATGTGTGTGTGTGTGCTTGCATCTCTCACTCCACAGGAGCGAATGTGCAACTGGGTACGGCGATGGACACCCCACTGCATGCGGCTGCGCAGAGGGACTGCACTGAGCTGGTGCAGCTGCTGCTGGACTTTGGTGCTGACGTCAACGTCAGGAACTTGGACTTCAAGCGACCAGTGGAGGCAGCCCCTCCAGGCAGCCTTACCGAAGGCTTTCTGCTGGTGTATGAGGGTAAGAAGCACAAATTCTTCACCACATTTGCAGGTGTGCAGTAGGCTAAATATATTGACATTGGCAATTACTAGCAGTTAACTACATTATTAATAATTATGTAATTAATTATTCTTTCTCACATACATTTTTTTTAGCCACTCCTCGCAAGTTGAGCCATTTATGCCGTCAGAGAATCAGAGAGTGCATTGGCCGCCAAAGACTCCACCTCCTCTCTACTCTGCCCCTCCCCAAAGCTCTGCAGAACTTTGTGTGCTTCAGATAATTGTCAGTCCTGTGTGTAGAGTCTTTGCTACCCCAACAACCACTTTCCCATTGGTTTACATGCATTTTTGAACATGTTCATTCTTACCAAGTTTGTATTTTAGTATATGTTTCCTGCATTAAGACTGTTTAAAACGTTTAATAAAATTACTTTCTCGTTGTTACCCTGTTTATATGTTTATATAATTATTGTTATTAAAACATATTTATAAAACACAACGTCTTTATATCTTGGTCTACCGACTTATAATTTACAATTTAATCATAATGGCGCAACCTTGTGCGTTTCCATTCCAGGCCAAATGTGGCGGTAAAAAGAATCGATGTACAAGTCGACGTAAATCCGTTGTCATAGAAATGTAAACAATGAAACCTGAGGAAGAGGTAAATCGACTAGTTTGACAGCATTAACTAAATCGAAATGAGGTAATGGCTTATGCCCAACCTCCCAAGAAGACTGGACTTCCTCGAGAAGTTTTAAAATGGTTACAAAGTCTTGATTTGTCGTTTTCTCCAAAGAATGTCCGCAGGTGAGTTTGTCGCCCTTCTCGGCTATGATAGCCAGTTACAACTATAGCAAGGCAATCTTAGCAATTTATGTAATTGGGTTACATAACAATTGTCAGCCAGTTAGCCAGCCAGTTAACCAAGAACAGCCATACTGTGCACTACGTACTTCACGTTATAAGTTTCCGCAGAATGGTAGGCTACATTTCTACGTCTGTAATAAAATAACCATTTTGTCCCAGAGACTTTTCCAATGGCTACCTCGTGGCCGAGATGTTTTCTTGGTATTATCCTGAGGATTTCACCATGCATTCCTATGACAATGGGACATCATTGGCCACCAAACTGAGCAACTGGGCCCAAATAGAGCGGGTAAGCCAGGGAGGAAATTTCAAACCAGTTTTCTTGTTCAGTAGACGTCAGAGAATGTAGGCTATTTCACAAATAACAAAAATGGTTGCATAGTTTATTAAGCTACCTGAGTACAGGTCATAGATTAGGTGTGGATTGTGTACGTTAGTCTTGCCTAAGTTATTAGACTTTTACTTTATTTATTTTTTCACGTTATTCACTGTATTTTTTTCACAAAAGTTTTTAACAAGGCAGCACATCCATCTGCCAAAGGAGATAATTGACAGCACCATTCACTGCAAGCCAGGGGCAGCGGAGCTTCTGGTTCAGGAGATCTACAGCATCCTGACCCACAGGCGGTAGGTGGAGTCCCTATATCCACTCACAAGCACGTGCATGCTGTTAACAGTCTGCAAAAGGCCATGTCAGACATGCTGCCTTGTCTGAATGAATGAACGAATCATTGAAAGAATTGAATGAATAAATGAAAGAAAAAAAGAAAGAAAGAAAGAAACCTTTATTGCCCCAAGGGGAATTTGTCTTTCACCCAGGAAGCCACAACACACAGTCTGCAACACACAGTGGATCCTCTCCTCATGACCAGAGTCAAGTGTTTTTTGTGCTCCCAGACATTAACGTTACACACAGGCAGATCAGTGCTGTTCTGTTTGTCCAAATAGCTATGCTGTTGGTTACATGCCTTTTCAAAGGTTCAGATTAAGCTACAATTCTACATCACAGAGATGTAAGTAGACCTTTGTTGATAGAAAGGAAAGGGGTCTCTCTCAACTTACTCTTCTTGTGGACTGGTAACAGTTCTCCAGACACCACTTTTAAAGGAGCCTTCATCAAAGTGTGTCAGAGAAACTATAGATGATAAAGATCTTTTAGGCCTCCACACCGATTTTGTGTTTCCATGTTCTTCCATCCAGACTGAAGACCTGGCTCAGAGGAGAGGTGGACTTCTCAGACCGTAGTTACCAGGAGCAGCTGCCCATGGTTGCACGCTCCACGGCCTCCAAGGCCATTAAGAACAACCTACGCCTGTCCGAGATGATCGCAGAGCCCAACATCAGCACCATTCAGGGAAAAATCCAGGCCATCGTACAGCGCCACCTAGAGTACAGGAGGCAGGAACGCCTGCAGAACCCCAGTAAGATTAACCAGACGTGAAAACACACACACACTGTGCTGAGACGTACACATACAAATGCCACACACACTGTACACATTTACACAGATCTCAGACACACCTTCATCACCAGCAAACACACACTGTAGTCCCAGATGCTGTCAAAGTAGAAAAGCTGTCAAGATACTACTCCCCTTGTCTATGCATGCAATGTGAGAATGCATTAGAGGACAATAGTGCAGCCACGTGTTCACACATGTAGTCTAAGACATAATTTCTTCTTGCAAACACCAATCATGTAACATTACTGTAGGTATAAATGAAATTGGTTTTGCTAACACTCAATAGGTACAGGTGCTGTCAACATAAACTCTTAACAAGCAGTACATCTCCCATTCATACATGGTAAATGCATTAAAAAAATAAAAGACAATGGTGTAGCTCATGTCATCTTTTAACGCATGTAATAGGCCAGATCTCCTGCTCACCTGAGCCCTGCTTGTCTGGTTCCTGTGCCTTTCTTTCAGAGCGTTTCGGGGTGAAACCCACGTTGGGGGAGCGTACGGCTCGCCTCCAACCTTCAGCCAGCGTCTCCAGACAGGGCCCAGATTCTCTCTTCACCTGCCATCCAGGTCAGCACCTCTCAGCAGCACTCCTGCTCCTCAAAGACACTTTGTACCTCAGTTTTGAGAAGTGGACTTGGTTGTTTTGAAAAGCGCTTTTTAAAACAAAAATGCATTCTTCTTCTTCTTCTTCTTCTTCTTCTTCTTCTTCTTCTTCTTCTTCTTCTTCTTCTTCTTATTATTATTATTATTATTATTATTATTATTATTATTATTTTTATTATTATTATTATTATTATTATTATTATTATTATTAGCTGCTTAATGGGCCATACTTAATCATATTACACTGTACCACTGAGGACATGAGCTGCTCTATGGACACAACCCATTATGCTGCACCACCAAGATGATCCACTGTCATAAGGCTCACTGAAGACTAATTTATAGGCCACAAGAGTTGTGGCACTGATAGCTTTTATAGTCCATACTGGGTGACAAAAAACATTACACAATCTCATTACTGACCTTTTCTCTCTTGAAGGCATACTCCTATTCCCCCTTGTTTACTTTGTCTACCCTCTCTCCATAGCATGTCACATCACATAGAGTAGCATCACATTGACGCTGTCTGTCTGCATGTCTCATAGCTTACTGTTGTCTCACGTTAATGCTGTAAGCTGGTTGGTGTCTGTTTCAGACTCCACAGGCTCGATTATCAGGAGCAAGACGAGTGTCCACTTCAAGGAAATGGACAGCCGTCAGTCGTCCAGGGCTCTCTCCAACTGAAGACAGGTGCGCACCGCAGAGGTGATCTCACTAACAGGACAAACAACAACAACCTGAGACTAATAAAGATCCCATTTATAGGACCACTAATTTAGTACCACTGATGACTGGGCATGGGCTCCTTTTTTAATTAAATCAAAGACTCATGTTTTATTCTTTAGTCATATTTTTGATCTGATTCCATGTATTCATTAAGGAAATCTTGATTGTATTATGATAATAGGCGTGAAATTAAAAGCTGAAAGAAACATTTCAGTGTTTGCTTTGCAACCTTGTCTCAGCCTGTGAGGAAGTGGGATGGCCATGAGATAATGGCTGTTGGGTAGGCTTTAGGCAAAACAAGTATCTCTTGCTGTTGATTGATTAAGAAGATTTTTCTAGCACAACCAGCTTAGGATGAGCAGGTGACTTTCCTTCTCTCTTTCGTGGTTATTTCACAGTGACCCAGCAGGTGGCAGCATTACCCTAAATAGCACCTTCCCACACTCAGGGTAGGAGCAAGAACACCACACACTACAATCTGTCGCCTGAGTGTAAATATCCAATGTTATCACCACATTATCATACTCATGATAAAGGGGATAAAACGTAGGCCATGTTAAATGAAGGATTTCAAAGACCAGGTTCATATAATGTGTCTAGTTTTCCTCAAGCAGCAAAAGAGATTTATGCTGATTTTGTTGGTAAATATCTAATAAAATATTCCTATTCAGTTACATATACCTAGATTTTTTTCTCCCTCTGTTTTATTGTGTGTGTGTGTGTGTGTGTGTGTGTGTGTGTGTGTGTGTGTGTGTGTGTGTGTGTGTGTGTGTGTGTGTGTGTGTGTGTATGAGTGTGTATTGGTCTTGGAATGTTCTCAAATGCTTCATTCACAGCCCTGAATGTCCATGTTGTTGCCATGGTTATTCTACAGAATAAATTGCCATTTTAGAATGAAAGTAACATTCCTGGCTTCACACCAATGTTGTCCAAACGAAAAGCGTCTCTCTTTCCTCTCTCCCTCTCGTTTTCTCTCCTTTCATCGCCTTTCTGTTTTTGTGCTCCTTCCTTCTCTCTATAGCTAACTTTTCCTTACATCATCTTCTCCCCTCCAGTTGCCACTCTGTGTATAGATGTGTGTTAACATGATATGTTAATCTATGCACATCTCCTTTTTGGTTTTTACTTTCTCTCTCCTGTTTTGGAAGACTAGACTGCATATCTGTGTGTGTGTGCGCGCGTGTGTGTGTGTGTGTGTGGAGATGGAGATATGTTGGACACACCCAGTTGGCTTTGTAATGTGGCTCACGGGCAAAGCCCTGCTACCATCACTGCACCTCTCCTTTCTGTTCACCAGCGCTCTGACCATCCTTCGCTCTGTTCGCCTCTCCCCCTCTTTTCCTCTTTTCTCATCCCTCCTCTTCTCCTCCCCCCTCTTCTCCTCTCTTCTCCTTTCTTCTCTTCTCCCTTCTCATCTCCCCTCTTTTCCTTTCCTCTCCTCTCCTCTCTTCTCCTGTCCTCTCTTCTCCTCTCTCTCTTCTCTCCTTTTCTTTCCTCTCCCTCTCCTCTTCTATCCTATCTTCTCGTCTTTCCTTGCCTTTCCTCTTCTCTAATTCCCTCTCCCCTTCTGTCCTTCCCTCTCCTCTCCTCCTCTCCTCTCCTCTCCTCTCCTCTCCTCTCCTCTGTTCTCCTCTTATCTCCTTCCCTCCCCTCTCCTCTTCTCTTCTCTCCTCCCTTCTGTTCTCCTCTCCTCTCTTTTCCTCTCCTCTCTGTTCATCAGGGATTCAACCATCATGCTCTGTCTGTCTCTGTGTAGTAATGTTGTGTGCTTAGCTGCTGTGTGGTTTCCAAGCAGTGATCAAATAGGCTAACGTCAACACAGTCAGCTGTGTGTGAAGTGTGAGGTGTGAGCAGCGGAGCTTGTTTGTGAGAGCTTTTTGTCTGTGTGTGTAACAACATAGCAGGGTAGGTACTCTGTGTGTCACACTTCACACATGACTAAATCTGTGTTGATTTTGGTAAAGTAAGATGATAAAAAAGGTGTGTGTGTGTATTATTACGTATGGAATGACATTACAATTTCTGTGCATGTGTGCATGTTTTTACTTGGAGACAGGTGTGTACCGTATGTGTGTATGGGTATCCCTGTTTTCTTTGTGATATGGTGACAAAATGTGTGTTTGTGTAAAATATGTAAAATGTGTTTCTCATTAATTTAGAAAAAAAAAACAAGTGAGAAAGACAAAACAAAAGCATGTATCTGTAGCCTACTTGTTAGATTATGTATGTGTGTATATGTATTGGTGTCTATTTGTTTATTTTGCTGCTTTTATGCGTGTGTGTGTGTGTGTGTGTGTGTTCGTGTGTGTGTGTGTGTGTGTATGACTTTGCGTGAGTGTGTGTTAGATCTGTGTGAGCATGCTTTTAAAGTGATAGCACTGAGGAGCCCTGTGTTTGTGTACGTGAATGAGTGTGAAAGAGAGAGAGGGTAGGGTGTGGCACGGCATTCTGAGTGTTTGTTCAATTTCTCTGAGAGGCAGCAGCATCTCCGGCTGGTTGCTATGGTAACAGTGAAAGGCCGATAGGGAGACTGTAGCAGGCAGACTGTGTGTTCCTGTACGTTGCCTTTCCTCTTGCACGAACACACACTCACATGGAAACACACACACAAGACGTGTATACACACACACAATAACACACGCACACACAAACACACACTCGTCCGAGTCATGCTTTCTGATGCCAGTGAGCAGCACGTAGATGCCCAGCCATCTGCTCCATGTTTTTTTCTTGTCATCTGTGCCCGCTGGGCCTTGAGGAGGGGGGTGGACGTGTGTGTGTTTGTGTGTGTGTGTGTGTGTGTGGTGTGCGCGTGTGCGTGTGTGTGCAGTCAGGGCATGACTGCTGATACACCCACGACCCCCCTCTCACGCTTCTGTCATCAACCCACATTTAAGATTCATCAATGTTATTTTTAGCATCCAGTCTGAAGATGTGGGTGCAAATAAATAATTCAAATGGAAGAAAATAAGAAAAGAAAAGAAAAAAAACATATATTTTTGTGGTTATGCCATCACATGTGGTAGTGTTGTAGTGCCCAGTGCCCTCCCATCAAATGTCTGTTCGACCAACGCAGTAAAGGTGTCAGTGGGTTAAGCTTATTACAACCGTCCAGCAAGTCAGTGATCAACAAGGTGAAGACAATAAGATATTTGATTTGTTTTCGCATTAAAAATACTCCGAACTGCACAAATCAACTGAATGACTCTTTAAAATAGTTGGTGTTTATACTATGAATCTATTTTTTGGTTAATTGTTTAGTTGTTGCAGCTCTAGACAAGAGTAAGACACAAGGCTGTGCTGTATAGGGGCCTGTTGCGGAGCTGAACCACTGACATCACTGATCTGATGGGAATCGTACCCCTAGACCAGTGTCACTGTTACATCCATAACATACCTGTCCATAACACACACCTAAGGCAGCTACTATGTGTAACAGGCAACAAGTATCAGATGGTATGTGACTTGCGGTAGCAGTCCAAAGGATTCTGGGTAATGTAATGCAGTAGTTTTTTTGACAATATATTTTGAGGCTTGAAGCCAGGAATATTTTACGAGTACAGATATGTATAGTATTTAAATTGTACACAGTAAAGATTACTGTATACAAGTAAAGATGATGATTATTATTATTATTATTATTATTATTATTATTATTATTATTATTATTATTATTATTATTATTGTTATTATTATTATTAGACATGGTGGTTAAATTGTACAAATGATCCCAACTCATAGCTGAGTAGAAGCTGTAAGAAGGCTGGAGGTATTCAGCTAAATTTAGTTTTCCTGCCTGAAGCCACTTGTTTAATCAGAATGAGTCTGTTCCTATATGAACTAAGAGTGTTCTCGCTCATAACAACCATCAGTCTGGGAGGCACCTTGTTATTCCCAACAAGGCTTTATAGTCTTTTTGAGCCATCCTCCACTTTGTTACAAACAGCAAAAAAAAAAAAAAAACATAAAATATTGATGTCTAGATGCCAACAAAAACAAATGAAAGGCACCTTTAGTAAGATTTTAAAAAGCAACCAGGTCTTATGACATAGTTTTATTTCTGCAACATATTTCTTTACAACATTACACTGTTGTTATTGTTATAAACATGATAATGGCAGCAATATTGATGATGATGGTGATGATGGTGATGTGTCTGCAACGTGGTGTAATGTTATGCTTCTTCTGCTATGGTATACAGTGGTCCCTCGTTATTCGCGGGAGTTAAAAATAACCTGCGATAGTCGAAATCCGCGAAGTAGTCAGCTTTATTTTGACAATTATTATAGATGTTTTAAGGCTGTAAAACCCCTCACTACACACTTGATACACTTCTCTTAGACAAGCATTGACATTTTCTCACATTTCTCTCTTCTACTCTCAAAGTTCAAACTTGCAAACATACAGCACTTCAGAGTCACACACCCAAGCTGAACGCATTCTGTACTGTACAGGAGATTGATTGACAATGTTCTACAGTCCCTTAGCAAATCAGGGCGCAAAACACAATGCGCTGTAAAAAAAAAAAAAAAAAGCATGCACTAAAAAAAATCCGCGAAACAGTGAGGCCACGAAAGGTAAACCGCAGCATAGTGAGGGGCCACTGTAATCATGTAATCACAACAGGTTTCTTTACATTACATTGTTGTTATGAAGATGATGACAGTGATGGGGATTATGATGTGCTGGCAGCATTGGTGGTGATGAAAATGAAGGCAATGATGATGATAATGATGATGTATCTGTGATTGAATATCATGTAATGTGCTTTTTCTGCTTTGGTATAACCATATCTGGTGATGTTCGTGCTAGTCAGTGCTAACACAAGCCCAGTCCTTAAGGTCACAGGGAGCCTCAGCAGGCTGGAAATAGCAGTCCTTCCTTCGCATTCTTCCTGCCTCACACGGCCTGCTTTACTTCCTATAGCAGACACTTATCTGGACCAGCAGAGGACAGAAGATACGTCACCCCCACTTCTTGTCCTTCCCTCTCTTTCTCTCTCTTTGTCACACACACAAACACACACACATAAGCACACACACACAAATACGCACAACTCTGAACACCCAAATAGGCAAATAAACAGACACAATACACATATACCTGCACATATACATGTACTGTACAAACACAAACAAATGCACACACAGACAAGGAATAGGCAAAGCATTTGGACACTGTTGCTATGTGGGATTTTAGGCACAGGGCAAAACGTCTTTACTGACACAAACCTTATAAAGATATAAAACACAGGCACCCCTATAGATCATTACTAATGTACACTCATCTCTCCCCTAATGCCTTGCATTCTCTATGTTTGCAGCTGCTCCCAGAGCCACCTGCAGGGGCATAGGTTACATCTTGAGACCTTGAGAGGAAGGCTGTGTGTGTGTGTGTGCGCGTGTGCCCATGCACTCATGCGGGGCAGTTGGTTATGTAATGCACTGATGCGTGGTTCACAATAGGGTGACGTTTCCTTTGAAAGGGGAGATGAAAACACTCTAAGGGTATTACTGCTCACCATGATGACGTCTTTACTCCCTGAAGCAGTTAGTGTGTAACAGCCAATAATGACAACCAACTGCAATTTCGTCTAATAATAACAACCAACTGCTTTTATAGTCTGCTTCCTTACAACTACGGTCATGTGTGCTTGCAGTGTCCTTAAAGAGCATGTCACATTTTGTTTCATTGTTATATTATTAGTAGCATTATTTCAGACATGTATTCTTTATTTCAGTTATTACATACTGTTTGCAATTACTGCTTCCTAGCCTCCAAATTGCAAACCTTCTAAGTTTGCACTTAAACCATTTAGTACTGATTTGAGAAAAAGAGCAAAAGACAAAAAATCTGTCCATTTAAAGGAGAAATTGTAAAATGAAAATTGGCATGTTAAAACACCATACTGACATCAAAACATCATGTCTGTTGCATTCAGAACTTTTTACTGTTTGTCCCAGAAGGCTAACAATGGAAGTGGTAGGCACCCTTAGACGAATTTAATTTATTTTTGTAATTTTCATTTTGCAACGAATTTCTCCTTTAATTTTGCTTGCGTGTGTGTGTGTATGTGTGTGTGTGTCCAAACCTGTCTGTCTGTGGAAAAATACTTGCTGTTTACCAGGAGTGGACAGGTAAATTAAATGCAAAAGTTGAATTTGAATGCAGGTGGTGCACAGGGTGCAGTGTTGTGGTTTGAATTGTTTGAGAATACAGATGTAACCTGACACGCGCACACCTCAGGAGGGGATCTTATTTAAAAACGTACTATATGTGCTGTACTATATGTACAGCATTGTGTGTACCCCTGTGTGTGTACACTTTGTGTGCACCTGCCAAAACAACGTATGCACATCTTATGCCTTAAAGGTGTCCTTCCACGAGAAACCGTTTAGTACTTGCTCTTTTGAAATATGATAGGTTACCCCGAGTTGCATATGCATGTTGCATATCAAAATGTTTTTCTACCCCCATTTTCTATATCAGTCAAAAGAAGACAATAGGCAGAAAAACGTGCGTAAAGGGCCTGCAGCGTGACGTAGACGTGCAAATGCATATAAGAGAAACTGACCGAATGGGCTTTAAATGATGTTAGCCTGTGACTGACTCGCATAAGATTAGCAGGCTAGTTGAATGACTGAACTGCATTTAGCCAGGCACTTGCACTGTTTTGTCATGCAAATATTACCATTCTGAAACGTTCATTGACAAACGGTCAGGAAGCGACTGTGCTTGTGCCATCATTCCTTCCTCTTCGGATTCAGGATCAAACACATAAGGCTGTATCTCCGAAGACATTCTGTGTGCAGTTTTAGCGCTGTCAAGTTGACTTTTCCCCTTTACCTTACTCTGCTATCAAGTTGACTGTGGGGCAAAGGAAGCTGCAGGGAGCGTGTCACGCCTCTGGTGAAATCGTGTCGTTCTCTCGGCCCCACCTCCTCCACCAAACTAAAACAGCCTGAAACAGAAGCACTGGAACATTTTTTTCATCAAAACCAGCGCACAGGGCAATTATTAATACTAGAGAACACCGCAAAATTATTGAAAACACGATGGAAGTACACCTTTAAGTCCTTTCAGCCTTATGGGTGTTTTAACATTAACATGTGGATGGCTGAAAAGATACAGTACTGGCCAAAGATTTAGGCAGGTGTCTTCAAACCAGCATCAGTTCACACACAGGGGTACACACAAAGTCAGGGATTTTGCAGGATTATAGACAGGTGTATGATCAACCAATTACACCAAATTGGTTGTATATGTCAGGAAGCATACATCCACAGAAGATCTGTGGTAGTTCTTCAAGATGTTTGACGCAACCTACCAGCCAAGTTCCTTCAAAAACTCTATGCAATAGACCTAGAAGAATTGATGCTCTTTTAAAGGCAAAAGGTGGTCACACCAAATATTGATTTGATTCACTGCATTTTGTTAATTGATGAACATAAATGATTAACACTTCCATTTTTGAAGGCATTCCTAGTTGACAGCATTTTTTCACACCTGCCTAAGAGTTTTGCACAGTACTGTAGTTCAGAGCAGAAAACACCTTGGACAAGAGGTTCTCTTTGATGTGTACTTTTTTAAGGAGACCTTAGATACTAGTCAATTTAAAAACAAATACATTAGATACTTTTACTGAGGTACTGTAAGTAAAGTCAGAATTTCTTCAGAATTTAACGTGATTGTGCTTCTCACGATATTCAAGACTTTGTGAGTCTGAGGGTGCTGAAACGGACACCAAGATATTGCAAGCGTAGTATTCTGTCCACAGACAGCGGGGGCAGTCGAGAACGTCTTCATTCTCTTGGTAATAACTCATTTAAACATCAACCAACCTATGATGATGATTAATTAACACAATAAAATTGTATAGTGCTGCTTTAAACAAACAAAAACATGTGGGAGAGGCTGCGCTGTTTGTCTGGTTATGGTGTATGCTGAGCTGAAAATACCTGATTTGGTTAGTTGGGGTGATTGTCAACACGCATCTCTCAAAAAACTCACACAGTCTCCCGACCACTGTGGAAACTGTGGGCATGGCAACGACAAGCTCCAAATAAAGCAGAATCTCACATTGTAACACACACACACACACACACACACACACACACATATGCAAATACACAAATAAACACAAAAACACATATACACACAAATACAAACATACACAGAGTGAACAGACATGCATGCATCCACATAGAGACTCACATGAAGTATCAAGCATTCAACTGCATATAATATCCACATTGGAACATTGGTCTCTCTCTCCCTCTCTCTCTCTCTCTCTCTCTCTCACACACACGCACGCACCTATGAGATTTAGGCCCTGTTTACACGAGAACGCTTACGGGTAAAAACGACAAAATATTTTATCGGAAGTGCCTTTCGTTTACACGGTGACGGCGTTTTCGGGGCCTAAAAACGCAAAAATTTGAAACCACCCTCCAGAGTGGAAAAGTTGAATCCGCTCCGCCGTAGCGTTTCCGTCTAAACGGCCCAAGACGCAAAACTCTGGTCAGATCAGCTCACGCTGTGCACGTGTTTACATCACATACATGAGGCAGTACAGGGAAACAAATGGATCCATGCGATTTCCATGCGTCGGACCTTCAAGCTGCTCTAGCAGCTCTAATAAACTTGCAAGAGGCATTCCAGCAAATGTACAGAATTTGTATATATACTATTACTGAACAGAGGAGGATCTGCAACCACCTCTGTCAAATTCTGGATGCACTGGTTCGTTGCAGGCGAGCCAGACTGCTATGGACAAGACCTGGGAGAATATCTACCTAGCCGCCTGGCATGCATACCCCCATCGAATTCCACACACTTTTGCGTCATCGCATGCACACAGATTTCCTCCCGAAAACGCTCCTCTAAACGTGGAATAAAAAGTGAAGACGCGACGCCACTTTTGCGTCTTCTGTTCAGACCGTCATCGTGTAAACGTAGCCTTAAATGTAGTCTATTTAATATACAGTGGTATGACAAAGTTTGGGCACCTTTGACAATTAGCATTATTTATATTCACCAATCATTGGGTGTTTTAATTCACAACTTAATTTTGATATATCAAATAGATGATGAACACAATTATATTTCAGCAGTGAAATTAGGTTTATTGGGTTAACAGAAAATGTGCAATATGCCCCAAAACAAAAAAAGGCCTGTGCATAAATTTGGGCACCTTAATAGAAAAATCATATCAGTATTTAGGAGAGCCTCCTTTTGCAAAAATAACAGCCTGTAGACGCTTTCTGTAGCCACCAATGAGTGTCTGGATCCTGGATGATGGTATTTTGGCCCATTCCTCCTGGCAAAACCTCTGCAATTCTGTGATGTTTGAAGGATTCCGAGCATGGACAGCGTGCTTCAAGTCATCCCACAGATTCTCGATGATATTCAAATCTGGGGACTGGGATGGCCATTCCAAAACATTGTACTTGTTCCTCTGCATGAATGCTCGGGTAGATTTTGAGCAATGTTTGGGGTCATTGTCTTGTTGAAACACCCATCCCCGGCGCAACTTCAACTTTGTGACAGACTCTTGAACATTATTCTCAAGAATCTGCTGATACTGAGTGGAATCCATGTGACCCTCAATTTTAACAAGATTCTCAGTACCAGCGCTGGCCACACAGCCCCACAGCATGATGGAACCCCCACCAAATTTTACTGTGGGAAGCAGGTGTTTTTCTCTTGAATGCTGTGTTCTTTTGCGGCCATGCATATCACCTCTTGTTGTGACCAAAAAATTAAAATTTTCTTTCATCAGGCCAGAGTATCTTGTTCCAAAATGATATTGGCTTGTCCAAATGTTCTTTCCTCAAGCGACTCGGTTTGTGGCGACTGTGAAGAAAGGCTTGTTCCGCATCACTCTTCCGTACAGCCTTTCCTTGTGCAATTTGCGCTGTATTGTTGACCGACGCACAGCGACACCGTCTGCAGCAAGATATCCTTGCAAGTCTTTGGAGGTGGTCTGTGGGTTATTTTTAACCATTCTGACCATCCTTCATCTTTGCCTCTCTGGAATTTTTCTTGGCCTACCACTTCTGGGCTTAACAACAACTGTGCCCATGGCCTTCCATTTCCTCACGATGTTCCTGACAGTGGAAACTGACAGCTGAAATATTTTGGACAGCTTTTTGTAACCTTCCCCTAAACCATAATGCTGGATAATCTTGGTTTTGAGGTCATCAGAAAGTTGTTTTGAGGCTCCCATGTTGCAGCTCTTCAGAGGAGAGTCAAACAGAATGAGAACTGGCATTTGGCCACCTTAAATACCTTTTGTCATTATTGGATGCACCTGTCAATTAAGTTCAAGGCTTAACAAGCTCACCAAACCAACTTTCTGTGTCCAATTATCTTGTGATGATCTTGTGATGATTAGTCTCTCTCTCTCTCTCCCTGCCCTGCACTCCCTCCCCCATCTGACCCCCACACACACCACTTCCCATTTCCCTCTCCCATCTGACCCACACCCCCCCCCCCCCCCCCCCAATCTGACCCCCACACACACCAGTTCCCTGTCCCGGTGTTCTTAGTGTAAGTGTCTGGTGAAACTTACCTAAAGCACATCTCTCTCCTCCACACCAAAGACACATCTCTCTACTGTGGATTTTTTCCCCCACTACTCCACAGACATTTCAATGCACACTTATCTTTTGCACTACAAACAAGACACCACTGCTTAAATGGCACCATTTGAGCTTTACTACACTAATCACTGTGTTTTTACTTATTTGTATTATATACAAGCCTACTGTACTTTTTGTTGTGTTTATATTATTATGTCTTATGTCGTCATGTCTTCCTGTCTTGTTTATAAGATGTTTAATGTTCACTGTGGGCTAGGGAGCATTGCGATTTCAAATTCTGTGTGTGCAACCTGTACATATGGTTTTTTGACAATAAAGCTGATTTTGACTTTGACTTTGACTTACAGGCCATCAAAGCAACAAAATGACAAGGGTTCCCACATTTTTGCACAGCCTATTTTTTACATTTGATTTAATTTCATACAATTGCATACAATGAATACTTAAAATCTGTGTTTGGAAATCAAGCTAACACTTGGCTCTTATGGGCAAATGAAGGACATGCCACCAAGATAATTTTGTGTGAAGTCAGAGTCTATTATTATACAACCTCAGAGGGGGTGCCCAAACTTTCTCATACCACTGTATATGTCAGTTATAGACTGAGTGACAAATGCAGATACACACTATAGAATTAAGTCACCATAATACTAAATGCATATGCATATGCTAAATGGGTCATTCCATGCCAAACCACTCAATTTTTTTCTGCCCCCCCCCCCCTCCGATTTTGATTAAATTTGGCATACTAATGGGTATCCTTGAGAAATGACAACATACCAAATTTCAGCTCATTTGGACCATTTTTCACGAATCTAGAGAGTTTTGAAAATTTCACAGTTTTTGCATCGAGTAGTGACTTTAAAACAGAAAATTGGCTAAATTTTGCAAACCCATCACTCGATTTTCATAAATTTGGTATCATTACAAAGGGGAGAAATTCCCCTTTCAAATGATATATAACACGATGACCTTTCAAGGTCGTTGCATTTTCAAGGTCATTTAATGTGAGCTTGACCTTTGACCTAATTTTTCAGACAATGAGTATCGATCAATTTTGACGAAATTTTATTATCTGTTAGGCAAAGAAGTATCAATTGTGCATGCAAAGTTTCAGTTTGGAGAATCAAATGGTTTGGGAGATATTCAAGGAAGACTTTTTGATATACAGGGTGTTCCAGAAATAAATGCTGGCAAATAGACAATGTCAAGTAACATTTATATTTACATTTAGGCTACACATATTTGCTGTAAACAGTGCTATGGAAGATATTCAAGGAAGTCTGTTTGATGTACAGGGTGTTCCAGAAATAAATACAGGCAAAAATGCAATATTAAGTACCATTTTACACTCGCATACAAATTTATGGTAAACGGTGCCATAATGATCTTAAATACCTTGAACCTGCAGCTAAATGGCAAGGTTACTTGATTAGAGATGCTCAAGCCATACTAGATTCTGCACCAAGTTGTCTAGCAGCCAAGTACTATATGTAGAATACCACAGGTCTTAATATCAGTTATAGTCACTTTCCCCAAACTGATCAACATTGCCACAAATGGCTGGATGCAAAAAATGTCTGAAAGGCTGTTTAATGGAAATGAATGAATCTTTCTTCATGGAAGTTCACCAACAGAAATCCTGACAGTACTTACTACTCAGTACAGTACTAATTCACAGTCTAAAAAGAAGAAAATTGCTAATTCTGATGTATCTGATATGACGTTACAGAAACCGCTGAGAAAGTAGCAATTTGTAGTTTGTTGATTTTATGGTCAGAAGGTGAAAGTCCACAAGCCTAATTAAACAAAAATGTGTAAAACACAAAATTGGCCCAGCATGACCTCTGCAACTATATTGGGCCGTATCTCAGAACCACCACATGCCACTTAATACCTGTTTTGGTGTGATGGGTCACATATACACTTGGTGTTTTATCATGATAACATTTTAATTGTCTTTTTTTATCAAGAGCATGATCCAGCAGCACAACCAAATACTGACATGATTTCTATTTGTAAAATTTCATGAAGAAAGATTCATTCATTTCCATTAAACAGCCTTTCAGACATTTTTTGCATTCAGCCATTTGTGGCAATGTTGACCAGTTTGGGGAAAGTGACTATAACTGAGATTAAGACCTGTGGTATTCTACATATAGTACTTGGCTGCTAGACAACTTGGTGCAGAATCTAGTATGGCTTGAGCATCTCTAATCAAGTAATCTTGCAATTTAGCTGCAGGTTCAAGGTATTTAAGATCATTATGGCACCGTTTACCATAAATTTGTATGCAAGTGTAAAATGGTACTTGATATTGCATTTTTGCCTGTATTTTTTTCTGGAACACCCTGTATATCAAACAGACTTCCTTGAATATCTACCACAGCATTGTTTACAGCAAATTTGTGTAGCCTAAATGTAAATATAAATGTTACTACTCGACATTGTCTATTTGCCAGCATTTATTTCTGGAACACCCTGTATATCAAAAAGTCTTCCTTGAATATCTCCCAAACCATTTGATTCTCCAAACTGAAACTTTGCAGGCATAATTAATACTTCTTTGCCTAACAGATAATAACATTTCGTCAAAATTGATTGATACTCATTGTCTGAAAAATTAGGTCAAAGGTCAAGCGCCCATCAAATGACCTTGAAAATGCAATGACCTTGAAAGGTCATAGTGTTATATATCATTTGAAAGGGGAATGTCTCCCCTTTGTAATGATACCAAATGTATGGAAATTGAGTGATGGGTTTGCAAAATGTAGCCACTTTTCTGTTTCATGGTCACTAATCGATGCAAAAACTGTGAAATTTTCAAAACTCTCTAGATTCTTGAAAAATGGTCCAAATGAACTGAAATTTGGTATGTTGTCATTTCTCAAGGATGCCCATGAGTATGCCAAATTTCATCAAAATCGGAGGGGGGGCGGAAAAAAATTTAGTGGTTTGGCATGGAATAACCCAAATACTATGCATCATCTCATTAGTGTTTTGTAGTAGCCAAATAACAATTTTAACTAAATATGACAATAATTGCTTATCTGTTTACTACAGAAAAAAAGCAGAGAAATATTTAGGTAGGCACACATTTATTTGTAAAAAAAAATCACAGCCCTTCAGTTGAACTGACATTGAAAAGGCAATAAAATTGAGAGAAAAAAAGAGAAGAGAATATGTGTATATGTGAATGTCTGTGAAAGCACACCCCACTGTCTGTTTGCAATATGTTCGTCCATGTTTGGAGCACCATTCTGTGAGTTTGTGTATGTGTGTGTGCGTGGTTGTGGGTGTGTTTTTCTCAGCACCTGTTCTGGCATCATTCCTCCCATCCCAACACTAAAAATACAGTCTGTCTCTGTCTCTCTCTCTCTCTCTCTCTCTCTCTCTCTCTCTCTCTCACACACACACACACACACACACACACACACACACACACACACACACACAGTAGCCATGACGGAGACGACACCCTGATACTCCTCACACTTAAAACAAGTCAGCTGGAGCAAATCTCTGTTGACAGGCGATCTCCGTGCAGAATAGAGGGGGAAGCAGAGAGAGAGAGAGACAGTCCTCAGAGAAAAGAAGAGAGAAAGCACACAAGAAGAGAAGGAGAGGCACAAGAGAGACAGACAGAGAGCGAGCGAGTGAGTAGAGCAAGCGAGAGAGAGAGAGAAGGAAAGAGAGAGACAGGGAGCAGTGAGGGAGAGAGAAAGAGAGAGAGAGCTGAGGGTACAGGGAGTAGCCTGTGCCTCTATTGTCAGTGCTTAGCAGGGGGGAGTGCGATAAGGAGCTGGTCTGGAAGAGCTTGGCGCGTCTGCACTGGTCACTTGCGTAGAGTAGATCTCCATCTGACACCACAACATCATGGAGGAGGACATGGATGAGGGGCAGACCCAGAAAGGTGAGAAAAAGCTCTTTTGGTTCGTTCTCTCCTTCACCACATCCATGCTTTCTTTGTGTCATTCAGCTCTGTGCATCTGTTCAAAATGTCCTGCCAGGGTCCTTTTGTCTGTGAGCGAGTGGATTATGGATCTGTGTGCCACAGAGATGGAAAAGAGCTCTTTACATTTAACCAAATGGATTTCTCAAAAAAAAAATCATGATTTGTTGCTGTATTGTGTTTTGTCCTGCTTTGCTGTGTGTGTCTGAGCATTAGCCCTGGATAAACATCTATTGTTTTTCCAACAAAGATTAAACATTTGTTGTAAGGAGCTGGGAAAAGAGAATATATGTAATATAATTACATTTTCATTTCACTGACATTCCAGTAAATGCAATTTGTGTGGTGGAATATTTAGTGACAGGTTTTCTGTAGAAGAGCTGTGAGCGAGTGAGAGAGCGCTCGCACACATATATACACTCACACACACAAACAGAGGGGTGTGTGCTGTTGTGGAGATGTTGTGGAGCGCTGAGAGGGGACTGTCTTTGTCCTCCCGTGCGTTTCTGTTGAGCAGCTGAAGGAGTCTGTGTGAGTGTAGCCATGCTCAGACTGTTCACCTCCCACTACCATTGTTTCCAAATCAAAGCCACCTCTCTCCTCCCCTCATTAGAGGCGTGGGAGTCGCATGTCTTTCATAAGCTCACTTGTTCATCTGTTTGCGACGGGTAGCAGTTGTTTGCTTTTGCGTGAAATACGCTTTGAGGCGAAGAGAATGTTGCCATTTTTGGCAAAAATAGAAAATATAGTTTAAAGGAAAAAATATTTATGGTGTGAAATACGGGCATTTTTATTAATATCCATAGTACCATAGCTGCCACCTTCTGAAGAAAAACATCACAGCACAAGGGAGGGAGAAGCGAGACGGTCTCTCTCTCTCTGTCTCTCTCTCTCTCTCTCTCTCTTTCTCTCTCTCTCTCTGTCTCTCTCACTCTCACCCTCCTTCTCTTCATATATGTACTGTGCCCCGCCCCCCCCCCCCTTTTCTTCCTTTAAAGGCAGTGTTGACAGGCATGAGATGGAATCGTTGCCATGGCAGTGGCCATGTCATGTCCCCATTGCTGTGTGCTGGCAATTCAATCGAAGTAAACACACTGGCTCTGTATTTCTGGGTGCATCATAGGGAATCCTATTCCCTTTCTACCGAGGTGCGCAAATCAGTTTTTACACAGTCAGAAATGTTAATCCCACACAGCTGTGTTACACCCCTAGTGGTCATTGTCAGTGTTGTGCAAAAAAATAAAAAACAAAAAAACATATTACAGTCCAAAATAGCAGGCTGGTTGATGTGAGACTGTGTCCCTTTAATCCTGTGTCCCTTAATCCTGTTTGATGAGTTGATGAGTTTATTGTGCACGGTCAGATACATATACCTTTCTGTCAGCAAGACAGGGAGGATGCTGGGCCATATGCTACTCCACTTTTCCATGACAAGCAGCTGGTTGGTGCCTGCTCTATCAAATCTTCATGGCTGCATGAAACATTCATCTTAAGTTGCTGGGTCGGCGCTTCATTAGTGCTCTGTGCTTCATCGCTCTTCTCAGTGGAAAAACATTATGTGACCACAAAGATGAGCTCTCTTTTCTGTTCTCTCTCTCTCGCTCCATCTATCTCTCTTCTCCCTCTGTTTCTTATTCATGCACACAAACACAGAGAGAGAGAGAGAGAAAGAGAAAGAGAGACAGAGGGAGAGAGAGAGATTTCTTAACTCAGTTGCTGGCATGTTGCCAGGCGAAGGCGAGGCATATACATTTATCACAGGAACGTATGAACATATGCATCCCCCCACACAGACCTGTCATAATTACAACTGACCTGAAAATAACTCGCACATAATATGCACGTAGGCCGCTGTTTTCTCTCTCTCTCTCTCTCTGTGTATTTTGCATTCCCTGGATGCAGAGCAATAAATAGCAGCACACCAAAAGCAGACCTCCCTTCACTTCTCTTTTGTTGAGCCCTGGTGTTCCCGGGGTCTTGCGCCTTTTGTAGACAGAGAAAGGCAGGAGGCGGAGCAGGCTCCACAGTAACTGTAATGTTTGCACCTCACGGCCAACACGAGGAATGAGGTTGTTTATGTTGGAGGCTCTCAGCTCTGCAAGCTAACCTTAGCTGTCTCCCTCTCCATCAGCCCACAAACACGTCATTACCGCTCCTGAAACTGCCTCTCAGGGGGAGCCTGGATTAGGCTAGGCAGAGAGCAAACACACACACACATGCACACACACATGCACACACACACACACAGGAGTGTGCATGCTCCAACAGAGGCACATGCACACTCACACACAGAAAGAGAGAGAGAGAGAGAGAGAGAGAGAGAGAGAGAGAGAGAGAGAGAGAGAGAGAGACTTATGAACATACACCTCTACAAGTGCAAACACACACAGGCACACATTTTGAAGAACAAGATGGTACGAGCTTTTACTGTACCGACAGTGTATGGCGCAGAAATACTGAAGCAGTCAGAAGGTTTTTATATGTCACTTCTGTCATGATCAGTTACTTTCATAGTAATACAAAGAAGCACACAATCAATTTAGTTGTTTCTCTCCTTCTCTTTTATGCTTGCTGGTTTCTTATACTGATTCCTGCACTCTGCTGGCTGCTGGTGTTCATCTGATGTTTTTTGAGTATGTGTGTTGTCAGTCAATCAGAGCACAGAAAGGTCTGACAATATGGATGTTGTGAGAAGAGTTATTGTGTGTTTGAATGCTGTATCTCAGCACACAGATGTCAGTCAATTCAGAAAGGCCAGAAATTAGTGCTCCACAGGTTAAAAGCCCCAGCTCATGTGTTTACCCCCACCCCTAAGTGGCACAAATTGCAGCTTTTTTCATCACTTATTTCTTGAATGTTACAAAATCTTGAGTGTGATTTATGCTGTTTTGAGGTCAGGTAGAACCATCGATTCCACACACCACACACACACACACACACACTCAGGCATGTAAGTTGATCTGAGGCAGAGATGTAATAATGTCTCACAACTCTCACAGATCAACTGTCTTCAAGTGAGAGCCCTCTGGGCCAGTGGGAAAAAGGTCATTTCATTACAGCAATCATCACTCAATAAACAGAGAGAGAGAGAGAGATAAGTAGGAGAGAGAGAGAGAGAGAGGACAACATCATAGTGGGAGCGCTGATCAGACAGATGCTTGTGAAATGCCACTATTGTTTGTTTGGGTAGGGTTGGTAATGAGCTGGGAGGGCTCGCCAGTACCGTCTGGGCCTACAGACCCTCTGGCGCTCCTTGGTTGCCGACAGGCTCTGCTGAGAGGATCGTTAGGGAGTGGATGTTAACGAGGCTAGAGATCTTAAATATAAGGCCACAACAAGGGGTGTCATTGTGTTTACAGTAATATTTATTTCTTTGTTTGCCAATCTGATGATGTATGGAGTGGTGTTGATTCAACAGAAGATCACTAACCATATTTCAGTGTATTTCTATTGTAAAGTTATTTTTTATCTCACTGTTGAACATGTCTTGCTCAGAAATGATGTGGATGACATATTGTTGACTGTTACTAACAAGCATGCCACATGGATGAGTGGTTGTCCAGATATAATGGTTGTCAGGTTGTTGTAATGGCTTGTGTATTAAGGATATAGCTAACATGTCACACATCAGTTAATCTGTCAGCTCTGCCAGTCAATTCAGTTTATCCCCTCCATCACAGCTGAACCCAGAGAATGTCATACAGAGAGACAGAAGGGTAGAAACAGGCTGGAATAACAGTAGTATGTTTTAATGTAGTCATTCCCATGTACCCACCTATTTGAAGTACAAGAATATTTGTAATTCTTATTACTGTACATGTACACAATAGTATTCCTTAAAGTAGTGGGTGTAAAAATATCTGATACGAAATCAGAGTTCTGGCCTATAAGGAGTGCCTTTGATTGTAGGTATATACTCCAAATACTCCAAAAGGTTAAAAGTGGATCAGTATTAGCATATTAATGCAAATCCTCAAAATGGTTCTTGGCAGTTCTGGGGTGTTCTGCTACTAACTTTGGAACAGTTCTGGCACTGGATCCATTCTGCACTTTGGCTACTATTTACTCCAAGCCCATTGTACTGAATGTACTGAATCTAAAGCTATTTATTTAATTGCAGGTCCATTCATGTCACTAGAGCTATATTTAATACCAGGTCCATTCATGTATCTAAAGCTATTTGATACAAGGTGCATTGGTGTGGCTGTTTATCTAATACCAGGTCCATGTGTGTTTCTGCGGCCATATATCTGATTCCCACTATATAATCAGACTTTGAGGCTGTATATTTGATAGCAGGCTTTTATTTACGGGACCGCGATGGTCAACGGCAGCCCGTATTCTTTAATCCATTTAGCAATGTGTTGCATGTAGCATCTAAACATTAATCAATACTCAGTGCTTAGCTGTCAGTGCTCTGTCATTGGAGAGCATCTACTCTACATTTTCACAATCAATAAAACAACACGAGCAACATACACACACACACACACACACACACACACATAGTTGACACATAAACACAACAATAATCATCATATCCATGCCCATGACATTTGTTTTGGCTTATCCACTCTGTCTAGAAAAATGGTGACTTCTCGCCAATTGTGAGTGTGTGTGTGTGTGTGTGTGTGTGTGTGTGTGTGTGTGTGTGTGTGTGTGTGAGTGTGTGTGTGTGTGTGTGTGTGTGTGTGTGTGTGTGTGTGTGTGTATGTGTGTGTGTGTGTCTGTCTGTCTGTCTTTCTCTGTTTGCCTCTCAGTCTGTCTGTCTGTCTGTCTGTCTGTCTCTTTTTTTCTCTGTCTGTCTTTTCAGTCAGTTACATTCAGTGGATATGATTCTAAGAAATATTTATTTGGGAATGAACACTACTTTGACCTATCAATGCACTTCAGAACAATGTGAGGAAAATCGCAAACTGCTGCCCTGTATACAAAGGGATTAACCTTGCTCTGACTGCCATTTATCAGCATCATGCTGATGTGTAGGTTGTGCAGGTTACCTACTATGGTTACACTGTAATACAGTTTTGTGCAGAACATAACTAGAATAGAATAGAATAGAATAGAATAGAATAGAATAGAATAGAATAGAATAGAATAGAATAGAATAGGCCTTTATTGACATTGTACAGGTAAAAGTGCAACTAAATTGTGAGTGCTCCACCCAATGTTTGTGCAAAAATAAGTATAAAAGAAATAAACATCCTGTATTAAACACTTAATACATATTAAAAAATGTACAGTAATAAAAACGCACAAGTAAAGACAAATGCAAAGACCACGAGAGACATTGTGTGCAGACAGCAATAGACTGTCCCCTACAGGACAGGCATGAGTACTATCTATCCTTAGTGTGAAGGATGACCTCATGTCATCCCTGCCATTTTGGCTCTTATTACCATGGCGAGTATATTGGCCAGGACCTCCTCAAGAAGAAGGCAAGATGTCATGTTGAGAGAGTCCTGTATCCGTGGTTACTCTTCCTGTGCGCTGTGTCGACAGACAGGTGTAGCCTCACCTGTCCACCTGCTGGATGGCGCATTCTTCTGGCCGCTTTGCCAGGAAACTCTGTTGGCGGTCTCGGGCATGCCATTACTGTCCAAAGAAAAGGACAAGAGATGGGCGTTAACTAGTAGCTCTGCATGTCTGCATGCATATGCTCTCTGAATCTCTGTCTCACACACACGCACACACACACACATGCACACACACACACACACACACACACACACACACACACACACACACACACACACACACACAGGGACATCAAAATATTTCACAATAGGCTAATTGAAAATCAATCAACAACAGTCTATAATGCAATGTAGATCAATAAGTCATTTGTAATGTAACATTAAAAATCTATTTAAAAAGATCATCCCTTACAAGATAGTAAAGTGCAAAAGGAAAAACATAGTTTCTAACAGACTCTGCTATAATTAGTCCTATTAAACACGTTTGACTTTCACACATTTAGCCGTGTTTGATCCTATCCAACATGCTAGGATTTCACACATTCAGACGTATTCGGCACTTCTGCAGCATCAAAATGCTATATGTTATATGTTTCTCTGGGCTTTGGTCCATGCTTGTGCAGAGGCATTGATAAGACAGGTCCAGAATGGTTTTAGTACTAAGAGTAGAATCGCCTGAAACGGACAAGCCTGAAAGTGTCGCTTCTAAATGTTTCACAGTCCTTTCACAGTGGATTTCATGCTTGACTTGGGAGCTTATTGTTTATTTAACATAACACTATTTTACACCCCCTTCAACCCTCTCCTTACCCATCCCCTCACCCCCATGCCATGCCCCCCATACACAGACTGCCTGCCTTCTCTGTTTCCATCCCCCATGCTCAACCTATTGTAACCTCACAATAATCTCCCTTGCTCTCAGACCGAAGGGGGTGGGGGCCACCCACTGTCTCCCCAAAAAATTGGTAAGTGGTAGTCTGTGACCCTGCTTGCTTGTTTTAGGTAGTGTTGCAATTTAGATGTATACGTTGGAGTAGAACTAAGCATGACATCACAGTAGATGGCCCAGTAGCAGGTTCCTATGCAGGGAAGAAAGACCCCCCCCCCCAACACCCTCCTACTAGTTTCCGAGCACAGCTCTTTCTTTCTCTTTCTTAACCCTCCTCCTCGGCCAGTCCCCCTCCCCCAACCTCCCTCCTAGTTTCATAAGAGAGCCTAGCCCAAGGCTGCCAAAAGCTAGCTGGTGAAGGGGAATCCTTCACCATGGAGACCAGAGCTGGGGCTGGGGCTGGCCTGTGTGTGTGGTGTTTTCTGGGGCTTTCTTTCAGGGCTATCTGGAGCTCTGGTTTAGCCTGAAGCGTAATCTCTGTAATGCGCAGCCCTTCGCCGCGTTCTCCTACTGAAATTTGTTGACACACGGTGCTTGCAAAGTGGGTCAGCGCTCTGAAAGCGCCCGGTCTATTCTCAGAATGAGCGCCGCGGTTGGCATGGCAACCACACTGGTTGATTAAACATGCGCAGAGCGCGAGGGAGAGCGAGCGGGAGTGAGAGGAACTGGGAGGTGCTCGCACGGCTGAGAACCTGCTGCCTTTAAACAGGGCGGGGCGCACGGCACAAACACAATCACACACACCCATGATAGAGCCATCAAATCTATGTATCGCAACTCAATGGCTTTTTGGAAGCCAGAGGAAACCAGAGCGATTTCCCCTTTGTTTAGTCTGGTAGCTGTCTTATCTGGTGAGGCTGGCGTCTACAGGACTCTTACTGCCACCTTACTACTTTTGTCTCGCTGCACTTAAGATGCTGCCCTCTCTCCTGCCCCCTTAAGAAGGCTTGGGGCAACAGCAGAAGATAACATGTTACTTAAAGCAGAGTATTGTGCTCATGCCCCCCTCAGAATTACACACACACACACAATACACACCTTCCCTCCACTTCCAACACTGCACGACACCCCACAACTCTCGCTTGCTGCTCCTGCCTTGTCCATCTGTCTGTCTGTTTCCCTGTTTCCACCCCTCCTCTCTTTTTGTCCTGCCATCTGCTCTCTCACTCTCTCCCTGTCTCTTTCTCGCCCTCTCTCTCTCTTTCTCTGCTGCCCTTTCCTTCTATATCTGCTTCTGTCCTATCACTCTTTCTAACTGTCTCCCCCTCTCTTTCTCGGTTTGTCTTCTATGTTGTCTCTTTCCTCTCTCTCAAAATCTCATGCCTTCCCTCTTTTTTGTTCCTCTCCATGTCTCTCTCTTTCTCTCTGTACCTCATTCCACTCTCTGGCTCCTCCATGTGGTAGTGGTGGGGTCCGGCAAAATGTTTTAAATGGGCGGTACAGTATCCTTTGTGTCAGTGTGGCTCTGGGGGGTTTGGGCCGATGTGGCTCCCTTCCCCCCTGGGCATGTTTGTGTGTGTGTGTGTTTTTGTGTGTGGTTTCATTCATGTGAGTGGTGTTTGTAAGCATGTGTGTGTGTGTGTATGTGTGTGTGTGTGTGTGACAAAGACAGAGAGAGAGTGTGTGCAGGGGTGACCATCAGGTCAGCATCATCACACTGTATTTGGGATTAATGTAAGGGGAGGGGAGGAGGTGAAACGGCCACAGCCAACAGACTGACAGATGGGACTGGGTTGGCCGAGTTGAGCAAGATATCGAGGACAAGGGTGTGTGCGTGTGTGTGTGTGTGTGTATGGGTGTGTCTTTGTGTGTGTATGGGTGTGTCTTATGAGAGTGTATGGATGCATGCATATGGGCAGAATGGATATTGGTATATCGTGTATTGTGTGTGTGTGTGTGTGTGTGTGTGTGTGTGGGGGGGGGGGGGGGTGTTGGGCAGGTGTGTGTGTGTGGGGGGGGGTGTGGGGGGTGCAGATGCGACAGTTGTGTCAGTGGAGAGGGTGGGGTGTGTTGTGTTGTGCTGAGAGGTGACAGGGAGACAGTCCTGGTTTGCTTATTATGGATTTGTGTAAAAAGATAGACCACACAGACTAATTCATATATTATATTTACTTCCCACCAAACACACACACACACACACACACACACAGGTAATGTCCCTGAAGTAAATTCCTTCTATCCTCCAGTTCAACTGGAGTGTGTGTGATGGAGTGTGATTGAGTGTAAGTGTGTAAGAGAGTAAATGTGTTGCTGGCATTGAGCAGGAGGCAATAGCTCTATCATCACAGGTGATTTCACTCAAAGAGGGCACCTTTAATAATGCATGCCTGTGGTGGGCAGGGGAGCCGGACTCCTCATGAATCATGAATAGTGCCTCAAAATCTTTTAGCCAATCACACAGCTCCTGGCCCCCTCACAAAGCCTCTGTTCACCTCCTGGGTCACACAGAAGAACACACAGGACCAGATGTGGCCCAACAGCAACACAGATCAACACAGATTGATGACATTTTCCATAGCTTCCTCTATATCCATCCTTTATAGCCCATATCCATCCTCCCTCGTAGAGGATAGAGGATAAGGGAAAAGGGTAGACATTGAGAAGGAGAGAGAGATGGGCCTGTTGGACCGATGGAGCTGAGAGATAGCATCAGCAGACCTGGATCTAATATGACATAGATCTACTGACAAAGCCAGGCTCCTGAGTCTGTGATCAAACTGTACGAGAAAAAGTAAAGTATAAGAGAGAGAGAGATCTGTAGAACTGGTCCACATTAAATGAGAATCTGCTTCCTCTAGTCTGTGACTGTGGGAATGATTTCCATCTTGCTGATATTCCACCACTTCTCCCACCTGTGCAGTTGCCATGGACACATATGGCAGGTCCTCTGTAGAATATGGTTCCATAAGAAATGACATCATCAAGGCCTCATGTAAGTGCCTCATGTTTGATGGAGCACTGCCTGCAAAGCCCTTGGTGAACGCGACACCACATACTGTGCAGACAAGCATTACAGAATGACTCCTTAGTACTGTACATGCACACATTTGTGTGCAGGACTCCAGTAGGAGAAAAACAGTGCTACTCTAATGGTGTCGTAAATGTAGCAAATGTGACAGGGACGACCACACAAGACACAGGCTTTGATCTGATGATGCTGCCCTGTGTGGCCACATGCAGCCAGAGAGACTAAACAGGAGAAGTGCACTCAACATCTTCATGTGACTTACAGTGGGTGCTGAAACCTCCTGAGTGTCAGTGAGGGTAGACCCTTCTGATTCTTTACTGACCCTTCTACTTTACTGTGCCACATAAGACATTGATCTAAAACATGCAGCCCCTTACCTCACACATATAATTCCTCTTTAAGATAGGGACTAAAGCTTTACAGTAATGCACCTGATTCAGACTTTCCAGAAGGAAAGGACCTGTACATTCATCAACAACTGCATTCTGGGTTCTCACATGGGCTGTGGGACAGTTCAGGAGTCCAGAATTAGAACACTGTCAAGAGCTCATGGAGGGTTTCCAGGACAACAGCAGTCAGGTCATTAGTGAAGGGGAAGGAGAGAGAGAGAGAGAGAGAGAAACAGAGAGAGAAAGAGAGAGAATGAGAGTGAGACAGAAAAAGAATAGGGAGAGAGAGAGAGAAGGATGAGAATAGAGACTGACAGAGGGCACTATCAGTGCTAAGGGAGTGAGTTAGAGCAGGACAGGAAAATGCTGGATAGATATATAAAAGACAAAGACAAAGATGAGGAAATAACTGTATGTGGGAGAGAGGAAGAGAGAGAAAAAACAAGACAGAGAGAGAGAGATGAGAGAAAAAGAGACACAGAGAGAGAAAGACAGCAAGAGAGAAAGAGAGAGCAGGGGGGTCGACCTGCATTTGCACAACACCCCTCTCTAATGCAAGACACTCACACACACACACACACACAAACACACACTTTCCATGACCATGCCCTGGGCTGAGGGGGTAGGACGACTGGGGTGTGTAAAGGGTTGGGCGGGTTGGACTCTGAGTCAGTCAGTTGAGTATGTATATTGTGTGTGTGTGTGTGTGTGTGTCTGTGTGTGTGTGTACTCGCAGAAGGGATTATTGAGGCTATGTGTGCATTTATGTGTGTGATGGGGTTAAGCTCAATGTGTAAGGTTAAGTCCACTATGAATCCAAAGACACAGAAAGATAGACAGTGTCTGTGAGAAAGAAACAGTATGTGTATATTACTATATGTAATAATAATAATAATAATAATAATAATAAACTTTACTTGTATAGCACAGTTCATACATGCAAGATGCAGCTCAAAGTGCTTTACAGTTTAGCAGGGTTGTTACAAGACAACACTTCTTGCGGTTCAGTGGTGCCGGAGCAGATAAATACAGTAGCAAACTGACTCTTGCATGAACACAGGTAGGCAGTCCTTGTAGGCCCTAGTCAGCAATCTTTGTAGTCCAGTGGCGCTAGAACTATGCAATGCCCTGTTAATGTGCGCTGTTATGTGAACATAGGTTGTCAGTCTTTAGAGACCAGAGGCACTAGACGAGGAAAGTTCATTTAGGCGCAGTCGGTTGTTAGTGTCCCCAGGGAGCAACAGGGGTGAGGAAAAACTCCCTGTTTGTTTGATTTGCGTGAATTCAGGAAGAAACCTCAGGAATCAGTGAGTAAAACTCCCTGTTTTTCTAGGAAGAAACCTCAGGCAGAACCACGTCTCCCAGGGAAGCCCATCTGCTGGGGCTGTGTACAGTATGTAATAGTGTGTTTGGTGCTTGGGCTGGCCTGGTGCAAGAAGCTGTAGTTACAGATGGTGAGCAGAGTTAGAGGGGTATGAAATTTGACTAAAACATAGATAGATAGATAGATAGATAGATAGATAGATAGATAGATAGATAGATAGATAGATAGACGGACGGATAGATTGTTACATTAGACAAATTAAACAGCAATCGGGCCCAGAGAGATTAATGTAGAGGCAGAATTCCATGATTGGATTTGTCCGGAAATTTCATTATGGTCATAGCATTCCATCAGCAGCAGCATAGATTGGAATTTTAATGTATGTCACTGGCCAGTATTTCCATTATAGGTCGTATGGATATATGTCTTTAGAAGAAGGTACTTGAGGTACTTGATCGAGTCAGGCCTGTGCAGAGAGGCTGGGCCCCTGAAAAGATCCAATTATTGCCAAGGCCCTGGAAAGCTTTCATGTTTATCCCCTTTTATGGGCGACTCTGAATACAGTCATTTATTCATTCTCTCTCTCTCTCTCTCACCCATTGTGTGTCTATACTGTATACTGTATCAGCACACTGCATTTAGAATTTAAAGAATGAGGGCTTTGTATAATAAACAGTTTCTTTCTCTTGATGCCTGTGTTTGTCATCAGCATCCATTTAACATGTTCAATACAATAATATTAATAATAATGACAGAGACAGACAGACAGACGAACAGACAGATAGACAGATAGATAGATAGATAAATGTTGCTATGGATGTTTGATGTTGTATCTGTTGTGTTTCCTGACTCGTGTCCCTGCCATCCCCAGGATGTGGTGAGTGCTGTCTGAAATGCCTGCGTGGCATCCCATACCCATCTCTGGTGGCCACCATCCTGCTGTACGCCGGGGTGGCACTCTTCTGCGGCTGTGGGCACGAGGCTCTGACGGGCACCGTCACCATCCTGCAGAACTACTTTGAGGTGATCCGGGCACCTGGAGATGGCGTGGATGTCTTCACCATGTGAGTTACCACCACCACCAGTGGGCATCCAGGCGACACTGCTTCTTTGACTTCATAACATACAAAAAATCAGTTACCTCTCACAAAACAAAATGTTTCCTGAACCTTAGTAATTACCTATTAATGACAAAGACAATTAAAGTAAAATAAAGAAAAGTAAAGAAAAGTCAAATTTAGTAAACATACTGACCGCTTCTTAGGCACATCTTGACCACAATGGTCTTCTGATTGGAACAGGGCATGTCACAACAGGAAACATTTCCTGAAACTCAGAAAGAACTATAAATGACCTCAGAAAGCTAAAAATGATTTGACAGAATCTTATCACTAGGCACTCCAAATAGACTCTTACGTAAATTATTCCTCCACCGTTTTGTTGCAATCTCTCTGCTATCCCTAAACCTGTGGTGGCAGTCTTGCCTGCAGTTTAGTAACTCCTGGGTTTACCTGTCTGTGGCTGTTTTTTGACCTGGGTTTACCTGCTTTGTGCTTACCTGAGTTTTCATGCCGTTATGTTTTTTGACCTGAGCTTACCTATCCATTTCTGTGTTTACCTGAGTACTTCACTCTGACGCAAACACACTCATATAACCCTTGTCCTCCTCTTCTCCAGTATCGACATCATTAAATACGTGATCTATGGCATCGCATCAGCATTCTTTGTCTACGGGATCCTGCTGATGGTGGAGGGCTTCTTCACCAGTGGCGCCATTAAGGACCTTTACGGAGACTTCAAGATCACCACCTGCGGACGCTGCGTCAGTGCATGGGTGAGACCGCCACGCCGGGGATCATCTGTGGGGCTGTGGGGTTGAGGGGCCCACATTTGAGAAACTAGCAGGTAACATGGATTGTGGGTAAAAAAGATGCACTGACAAGGACGTTGACAGGAACTATGACACCTGTATGGGAGGTTATGGATATCAGAGAGAATGTTGGTCATCTATTATGCCTGTTTAAGTGTGGCTCAGAAAGTCCTTTGGTAATATTCTGGAGGATGACTGACATGAGCATGGACAACCAGGCAGGTAGGTGGCAGTGCACCCATGCAAGTAGAGAAAAAAGACAGGCAATGTCACAGATTCATAAACAGACAGACAGACAGATGGACGGACAGACAGACAGATGGACAGACATAGATAGATAGATAGATAGATAGATAGATAGATAGATAGATAGATAGATAGATAGATAGATAGATAGATAGATAGATAGATAGATAGATAGATAGATAGATAGAAAGAGAGAGAGAGAGAAAGAGAGAGAGAGAAAGAGGGAGAAAAATAGGTTGCAATTCGTGTATCAAATCTGACTGTGACCTCTGTTTCCCACGTGTGTAGTTCATCCTGCTGACCTACATCTTCATGCTGGCCTGGCTGGGGGTAACGGCCTTCACATCCCTCCCTGTCTTTGTCTACTTCAACATCTGGACCATCTGCCAAAACGCCACTCTCCTGGAGGGGGCCAGCCTGTGCCTCGACCCCCGCCAGTTCGGTACGCCTACATGCCTGCTCCCTCTCCCCCCACACCCCCACCAGCTTCACACAGTCTCAGGGAACATGGGCTGGAAATGGAACATTCAGGGAAAATATGCTCTTTTCATCTCAAACACTGCTATATGAGCACAACTGGCTAAGGTGTCCAATTCATGTATGTAGGCCTAAGTGTGCATGAGGGCATGGCCCAATCATGTCAAATGCATGTATTGGTGCAGCATCACAGCTAGGGAATGGCATGTAGTTGATATACATGTCATTTAAACACACTGTGCATAGCATAGGTAGCTTAAGAAACATGAAGAAATTAATATTTTAACACAACTGGGGATTTCTTGCAGACCACCAGTGGTCCTCGGTCCACATGAGAAACACTGCCGTAGGACATTAGAGCCACAGACACAGCCCAGTGAGGCCAGATGCTGGGGCTGAACACTTTAAAGTAGGGTAAACTTGAGTGGACTTACCTGGAAGTGGACCGCTGATGTGCTCATTCACTGAGGACTTATGGGGGATGGTGTCCTTGTTTTTTTAGGGGTGGTGGCTATTGGAGAGGAGAAGACGGTGTGTGCAGGATCGGAGAAGTTCTACAAGATGTGTGTGTCAACTGAGGTGAGTGTTTTTGCTTTTAGGAGTGTGTGTGTGTGTGTGTGTGTGTGTGTGCGTGCGTGCATGCATGTGTGTGTGTGTGTATTTCATGTGTGCAACTGTGTGACTATGATGTGTGCAGACAATTCTTTTTATGTCAACATTTGTGTGTGTCTGTGTATATCTGCATATTTCATAAGTCTCTCTCGTCCTGTTTTTCTGAACCTGTATGTGTGTGTGTGTGTGTGTGTGTGTGTGTGTGTGTGCGCGTGTGTGGTATCCTCTCATCTGTCCCCTCCTCTGTCCCCTGCAGCTGGACATGACCTTCCACCTCTTTGTCTGTGCTCTGGCTGGGGCAGGAGCTGCAGTCATTGCAATGGTGAGAGACATCCCAATGCCTATGGCAGCAAATGCAAAGCAGAAATTCAACCGTGTGTGTGTGTGTGTTTTGAGGCAGGCCAGATAGCAGAAATAATGCAGGGTGTTTTGCGCAGTTGTGATTTTCTGGTCCTCTGGGACCCAGAGATGCACACACAAATGCACACACACACACACACACACACACACACACACACACACCACACACACAATTTCTATCCTCTACTTAGAGGAACAGATGTGTGTATTTCTGTATTATTGTGATTGTGTCAGTGGTGTGTGTGTGTGTGTGTGTGTGTGTGTGTGTGTGCGTGTGTGTGCGTGTGTGTGTGTGTATGTGTGTGTGTGTGTCACATACCCAAAGGAATGTTGAATATGCTTAGTGCAGGCTGTGGCCTTGGTGTGGCATATATTTTGGTTCAGTTGTGAGACGCACTGTAGCTGCCATCTAAACATGAATCTGTGTGGCAGTATGTAAAATATCACTGGTGCGTTCCTTTGTGTCCCTTCTATGACTTGCTAGCCTGCTTGCATGTGTCTGTGTAAATGTCTATGGGTCTGTGTGTGTATGTGTTTGTGTGTGTGTGTGTGTTTGGGGGGGTGTCTGTGTGTGTTTGTGTTTTGGAGGGATGGGTTGATGAAAGTGGACATCTGTGTGTATGTGTGTGAGAGAAAGTGACTACATTTTTCAGTGCTTCGCTGTGTAGCCTACATCTAAGTGTGTGTGTGTGTGTGTATGTGTTCATGTTTGTTTGGGTGTGTGTGACTGTGTCTGTGTGTGTGTGTGTGTCTTTGTGTGTATGACTGTCTGGGGAGGAGGGATTTTGGCGCATTGGAGAGAGAATTTTTCTCTCGGAGAGACGCTGGGCATGTCGTATGGTAACCATGGAAACTAGGAGAAGAAAGGGCCTGGAGCTTGTTGAGAACATCTCTCAGTGATTTGCGAGGAGCCATTTTCTAAGAAAGCAAACGCTGTCACTGTTCAAGGGAACTGTGCGTATTGGCCAAGAAATATTTTTTGTTTAGTATTTAAAACTCAGGACAAATCTCCGTACAAATCTAAAAGAGCCAACAATTCTATGTCTATAGGCACAGTTGGTTTAATAGCTTAAAATAGGAATATCTTTGGTGATAAGGTGGGGCTCGTCTGGTATGGGTATGCCAGCATATGGGTGGTTGATATGGGCAGTTGAACGATCAGCTGTGGTATCCATGGTAGCTATAGCTTTAGACTCTCACCATATTGAATGCCAACTGATGGCAGCTACATGCAGTCAGTTTGTTTCTGTTGTCGCTGACAACCATGAACGTCTCTCTCCTTCGAAGCTGACATCACGTAGGTGCAGGCAGGCAGGAAATGCCTGATTATATGATTCAAGCCCTTACACCTCTCTATCCACTTGCTCCACAAACACCCTACTATCAGTCCCCTGGTAGACAATTCATTACAATGTAAGAGCCTACATATATTTGATATCACATTCATCAGCTTATAGATCAATGCTATTGTTGTATTTATAATCATATGAGGTAGTATAACATCGAATTAACAACTGAGTCGATGCTGGTAATTGTATTGACCATAAAACGCCCACAGAGATTTTATCTGGGGAAAATAAAATGGCTGGGCTGTGAATGCCAGAACCCTGAGCTCTCTGTGGCAGGATGAGAGGTTGGAGGATCAGCTGCCATGGAAACAAAGGGCCTGTTCGAGGCTTAGTCGGGTCTGCCACCTGGTGGCAGTATCAGGAAACTGCACATAACTCCAAACATTCTTTAAGAGGGAGGGGCAAGATATAATGTGCTTGTGTGTGTCAAGTCCCTGTATGTATGTTTGTCAGATAATACATATGTAGGTATGTATTCGATATCATGAACATTTCATTCGTTGTTTATTAATGGTGGCTACACTGTCAAGGCCTACAATGCATTTTAACCACTAAAAGAACCTATTTCAAAAAGCAGGGAGCTTTGCCTGTGGCTTGATTTCTTCATTAAAGACAGCTTGTTACAATGTCTTCCTTTGTTGCAGATCCACTACCTGATGGTGTTGTCCGCTAACTGGGCCTATGTAAAGGATGCCTGCAAGATGCAGAAATACGAGGACATCAAGTCCAAGGAGGAGCAGGAGCTGCACGACATCCACTCCACGCGCTCCAAGGAGCGTCTCAATGCCTACACATAAGGCAGGACGATGCCCGGGGGAGGAAGTCCAGCGATGTCACTTCCTGTCACAGGAGTGGTAGCGCTGAGATGATCTCACTGGTGTGTCTCACTACCACCCCATGACAACCCATTCCTTTACATACAGACAGTATTATTATTATTATTATTATTATTATTATTATTATTCAGTATTACATGTAAATTTCACTTTATGTTTTTATTTACATTTTTACTCATTTGTAATGAAAGATTTTTTAAGGGTCTTTCATTTAGTTTTGTTTTGTTTTCTTTTTTAAATTTCTCATTTTTACTATATTTTGGTAACGTTTTTTTCATTTCCGACATTTTTTGTTTTATGGGTATGTTGGGGTTCAAAGGGTTTCAAGCACATTTCCCTCCTGTGTGGGCGTGTCTCTTTCAAGATCTCGTTGTAAAGAACATCACACAAGTAAGGGCCATTACTTCAGGACATAAAAATAATAAAACAAAAAAGCACTCTTTTTTTAAACCATTTGTGGGGAGGGAGGCCCAAAACCAGCACAATGCTTGCTAATTCTGTATTATTCTCATATAATTGTATTTTTTTTTCTGAAAGATATTGCAAATGTACCATAAATCTCTTTTTTATTTACAGCTACTATTCAAGAGTCTAACCAAAATTCTATGAGATAAAAGGTTGTTATTTTTGCTCGTTGTGCCAAGCCTGCACTCTGCAGCAGCAGGTCTGACTTTCACACACTCATCCAGGGCCTCTGCAGCCGCTGAGTAACCTCCCTGTCACTGCCGCAAACACTTCTGAAGTTCTGGGACACATCTGGCCCTGTTCTTGTGCAAAACCAGAACCAGACTTTAACAGAACCTTGGGTAACAGACAGACGTGTCGTGGACCCTGTTCTTGTCCAGTACTGGACTGGGACTGATATAGAATCTTGGCTGGGCAATAGACAGATGTGTCATGAACTCAGTTAGTTCTGGTGGAGTGCAGCGTCAGACGAGTGTTATCGTTGTGGTTTGTACGCCCCTCCTGTCACACACGCACGCCAAACATTTTAGAGCCCCTCCTCTTATTTTCTTACCGTAGAGAATGACGAAAAATGACAGGTAAGTAGGCAGTTTTGCAGTTTTCTGCTCTGTATATAGCCCTAATGTAAATGTCTACATGTACGTAAGCACTTCGATTTCAGGCAATAGCCTAATTCGTAATGAGAATCAAAACACATTCCATGCATGGGCGAAAAGAAAGACACACCTATGAGTCCAAGATGGAGACGATATTCTCACGTTCTCTTAAGATGTTACATATTGGCAGGTGATTTCTTAAAAAAAATGTGATAACACATAACAAAAAATAATAATGACTTAAAAGATTAAAAACCTGTAATGATATTTCCTGATGATGATAAAAAAACACTTGTTGTCTTGCTTATAACTCCTGCTATTGGACTTCAGAGGTGTCTTATCATTCTTTTTACTGCCTGGCAATTCATGTTTTGTCAGTGTTCTCAAAGAACTAGTTTTGTGCACTTATTGGACCATTTGTGAGCTCTTTCTAGGTGTAAGTGCATTGGTATTCAACTCTGCGTTGAATCTCTGTACTGTTAGGTAACGACTGTGAATCTAGATGTTCTTTGTGGCATGGTCATGCATTAAATGGTAATCGTTTTACTGGAAACAAACATACAAAAATGTAGAATTTTCATTTCACTTAAATTTCTTTTTTTTGGCCCGTTTGTTTTGCCGAGTCACCTCCGCATAAGGAGGCCGACATGGTCAATCTTTTTAATTTCTTGATCACGTGCAGTATTTTTAACTCCTGTTGCTCTCTGCATCTCACTCCAGTCCTCTCAGCTTGTAGATGGTAGTGTTTGAGTTGTGTCAGTTTGGTTTGTGGTACGCTTCTTACCCACGTCCTGATCTTGCCTCCCTGTAATCTTGTTGCTCTTCTCAGTACTGACCTGACGATGCTTTCCCACTCCTTCCTATCGTAGCCTTTTGTACTTTCACCAGGAATGCGTAGTAGAAGCCTGTAACGATGGATTTGTTCTGTACATACATGTGCCAACCGCTTAACAGTGGCTTTTCTCAACTGTAGGAACAAAATGCTTGCGTAAATAAAAAGATGCACTGGTGTACTTGTTCATACAAATGCTTCGAGTCATTTATTGGTCTGTGTGTGTGTGTGAGAGAGAGAGAGAGAGAGAGAGAGAGAGAGAAATCAGGAGTACGTTTCTTAAACAACGACAGAAGTTTGTATTTACTCAGTTGTAAAATGTACGTTTGACTGTTTCCCGAAAATCTCCATCTGTGGGTACACGATCAGGTGTCCTATCGAGGCGCTACCCGACGATCTGAGCTACCAAATGCTACTGCGCACGACCCCTAAGCGCTTCAGTTTAAATCAAGGGGGTAGGAGCATAGGCGGAAGTTGAAGCACCCATGGGGAAATCCCAACCCGGAAAGGGCCCAATAGCCTTTAGCATTCCGTTGACTTCCATTCATTTTAGCGTCATTTTGAAATCAAATAACTTTACATGAGAAGGACTCTGTCTTGATATTGGCATTGTTCTAAACCGGAGAGGACAAAGCACAACATATTTGCTTCGATCGGAAATCTGTCATGTTATTGTCTTGTCTGAAATTGTTTATCTGAAATTGTGCTAAAAATGGCCTCACAAATCATGCAACGGCTAGTGTGTTTCTGTCGCACAGGTAGGGTGACCAGATTTCCAGAGTCTAAAACCGGGACACTATGTGTGATGTCATGTGCGTGCACATTCTCTTAGGCATTGTCGTGTAGTAGTGTAGTCTGCTATCGAAGAAAACCGTTAAAACACGGCCGCTGTATACTGCAAGATACATTGTAACATTGACTGCGAAGATTTCGCAGAGCGCACCTACCATTGTCACTCACACACACACACACACATTGACTCTGCATTACTGGAAACTTCATTAGGCTTTAATTTAACAGTTTTGTATATGCGATCGCTGTAATTTGGGCAGCTTGATGTGGTGTTGGGTAGAAATCGGGACATTTTGGTTAGCATTAAACCACCGTTGTACAACGTAGGTTCAAACTACTCAGCACCCCACAACCGACTGTTTCCCGAAAATCTCCAACCACCAAAGTACGATGGAAGTCTGAACTGTTGTTAGTTTGGACTTGGGTGGTTCAAACTGCAAAGTACCCAGATGTGTCGGAAGTGCTCGGAGAGTATTCGGATGCATTCGTTGCGGATAATGACAGAAACGATTGATCTACATAAGGATATAAACGTAGTCTCATTTCATTTAAGCCGGTATGACAGCTGTAGAAACTCTGGGATATCTCCGTAAGCACAACCATGTGCCCTACTCATTAAAAGTAACAACCGACTGTCAGTTTGTACCATATGTCTGTATATTTAATTTATACTGCATGGAGCAACAGCTATAAATATAACCACTCCCTCCATGTAGGTAAGGGCAATGGAATAACCGTGCTTGTGGGTCAGTAATCAGTGCACATACATCACAATATTACTATACTATACATCACAATATTACTATACAATATTACTATACTATTACTATAACATCACTGACGCACATTAACTTTTATCCAACCACATTTTGCAACAGCTTTTTGTGTGTTATCGGGTGTGTTTTCTACCTTCTTTTTACATGATCTGGCAATGCAATACCGATAATTAAGTGAATTGGGAGTAATATCATTTATGCAGATGGTGGCAGTAACGCACAGACAGCCGCCTAATCCGCCACAAAAAGGCCAAAGGTGACGAGCAAGACGTCACGTCAACAAACACGACGGTCTCACGACAGGTCCATGCTAATCGTTCCAACTGCACAGCTTCACGATGGAACTTCCGATGGTTCGTCCAGACTTTGTTGTTGGGAAACACTTGCGTCGTTGAACGATCCATCGGACTACTGTAGTTGTAAACATCGTTGGTTGCTAAGTCTGGACGATGGTGTTGGGAAACAGCAGTGTGGTAAGACCATCGTTCAAACCTACGAAGTTGCTAAGGAAGTTAGCAACGACGCTTTTGGGAAACGCACCCGTGGCTGGGACAAAAGTAATCAAACAGAACTAAACACACACACAGAAAATCAACAAACTCAGGACTTACAGTAAACTAAATAAGTTACAGAAATAGGCAGTATGCCATACCACTCAGATAAGTAGCGTGGGCTACGGGGACAGGCTACAGCACCAAACTACTTCACTAAACACACCTCCTTCTCAACACAGCTTATCCTAAAAGTAGCAAAAAAGGCAAAGCTCATCACCAAATACAAAACAAAGGCAAACAAAAGAACCAATATAGGGCATTCTTCTTCTCGCCCCGTCGCCTCTGCATCTTGCCACTTAGGTCAATCAGCTCCCCCACAGCTCTGGTCCCCCTATTACACCCCCAGTTCCACACAAGTCCATCTGATTACACAATGTTAACCTTGTATGGTAATGGTCCAGTCTGTGAAACGATGGTGCCAAGCTGCCATTTTTGCCCTTGGTTGCAGTAGTCCCTGACTATCACCTGTTGTCCAACATGGAAGGTGCGCAAGGAACACATTTTTGAACGGAGAACAGAGCCAGACTGCTTTCTCTGTACATACTGCTGTAGATTGGGTTTCACTAAGTCCAAGTGTGACCTCAGTGGACGTCCTAGGAAGAGAATGGCGGGAGTCTGTCCAGTTACAGCATGCATACTTTTGCGAGAAGTCAGCAGAAAGTTTTCAATCTTTTGTTGTAGTGATCCACCATCTTTGCCCACGGTCTTCATAGACTGTCTGAAGATTTGAATGAACCATTCGGCTTGGCCGTTGGAAGCTGGGGGTAAGGCACAATGGTGGTGGTTGTATGCCGTTCTTCCTAACAAAGTGCTGGAATTCTTCAGAAGTGAAAGGTGTTCCGTTATCACTCACAATCTGATGTGGAAGACCTGTATGTGAGAACAAGGCCCGTAAGAGTTCAACTGTCTTAGCAGAGGTTGAGGTCTTTGTGCAGAAAACCCTCAGGCCACTATGAGTGTGCATCATGCAGTGGGGCTGTTAGTGGAGACCTCTTGGTCTGTTGACACCCATTGCATGTCTTGGCCACATCTTCCAGCTGTTCATCAATCCCAGGCCACCATACAAAGTTCGTGCAAGGCATTTCATTTTCACCACACCCAAGTGTCCCTCATGCAGCACAGTCAGAACCCTGGGACGCAGCTTCTGTGGTAGGATTACCCTCGCCCCCCACAAGATACATAATTGATGCACTGTGAGTTGTTCATGGCGACTGGAACAGCCTGGTAAGGATGAGTCACCCTGACTTGGCCAGCCTTTCAACGTCAAATTATAGACTATGGGCAAGGTAGGGTCGCAGCCTGTCTCTCGTGTAATCTCCTCACTTGTGACTAGTGAAGGATCCTTTTGTGCCATGTGGAACATTTCCACCGCGTCCTTGCTGGCTGGCTGGAACTCCCTTAGCTGGATCAAAGATGGACACCAGAGGCTTATGATCTGTGAGGAGGGTAAAGTGTTTGCCAAACAAATACTGATTGAACGTTTTTACTCCCCAGACCAGACTAAGAGCTTCTCTATCAATTTGGGCATAGTTGCGCTCAGCTGCATTTAGGGATCGTGAGGCAAATGCTATTGGTTGCTCTGTTCCATCACTAAACCGGTGTGATGGTACGGCTCCAATTCCATATGAGGAAGCATCACACGCAAGCTTGAGAGGCACTTGGGAGTCATAGTGTGTCAGCACATTTTCTGACGTAAATAACTCCTTTGGCTGTTTGAAGACCTTTTTGCAGTCCTGAGACCAGTGCCATTTATTGCCATTTTAAAGTAAGCAATTAAATGGGTGTAGCACTGAGGAGAGGTTGTGCAGGAATTTTCTGTAATAATTTTCCAGGCCCAAAAAAGTTGAGAGACATTTTGTGGTGGTGGGGCCTTTAAAACAGCATCAGTTTTTTTTTTTGCATTTATGTAGCCCATTATTATTAATTCTATTGGGCACTGTATTCAGTGGCATCCTGGAAAAATTCACATTCTGCTTTGTTGACCAAAGCAACGCTAAAGACCAGGTGGTTGTACTGATGGAGACCCTTTGAGATGTTAATAGTGAGGTACTTTTTCGAAGACTCCTCCATCTCCATCTGCAAGTATGTCTGTGCAAGATCAATCTTGGAAAACCGTTTACCTTGGCCCAGCGCTGCAAACATGTCATCAATTCGTGGGAGCTACTGTTCAACTTTCAGGACTAGATTGATGGTTACTTTAAAATCTCCACAGATACGTACTGTGCCATTTCGCTTAACAACTGGGACTATTGGCATCGCCCATTCGGACCAGTCCACTTTGGATAGAATGCCTTCATTTACCTTGTCTTTGAAGTTAATTTCCCACTTTAGGACGGAGGGAATATGGAACTGTGTGAGCCTTGTGAAACTTGGGCACGGCCTTCTCATCCTACATAATCTGTGCTTTCAGGTGCTTTAAAGTGCCATCTGGAAAAACTTCTCCTGTATTTGTCAGTATTTTGTTCTGACTTGTAGTCACTGTTGCTTGCATTTCTTTGACTGACTGCCAATCCAGTTGCATTTCACAAAGCCATTCATGTCCAAACAGCTGTGCACCTCCTCTTTCAACAACATACAGGGACAGTACAGGCTGTTGATCACCATAGTGGACATTCACTGAGACACTTCCCGGTGTATGTTTTGAGCATGACATCAGTAGACTGCAATTGCAAATGCGAGAAGTGTGCCTGGCAAACTCTTTCTTGGAGATGACATGGCATTGTCTGCATTCTTTATCTTTAAACCAACAGTCAGCTGAAGTGCAAGACTTCTTCCCACACCGAAAGCATGAAATAATCTGCTTTTGGAGTTCGACAGCACCTTTTGCGGCAGCCTGCATTGAAGTGGCGATTTCAATCGCACGTTTGAACATCAGCTCCCGTTCTGTTAACAGTCGTTTTTGTATGTTTTCATTGTGCAGCCCACAAACAAATCTATCCCGTAGTGAATCTAGCAGATTTCTCCCAAAATCACAATGCTCAGACGATCTTCTCAGCTCAGCAGTAAATTCAGCAACTGACTTGGTTTTTAACTGGTTTTGTTTATGAAATCTTTTGACATACGTTGTCCAATCTTCCGATGCACTATCAAAACTGTTAATTTTTCCAATTTCCCCTGCCATGGTTTGTCTATGCTCTGCGTCATTGTCTTATGTTTCTGTCATATTTCTGTCACATTTGGTTTCTTTTCATGAGCTCGTAGCTTTCTTTATATAACTCATTATTCACAGTAAACTCCAATGCGCATGCGTTTATTAACCACACTACACCATACTATCAATGCGCAACAACACGAAATAACATAGGTCTCAATATCCCCTACATAACAATGTGGCATTGGCAGGATGAAAATGTAGTGAATTAAAGTAAGATCATTCATACAGTGGGTGGCAGTAATGTATTGAAGGATGCCTCTGCCCCAAGCCCAAAGGTGACGTAAAAAAGTGCAGAAGTTATGTGTACAAACACGATGATCTAATGACAGGTCGTTTGTATGACACAACTTAACTATGCAACTTCCAATGGGTTGTCCAGACTTTGCTGTTTTTGATGGGAAACATCTGCATGTTGAACGGCCCATCGGACTGACGTAGTTGCAAACATCATTAGTTGCTTAGTATGAACAATATATGTCAATATGTCCAATATGTCATAAGTCCATATTTCAAACCAACGAAGTTGGTAAGGAAGTTAATGGTGGAACAGCTTACAGTACCAGTCGCTACAAGAGCAGCAACATCCCTCTCGACCCTCAAAAAGCTTGTGAAAACCCTTCTTTTCTGAGACTGCTTCCCTTCCTAACAAAACTAATCTGTATTAATCTCTTTACTTAGGTGACTCTTTACCTATAGGTGCCTCGTGCTTGCATCAGTCTTTGTATGTAGGAGGTGTGTGTGTCTGAAGTGTACCTGCCCCGGGAAACTTAGCTAAGGCACATGTATCTCCTGTAGTCTTACTCTGTGTTTCTCTACACCTTTGGTAGCTTATTATGTCCTCCTTTTGTAAGTCGCTTTGGATACCATGATACAAGAAATATAGCAAACCAATACAACAAATTTTGTACTCTGCCTTTCCAACACTGTGCACTATCCACTATTCCACTATCTCAGTGTGGTGTTTTTCTTGAAAACCTTACTCAATCACATAATTGTATACACACTCAAGTATACCTCTCTCTAAATAAACTAATCTTCTAGCATATGTTTTTTATTATCAAGATAATAATAATCTTTTGCCTACCAGACTTTACAAGGATTGTTTCATGCTGATGCTCTTAGCCTGAATATTGCTCTCAAGAAATTCTCTGGGATATAAGGCATTAATCAGCTGGGCAAGGTGGCATTTGCAATAGACCTAATGCACAAATGAAAGTGTACAATCAGTAATAAATACACCACACACACACACACACATACACATACAGTGTTAATCTGAGATATTCCATTCACTGCCTCAGATCTTGACTGGAGCACATAATGCACATTGTAACTGCCAGACAGTTAAAGGCATTTATTTTATGTTTTCTTGTTTGCCAAGCCATGCCACTGTGGTAGAGATGTTACATAGCGGTTCCTCGCTGAGAACTCGTTCTCGTCGTTCAGTTCCTCTAAAGAACTCGTTCGGATTCGTTCACCAGTTCGTTCCTTTGGATGATGTCATATCACGCGTCCTGCACGACTCCAAGCCATGAAATCAAAGCTCGTCTGACCGGTCAGTCAATCTTAAAGTGAAGTGCATTCAGCATTATATATCAGAATAATATCTTCCCAGTTATGCCACAATTCAATGATGTTTGGTTAGGCTATGTGGTAACAGAAGAATGACGGGACGAACGAGAGAGGAGGCAGAATCTGTCCAATGATCACTGAATGACCAAACCCATTAAAAAAATTAAAATGAATAATGATTCAACATTGAAGACAAGAGTAAATATAACAACTTCATTACAAACAGTATTAACAGCTACTGTTAAGTTGTCTAACGAATTGCTAGATTACATTCTTTTTTTTTACTCATAGACACGGTTGCTATGCTTTATAGGCTCTCGTTGGATGAAATGTATGAGAACGTTTCAGACTCAATAATGATAACAGCATACGATCGGTTGGTGGGCTTCACTGGCACTGAATGAGCTCACCAACTGCTGTGCTGATTTTCGAAGGAACGACCAACCATGGAAAGCAGCAAACTAGTTTGCCTCGTTCCTCTCCCGAGTCAGTTAAAGTCCAATGGATGAATGACAAACCCATCTTAAAACATATTAAAATGAACAATGCTTTATTCAGCATTCATGACACAAACTGCATTAACAACTACTGTTATCTTCTGTAGCACGAGATTAACGTTGATTCTTTTGTTTACTCGTGGAAATAGGCGGTGGGCCGAAGCCTCGTATCTGCTCAACTTTACTAAAATAGTGATGGAGGACCTGGAATTTTGTATTGAGTAAGGCTGGTTGATTTATTTTAAGCGATATATATCAGCATATGCCTATAAGCATATGCCACTTGTTGCCACTTACACTACTGTCGCAAGTTCTTTAAATAATAGTTTTATTCACTCCTGGCGGTACAGGCAAACGCCGCGGCTTTCTATATCGGTTTAACCAATAGAATGCTAAGATACTGACGTACAATTATTACCAACCTATCACATTTCGCCATGAGAATCAGCTGCTGGTCAGTAAACTTTTGCAGTGCACATCGACTCCCATCTGCATCGCGAAAGAGGGGACATTCGTTTTTGTGAAGGTAAGTAATATAACTAGCTATGAAACATGTTGGTTTTGTACACAGTAGGGTTGTGCCATTAGACGATATCATAGTCCATCGTCATCGTCAACCCAACATCGCGATGGATAGTAACCATCGCGATGACACGCCCCTTTTTGTCAGACGCATGCTCTAACTTTATTTATGCCTCACTGACCCAAAGATTTAGCAGGGATTGCAGATAAATGATTAAATCACCAATGTTATTCTATTCTTATAGAATATAGCATATAGAATTAGGTCTTATGCATCGGGAAGCTTATTTTAACATCAGCAAACACATCAAATTTACAGACGCATCAACATCAGCAAGCGCATTAACTTCACAGTGCAAAGGCTACAAAATAAATGGGCACTAATGCGTTTCTGTAAACTCTTTTATTAAAATTTGAACAACAGATCAAGGTCATTATAATGGAAGGCACACTAGGGCTGTCAACATTGCTCAAAAAGGATTTTCGAATATTCGCTCCAAATAAAACACGAATATTCGAACTATTCGAACAACAGGTTGCACATTTTGTCAATGACGCGCATTACGTCAATAACAGGACAAATTAATACAAATAGACATAACTACTTGTACAGGTAGTTTATTTAAACATATTTAAGAATGCATAACCTACACAAAACAAGTAAATCAAAAAAATATTTGCCAAGACCGCACGCTCACTCTCACTCGCTCTTTCTCTCTCGCCCGCACCCTCACGCTCTCTGCGCACCTTTTTTTAAAACCTGGAATGCTCCAAGCGAGCTGTAGTGAGGTAGGCCTAAACATGACACTTTCCCCTGACATGAAACTTTAAATAAACAAACCAGTGCAAGCCTGATGTGCATGAAACTAACGTTAAATAAAACGAGGCACACAATTCCGACAAATGTGACAACAAAGAACTTTTACCCTGAGGTTCATAAAAAAATAAAGCGCTATTAAAAACGAAAAGGCTACTTACATTCTTGGTACTTGTATAAAAAAGAAAAACTGTCACCGTCGGGTCTTATTGGCCTGAAGACCTACAGGTTATTTGCCAAAAACACAAGATAGTCCACATTTGAAGGGGCCAGCGCCGATCTCTTTTTATTTATTATATTCCCAGCGGAGGAAAAGACGCGTTCAGAGCGCACTGAAGATCCGGGGATGGAAAGATATTTCTTCGCCATCTGGGCGACGTGAGGTGTATTTTTATAAAGGGATGTACATGTCCTCATTTTTATTGGTTTGCCATTGAATACCGTGTGGGCGGATTTTTTTACTCTCACTAAGCAGACACCGAGTATTTCTTTTGCCTTCGACATTCCAAAGCGCAAGTGCACGTTTTTTTCACATTAGAATATTTCACCTTCGAATTCCTTTTAAAAAAAACTATTCGAATATATATATTCGAATTTCGAATATTCGTTGACAGCCCCAAGGCACACTGCACGAAATGCTCTCTCACAACGACAAAACTGGTTTTGACTACACATTTACGTTTTAGCCTACTGCAAGAACTAAAAAAAAACAAATCGCCATTCCGCTCAGCACAGCACCAGAGAACCAGAGAAAGTGCGTTGGCCTAATAAGAGAAATAAAAAGTAATAGTAGTAGTGCCCTTCTTGCCAACCAACTCCTGCGTCATGGTAGGCCAGCTATTCTAATGGAGCCTTTCTAACAGAATGGAAGCTTAACCGTTAATTCAAAGGGAATAGAATGACAGCTCATTATCACGCGCAGTGCCAAAGCCCGGGAAGAATTAGATGAGTTTAAAAGGAAATATCGTTTTTAAATATATTACCAATTACATTTATTAGTAGATTATTATGTTATAATGCATATTAAATAATAATATGATGCTTACATTGTCAGGGCACGAGGCATTGAAATGTAATTTCTTTTTAGGCTCCCCCCCCACCCCCGCCCAACGATATCATCGTCCATCGTGATGTTTTACAGTGGACATCGTCATCAGCCACTTATGGCAACATCGTCCAACCCTAGTACACAGCGATGTTCGTGGAGATTTTTGACCATAACGATACTTTCAGATTATTAACTAGGAGGTAGCAACTTGTATTTTTCTGTTGGGAACGATGCTTGTTGCTATATGTTGGTTAGCGAGCTAAAACTATTCTTTGGTAGGGTAGTTTGAACAATAACGTGTTGTACAAAACTTCTGAGAGTAAGTTAAAATAAAGTTGATATTAACACCCAACAATTCTTGTTACGACTTGTTAATTTAGAACTGAAAATTGTGGATTGTAAGTTATTGGTAGGCTATAGGCTACACCACGCTGGATTGTATGTTCAAAACAGTTGGTGAAAAGCCGTTGTCAGTGCGCGTGGAGTAGAACAGTTGAAGTAACAGTCATCCATAGTCTCATAAATCAAGTAGACTAAAGCTTATGTTCATGTTTATAAAATATTTAATGAACGGATGTTTTGAAAATAAACAGAACAGTTTAGCGTGACTACAGCCACATGTCTCCAGGATAAGGGATAGCGAGATAACAAGGTAACGACGGATCAAGACAGCAACTAGTCTCTGCCAGATGACCTGTTGTCACATGATGAACATTGGCATAGGTTGGTACAGGGCAGATCGTGCAGTTTACATGTACATCTTCCCTTAACACAGTGAGTTTTTTTGCATGAGCAGTGTACTAACTCCAGTATTGCCTCAGGAGCTGGCGGCAGTGTCATCCAGTCCACTTCATAGACCCCTCCAACCATCTTCCACCCATGATTCACAGGAGGTGGAACATCCGGCCTACACTCAAGGCTTCTTCGGTGCACTGCAGCCTGATAGCTTGCCCGGTGGATGTGCTTGTACAAGGAGTCTTTGTTTGGAGGCAAGTCTCTCTCTGAGCATTTTCCTGATTTAAAAAGTTTTGCCCTGGCAATATTTACATCTTGGCTGTCTGTCTGTTCATACAAGTCACAGGTGAAGGCCTCCAGTGCTTCACAAAGCTCTGCGGATGGGGTAAAGTGAGTCCCTAGGTCTTGAAACACACATGTGTATTCTGTTTTTGAGCAGAATTTTTTGTAAGCTTTTCCTTTCCCAACATTATACAGAGCACTCACAGTGTCACATCCAGAAAAGGCATGTAGACCTACAAGGGCATCGCATTTGGCCTCACCGAGATGGGTGTGTAATCTGCTTATGTCAGTTATGTGTGTGTCTCTTTCTTTGCCTGTGTGGAAATACAGGTGACTGTCAATTTGCGTGCAGAATGCTAGAGTCAGCACAAAGACATCGGTGTCTGGACTCCTGATCACCAGGTCACTGCAGGACTTGGCCGCATAAGCTGCGTGTAGCACGATTCGTGTATCTGCCTCTTCGTGAGTACTTTCCAGGTCTTTAATTTCAGTTATAACAAGGCCTCTCTCATTTACCTGCATTGCATGACACTTGCTGCCATGAGTAGTGATGATGGTATTGTTTCCAGTTATATTCTCTGCAGATATGGCCCAACGTTGGAAGAAATATTCAAGCAAGTTGTTTTTGTTCTCCCCACATGCAAGGAATTTTTTCCATTGCTTGGGTGTTCTTTGCTCATCACCATAGATTTTTATTCTTTGGTAGCCCTGCTCAGCCCGTCTACTTCCGTCATTCTAACCCAACCCTAAAACGGTTGCTATGCTTTATAGGTTCTCATTGGATAATGTGCATGAGAACGTCTCAGACTCAATAAAGATAACACAACAGCTAGTTGGGTAGTTGGTGGGCTTTACTGCTGCCACTGACAGACTGCACAGACTGCTGCACTGATTCTCGAAGCAATGACCGGGAACGAAAGGAACGACCGGGAATGAGAGCGGCGAACTTGTTCACGATGTTTCTCCCCAGGAACCATTCAAAAGAACCGTTTCGTTCGTGAACGACACATCTTTACACTGTGGAGCTCACGAAGATTTAAGTTGAAGGTGTAAGTGTTTCAAGTGCAAAAGTGTTAAAGATAAGTTTGTTTAACTCACTTTGGTCAAGCGGCCAATGAGGTATGTATATATATTTGTCATTTATGTTTCTATATTTGTATGTGTTATTTGAACAGTTTGTAATTTGGGTTTTTGTCTTCTTTTTTAGTTCTCATGGTATGTGAGATATGTATGTCTTTGTAAGTTTCAAACATGCATATTAAACAGCCAGTAAAAAGAACTTCTCATCGTCATTTACTGGAGGGAGCTACACACATAATCACATAAACATCCGTTTTCAACATATATTACATTATTTCTGGTTTCTGACCTATGTATGTGTCAGAGGGATGCATAGTTTGTGGCTGATTTGTTGCATACTTGTGATTGATTTTAGGGTGTTTGTGTTGTGGTTTTTTCTTCTTCTGCTGTGGTTACTGGTGGTTCCTTTTGTTGTGTGCGTGTTGTGAGAGTGTGGGTGGAAGCTACAGGTGTGCCTCCATTGCTGTGGGTATTGGACGGCATGTTGTGTTTTTTTGCACTTTTGTTGTGCCTATTTTGCTTTGCCTATTTTTTCTGTATTCTTTTTGTGTTGCAGGCTTTTTCACTTGTGTTGTTATACGTGTCTTTCTGTGCCTCCTAAGTTTGCTTTACTGCTTAATTGGTTAGTGTTTTCTTGCTGTGTAATCTTGATTGTCACCTAGATTGGCTCATTGGACAGAGCCCCCCTCCACCTGCTGTCATGGCAGAGCTGATCAGCACCGAGTGGCTGGCCATGAACAGGTACTGCTGATTAGAGTTTAACTCTTTGAAAGACTCTGAACTCTGGCATTTGCTGTGTGCTGTCTATCCGGCTCAGATGCTGCGTTTGCTGCCTTCTAAACCTGTGGTTGCAGTGACTGGAGTTGTGCTTGGTGCCTCAACTTTGTCTGCAGTTGTTCTACTGGTAATCTGGGGCTTGCTCACCTGGTTGTTTTTCTCGCCTACACCCCTGACATCTGCCTGATTGCTCCTGGCAGCAGAACTCCTGCCCTCCACAGTTGGCATTTTTCAACAGGACTGGGAGCCAGATACATCTGCTCCTAGTTTGATGGCGAGTGCTGCATCTGCTCCTCCAGTGTCACTACCCGAATTGTACAGCCCATGTGCACAGCAACTGGAATGCTCTACCTTTTGCCACAGCAGACTTGTTGTGTTAAATATATTTAGTGTTTTACTTGTGATTGATTTTAGGGTGTTTGTGTTGTGATTTTGTTTTCTTCTGCTGTGGTTACTGGTGGTTCCTTTTGTTTGATGTGTGCGTGTTGTGAGTGTGGGTGGAAGCTACAGGTGTGCCTCCATTGCTGTGGATATTGGACTGGAAAAGCTGCTGAGTGCTACAGACTTGGGACTGGGATTACATGGACTCTAGTGTTTTTGTGGACTGTGCTTTTACCTATGGACTTTTAACTTGTATTAAATAAATATACTTATTTTTATGACCATATGTTGTTTAAGTAATTCTGTTCTGTTGCTCCCACCAAATTCTAAGTTGCGTGTGTAACTTAGAGTTCCCAGCTCTTCAATTGGGTGGTGTAGTCGGACATCTGCCCTGCTTGTTACATATATGTATTTCTTAGCTGTCCATCGTGTCCAATGATGACGATTGCTCCAAAAAGAGGGAAGGGGGGCGGGGTAATCAATGTCGTTGGCATTGGTGACACTTCATGTGGCTGTGGAGGCCGATTTGGGAGCCGCACACTCGTCCGCAGATGGGGCAGACATGTCCTGATGTTTGGGGGATATTGTCTGCCCACTGATGTAGTTGTGCATGTCTAACGGTCCTCCTCTGAAGGAAGATGTTGTTTACTTGTTCAGTTGCCTTGGTATAGACAGCCTGCCAGGTTGGTCTGCTAAGTGCTAGCGACTCGAGATGGCGAGGGTGGATGTTACAGCGCTTCAGGAGTTCCTTTAGGAAATCTTTGTAGCGCCTTTTCTGACCACCAGCAGCCCGTTTGGAATTGAACAGTTTTCCATAGAGGATTTGGAGAGGTAGGCGATAGCCAGGCATACGGATGGTGTGGCCAACCCAGCGTAGATGCCTGCTTGCTAGAGCTGCTTCCATGCTGATGGTGTTTGTTGACAGAATGTCAGTGTGGGGGATTTGACTTCCCAGGACAGATTGAGGATTTTTTGCAGGCATCTGATATATAACATCTCCAAGCTGTTGATATGATGTCTGTATGGGGTCCATGTCTCTGCCCCATAGAGCAAGATGGAGACACAGACTGCATTGTACACTGCGACTTTGGTGCTGATCTTCAGGTTGTTGTTGTTAAACACCCTTTTGCGGAGGCGCCCAAAACCTTTGAGGCTTTGTCAATGCGGGAGTGTATTTTGCTGTCAAGAGAGCAGTCTGCTGAGAGCATGGAGCCCAGGCTCCATGTTGGTGTTGATTTGGAGACCAAAAGATTAATAAAGGGTTGAGATTTTGTCCAGAGCATGCTGCATAGAGTCTGGACTGTGTGCCAGGACAGCACAGTCATCTGCATACTGGAGCTCATGGATCTGGCAGGTTGTTGTCTTTGTGTGGGCCTGGAGCCGTCAGATGTTAAACAGGCTACCCTCGAGGCGATATTCCAGGTGAACACCATCACTGTACTTCATGGTGTGGTGGAATAGGCGGGTGATTGCTGAAGTGAGGAGGTTGAATAGAACTGGCGCCAAGACACAGCCTTGCTTCACCCCAACATTGACCTTAAAAGGCTCTGACTGGAGCCCTTACATTACATTATATTACGTTAAGTCAATAAAAGCAATGTAGAGGTCTCTGTGTTGCTCTCTACTTTTCTCGAGTAGCTGCCGCAGGACAAAGATCATGTCAGTTGTGGATCTGGACGTCCGAAAGCCACACTGTATTTCAGGGAGAGTACATTCTGAAATGTACTCCACCAGCCGGTTGAGCATAACCTTTGCCAAGACTTTCCCTGCTGTGGAGAGGAGGGAGATTGCTCGACTGTTGCTGCAGTCTCCTCGGTCCCCTTTTTGCTTATAGAGGAAATTGATATTGGCATCCCTCCAGTCCTGGGGTACTTTCACCAGATATGGGTGATCAGGAGGTGAAGACGGCGTGTTAGGAGATAACCTGCATGTTTGAGGACTTCAGCCGGGATGCCATCAGGTCCTGGACTTTTGTTGTTTTTTAAGCTTCTGATGGCCTTGCATGTTTCTGAGAAGTGTGGCAGGGTGTCTAGATGTTGCATTTGTGGCATATCAGGCAGCTTATCGAGGATGTTTGAGTCAGCAGAGTTGGTGTGGTTGAGAAGGTTATTAAAGTGATTAGCCCAGCACTCAAGGATCTCTTGACAGTCCTTAAGGAGGCTTCTAGATACTGATCGGACAGGGGTGAACATCTTTTTCCTTGGACCGTATAGAGCTTTGATGGCATCGTAGAAGCCTTGTGTGTCATTGCAGCCAGCAAGGTGTTGAATTTCTTGAGATTTCTGCATCCACCAGGCATCTTCCATGCAACCTTGCCCATACTTATGAGGATGCTGATGCCAATGACTGGCCAGCTCTATCTGCAGCCATCCATTCTGCAGCCTCAGAAGCTCTGGGCACAAAGAAAAAACGGCACTAGGACTGGTTTGATAAAGGCTCTGCCATATCCAGTCAGCTCTACAAGAGAAGCAACAAGCCCACAAAGCTCTGCTTTCCAACCCCGGATACCCCAGTTTGAAGAAAACTTTGCCAAGGCTAGAGCTAAATCCCAACTGGCTCTACAGGCCGTATATGTATACACACACAACGTATTATGTAATAACACCGCATTATGTAATAGCCCGACAAAATGTAACACATTTTCACTCCATTATGTAATAATTTATGCATTTTGTAATAATTTACGCATTTTGTAATACATTTCTTTAACACAATATGTAATAAATGTTGCCGCATTTTGTAATACATTATTAAATATTGCGGAGGCTTTTTGTGATGGAAATGTAATAACATGGTGCATTATGTAATAACAAAAAAATGTATATCTTTTTCTGCACTCTGATCTAGTAGGTACATATAGCACACCACATAGCCTCAGTAATGACAATGAAAGTGGTCTAACTCACTCCTGTGGAAGGGATGGTAGTCATTGCTGATTGCTCTCTCTCTCCCTCTTTCTGTCTACATATGTGTGTGTGTGCATGTAAAATAATAAAAAAAATAGCAAAATAATTAAAATAGTAATAAGAGATTGATCTTTCACTGTAGTAATACTTTCAAAATTGCAATTTAGCAAAATCACAAAAAACATGCACTAATGTGTTGAGTTTTGGGAGGGACCTGCCTTCATAGCCAATCAGAGTTCCAGATAATTTGAATAAGAATTCTAGAATATTTCTGTACTACCAGTTGCACACTCTTTGACATCGCTTATGTTGTGGACATCTCTGCACTCAGCCTAGTCACCAGTCCTGCGAAAGAATTTAGAACAAAAAAATATTTTTTTTTCTGCACTTTGATCTAGTAGGCTTATAGCGTTGCACATAGCCTAACTAATGACATAAAATGTATTTAAAAAAACTCTATAAAATACTACCCTGTCTGGATTAGTGCACAGGCCCTGAAACTAAAACCTTGGCAAAGACTAAACTGGTCTGGATTTAGACCCTCTAACCTTCACTTCACTGCTTCAGGTTTGAAGAAACCCTTGAGAAACCCAAAGCCCTTGCATACAAAAAGATGGATGAATAGGTGGATGACCAGTTCAGGCAGGACATTATGTGAACAATAGAACAATACCACTACTTTATGACAATCTCTGATACATAGAGATTGACACTTCCGTTAATATCTTACACTCCTACAGCACAGTCATGAGAATTGGCCAAACATGGGACCAGTCAGGCACCATCACTAATTAACCAAACCAAGCAACTAGAGAAATAGAGAGCAATAAATTAGTAAACATATTTTTGTACCGGATAGGAAAGTGCTTGATTTTACACTGCATTTTAAAACTTTACCTATTGTGTTCTTTTTTTTTTTTTTTTTTTTTTTTTTTGGTGGGAGCAGGGGTGGGATAGAAACATGGGAATTTCTTAATATATTTAAAGTGAAACAATGCACACCGACATATGAACACACAAAGACAGTGAATCCTTCAATTTTTTTAATTCTCTAAGTGGATAATTTACAAAAAGGGTTTGTCAGGAGCCAAAGCAAACCTTTACAACCCCAAAATAATGTATTCAAACAATAGAAATATAAACTAAAGGTAGCTATGGCACACAAGCTTACACACTAATCCCATGATTGATACGCAGGGAAAAAAAACTATTTATCAAGAACAGTGTAAAAAGGGGGGATGGTAGGAACCAACACGAAACCAAAAAGGACTGTATGGAGAGGGGCTGGTTGATGTATACAATAATCGCCACAGATTGTCCGGTCAGAACAAGAGTGAAACGTCCCTTAGTGAAGACACACACACCACTCATGAACAGTGAAACCGTGGAAAGGAATGAACCCGTGTACCGTGAAAACCGTGTAAAAACCCGTGAAAACCGTGAATGATGAGGAGGCTGATTGGGTGTAAAACCATGTACCGTGGTTTACTGGAAATATAAAACAAGAAATACAAAAGACAAGCATGAGCAATACAAATATACAAATGAATAATACAAAGGTAATATACACAATATATACAAGGGGTGATGAATAATTGCCTACAGCAATTATCTAGATCAGAATAAAGAAAGTGAGCACATAACTGCCTACAGTAGCTATGTAAACCATGACGGAAAGTGAATGACTGAATGGCTAGCTGTAACAGAAGTACTGTGTCTTTAAGCCCCGCGATAGCGTGTCTGCGTACACAGAGATTAGCTATGGCGCGAGCTCTTGAACTGTACACTGTAACAAGCAGCTAAGTATCTGCTGTACTTCCCAAAGAATACAGCGACATGGAGAATGGGTAACAACTAATATTATGCACATACAGGACGATACAAACATCTAACAGATACGTAAACAATAGACAAATACTCGTGCTGCAAGCATTGACGCTAGGAGGCTACAATAACACACAACAACGAGCATATATGACATAGTACAACATAATAATTAGTGAACTCACTCTCTCATGGACGCACGTGTAGCGCCCCCTACTGTAGACTACGCCACCCCTTGACTTCACACACCCAGAGCAAGAGGAACTCTGCCACACAAGCAAACCACCAGACACAGGGTTTTAGAAAAATATAAAAATACAAAGTTTATTAATTATACATTAAAAATACTCCCAGAGGTGCTGCACAGGTTAAGGACAGTAAGAGAGGAAAAACAACAAATATGACATAAGGGGCACCATAAACCCCCCCGTACTACCCGGCCGAGCTACCAGCCTATTTAGCAAAGTAGTGATTGCACCAAGGTCCAGCCCCCGTATACACACGTGGAGGGGACACACACCCCTAAGGCAGAACAGAAATAGTTCAAAATATTCAAGCACTGCAACCCTTTTTACCACAGGAAAGGGGGAACACAACCCCGACCACACCACACAGTCAAACAGTTATTCATCTAAGCACGCTTAATAGATTGGACTCACACTGCAACACTCAAGTGACTGGTAACCAGCAGGAGCCGCGCACCCTGCACAGGCAAACACTAATAGCCAATGAGGCTGGGCAGGGCCAGGCGCTAAAGGAGATATGGTATAGGGCAGGGGAGACAAGCACATAAAATAACAAACAAAACAAATAAGAAAATAACCCCCCCTCAGCCTAAGGCCACTATACAAATCAGTTAAACAGCCCTCTGGCCACTAGGACAGAGGAGGGAAGACAAAGTCAAACCCCACTAAGGGCTGGGACAACAAGGAAAGATGGCAGCAGCAGTATCATCAAGCACGCACACACACTTCACACTCTCATTGGGTAATTGAACTAATAGAGAACAGCAGCTGAGCATGACAGCATAGGGATCTGACGCTATATCACAGTACTCGCGCACACAGAGGCTGGAAGGGCCCCGCACACAACCCACTACTCAGGCCGCCACTTGTTGCACTCAATGCAAACCCACAGGCAGTCGTGCCTCCGTCAACAGTCGCACTACCCAGGCAAACATTGACTTGATAAACACGGCCAAACTTCCAGTGCGAGGCAACAAATAATGCCGCAAGCGTGGGGAAAGTTTCCCGGCGACTTCTCCCTAGCCTTTGTTGGAGAAACGCCAGCCAAACGCTGCCAGCCACACCGCTCAAAGCTAGCACCAGAGGAAAGCTACCTGCCGAGGACCCCAAGGTGTCTATACATACGCCAGTGCCAATTAACGGACCAATCAGGAGACAGCGCATACAAGATCAAGAAAGCGCATACACAGGAGGGGAAAGAAAAGTAGGAGAACTTAAGACAGAGCTCCCACTCCTACATGCTACACACGGATGAATGAATAATTGAGAGCCGAAGAGAAGAGAAATGGGGAGAGAGAGATGGACGTCGGGATCCTGAAAACGTCCATGAATGAAAGGATGTCCAAGAATGAAGTGGATCCAGCTGAGTCTCTCTGTCCCTCCGATGTGTGACTTGCTCTGACCTCTCAAGAGTTGAGCAGCTACCATTAACAGCGGACCACAGCGGGGGTCCTGCTGATAACAATCGGTAGCCTCGCAGAGGCTGCTGGGAGCAGCCCATTGGTGGCTAGGCCTCTCTACCGGGTGTGAAAAGGAGTGATTGGAGGGCTCTACCAGACGTATTGGAGCCTGATCAGCAGGGGGTCAGCGGGTGAATAGCTGATAGCCCACACAATGGAGGATGGCCCATCACTGATTGGGGGATGGGTTGATGGCCCATCACTGGTGGTTTGACCAGTTTGAACAAACAGTGAACAAACTTTTACAATCATGTTTGAACTAAAATAGGCCATGGCTCAGTCAAACAGCACCTGGAAACTACATCTAATAATTGCTTTAATCACGAAAAATCACCTACCGTACACAAATAATGACAACTACTTCCAAAAAATATCTGTGACTTTAAATTGCCCATGCCCAACATGCTTAAGCAGAAGCCAGGTCATCATCCAATTGCTATTTCTGCTAAATAATTCTCCTGGTCTCCTTGCAAGACCATTACTACGTCCTACATACTTGTAGAGCCTCATCATACTAACAATGTTGTCATTATTATAATCCAGGGCAAAGTTATGACCTAAAGCTTCTCTGAGGTAGATTTGAGGATAGAATGGTTCAGCAAGACTTCGAAAAAGTTGAGAAACTGAGAAACAGGCTTTAGGCTAGCTGTTAGCTAACCGACACTGTTGCTGTTGCCCTAACTACACTGGCTTCCGATATCCCAACAGATTGACTTTAAAATCCTACTAACTGCATTCAAAGCCCTCCACAATCTTGCCCCACTATATATTAAGAAACTGCTACAGGTCTGTCTAATGCAGGATTATGGTTCAACCTAACATCTTGCTAAACACAATGGGTGCAAAGGCCTTCTTATATGCTGCTCCAAAACTATGGAATTCCCTTCCCTCATACATCCGCCACTGTACTCTGTCACAATTAAAAGTAATAAAATTACTTTTAAGTTGAATTTGGAGACTCAGTCAGCCTAGTGGTTGAAAATCAGGAACAAGGTTTATTCTTAACAATAAGGACATCACAGACAGACAGACAGACATACACACATAGGACGATGACAAGGACTAGACAAGGACACGACAAGACTAACTCAAACAGTAGTTATTCTGAACTTAAATGTTGTAGACACCCAATGGGTGTTTCAGAAGGTTACCACCCCAAAATGAATATGCAATGGTCTTTTGTTAAGTACTCTAGTATACAGTGTCTTCCTAATCAGATAAGAAAAGGTGCTGTCGTAATCTCTGAGAAATAGTCAAGGAGGAGGTTTACTGTTTACAGGTCTTTATTCGTGTTCATCGAGAGGAAGCTGACCACAACAGAAGCATCTCCTAGCCATCCTCCCTTCCTGTTCCATTCTGACTGCTTTTAAACTACACACATCAGTATCATGTTGACTAGTGTCCAAATTCAGACACAGTGACTTCCAGTCTGTTATCCTTACAAGGGTATCTCCCAAATAGCATACACATAGGTAATGGTTCCAATGTCAGCAGTTCTCTCCTGCTGAGTCTCCAGCATGCCACACACACACACACATTCTATTCCTGTTACACAGACTTTCAGACTCCACAGAAAGACACTTACAAAAATTACCACATTCCTCCCTTTTTCGGAAGCCTATGCTTCTCGAAACACAATAAACAGCATTTTACATCATTATCACACACAACACAACATGCAATCACCCAAATTTTCCGGATGACTATCTGCAGAATATCCCTTAACTACTGAAACCTCAAGGTATATTCTCCCTAGTCTGATTCTCGACATATTTCACAAACATCATTCTGACATCATTTTGATCTTTCAGAAGGTTCCATAACTTTGATTTCCAGAATACTCTGAAAACTCTTTCTTAAGAGATATCTCTCTTCACATTTAACATTACAACAAGCTACTAAATGCAAATTCATTCTTATCAAAGTCCCATTGATAATAATCCTGAAAAAGAAAATAACAATAAAACCCTTTCATTTTCACTGAATTGTCCTTTCTGTGTACGTGCATGTCAGTTTTTTTTTAATTCTTTGTTACTGTATTGCAATCTTTATGAAGCGTGACGCATATAAGTATGTGAATTTAATTTCATGTTGTTTGCAATGAGTGTACCAGAATATATAGGTTACTGTTTTTCGAATCTACTCTATATTTTTCTAAGTGTGTACTGCTCCTTCCTGCCAGGGCTGGTCGACAGTTCCTTGTATTCCACAAAAATCTTCTTTTCCCAAAGCCTCCTCCCTTTGAGGCTTATCATTCCATTATCGCGATGCCATTCTTTGGTAAGCCAAAACTCGATCCTCGAACAACAGCTTTTCAGGCTTTCCACTCAAGCTCACCATGGTCCTGTGGCAACAAGCGGTAATTCCACTACTTTGTGAAGGATATCATCCAGAACAGCATAAGGAGGCGCAGTTGATTATTCTCACTCGTCTCAGTCAATGTCCTCCACTTCGTCAGCCAGCCCCGACAGGACCTTTTTTGAGATCTACCCTGTCCTGCCACTATCCTCATGAACAAGATTCTCATACAGAAAACAAAACAAAAGAAACAATGAGAAGAATGCCTTCAATTAAAGTAGCTATTTTGACAAACCATGCAGTAAAAGAACCAAACGTAGTTTTAATCCAATGATCAAACCCACTGACCAATCTTAGTATCCCGACAGGCATTCCCTACAAGTTCAACACTCATAAAGTTAAATAATTACCAAATGAAACATGAGCTACACTTCCGTTATCTAATGCATACACACTTGAACTATCCTGTATTGCATTAACACATGCACAAAACCCCACTCTTCTGGCAGAACACTCTTCAATCCCCACTCTGGGCCACTGGCCCACCAAATAATTTGCCAGAGAGACATTTTGATGTTCTAATGATGATGAATGAATGATGACTTTTCACATGCCTTAGACTTAAACAGATCATGACACTTACCATCATATTGTCATACTTCAGTTCTCATGATGTTTTCAAAATTCACAGTTCCTAATCCCATCGAACATTCATAACCACTACCAAATAATGATTTTAAACATTCATGCACATACTTCATGACAACACTGTGTAGGATTTGGAGAACACTTTTTACATTTTTGATCATAATATTCTAAAGTACCAAAATGACAGAGATGCATAACAATCATTGGAGGTCGTGCCTGTGCACATTCATAATAGTTTTCCTATAAGTTCTTGCAGTAACTCATCCCAATCATACCAACTATTACCCCAAAATGGCAAATAAATATCATCAGGGCCTACGATAAATACTTCTCTTAGCATGGCAATACACACCACCCGTGTTATGAACCCATGAAACCAAAGAACACTTTATCTTATCACTACCCCATGTAGGTGAACTGAACCTAATTTTAGCACAACTTCCTAATTGGTAATTAATAACTTCATCAGCAGTGACAACATATGTATTTCTCCAGCATTTATCCTTTTGCACTTCAGTTGTATGTTAATACTTTCAATAACTGGACCTTCAGGTTAACAGAAGTAATACACGCCAGGAGTCTACCAAAGTTGTACATGGCGACCATTCTTTGGACCTTATTCTGCAACATATAACATCTGGAGTTTCTTTAAAGAACACATGAATTGAGCAATTAATGACTTCTTCAAGCATCATTCACTATTTGCATAGTGAATCAAACTCTCTAGCCTTTAATGCTGCATTCTTTACCATTTCATCTGCTAAGGCATTGCCTCATGTAATTAAATCTTTTCCCTTTTTCATGCACCTGACACTTACAAATAGCTAACGAATAGGTTACATCATAGCAATTAATATCAATTATATTTCATCCAAAGGTTGAATGGGAGAGCCATCTGATTTCTTAAACTCTCTCTGTTCCCACTAAGTACCATGGACATGACAGACACTACACAGCATGCTATCAGTAAAAATAGTAACGTCCAACAGCTGACAAACAAACCTCAGTAAGCACCTTTAACTCTACTAATTGTGCTGAACACGGTTGCTTACAAGGAATGCACATTACAGAAGTCTCTACTTCTTTTAACTGAATAACACTAAATCATGCATATGTCTTGTTGTCAGTTTACAAAGAACACAAAGTACTTGTGCATGTAGGAAGAGCACCTTAGGGAGAAACTATAGCTATTACACCTACCCCTACACTATCTATAATCAAGTAAATAGTTCAGGCTGTTAGTCCCTACTCCCAGGTGTAACACGCACAACTGGCTGCTGACTACAGCTATTCACGCAACCTCATGTGAGCTGTACAGGACAGAGCAGCTGAGGGGATGGCCAACTGGAGCCGTACAGACAGATGCTCAACAAGGGTTAACCTGAACCAGCCGGCTACCGTTACAGTGACTGGGGCTGCTGGGGCCGTTTACATGATCCACTCAGCAGCACCTACCTATCGCTTTCCCCCATGGCTTTCACCATGCCAACAACACTATCTATAATCAAGTAAATAGTTCAGGCTGTTAGTCCCTACTCCCAGGTGTAACACGCACAACTGGCCGCTGACTACAGCTATTCACGCAACCTCATGTGAGCTGTACAGGACAGAGCAGCTGAGGGGATGGCCAACTGGAGCCGTACAGAGAGATGCTCAGCAAGGGTTAACCTGAACCAGCCGGCTACCGTTACAGTGACTGGGGCTGCTGGGGCCATTTACATGATCCACTCAGCAGCACCTACCTATCGCTTTCCCCCATGGCTTTCACCATGCCAACAACATGCATCTCATCCAGGACCACTGGCAAGCCTTTGCAGTTTCCTCCAACATTTCCTATTTATAGCTAGAACCATTCACAAAAAACACCCAACCAGATTCAAGAGGTTAACTTTCTAAATCTGCGCATAATTTAGAAAAGACTAAAGAATCTACTACACATTCATGAGAAGTTCCTTCATAATCCAGGGGAATCCAATCTACTGGATTAGTTGCTATATCACATGTTTTAATAGTAACATCTGGACAAAAGACAAATCATTATACTTTCCAACATACTAACATTAATTAGAAATCTGATACACACGCATCACTGATAAAGAACAAGACACCTTCTCAAGACACATAGAGACATATATGCCACAGGCCGCTCACAGACACCCCCTAAAATGTACACTCTATTTTTAGACCTAATTTGCACAGTACATCCCAGCCCAAAGGATTTACAGGGTTAAGGAAGACAACAATAATGGCATAACTGTAATATGTGTTCCTACCTGAACTGTGACTGCAGAAAATGGAAGCAATTAAACTTGTCCTAATGACCTTCCCTAACTCATCTTTCTTAATATGTGAGATATAAATATTAACACAAATATATAAGTGTAAGTGGCTCCAGTATCAACTAATAATAATAGTGTGTGTCCTTGTATTATTGCACAAATATGTAGTTCCTCATCTAGTCCCTGCATTACCTGACAGACTGTATCTAATTCAAAAGCTAATCAATAATGCCCCATGGGATCAAAATTCACATGACATACGACTGGAGACTCTGACCACTGGAAATCCGACCCCCGCCTACCCCCACGACAGTCTGTTGGAGTTTTTGGGCACGAGAAGGAAATAGTGTCCACACCCCCACAAATCCAGCACTGGACATCCTGAGGGGTCATTTGAGCAAGCCTTGTCCGTGCACCCATCCTGTAGCTCTGCGCGAGAAGGGGCATAGCCACTGAATTGCGCAGCTGTCACACTGTTGGTGGTCCCTGCTGGAACTGTGGCTATGAGAAAGACGCACACATGATGAAGAGTTCAGCGCAATATTGAGCGGTGCAGTAGCTGGACAACGATTTGGCTAGGCAGCTCGCAAAGCAGCCCAGACACGGGTACAGTTTTTCATGAAGGATATGTGTCCAAGTAGCGGAATCTTCCACTACTAAATCCAAGTCAGACTTGCACACTGCATCAGTCAAAGCGTCTTGCTGATAATAATTCCAAGCAAATACTTAATGTCCTTGAGAGCAAGTGTCTGGCCCTCAGTCTGGTCTTCAGATATCATAGTCCATACTTCTTTTTCGAAGCGAGGGGCGACGTGAAATCAGACCCTGTGTGTCAGTATGTCCCCAAGGCTAGTAATGCAAACCAGAACCCTTAACACTAATGGGCATTTATGTTACAAATAAATATTCTGAACTAAACCCTTCGTGAATGATGTCAATCTCTGTTTATATGTGTTCACATCCCTTAATTTACCAAGGGTGTTTTTCATTTTATCATATAATAACGGAGCCTATAGCATTATCATATACTTCGTCTTCCCCCTGTTCACCTGTGACAGCGATGCAGCTATGCAAATTCTCAACATGGGTCTCATTCTGATCCTGCATCAAACTGTCAGTGGAGCGTCCTCCGGCACATGCCCCCACATACGCTGTACAGAAAGTGCACACAATCTTCATCAGTCATGGTTTTACCAAACATTCTTATATATATATATATATTTCCATAGCTGTATAAATTAATTAAATCAAACTCTCATCATGGCTCAAACAAGCCACTACATCCCTCTAATTGTACAAAAATCTTAAGATCCAATGTTTCCAGTTTGGTTATGGATCACAGTCCTTTTGTACACTTTTCCCATTAAACATTAATTTTTCAAATTTACTTTCAAACCACTCATTTTTATGCATCACTTGCTCAAGCAGCATCAACTCCCTTATACACTAATTTTAACAGCTGCTATCATGTAATCCACAAAACAACCTACAACTAGATGTCACCTTGTTCGCTATGCCTATGTAAAAGCACACACAAAAGGTTAGTCTGGAGATATTAATTACCCACTCTTAGCAAATGAATAGCTCTGGTATTCTTTAAATCTGTCCATTTTACAAATCTGAAAAAAACAACTAAAACTATTACAACATATTTTATATTGTAAGCTCTTTTCTTATTCTTGTTATTATTATTTTTTATGTATTTATTTTTCTTATATATATATTGTATATATATAGGTCAATATTTGCTTCACCATTTCCCCACTTTCCAGCTATGTATTGATAAAGAAATAGCTGGACCAATAAATGGTTAGCATCTTAAAAAATTAAAGTTACTTCTCCCTGAATGATTAGTCACTCTTCATGCACGGGGCGCTAAAAAAAGAAATGACAGCTGTTACCGGTAAGCCACTGAACCAAACCTTAGTCAGCACCACAGACCTGAGGCGACACAAAAATCACTCCATCCCAAGTTAGACACACAGTTGACCCTCCAAAGGGCACACGCGCAAGCATAGGCGCCTTTAGCCAGGACACAGGAGACGACACCTTCACCCCAGACAGGCAACAGTGTAGCCTCTCAAGCATCCCAACTGGACAAGATGCATATCTCAAACTCTAGAGGCAAGGAATACAAATGTTAAAACAAAAAATACAGTTACAGTGTAAGGTGCCATGCTTCACAAAAGCACAGTTTCCTTACTCATAAGGATTAGACGCTCATATTAAACACAAATCATTCATCCTATGAGCAAAAACTTTCGCATCACGAGAAAACAGTCTCGTCATTCAGACACATTTATTACGAAGACGTTAGGGTTACTCTCTTTTTCCGGCCCGACCTGGTTACACCCTCAGCAGGCCTTGCACCGGGGATCATGGGCTTTTGTGGCGGGCCAGTCTGACATAGGGACCATGACCATCGGTTCCTTGAAGAGGGCTTGCCAAAAATGATGACAGATTAATTGGAAACCCTACATCACGACAACCCAGCCGTGGCTAGCGCTTATCTCATTATTCATCTTTACACTTGTGGCCCACGTCTCCTCTGTCGATCCTATTTTAAACTAAGCTATGAGATACGTGGCCTCTGACAAGCACAATATCCTTTCACATGCAAATAAAGGATACTGCAAACAGGACTTTACTCGAAGACAATGACACAGACAATGCAACAAAACACAGTTAAAACCTGTGAAGCAAGTTAGATGACACAACATAAGACAATATTGAGTCATGCAACATGAAAAGGACCTGCAATCAGCCTGTGGATGCGGCACAGACAAATAACAAAATCCTCTTCATCTGACCTGATGTTTTATCGATGAAGACAAAGATGAACAGAAAAAAATCCTCCAGAACATTTCCTATTTCCCACACAAGTTCGTGGGGCGATGGACCCAAAATTTCTTAATAGCCAATTACATTAATTTAGTAACTTACCCAAGCCAATCAGTATGGATCCAATTAAAGAAAGCAATCCTGTTCGTGACGCCAAATATGTCGTAATCTCTGAGAAAAAGCCAAGGAGGAGGTTTACTGTTCACAGGTCTTTATTCGTGTTCATCGAGAGGAAGCTGACCACAACAGAAGCATCTCCTAGCCATCCTCCCTTCCTGTTCCATTCTGACTGCTTTTAAACTACACACATCAGTATCATGTTGACTAGTGTCCAAATTCAGACACAGTGACTTCCAGTCTGTTATCCTTACAAGGGTATCTCCCAAATAGCATACACATAGGTAATGGTTCCAATGTCAGCAGTTCTCTCCTGCTGAGTCTCCAGCATGCCACACACACACACATTCTATTCCTGTTACACAGACTTTCAGACTCCACAGAGAGACACTTACAAAAATTACCACAGTGCCAGCCTTGTCTGTATGCTAAATACACAGGGACAGTTCCTCAAAGGCCCACCAAATGGTTAAGGAAGCCAGTTGTTCACACCTCATAGCTCAGCCAGATACACATACAAAGCATTTGATCCTAATACAAGAGTTCCAAAACCAACCAAGGGATTTGAAATAATAAAATGTTTCAACATTAAAATGCTATTTACAAGATTATTATTATTACTCAAATACCATCAGTCCCCCTTTTCAAGTCTAACTGACTTGACACACAATCATAAAAACAAAAGGTATTTGAAATAATAATAAAAATGTTGCACCCACCTCATGACACCTCCCTAAACCCCCACACACAGAGTACACAGGACATACAGCCCCCCTGCCCGACACACACAGCATTTCCTACTACCCAGTACCCAGCACTACCTACTACCCAGTTTCACTGCATGTCCTACTACCCAGTATGTCTATGCATTTGACAAATAAATTATTATTATTATTATTATTATTATTATTATTATTATTATTATTATTATTATTATTATTATTATTAATGTAATAATAATATTATGTTATAGTACTAGTTACTAGTATAAGGGTTATATCACTGCAAAAACAGCTTTACTTTTCATATCTATAACCTCTAAATAGGATCTATTCTGAATTCTGCTTCAAAAACAATAAATAACATTACATTTACAGATAGTTTCATACCTTTACACATGTTGCCTTTTGCAGGACTGGTGACTAGGCTAAGTGCAGAGATGTCCACAACATAAGCCATGTCAAAGAGTGTGCAACTGGTAGTACAGAAATATTCTCGAATTCTTATTCAAATTATCTGGAACTCTGATTGGCTATGAAAGCAAGTCCCTCCCAAAAGCCAACACATTAGTGCATGTGTTTATGATTTTGCTAAATTGCAATTTTGAAAGTATTACTACAGTGAAAGGTCAATCTCTTAGCACTATTTTTATTATTTTGCTATTTTGTATTATTTTACATGCACACACACACATACGTGTGAGAAAGTTTGGGCACCCTTGACAATTGGCATTATTTATATTCACCAATCATTGAGGTGTTTTAATTCACAACTTAATTTTGATATATCAAATAACTGATGAACACAGTCATATTTCAGCAGTGAAATGAGGTTTATTGGGTTAACAGAAAATGTGAAATATGCCCCAAAACAAAAAAAAAAGGCCTGTGCATAAATTTGGGCACCTTAATAGAAAAATCATATCAGTATTTAGTAGAGCCTCCTTTTGCAAAAATAACAGCCTGTAGACGCTTTCTGTAGCAACCAATGAGTATCTGGATCCTGGATGATGGTATTTTGGCCCATTCCTCTTGGCAAAACCTCTGCAATTCAGTGATGTTTGAAGGATTCCGAGCATGGACAGCCTGCTTCAAGTCATCCCACAGATTCTCGATGAAATTCAAATCTGGGGACTGGGATGGCCATTCCAAAACATTGTACTTGTTCCTATGCATGAATGCTCTGGTAGATTTTGAGCAATGTTTGGGGTCATTGTCTTGTTAAAACACCCATACCCGGCGCAACTTAAACTTTGTGACAGACTCTTGAACATTATTCTCAAGAATCTGCTGATACTGAGTGGAATCCATGTGACCCTCAATTTCAACAAGATTCCCAGTACCAGCACTGGCCACACAGCCCTACAGCATGATGGAACCTCCACCAAATTTTACTGTGGGAAGCAGGTGTTTTTCTTTGAATGCTGTGTTCTTTTGCCGCCATGCATATCGCCTCTTGTTGTGACCAAACAATTCAATTTTTGTTTCATCAGTCCAGAGTGTCTTTTTCCAAAATGACATTGGCTTGTCCAAATGTTCTTTCGCATACCTCAAGCAACTCGGTTTGTGGCGACTGTGAAGAAAAGGCTTCTTCCGCATCACTCTTCCGTACAGCCTTTCCTTGTGCAAATTGCGCTGTATTGTTGACCGATGCACAGCGACACCGTCTGCAGCAAGATATCTTTGTAAGTCTTTGGAGGTGGTCTGTGCGTTGTTTTTAACCATTCTGACCATCCTTCATCTTTGCCTCTCTGGAATTTTACTTGGCCTACCACTTCTGGGCTTAACAAGGACTGTGCCCGTGGCCTTCCATTTCCTCACAATGTTCCTGACAGTGGAAACTGACAGCTGAAATCTTTTGGACAGCTTTTTGTAACCTTCCCCTAAACCATAATGCTGGATAATCTTGGTTTTGAGGTAATCAGAAAGTTGTTTTGAGGCTCCCATGTTGCAGCTCTTCAGAGGAGAGTCAAACAGAATGAGAACTGGCATTTGGCCACCTTAAATACCTTTTGTCATTATTGGATGCACCTGTCAATTAAGTTCAAGGCTTATTGAGCTCACCAAACCAACTATCTGTGTCTAATTATCTTGTGATGATTAGTTACAGGCCATCAAAGCAACAAAATGACAAGGGTTCCCACATTTTTGCACAGCCTAATTTTTACATTTGATTTAATTTTATACAATTGCATACAATGAATACTTAAAATCTGTGTTTGGAAATCAAGCTAACACTTGGCTCTTATGGGCAAATGAAGGATATGCCACCAAGATAATTTTGTGTGAAGTCAGAGTCCATTATTATACAACCTCAGAGGGGGTGCCCAAACTTTGTCATACCACTGAATGTAGACAGAAAGAGGGAGAGAGAGAGCAATCAGCAATGACTACCATCCCTTCCACAGGAGTGAGTTAGACCACTTTCATTGTCATTACTGAGGCTATGTGGTGTGATATATGTACCTACTAGATCAGAGTGCAGAAAAAGATATCAATTTTTTGTTATTACATAATGCACCATGTTATTACATTTACATCACAAAAAAAATTAGCTCCCGCATTTTGTAATAGGCTCCGCAATATGTAATAATGTATTACAAAATGCGTCAAAAAATGAAAATTATTACATAATGGAGTGAAAATTTGTTACACTTTGTCGGGTTATTACATAATGCGGTGTTATTAAATAATGTGTTGTTACACACACACACACACGCGGGGTCAGTCCTGCTCCCACATATGACTGAGTGCCATCGGATCTAAGATATCACTCAGCACAGTGCAATGATAACTAATGCCCTAAGGTCTGTTTGCAAAGAAGAGCAATAGACTGAAGATAGCTTTGGTAACAAGTGTGGCACAATCAGTACAGACTCATTCATTACCAAAATCAGCACTCTTAATGTGCTGTTTGGACAGCTGAAAAAATGTTAAAAGTTGGGCCAGGACTTTGTCAGAGAGATTTCAGCAATGGCAGTGCCTGCATGAATCCTTCGGGGCAAAGTTGTGGTTACATATTTTACAGTTACACGCACATGGGGATTAATTAGATTTAAATGAAGACACATGTTTATTTATGTGTGCCTTAGTTCCTCAAAAAGTGACATCCTGTAAATGGTTTGTAATCTGGTAGTAAATGGCCAAGTCTAATGTCCCATCTTTTGTCCCATTCTATATGTAGTCATGTACACATCACTGATAATTGTTCCTATTGTTTTTGTAAAAGAAAAATACTGTGCATATTCATATATTTCATCACAAATGTCACTCAGGAAAAAAAGGTAAAAAGTTTCTTTGGAGCTCCCCACTTCTGCACTCCCCACTTTCTACAGGGGTGCTATTGAGAGCATCCTTACCAGCAGCCTCTCTGTCTGGCACGGCAGCTGCTCAGCTGCGGACAAGAAGGCTCTACAGAGGGTGGCGAGGACTGCAGAAAAGATCATCAGATCACCCCAACCAACCATTCAGGACCTATACACATCACACTGTTCCAAGAGAGCCACCAATATCATTAAGGACACCACCCACCCAGCACACAAACTGTTTGCCCTTTTACCATCTGGAAAGCGCTACCACAGCATGCGGTGCCACACAAATAGACTGAGAAACAGCTTCTTTCCACAGGCCATCAGGCTACTCAACACAATGAAGAAGATTCCATGAACATGTTACTGACATCCACACACTGATGTCCATGCTGCTTTTACACTTGCACTTTACCAACTGCACCTTCACTTATTGCACCTTACATATTGCACATTTCACTTTTTCCTTTTTCACCTACACCAGCTACCAAGAAGAGCTACCTCGAACTTTCCTTCTTGTTGGAAGCGTATATGTTTATCTGAATGTCTTATGTCTATTTATTGTGGATGTCTGTGCACACTTCATGTGTGTGTGTGGGTGTGTGTCTGTGTGTGTGTGTGTGTGTGTGTGTGTGTGTGCGTGTGCGTGCGGGCATGCATGTTTCTAGTTCAAATTGCACATTTGGTGTCTGGTGAAACGCAATTTCAGTCCTCTGTGTAATTCCTGTTACATAGTGAATTGACAATAAAGTACACTTTGACTTTGACTTTGACTTTAGGCCTGTTTGTGAATAGGCCTATAGAGTATCTCACAAAAGTGAGTACACCCTTCACATTTTAGCAAAAAATGTGCTATATCTTTTCAAGGGATAATAGGCCTACTACACAAATGAAACTTTGATATGTTTTTGAGTACTCAGTGTACAGCTTGTGTAGCAGTATTAATTTACTGTCCTCTGAAAACAACTTTACACGCAGGCATTTTGTATACATAGAAGGCCACACAAATGACTACACCCCACATTAAACATGTACAAATTGTGTGAAAATCATTAATATTTTGTGTGAGCACCACTGTTATCCAACTGCCTTGATATCAAATCAACTAGAGCCGCACAGGGGTGCGTTTCCCAAACAACTAACCAACTAGCTTCTAAATCAACAGCACGATGCACCGTTGAACTAACCAACCTCCAAAGTGCGACTGTTTCCCAAGAGAAACAATCCGAAGTAGGCTATGACCCTTGTGAACGGAATTTAACAGAGATGACTAATTATGTAGCTGATTATTTATAACCTATTAATAGGCTATTTCACATGATGTCGGGAATAGCCTAACTGTGTACTAGGAAATAAACAATAGAAACTGAATAAATCTAACAGTGTAAAGTATCACTGCACCCTATATACTGCTGGCTTAGTGTTCATTTGTAATATAGTGACAGATTTGCAAGACATTTCAGTGATTAAATAAACTTTAACATTGTTTATTAAATGACGCAGACCTCTGGACATGAACGCAGATGAGTTGTGACTATGCACGTCTCAAGAGTAGCCTACTGTTCTAGGCAATAAATTAAGCTATAGGAAATCTCCCTGCCTTTGACGTCATGTGGGAGTCTATATAATGCTTTTATTTTTTATTTAAATCACATAGACTATACGAGCCATCACGCCTGATTACAGTTTTTCTCAATTGGTTTGGTACATTTCTCACATCAGAATTGAAATTCTCAAAAGTTCTTGTTCAATTGTCATATCATCATGCCATTTGTGCAGATGAAAAAGGCAATTTCTCATTGCATTGAACAAATTGCAAATGCTTTTGTCCATCCATGCAAATGATTGTGTACAATTCTCAGTTTTTTTGTACATTATCAATTGCTTTTGTCATGCTAATCAAAATGTTTTGTTATGGGAATCTATCAAATAGTCTCACTCCTCAAAACATTTAGGCTATAGTTCATCATATAAGTCTTAACATGCAAAATGATTTACCAAGCTATCATAACATGTCAAGCACATTTCTATACATTTCCATAAGACATTTGTAAATATAATCTAAATTGGTAAATTGCTTGAATCTAGACTTTTTCTAATGAAGAGAGTTGAGAAACCAATGATCAACAGTTTTCTGAATGAGCTCAAGGGAGCATCTCATTAACAATCTACTGGAAAGTATATAACCAGAGCACAATACAAAGTTACAATGTCTGACAATGGAAGGACAAGAAAATGGACAACAACAGGGAGAAGGAGAGGAAGAGGAGTGAGGCTGCATGGTGGAGGATTTGGAAGAGGATGGATTAGGCACTACAGAAAATGTTATCCACGCTGCCGGTGTCACGTGGGTGAAAATTCGTGGCCTGACAGACGAGAATGTGAAGAAGCTGAAGATCAGGATAAGGATTTAGAATTTAGGGAGATATTCATATTTTTTGTTTACTTACTGTATGACCTATGTGTATATTTTTGACCTATGTTTACTTACTGTATTTTACCTTTGTTCTGTCCAGTACTGTGTTTTATTTCTTTACGCACTGCAATGTCAATGTCTGCCAATAAAGAAGTAATTCTGTAAATGTGAATCTTGTCTTTTACAATCAATCTCACACATATACATCACAGTTTTTCTCTATCGCTTTGGTACATTTTTCAAATCTTTCTTGCAATTTGCAGAAGATCGAGTGCATTTCTCAAAACAGTTTGGACAAATAGCAAAACACCATGGATCACCTGCAAAAGCCAGTCTCTTGCTCAAAATCCTTAGTTCATCCCTCAAAAGCAAGTTTTTGTGTCAGTATACGTGTCAGTGCCATCAGAATGTTTAGTCATTGTGTCACTGTGTACGGATAAGACAGTCAAATTCATTTGTCAAGTTGGCAATTAAATAGTGCACTTCAAAGGGAGATTTTGATGTAAAATGTGGTTTAGGTGTGATGACAAGTGTTCTACATTTGACCTCATATAATGTATATGTGTGAGTTTGATTGCAAAAAACAAGATTCACATTTACAGTATGACTTCTACATTGGCAGACATTGACATTGCAGTGCGTAAAAAAAAAGACAGCACTGCACAGAACAAAGGTAAAATACAGTAAGTAAACATAGGTCAAAAGTATAAACATAGGTCATACAATAAGTAAACAAAAAATATGAACATCTCCCCAAATTCTAAATCCTTATCCTGATCTTCAGCTTCTTCACATTTCAATCTGTCAGCACACAAATTTTCACACCGGATGTCCTCCCGTGCAAGGCAGCGTGGATAGTATCTTCTGGAGTGCCTAATCCATGCTCTGCAGGAATCTGCAGTTATGTCTTGGCATGCTGCATCCATTGCAGCCAGAAGGGTTACTTGTGTGTGTGGCTCACGGTCATACACCTTCCACCTCCAGGCTTGACATGTTATGATAGCTTGGTAAATCATTTTGCATGTGAAGACTTATATGATGAACTATAGCCTAAATGTTTTGGAGAGTGAGACTATTTGAGAGATTCCCATAACAAAGCATTTTGATTAGCATGACAAAAGCAATTGATAATGTACGAAAAAACTGAGAATTGTACACAATCATTTGCATGGATGGACAAAAGCATTTGCAATTTGTTTAATGCAATGAGAAACTGCCTTTTTCATCTGCACAAATGGCATGATGATGTGACAATTGAACTTTTGAGAATTTCAATTCTGATGTGAGAAATGTACCAAACCAATTGAGAAAAGCTGTATATGAGGTGAAATGTACAACACTTGTCATCACACCTAAACCACATTTTACATCAAAATGTCCCTTCGAAGTGCACTATTCAATTGGCAACATGACTAATGAATTTGACTGTCTTATCCGTACACAGTGACACAATGAGTAAACATTCTGATGGCACTGACACATATATTGACACAAAAACTTGCTTTTGAGGGATGAACTAAGCATTTTGAGCAAGAGATTGGCCTTTGCAGGTGATCCACGGTGTTTTGCTATTTGTCCAAACTGTTTTGAGAAATGCACTCGATCTTCTGAAAATTGCAAGAAAGATTCGAAAAATGTACCAAAGCGTTAGAGAAAAACTGTAAAATAGCTTTCAAAATGCTATTTTGCATAGTCAACAGGCGATGTGTCATCTGTGCTTATAGGGCAATATGCTACACACTATCAACATTAGGTTTATTGCATACAATGCACGTAATGACGAAGGAGCTGGAAGTTTATTTTCACCTTGGCGATCTGCATTCTGAAGTTTATGAACACAAGCCCAAGAATATGCAGGCCGGCATAAATTGGCCACACTACGTTAATACGCAACAGGGGAGACACATTCACCCTGAAACTACAAGAAACGCGGCAGTTTAGTCAACAATTTCATTGTGCATCATCCCGGATTGGAACCAGAGTACTAACTACAAACACAAGTATGCATGACCTGCGCTCTACCAATAGCACCACAGAAACCAGCTCCTAGCTTACGGAATTTGGAGGTACTTGAAGGTACGTCACAGCATGAGTCGCTTAAGCCAAACTGCCAAACGAGTTGCAAATATCCTCCTAGATCAATTGTTTTGCTACAATAACGGCCTTTTTAGATTCTAAACTGCATATTTCTCACCTCGTTTTGTGAAATCTGAGTGATACAATGTCAAAGAACTAAGATATTTAAAATGATCGAGGATTTCACGACATTCGGTCCGCCATGTTGAATGCAGTCAAGACCTTCAAACAAAGTTGGTTAGGTGAAACTAAGCACTTAGAGGTGTAGTTGCAAACATCAGTAGTTACCAACATGGTTGCGAATGTTCGTGTTTTGGGAAACGCCTGTGTCGGTCGCACCATGTTGGCACTATATTGGTTTACACTATGTTGGTTTAAACTATGTTGGTTCACACGAACGAAGGTTTTGAGAAACTGTTTCGTTGCACCTACATAGTTTGAACCAAGTAAGTTGCTATCAAAGTTAACAACTATGCTTTTGGGAAACGGACTCCAGATTATTTTTGCGATCCTTTCCATTCCTCCATGATGGCATTACAGACCTGGCAGATGTTAGACACTGGTGTTCCTTTATCTCGTGCTTAATCATGTTCTGCTTCAGTGCCACAGCACTTTTTGGAATGCATGATTCTTTCAATAAGCCGCAGTTGCCATAAGTAAGGCACAATAATAATGGTACTGTTCAACAGGCCGCTGCCAGACATGCCTGACACTATTTAAGCCAAACAAGTTCATCTCATTCTCATCAGACCACAGGATATGGTTTTAGTGAATTTATACCTTTGGACTGCATGTCTTCAGCAAACAGTTTTCATTTGTTTTTTGGTAATCAAGCTTTAAAAGAGGCTTTCATCTGGGAGGACAACCATGCAGACAGAGTTGTTGCACAGTGTGGCATATTATTTTAGATCTGACAGGCTGACCTCACACTTCTGCAACCTCTGCAGCAATGCTGGCTGCACTCATGAGTTTATCTTTTGAAGCCAACTTATGCATCTGACACTGAGTGTGTGGATAAAACTTTTTTGACTGATCCTGTCAATGTCTGTTCTGACAATGCATCTGTTTTTGAAAACCACGTAATGACTCTGGCCACAATGATGTAGCTCAGCTTTACGTGTTGCCTTATAGCATAGGCCATCATTGTGTAAAACAACAATTCCATTCTTGAATACTCAGTTTTCTTTTTTGCTATGAGGAGCCATGTTGGTCATCCAGTGGCTAGTATGAGATAATTATAGCCGAAACATTCAAATGAATAGCTCTAAATTGTATGGTCCAGTTCAGCAGACCAAAACACAAAAATGATGAATTGGACAAGCAGCTTTTCATGCTTGAATGATATGTACTGTACAGTTATCATTCAGGGTGTACTCACTTTTGTGGCCTGCTATTTGCACAAAAATGTCTGTGTGTAAAGATGCTTTCAGAGGACAGTAAATTAATACTGCTACATAAGCTGTACACTGAGTACTCAAACACATACCAGTTTCATTTCTGTAGTATTCTCCCTTGAGAAGATACAGCTCATTTTTTGCTCAAATGTGAGGGGTGTACTCAGTTTTGTAAAACACTATATGTGTGAGAGTTTGTGCAGCTATTTGAGCTATTTAAAAGCATTTTTAAAAGTATGTTCTCCACCCTCACTTCAGATGTAGTTGTAAATCATGGTCCAGGCTGCAGCTTGCACCTTTGTGTCAGAGAGGGTCTGCATGCAAGGAGTCTACACACACGAGAGAAGGACAGAGAATAACATGTTAAAACACGTTTAAACAGGAGATGCACTGTGTATTGTCTGCAACATCATCATCATTGTGTAAATACACACATCTTGTGATTGGAGTGACTTGTAAATGGTGGCGTATGCCTGGCATACGTCTGTGTGTGTAGGAGAGGGGGGTGTTTTTGCCATGGACAGAGAAAACGGGGGGGGGGGGGGAGACAAAGAGGTTTGTGGGAAGGCTGACACGTGAGAAGGAAACACGGAAACTCTTCTCTCAGTGCCTCAGGTGTGTGTGTGCTAGCTGATTAGTGCTTGTCTCTAATGCTAATTATTCCCCCCTCCTCCCACAGAGCGACCTACTCAGCTCTGAGAAATCCCTCTACTAATCCTCTTCAGCCTGTACACACACACACGCATACACACACAAGCTCACACACACACACACACACAAGCTCACACACACAAGCTCACACACACACACACACATGCTCGACACACACACACAGCCTCCCCATCTTGCCCTTACCCCGCCCAGGTCAGAAGGAGATTGGAGCAGACTGGACAGTACGGATGAACATAGCTGGAAAAGGAGAAGAAAATCATTAAAAAACACGTCAGTTTCAGGACTTTGATGTTGGTTGAAAGTTATTAGCCTGGGTTTGACAGGGATCGTTTTCACCCAGAATCCTTTTGTGTTTGACTGAGGAGCGGCGTCGGTGACTTCTCCTCTAATGAGTGCGGCTGTGCTTTCCACACGTCCTCCTCCTCGCTCTGCGAATTCGCACTGTGAGGCTCCGCCAGGCCTGGGCATCTGAACCATGCGACCGCGCGCCTCCTCTCCGCACCTCCTACTCCTTTTCCTCCTTGCCAGCCTCCTCCTCCTCCAGGGCCCTGGGCCTGGCCTCTGCTTTTGCCCGTCCCAGTGCACCTGTGTGTTCCACGGACGCAGTGACGGAACGGGCTTCAGGTAAGAGTGCTTCGCTCTCGCTCACTCCCCAGCTAGCCATTAAGCTGCCTTGCCCTTCAGCGCGGAGACAATGGCAACCGCGATCATCCTGAATAATCACATACTAGCAGTGACTCATTTGAAATAGGTTGCTTTACACAGTTAGGCATGGCAGGTAAAGAATATCTTGTATTTTGGGTTTATAGTGCTCCTTTACTGTGGAAAACACATAGAACCGTCATTCAGAAGCTCAGTCTGCAAGTGTTTCAAGTCATCTCCTCTAATACATGAATGATTTTATGGTTAATGAACATTTCTTGGTTAATTTAAAAATTTTGAAATATACAATACAACCTTTTCTATTTCTTGATTGTACGGCAGGTTGGATTTGAGTGTATAATTGACATGGAAAGTAGCACTAATAATTAATCATTTTACTGCATTTCTCTGTGTAACTTAAAGTATATAACAACATTAATTCTAAAATCTACCATTTTGAATAATGGTGTAAATATTGGCCAAAAATCATGATATCAAGGCAGCACTGGTTGGGTTATCGACTGTCATTGGGTCAATCCCCAATGCTTACGAAAAGGTCTGGGCTATCACTGCCAAACTGCATATCTAGAGCAAGCTATCAAACTACGAAAACAAACAAAGGAGACCCTCAGGGTACCCAGCTAGACAACAGTGTACATTTACTGCTGTCAAACAATGCTTCCTTAAACCCAACTTTTATTCTATATACTGATTGATTTGTTTATTCCTTCATGTGATAATGCAGTCCTTTATTTAAGCTTCTGACTCTGACTTCTGGCTGTTTCTCAGTCAGTCAGTGGCACACTGTATACAAAGACTTTAAACGAAAAGGAATTGGATTTATTCATTAGCTAATGATTATTTGCCAACAGTACATAATGTACTTAAGTATATTTAGTTATCTGTCTATTGTGTGGGTTTTCTATTGTACAAGCTCTGTACAGGACCTTTATTTAGCACAGGAGGAGAGTGGTTCATGATTATTGCCTTTGTATAATTGCACTATACAGAACTACTGTACTTCACTAGTGCACAAATTTATCTATAAATAAACAATACAATAAACAACTTATTTATGCACACCATTGCCAAACCTATCTGTAAAATACATTACTCTGCATACCATTGCCAAAACTGCCCATGCCATACAACACTTGGTTACCTTACTTAATCATTCAGCTTTACACCTTCTTTTGGTCGATCAAGACAGAGCATCAGGCTGTCTATCTATTTTATAGGTGCACTTACCAGCTCTGCTGTGGTTATTGGTTAGTCCATTTTCTCTTAACTAGTTAAGCAGTTAGTTTAACACTAAATCCCATGAAGCCACAGCAAAAGTACTGAATACATATTTGTTTGTTCTGCAAATATGCAAATAATGCCAGTCATCTGAGCTTACAACATGATCCCCACCACCATAGTTCACCTCAGCAAGGCACTAATTGTGTCTGAGTGCAGGCACAGACAAGTCTGCCATACATGTGTCATTTCTACATAAAATCACACACAACTGAGGAGTCAGTGACACACATCGCATCCACCAACACATGCTCACGTCCACCTCCCCATCTCCTGTTAATCGCTGAAGACAACATGAACTTTATGAACACCTATACATCAATACCTATACTGGGCATATGCGAGGTGTTGCACATCCTAAATAAGATAACTCACATTCACACAAAACAAAAAAACACGTTGAAAACACATTCATTACAGCTCCAGTAGAACAGGAGCGGCTTAAGACAAAAAGAAAGGGGGACTGCCATGCAACCAATTTTCAGTGGTAGAACTGTAATGCACAAAACAGTTTTGGTGGTAGAGTGATAACTGTCCTTTAAAGTGTATAAAAAGTTGAAAAATTACAACAATTGTAATTACAACATCAACCAATGCTTAAATTATAGCGTTGTCTCTTGCTTTGTTAACATGTTTGATTCGTCATGAAAGTGTGTGTGTGTGTGTATCCCAGGTCAGTGCTCTGTAATGACCCAGACATGTCAGACATCCCTGTGAATGTCCCCCTGGATACGGTGAAGCTGCGGGTGGAGAAGACGGCAGTGCGCCGGATCCCGGGCGAGGCCTTTTATTACCTGCCAGAGTTGCGCTATCTGTGGATTACCTACAACTCCATCACCTCTGTTGACACCTCCAGCTTCTACAACCTCAAGGTGCTGCACGAGCTGCGGCTGGACGGGAACCAGATCTCGGCCTTCCCGTGGGAGTCGCTACGGGAGATGCCCAGCCTGCGAACGCTCGACCTGCACAACAACCGCCTGGCCAGCATTCCCATGGAGGCCATCCCTTACCTGGTCAACATCACCTATCTAGACATCTCCAGCAACAAGCTGACCTCACTGCCCTCCGACCTGCTCGACCTCTGGCCACCCTTCTCAGGGGCTGTTCCCAACACCAATGACAGCAAGATTGTTCTGGGTAAGTGTTCTTGACCTCCACATCATCAGAGATGCTGCTCCTCTGGTGGTTTATTGTCATATTTACACACAGAGCTGTCTCGGTCAAAACATCTCGGTTGTGGTTCCACAATTGTGGCACAAGTCAATGCTGTTAGGTCACGGATGTCTCTCTCTATCAGTAAGAATTATCTCATTGATTGATCTCTTTCTTTATCAGCAACCCTATAACAAACCCATCATCCCACAACTAAACAAACTGGCCATTACTCCATCTGTTCTCTCTGCACATCTCTTTTGTAAATAAAGTTTAACACTTAGCATCTACTCTTAGATCTCCTAAGATGTTTTAGACTTAAATCTCAAATTAAATTGGCAAAGGTTTTAGAACTGACCTTTTACACTTGATGGGCACAGCTGGAATTCTAACCTGGCTAACCAGGATTCTTCCAGAGTTCTCCCATGAGCCCCCGTACTGTTCTGTATTGAATCTTCAGTATTGCTTTTCACATGTAAGTCATTTTGGATAAAAGCATCTGCTGAATTAAGGTAATGTAGTGCTATTTGCTTGGGTTAGAAATGGTCTGGAAATGATAAAAGGGATTAAAATACTTGATCTTGAAAACCTACTGAGCTCTTAGGATTGTGGGGCTTTATTGAGAGGTCATATCAGGTGTTGGTTTCTGGTGATATGTTTATTTTATGAAAATGTTATATATACAGTACAAAACTATTAACTGCTGTAGTTTCTAACAGGGTGGTAGAAGGTCTACTGCACTAACAATACTTTTGAGTAAATATCTCAACATTGATGAGTATGAATTCATTTCCTTAAAGAAGCCTTCTGAATTATATTTAGCTTCTATTGATATAAGTTCAATCCTCTCTTTATTAAAATGTCCTTTCATGCAGTTAAAAACAGAACAAACATGTCTGCCAGTGACTGCTAATGTCTGCTGCTATGCTTACGTATGAGGCGTGGAACACACCTCTGTGACACATGATACAGGGAGCTTTTACAAACACCACCGCACTACTGCTAAACTGACGAATATGGTTAATGCAAACACACCTTGTAGGCCTACACTCTTTTAATCAGTCCTACTAGATCTTCCTGTCTAGCTAGTCGGCTCCCTGTAGCTCCTTCTCTCTCCCGTCTTATTAGTCTCCAATTAACTTCTGTGTTGGGATGAAAAGTGTCAGTCAGGGTAAGCTTATCCCAATTACAGTCTTGATATTCGATGTACATCAGGTCTACAGGCCAACCTGCCATGCATACCACACCCCACAACTCTCACTATATGTCAGTTAGCATTTTACTCACCTAACCTACCCTTATATTCCGCAATATCATCAATACGTGATATACAATTTGCACAGGGGTTACGGGGGTGATGACCCCCGCACAAATCAGAATCCTTAGACTGGTTTGTTGTTTGATCCCAGCTGTAGGAGCCACTTTCTGTAATTTACATTTGAATTGTAATTCTGTGCCATTGGCCTCAGCACAAAAAATCAGTCATTCTGATCTGAGTTCTGAAAGTGTACAGCCCATGGCACACAAGTTTCAAAGTGACAGAGTGACAGACTGTGAGATGTATATAGTGCTTAGTGATTACAGTGCGGAGTAGCCAGTTGACTTGAGATGATTCGAGATTGTAGTTGTCATTAAAAAACTGCATTGCCACTGTTGTGGCCTTGGGGATCCCATGCAGCTGCCTATGTTGCCTCTATGCCTCTATGTTGCCTCTATGCCTTTGCAGTACACGGTGGACTGTGTCCAACCCTAAGGCACCATGGTGGTGGAGGCAGACTCTGCAGAGTGGGCTACAGGTGCCCCTGAGGGTGTTCGGTCATACGCTGGTCGCTCCTGCCGGTAGAGCTGTTGCTAGCCAACTGCCGGTAGAGTTGTTGCTGGTCACTCATGCTGGTTGGCATTGCTCTGTGGTTAGGTAGGTAGGCGTGACTGATAGAAAGGGGAGGCTAGTGGATAGTTTGAGGTCAGCGGCACTAATCCCGGCTGAAAAGCAGGAGAAGGAGAAAGGGGATTAGGATTGGGCAGCAGGAGAACACACACGGTACTCAGGGGATGGCAGGAAAAACTTTAAACACACCAGCCGACCCTGTTCGTCCACATGTTGGACCAAGTTGCCATCTCTGATTGCACTTTTCTTTTATAAACAGTGGTGGGGTAGATTAAAAAACAACAACAAAACACCAGTCTCATATATCCTCTCCAACCCTAAGGCACCTACCTCATATGCTCTCACCTGCCCTTATACAGTTTCTTCATATGGTTCTCACATACACTAATATACTTTCTTAGTAGATTACCATATCTTTAAAATCTCATTTATTTCCCTGGTGTGTATGCTACAGCCCAGAGACGGGTGTGAATCTTTAGATTAAGAAGTAATTAAATAAGACAGTATTTTATTTTCATTACAAGAAAATTAAACATATTGGATTTCCAATATTTAATAGCTTGGAGTAACACAGTATTCAGCTCCAAAGGCCAAACTTTTGGTTTTGAAAATAACATGTCAGGTCTGTATTTAGTGCATTTGCATTCATGTTGTGAAGCCCCACCTCTGTGTCTTGTCCATTGTTTCGGTATGGTAGAAGTAGACCCTATTTTTGTTTTGTTTTAAAATGTGTTTTGGAGGAAGGAGCAATAAGTGGACAGCACCAAATGCAAGTATAAGCCACCAATAACATTTCCCAAATAATAAGACCTATTAGTGATTGTATACCATCAGTGCTAGGACCACTTGCAAATGTGGTCTCAGGTGCATTTAATCACATTCTGTGTCTAAATGCCAATGCGTTCTGATGTGTTCATCACAGGAGTTCTAATGGACGTGACAAATACAATGTGAACAAAAGTGGTGAGCAAAGTCTCTGCTCATCCTGATACAGGTGTAAATGGCAATAGGTCTCAGCTGTGCACCTGGATTTTGATTGCTCAAGTCACTTTTTTAAACCATGTGGAAATATGGCCACAATTAAGAGAGGCCGAGCCCACAGTCACAATCTGACATGAGAATTCCAACATAAAGTTAGTGTTCATGTACTAAAGACATGACAGAATTGAAATGTTTTTTTTTTCTAATTACTGAACCTTAGTGTCGAAATAATTTATCACTACAGTCTTTTGGCTTCTTATATACTATACAGTACTGTGCAAAAGTCTTAGGCAGGTGTGAAAAAATGCTGTCAACTACGAATGCCTTCAAAAATGGAAGTGTTAATCATTTATGTTCATCAATTAACAAAATGCAGTGACTGAACAAAAGAGAAACCTAAATCAAATCAATATTTGGTGTGACCACTCTTTGCTTTTAAAAGAGCATCAATTCTTCTAGGTCTATTAGATAGAGTTTTTGAAGGAACTTGGCTGGTACCTTGCACCAAACATCTTGAAGAACTACCACAGATCTTCTGTGGATGTATGCTTCCTAACACCAACTTGGTGTAATGGTGGTTGATTGTGGTTGGTGGTTGATCATACACCTGACTATAATCCTGCAAAATCCCTGACTTTGCCTCGTTTATTTTCCCACTGTGCAACTAACATTTAAGAAAGATAAAGCTACTTGGAGAACATAACATGTTCATAAATGTGAATTAATCAGTCAAAATTCTATTTTGAAGGTTGTGTTGAAAAAACATCTCCCCACTTTTCATTGTCAAGTAACTATGTTACAGTTAAAAAATGTCTATCTGAAGTTTAATTGCACCATTGAAATATTACCAACAGACCGAAAATAAACAGGTTTTGAGTTTTAAAAAGATGGTGAGTAGGGATGTCCCGATCCAGCTTTTTGCACTTCCGATCCGATACCGATATTGTATTTGCACTTCCGAGCCGATACCGATACTGGTGGCCGATACCGATACCGGCCTATCCAACTGAGCATGTATTAAAGTTATTTAGCCTTCTTACTTAGACTCATATTGAAAAGGGTTTTAGTACTCTTGATAACAACTAGCCAGCTGACTTAAGTGAGTTTGAATACACAATCGTTGGTAACAAGAAACTGACCTGTTTATTCAGGGATAAACAGAAAATAGACAACATTAAAAATAACAAACAGGGATGGCATCAGTGGTCAGTAAAAGTGCAAATCAGACTGTAAACTGTATGGAAAAAAAGAAAAACACACAAATAACCTGAGTGTAAAATAGTCTATTAACTCAAAAAAGCAAAACACACAAATAACCTCTGTGTAAAATAGTCTATTAACTCAGCATCAGTACTCTGCTCTTGAGCAGGTGTAAACCAAGGCTTTAAAAACCAGTGCAAATAATATCGTTAACTATTTAAAAACAAAAATGCCCTCTACTCCCCAATCTCCTCCACACTTTTTGCTGGTGTGCTGGAAAATGCGGACCGCATTTTAGCGAAACCACAGCAAAAACTGAAATGGATTATCTGAGTAGGTGCGCTAGAAAACCCGGACCGGATTTTTTCCCGTGCCGCCGCGCCGATACCGATACGCATTTTTTTGCCAATATCGGCGGCCGATCCGATGCCGATATTGGATCGGGACAAGCCTAATGGTGAGATGTCATCTTTGAAATGACTATATCTTGCCTTTTCACTGGTACCAAAATCTCAATTTTGAATTTTGGGTCACTGTGACTCATTTTGCCAGATCTGGTCACAAATGGCTATGCTTATTCACAAACAGCATGACAAATGAATTATTACACACATTAAAAATGAAGTTAAGGCAGCAACCGTTAGCTCTGACATCCAGAGGTTACACATGCAATGCGGGCAGAGCGGCTGTTCTGCAAGTAACAATGTACATGTAGCGCTTTAAGGAGTCATGTTAGTGCCGACCTTCAAGACAGTGTTCAGCACAGTAGCCACAACAAGGCACAGGGAAAATTTTACAGTAGTACTGGCCCCTGTTGTCCCCCGTATAGAACCGCCTATGGCCCCATGTTTTCAAGACCTTGAAGTGTCTGCCTTACTTCCATCTGAATTCATGAGTATGTATCGATTGCAGTACATTTAGCCTTTGCAAGGTTTTCCCTACTTATGAACAAGTTAAGCTGGTAATAGAGACATTAATGATGTGTGTGTGTGTGTGTGTGTGTGTGTTTGCACAGTGGCTAAATTGGCATTTATGAGGAGGGGGAATGCTTATTTACTCACAGTGGATAACATCCAGGAAAAAAAACTGGAGAAGATTGGGACCAAAGCCTCAGACATCACTGGTTGTGATCTCACTCCAGTCCATTCTTTGTATGCTGAGCACAGCTTAAACCAAGCCTCCAAAATAATCAAGGACCCTATATCAGACTCCTGAACACTGCTAAACTGTTCTGCATGGTATACTTCTTATTTATTTTTATTTCTCTTTGGACTGAGCTATATTAACACCAATTACCACCAACTATCACCACAACTATTAGCCTGGTAAACCCGCCCCTCGTACTTCATTTGATTTTGTACAGAGGGTCTGGACCGGAATCTCTTGAGGGTCATTTAGCAAGTCGCAGCAAGACCGATCCAATCAGCGAACAGAGGGTGTGTTCGTTAGCCGTGACATTGTGTGCTACATTTGAATTGTAGTGCGTAGGTAGGCTAATTGCATACGTGATGACCAGGCGTTAGTGATTGGGTAAAAGCAGAGGCACTTTTTTTTAAACTTCAGCAGAGTCCACACCTCCAACAAATCGCTTCTGACGGTCTCCAGACCCTCTGTACAAAATGAAATGAAGTACGAGGGGCTGGTTTACCAGGCTACACAACTATACCACTACCTACCTACCTACCTACCAACCTACCTACCTACCTACCTACCTATTATTCATATCATATACCCTATATATGATAACACAGGTTACAAAAAATAGAAGACAAAAACTATTTCTCAGCTGTCCTCTACTCAGATCAACACACACATTAAGTACTGACACCATGACACTGTGATGGAAACACAACATTCCAAGAGGTGTGTGTGTGTGTGTGTGTGTGCACGTGCATGTGTGTTTCTTTGTGTGCCTGGGTGTGGTTTTTTTTGTGTGTGTGTGCATGAGTGTTTCTTTGTGTGTATGTGTGTGTGTGTGTGTGTGTGTATGTCTGTGTGTGTATGTGCCTGTGTGTGTCTGGGTATCTGTCTCTTTATTTCTCCTTCGCTCTCTGTCTCTGTCTCTGTCTCTGTCTGTCTCTCTCTCTCTCTCTCTCTCTCTCTCTCTCTTTCTCTGCCTCTGTCTCTATCTCTCTGGCTGTGTGTGTGTGTGTGTGTGTGTGTGTGCGCTCACGCGTGTGTGTGCTCGTGCATATTTGGGATTAGGTGGGACTGCTTTCAGTGGGGTTGACACCTTGTGTGTGATCTCATTTCTAATTTTTGTCAAGTACCTTAAGACCAAGCTAAGCTGGCAAAGGTGCTTCTGTAAATGCTTTGCAGATCCGTGTATGTGTGTGTGTGTGTGTTGACCTGTGTGTGTGCCAGCCTATGTCATATGTGTGTGTGTGTGTATGTGTGTGTGTGTGTGTTTGTGTGTGTGTGTGCCCGTGTGTGTATGCATGCGTGTCTAAAGCAAAGTAGATGAAGCAGGACCACTTTCAGTGGTGTTGAAGCCCTGTGTGTGATCTTATTTTCATCCTAAGCAGTACTAATGCCATTTGTGAGTGTTTAACAGCCACATCCCCACTCTCACACATACACACATTCCATGCGTGTGTGAAGGTCACCTGCAAACACAAGCAAAGGTTTCGCATGTTTGTGAAATACATACTGTAAATACAGCATTTTTGAAATAGAACTTCTGGATGAGTAATCATATTAGTCATACCAAGCATCTCCAGTAGCCAATAAAACAGTGATCACAGTTGCTGAGAGTATTTATGTAATGCACGCATGCTAATGATACGCCACATGATGTAGCTGAAGGATAAGCAGGGAAGTTTCATTGGCATCCTGTCCCCATGTACCTCCTGTTATCTGCCACAGTATATAGAGCAGCCTTAAGCTCCATGTGCACTGAATTATTAGTGTTGTTGTAGTTGTTGTTGTTTGCACTGGTACTTTACCATACCTCCTGAAAATGTACCTTTGTAACAATTTACAGTTGCATTTTACAGTGTATCCATATGTAACACTATGTTTTTATGCTGAATGTACCCTCATACCCCCAGTGCATGGTGTTGCATGTTCTTGCACCCTTTAATCCACTGTACTTCATGATCTAGTTGATGCCACTAGTTTGGCCTGGAGGCTGTGCCAAGGTGAAGGGTGTACCTGTGACTAGGTGTGGAGGCAGCTGTCATTTAAGCAAAGATAGTTGGACAGCAGTTATTTATAGTGGGTGTTAGAGGCGTTCATGTGTTGAAGTTGGTGCTGGGCCTACTGTTTTGAGATGCTTCAACATCTTAGTCAGTTTTACACATATACAGTATGCACACACTCACACACACACACACACACACACACACATACACACACACACACACACACACACACACACACACACACACACACACACACACACACACACACACACACACACACACACACACACACACACACAGAGAAAAGGCAGACATGCACACACACACACACACACACACACACACACACACACACACACACACACACATAGCCATAGGTGCACATGGTAAAGAGGAGTATGTGTGTATATGTGTGTGTACGTACACATACACACCTCTTTAAGTGTTCAGTTTTCATCATAGTCTCACATGGTCTCACAGGCACAGTATGTGCATGTGTGTGTGTGTGTGTGTGTGTGTGTGTGTGGGCAGACTTTTCACACCCAGGCCCAAACATTTCTTCCTTCTCTCTGTCTCTCTCTGTCTCTCTCACTTTCTGTCTGTCTCTCTCTCTCTCTCTCTCTCTCTCTCTCTCTCTCTCTCTTTCTGTCTCTCTCTCTTTTCCTCTCTCTGTCTCTCTCTTCCTCTCTCACTCTGTTTCCCTCTCTCTGTCTCTGTCTCTCTCTTACATACACATACACGCACACACACCTTCACTTCTAAAAGTTGCATTAAGCCCTAACCCTCAACAGCTGTCTTGCCCTGTCTGCTGCTGTTGTGACAGCAGTATATTAGAGATGTGTGTGTGTGTGTGTGTATGCACACATGTGACCCCGTTTAAACAATGTTTATGGGCTGCACCTGATGTTGCAGCACTGGAGCTGTTGTCTAGGATAGGCAGAGAGATTGAGTGAACAGGCGCTCATTGACAGTGTAAAAGGTACATAAAAAACTTGACAAATTCTACAGTTGCGTTGAGCCATAACATTTATTACAGTTTTTCTCTATCGCTTTGGTACATTTTTCAAATCTTTCTTGCAATTTGCAGAAGATCGAGTGCATTTCTCAAAACAGTTTGGACAAATAGCAAAACACCATGGATCACCTGCAAAAGCCAGTCTCTTGCTCAAAATCCTTAGTTTATCACTCAAAAGCAAGTTTGTGTCAACATACATGTCAGTGCCATCACAATGTTTAGTCATTGTGTCACTGTGTACGGATAAGACAGTCAAATTCATTTGTCATGTTGGCAATTGAATAGTGCACTTCAAAGGGAGATTTTGATGTAAAATGTGGTGGTGGTGTGATGACAGGTGTTGTACATTTGACTTCATATAATGTATATGTGTGAGATTGATTGCAAAAGACAAGATTCACATTTACAGTATGACTTCTTTATTGGCAGACATTGACATTGCAGTGCGTAAAGAAAAAAAAAGTCAGCAATGCACAGAACAAAGATAAAATACAGTAAGTAAACATAGGTCAAAAATATAAACATAGGTCATACAGTAAGTAAACAAAAAACATCCCCAAATTCTAAATCCTAATCCTGATCTTCAGCTTCTTCAGCTTCTTCACGTTCCCATCTGTCAGGCCACAAATTTTCATCCACGTCACACTGTTGTCCAATTTCTGGTCCTTTCATTGTCAAACATTGTAACTTTGTATTGTGCTCTGGTTATATACTTTTCATTAGATTGTTCATGAGATGCTCCCTGGAGCTCATTCGGAAAACTGTTGATCATTGGTTGATCAACTCTCTTCATTAGAGAAAGTCTAGATTCAAGCAATTTACCAATTTAGATCATATTTACAAATGTCTTATGGAAATGTATAGAAATGTGCTTGACATGTTATGATAGCTTGGTAAATCATTTTGCATGTGAAGACTTATATGCTGAACTATAGCCTACATGTTTTGGGGAGTGAGACTATTTGATAGATTCCCATAACAAAGCATTTTGATTAGCATGACAAAAGCAATTGATAATGTATGAAAAAACTGACAATTGTACACAATCATTTGCATGGATGGACATAAGCATTTGCAATTTGTTTAATGCAATGAGAAACTGCCTTTTTCATCTGCACAAATGGCATGATGATGTGACAACTGAACAAGAACTTTTGAGATTTTCAATTCTGATGTGAGAAATGTACCAAACCAATTGAGAAAAACTGTAATGCGATTAGACAATGTCAATAAGCAAAGCAGCCAAACCCAAAGGAAAGATTTGAAGAACAGAAATTTTCAATTCAAGTTGGATTTTAGCTAGGATAAGTGGAGGGTTATTTCTCAGCTTTAAAAAAAAACTAATTTCATGTGACAGCCCAAGTTCTATATACAATAGTACAATATCTGCAGATTTCCATTCCCTTTCATGAGTTAGGAGGTTGGGGAAAACTTTGTGGGAAAAGCCAGTAACACTTTCTATGAAGCTTGTACAGTAGTCCCTCATTATTCGCGGGAGTTATGTTCTAAAAATAACCCACAATAGGCGAAATCCGCAAAGTAGTCAGCTTTGTTTTTTACAATTATTATAGATGTTTTACGTAAAGCTGTAAAACCCCTCACTACACACTTTATACACTTTATACACTTTTCTCACACAGGCATTAACATTTTCTCACATTTCTCTCTCTTCTACTCTCAAAGTTCAAACCTTTGTAGAAAAATAAGTACAGTATTATAGAATGAAACAATGTGCTGTAAAAAAGCATGCAAAATTGCACTAAAAAAATCAGCGAAACTATGAGGCCGCGAAAGGGGAACCACGCTATAGCGAGGGACCACTGTATTCAAATACTCTAAAACCACATAAAGGTCATAATGCCTTCATAAAGCTTAAAAAGCCTAAAAATTGTTAAAATTAGTATTTATAACAATGTATACATACTCATGACTGCACTCGTAGGCAGATGAAGCTAAGAATGCACTGTGTCACTCTGCGGTGGCCATTTTACTACTGACTTGAGTCAAGTACCTGTATTATGTGTGCATCATAAACCCTCTCCTCTGGGAGTGTGCCATATGATATGTATCCATGTCAATAAAATCAACTCCTGAATCCATACCGTCTTGATGCATTCTCTTAGGTCTTGCATTCAGTCTCTGTGTTTACTTCAATTTAATTCAGTGTATTGGTATTTAAAGTGCATTATTGTCATAGACATGGTCTCAGAACACTGGACATAAGAGTGGTCTTACATCACGACTGCAACCCTTGAATCAAATCCTAAAGCCATACTCTCTTGTTGGCTTCTCTCAGGTCTCCAGGACAACCCGTGGCACTGCGACTGCAAGATCTCCAAAGTCATCGAACTGTCCAAGATGGCGGACACACCCATCATTCTGATGGACGCCTTTCTGTCGTGCAGCGGGCCAGAGAACCTGGCGGGGGTTCTGTTCCAGCGGGCCGAGCTGGACCAGTGCTCCAAGCCGTCGGTGCTGACATCGGCCACCAAGATCACGTCTCCGCTGGGCAGCAATGTGCTGCTGCGCTGTGACGCCAATGGCTACCCCACCCCTGACCTCACCTGGACAAGGGCCGACAGCTCCGCCTTCAACCACACAGGTAAGACACACTCAACACAAGTAACACAAAGTACACACAAGTAACACAAACCTACGGGTAAGGTGTGCTCCCAAATACCACTGAATAAAAATAACCGTAATATCACCAGAGGTGTCAATCAGTTTAAGAAAGTAAAAATCCTTCCATATATTTGATCCATCCATTTTCTAAACCAGTTGATCCTCTTGAGAACACAAATCATCAGACAGGTACGGTAATGTGCAAAAGTTTTAGGCAGGTGTGAAAAAATGCTGTCAACTAAGAATGCCTTCAGAAATGGAAGTGTTAATCATTTATGTTCATCAATTAACAAAATGCAATGACTGAACAAAAGAGAAACCTAAATCAAATCAATATTTGGTGTGACCACCCTTTGCCTTTAAAAGAGCAATCATCAGCGATCAGTTTTTCTAGGTCTACTTGCATAGAGTTTTTGAAGGAACTTGGCTGGTAGCTTGTGCCAAACATCTTGAAGAACTACCACAGATCTTCTGTGAATGTATGCGTCCTGACATATACAGCCAATTTGGTGTAATTGGTTGATCATACACCTGACTATAATCCTGCAAAATCCCTGACTTTGTTTGTACCCTGCATTTTGCATTTTGTTAATCAACAAAAATGATTAACACTTCCATCTTTGAAGGCATTCCTAGTTGACAGCATTTTTTCACACCTGCCTAGAACTTTTGCACATTACTGTAGATCATCAAGAGATATCAAACACACACTTGCACAGACAAGGCAAAGCAAGACATAGGCAAGCTACACTCATGCACTGCATGGTGGCAGCACTGAAGTAAACAAACAATTAAACAAAACAAACAAACCTTCTGCAGCAGCTACATCTGCAGAAGAACTGACTAAATAAACAGAAGAATCTCTACAGCCACCCTAGTCATGGACTGTTTCAGTTGCTGCCATCTGGCAGGGGATATAAGACTGATGAACGCAACCTAAAGACAGCCTTTGCACTATAACACTTTCCTTTTTTTTCCTCTCTTCCCCCTTTTCTCTCTCTCTCTCTCTCTCTCTCTCTCTCTCTCTCTCTCTCTCTCTCTCTCTCTCTCTCTCTCTCTCTCTCTCTCTCTCTCTCTAACACACACACACCACTAACTATTTATTTATTTATTTATTTATTTATTTATTTATTTATTTATCATTTATTTTTTGAGGAGCAAAAAACACAAAAGAGTTTTACTCTCTTATACAAGTTGTCACAGCACACAGACGCAGGACAAGGAGATCCTCTCAGGGTAGTTTTATTAAACAGTCAACAAAAAAGGCGCTTGGCAGCCAACACAAAAAAGGAACCAACACACAGGAGAAACCAATACACATCCAGGACCAAGGAACAGAAATGTCAATAAAGAGGTATTCACAAAACCACAACTTAACTGCAGGCGAACAAAGCAGACGGTAGGGCTGGAAAAAGGTGCGCTGGTGGAGAGGTCCTTGTGTAACCACAGACGAGGCCAAACAAAGAGTTGGTGTGGAAGTGGCTAGATATACCGGGTGAGTTGAGTACTGGCAGGTGTATGGAATCAGTAAGTGGGGGAGAGGGAACGAGTAAGTGATTGGTGACTGGGCGTGGCTGGGGAATCAGGCAAACGAGGTACTGCCACAGAACCTGGCAGTGCTGTGACACAAGTATAATGAGATGTAATAATAAAATAATCTTGAATCTTGAATCTTGACTAACATTAACCCCATGCTGTAACTTTATTGGTTCCCAGATCAGTGTCAGTGTGTCTTTGTTTGAGTGTGTGAGGTTAGGGGTGTAACAGGTTAAAAAGGAAGAAGATATCTGCACACCAAAAAAGTAGTAGTAGATGTAATCCATAATAAGTAAGTATATAGGTCACCCTTTACTATCAAGCTTAATTCTCACCTTGTGAAGCAGTGGTCAGTATCTAGGTCACCGGCCACCTCCGATGCAAATTGCTGATGTAAGATTTACAGATTATTCTGTACAATGTGTTTAGTGTGTGTGTGTGTGTGTGTGTGTGTGTGTGTGTGTGTGTGTGTGTGTGTGTGTGTGTGTGTGTGTATGTGTGTTGTGTAGTAGTCACAGCTAATTGAAATTTGTTGGTGAATACTTTAGTTGTAAAAGGCTACAAGGTAGTGCTTTAAAGTCTGATGCAACAATAGGTGTGTGTGTGTGTGTTGGGTGGGAGGTGTTAAACCATATCTGCAGCATTAGAGTCATAATTAATTAAATCAAACACACCATGTTGTAAGTAAGTAACAACATGAATCATTCTCAGCATAATATGGTTTATATACTTAGAATATTGGAGATATATCAGTTTAAATGGTGTGTGTTTTTCATAGTGAGTCGATATTGTCATAACCCTTGGCATGGAGCATTCAGACCTGCTGTGTGTGAGCTGGAGTGTGTCTCATGTGTGTGTCTATTTGTGTGCTGGAGTTGCTTAGTGTATGTGTGTGTGTGAGAGTGTGTGTGTGTGTGTGTGTGTGTGTGTGTGTGTGTGTGTGTGTGTGTGTGTATGTGTGTGTGTGTTGGGACTTGCTTAGTATGTGTGTGCTGCATGACTTAAGCCCCTGGCATGGGTGCTATGATAGTCTGGAACACAGGCGAGTGGTGCCAAGTATTAGTGATGACGCAAGACCTAGCACTCTAGCGTTCTACTACAACCCAGCTGAACTCACCAAGACAACAGGCCCAAACAAAGAGAGAGAGAGAGAGAGAGACAGACAGAGAGAGAGAGAGAAAAAGAGAGAGAGAGAGAGAGAGAGAGAGAGAGAGAGAGAGAGAGAAAGAAAGAGAGATCCTTTTCATGCTTAACCAACAGGGGTTCTGGGCCATCTGTGAAATCTGATTGAAAAAAACAACACGGACAACCCCACTTACTGAGGAAAACCATTAGAATCTGTTGCTTATGCTTTCCCTACCATTTTTATTTTCATATTTTTACCAAGGTGTGAGGAAGGCAGGTGTGTGCGTGTGTGTACACATGTGCATGTGTGTGTTTGTGAGTATGTGTGTGTGTGTGTGTGTGTGGGATGGGGTAGCGAAACACTCCATCTCTGACTAACATGTCTTACTTGCGCCTTGAGCAGGATCTACCAGAAAAGAAGGCTGGGGTGGGCAGCACTGCCTGCATATCACTGTGAAATCATGCCCAGACATTACATGGACCTTTTCAGCCTTGCTCAGCTAGGCAAAAGAAAAACCTAGCCTGGTAAACCAGCCCCTCGTACTTCATTTCATTTTGTACAGAGGGTCTAGCAAATTGAGAAATTATTACTTCCTGGAGATGTGGACTCTGCTGAAGTTTAAAACAAGTGGCTCTGCCGTTACCCCATCGCTAAGGTCTGGTCGTCACATATGAAATTAGCTTCAAGTCAACGTCATCGCTCACAAACATACCCTCTGTTCGATGATTGGCTAGGTAAAAATTCTGAACAAGGTCACAAAATGCAGAAACTGAGAAAATGTAATTTATAAGTTTAATTTTAGATTTAGATTTTGTAAGTAAATGCTATTTTAAAAAGCTTCTAGGTCATGTCTATTCTTATTTATTCACAGTATTATTTTTGAAAAAGGTGGGGTTTCAGTGCAACTAACAATTGGGGGAGTAACTTGAAAAATGAGACTCCTCATTTGACATTAAACTGTAATCTACATATGAGAATCTT